>OZ007595.1:91748142-92476809 GCA_963931845.1 Maratus michaelseni
TGAAAAGAGATTTAACAAATATTTTTCTTCTTTATTTTTCTAATAGTCTACTAGGCTAAATAATTATACAATAAGGAAATAGACAAAAATGTTTAAATATAGGGAGTCTTTCCCCGATTGGAAATATTTATTGTGGTCAAAATATTATAATTAGACATATGTTTGTTTGGATACATTGTAAGTACTGTTATAATTTTTTTTTATAAGACCAGATATCTCAGTAAATTTCAACGTGTGCCCCCTTGGTAGCTTGGAGAATGTATAAGCGGCATTCTAGTTCCCGCCAAGTGTTCTTTAACATGTCTTCTGTTACAGTACATACAGCAACTTGTATCCTAGTCTTCAGTTCTTCGACGTCAGGAATTTGTGTGGCAAAGACTCTGTCCTTGATACAGCCCCAAAAGAAAAAAAAATCAGAGGAGTAATATCTGGAAAACGCGGAGGCCAATGTGTTGGTCCATTCCTTTCAATCCATTTTGCGCCATCTATTGCACAACAAAACTACTAAAACTGACATATACAATGATACAACAAGTTACATTATTATGCAAACGGTTATTTTGTAATGAATTATTATAATCAGGGCAAGACTTTTGGTTCACCCTGTATTATCCGTTTACTGATTGACTGGATTCGACACATTTTCCTTTCTTTTTTACATAAAAAATAGTTTCATTCGATAAAATTATTGCAATTTTTTGGATGCAATAAAGAGAAGGTAAAACAGATTTTGAAAATAAACCTTTCCTCTTTCAGATTTTCCTTTAATTTATTTTTAGTAGTTTTAAACTTGGTCATAAAAGCATAAATAATTTAACTATTAATAGCAAAAAGCACAATTATAATATTTGATGTAAGCAATGTAATTAAACTGAGAAAAAATATTTTTTCAAATTCTTAATTTTTAAATTGAAATTAAAACTATTATATTTAAACTATTTTTAAATATATTAAATTATATTAACCTTCCTACCCTGTTGAAATTTTACTCAACCTTGTTAAAAACATTTCACACCAGAATGTTTATTTAAAACTATTTAACACATTTATTTAACTTAGTTCCCTGAGATTTTTATTTAACTGACTTTAAGAAGAAATTTCTGGTTCGAATCGAATGAAATAAATTATAGAAATGGGTCGATTCGACCCATTCAGGGTAGGAAGGTTAAATTGTTACAAATATTAAATTGTTAAAAACTATTAAAAACTATTACATATTAAAACTATTTTTCATTTTTAAAACTCAAAATATTTTCATTTGTTAAAGAAAAAATTTGTCAATTTGATCCAAACATAGAAAAATAAAGAGATATAAAATAACTGTAAAAACTTTTATGCGATTTTTGCCTTAAAAAAGGTTATTATTCAAAGAAAAATGAGTACGTTTGCTGTCTTTATTATTCTTTTATTTCCTATAAACTTTTTATGCTACTTTGTGAAACACTTGTATGTTAATATGACTTGAAAGAAGAAGATTTCTGTCCGTTTGAGTTTTCTTAACTTGAACATGTTTTATGATGCAGTTCATGATAATGAAAAAGAATAGTTTTCATGTCAGGCATTGGGAATTTTGCCTAGAGCTATTGCGCTGTTATTTTTCACTGCCGACAATAAAAACTTCTTAACCAGTATTTTTTTACTAGTCAACTTTTATATATTGAAGAGAAACAAACTTATATGCATGTGTTCCATCGCATTAATTTCATGTTTTTCTGAAATATCTTTTTACCTATTTTTCGAACTTTTAATATTTAAAAATATATATGTATTGCATGCATACATATACGATTCCACACACACGCATACGCAAGCGCTCACAATCACACTCATACACGTATAATCCTTAGTATATATATACTAGTAGCTGACCCCCATGCGTTACCCGGGCCGAGGATAAAATCCTTACATATACTCAAAATCAACCGTTATATCAGATTGATATAATATTATTTGAACAAAACTATTTCCAGACTAATGTTATCGGCCATACTGCCTTCGGAATGTTAAACTCTCGATTTTCTGTGATTTTTATATTTTTAAATGAAAATCTATCAAAACAAACCTAGCGTTGGTTCTTCCAGTACCTTGAACAGCGTACTCCTGACGTATTACACACGCTCCGGTCTGTTTTAATTTTATACATTTAAACGAAAGACCGGCGTATCCCGGGAAAATGATAATTTTAAATATACCTAAGTGCATCGTTGAATGATTTTATATATTTAAACGAAAACCTTTCCAAACGAATCTAGTTTTGGAAACTCCAGTCCTTCAGCATACTCCCTCCAATTTGCATGATTTTATATATTACGAACTAAGGGTCCTCGTTATAGTAATTGTCGATTTTATTTTAGATGTTTAGCTATATGAAAATTTCATTTCTGACCAATATTTCCTGACAAAACCTAAATAACATAGAACGTCCCTCCCCTCCTTAATAACTCATAAAGGTAATATCTCTGTGTTGAAAATGTAACTTTCCCAGCACATGTGCAGAAATGAAAATATTCTAATGTAGATTTAAAACGGGAAACTTGTCTTCACACTAAGAGACAGAGAAAATTGAGTTTCAGAATTTTTATTTATTTATTTATTTATTTTTATTTTATTTATTTATTTATTTATTATTTGAAGAGGTTAATACTAATAATTTTTTTAACCGAACTCGTCGTTTTAAAAGTAAATGTATGTTAATTATAACTAATACGAAAAAAATACCCACTTATAAGTGGGTATTTTTTTCGTATTTCAAGCAGGAAAATTGATGCAGTTTTTTTTAATTTATAGAAAAAATTAGTTCGTGTGCAAGGTTTTCGGAAAGGTATTTTTTTGAAAAGCTTAATATTCGTATATTTTAAAACCAAATACGTCGTTTAAAGACATCGACTAGTAGAAAATGTACGTAGATATAGTTTAGTATTGTTTGTTTTTCGTAATTCCATTTCCAAAGTCTACGCAGATTTTTAGACATTACCGAAAAAAACGTAAATCGATGAACAGATTTTCGCCAACGGATTTTTTTAAAATGGTTTGTAATAACATTTAAAAAAATCGGATTACATCGTTTGTACGGAAAATCTGTGTACACTGTTCAAAATATGCAGCAAACTGTCTAGCCATTCGACCTTTTTCATAGAAAACGCTTACATAACAGTGATATAACTCTATTCTGACCATAATATGGACAATGAAATGGTTAGAATAGAGTTAAATTACGGTTATGTAACCGTTTTCTATAAAAACGGTCGAATGACTTGGCAGTTTGCTGCAAAGCTTTAACAGTGTAGATTATGTTTATTATTTTTTTTTTTGCTTTTTCGTATTTTTTTTTACCAAACTAGATACTTAAACATAGCAGAAAAGACGAAAATCGTAGATGTTAGTTTCGGAAACGAAAGTGGTAAAACATTAATTGTAATATATATATATATATATATATGTACTGGAAATGAGTGAATTTCAAAATACAAAATAGACATCTTCATCAACTGAGAATTTGTATTCTGTTTTCTATGAATTTCGGCAGAGAATTTCTATGCTAGTAAGAAAAATTGTTGTTCAAGTTAAAAACCTAATATTATGAAACATGTAACATCTAAAACAAAGTTGTAATTTTAATTTTTTTTTACTACTATTTTAATACTTTTTTTAAAGTATGAATTTCATAGATACACGCATCCACCTGCACGCACGCATGCGCTCACACACACATTCATATATAAACATTACTATATAAATATATAGTGAGAAACAGATAAAACTAATCGATTCATAGGCAGATTGATTATATAAATTAACTCTAAATGTTACTATTTCTTAAAAAAATACTTTAATTACATAGAACCACTTATAAATTCTTTAAAATAAGCTTTCTTAAAAATATTTGTGTATTATGTTATCATTTGCAATGCACAAAATAAATAAAATTACAAACTTTTTTTTTCCATAATCGAACTCTGATATATATATATATATATATATATATATATATATATATATATATTTAGTTATTTACTTGTAAGTGATTAGAACATTTTCATTTCTTTTTGCTGCCCAAACAGAAAAAGGAAAAGAAAAGAAAATGAAAAGTCTGCCATCTTTAAAAAAGGAAATATCATCTAATACTTAAAATACACTTTTTATAGAAAAATCTCAACAAGTTTTATTGTCACGTACATGGTATGAAACATTTTATTTTTAAACTCTGTCTTATATTTTTCTTTCTTTCACAGCAGATGGTGTAACAAACGAGTTACTGTATTTTTTGTATTTTTTTATTCTCATAAAATATTTTGTAAGGATTACTAATTTTTTGGAAAGCGGCAATTTTTTTTTTAAATTAGCTACTTTTTTTCTTTCTTTATCTGACAAATAATTGATTCGAAAAATAAAGCACATTTATTTTCCTTTATTTTATTTTTTATATTATTTTATTTATTTTTCGCAATATCATGTTTTAATAAATAACTGTTTTTTAAACAATAATGCATTAAATAGTATATTGTTTATTAATAAATGTGGAGTTTTTAGGTGATTTCGTATCATTCTAAAAAAAATAATAATTCCCTTATTCACAACTTTATCTAAAAATATAATAAATTATGACACCTTGTAACAATATATTTCTTTTAAATGCTGAAAGATGTAAACTAAAATACATAATATACAGTAAAATAACTTTTATTAGATTGTAGAAATGTTTCAGCTCACTCCGAGCTATTATAAAAAACAAATGAGAATATTCTATAATTGCATAGTCTTTGAAGGATATTATTTCTAATAACTTCAAAGGCTTCAAAGGCTTCAAAGGCTTCAGTTATAGAATATTCTCATATGTTTTTTATAATGGCTCGGAGTGAGCTGAAACATGTCAACAATCTAATAAAAGTTATTTTACTGTATATTATGTATTTAGTTTACATCTTTTAGCATTTAAAAGAAAAATATAAACACTTTATATTTCTACATTCTACTTAATTTTGTTTTTGATCATTAAAAAAATAATTTTTCATTATTTGTAATTTTTGAAGTGCGGCAAAATGTTTTTTTTTTTTTTTTTTTTTTTTTTACTTCAATTACAACTACAGTGGAACTTCTCTTTAACGAAGTCTCTATTTTACAAAGTTTTCTACTTCACGAAATTTTTTGCAGAACTTTGACTTTGAACACCATTAGCATGTAAATTAATCTCCATATTACGAAAAACATATTCTATATAACGAAGTTTATTCCACTTTTGTACGTGTACAGAATTCAAACTAAGAGGTTGCTGTTGCGATGGTTATGCGAATTTATTTCAGCGGATTGATTGTATGGAAATGAACACATTTAAATAATTTCCATTCTGCTTGGTGCTAAATAAAGCGATTTTTTTTTCACACTAAGAAAAACACTTGTTATCATTATTCTCCCACACCGAGACTACAGCGCTGACAGTTGGGGGAAGTCAAAATTCTCTTTTTACATTCAATGATATAGAAGATACAGTGACGCAATAGAATCAGATGCATTGAAGTAAAAAATATCAATTAGAGTCAGACAGTTACCATTCTGACCTTCCATTGCGGATAGACAATTTCTTTGTACATCCACAAGAATGTGCTTCAAAATGCAAATTGAAGAACGTCAAAGTTATTTTTGTTCCTGCCAATACAACTTCTAAACTTCAGCCATTAGTCTAAGGAATAATAAAAAATCTTGAAGTACATAATCGAAAAAGACAGAAAAAACACAATGTAGTGACAACATTAGTTTGAGAACGTGTGTATCAGAGCTGATGAAAGCTTGAGCCAAAGCTTGGGAATGTAACGCGATTTCATCGACCGTACACAACTTTTTTTGTAAAAGACGGCTTCATAATTGAAACTGAATCAATTGCTTCTGAATCCAATACCTGTTTGTCATATCTGAAGGGAAAATTTCATGAATTTAAGTTGATTTCTATTTAACGAATTTTCTTCATAACGAAGTTCTTAAGTGTAACGATGAGACTTCGTTAAATGGAAGTTTCACTGTATTTTCATTTCAATGTTATAGTGAAACCTGTATTCATAAAAAAATAATATTTGCTTCATATAAACATTCCTCATATAATATTATAATTACCCAATTCGTATATACATTTCTTTAAAATATTGTATAGATAATGATAAGTGAATGATCTCAAAATGTTTTTTACATTTGTAGAGCTATTATTCGTAAAAATGTCACATCTTAGCAAGGCGAAAATTGACTTAACTTTTTTTTATGAAGTCTTTTAATAATCATAAAAAAATCATATATAATTTAATTCCCATACATAAGTTTATTCATAAATTTAGATGCGTAAATCTTTATTTTGGTTTAAGTTTTATTCAGTGGTAATGGAAGTACCTACAGTTAATAATAATGAAATATTAAAATACACAGACATTTTCATACTGGAATTTGTTTTAAATTATGCAAGCACAGAAAAAAAAAATTAAACATTGAAACACAAGGAAACAGAAATGATAAAAAAGATGATTAAAATTAAAAGAAAATTAGTCAAGAATAAAAAATCATATATCAGGAATAGATTATTAAACACTTTCTAACACTGATGCAGAGACATAGCACCCTAGTAATGTGTAGTATTTCAAGGATCTTAATAAAACAATATTAATAACAAATAATAATAATAATAATAATAATATTAATTTTTCATCTTATTAGTAGATACTACAGAACATTTTATAATCGGATTATTTTAGTATCAGAGTATCATGTATATTTTAGTAGGGCAAGAAAGTGCCAAACCACATTTTGGGTGAAATAAATCTAACACTGTAATATGTTGCTTAATATTGTAATTTATAATATCCAACACATAATTTGTTTCTAATGTCACTTGGTGGCAGCATATGTGACAGGTTTTTTTTTTGCCCCAGATATTTGTTGCCCCAATGAAGATAGCTGACTTACAAAAAACGTAATAGTAATATGATTAAACTAATGCCATATTGTTACTCAGAATGTTACTAAGACATTGGCGGAAAAACTTTAGGCTATACATCTCGATTTGAGTATATGATCAAATTTTCAAATTGAAATATCTCAGAAGTTCAAAAATGTGGCTTGGCACTTTTTTGCCCCGCGACCACTTCATATATATTAAATATAAGATATCTATTAGAATTTTCAATTAAAAAAAAATATGGTTTTTTACCTTTGTTGTGTCTCCCGGGAAGCTCGCATTGAACCCTTAGTAATAATAATAATCAAACTATTCCAAAATTTAAATTTTGACGCATACACTAAAATTGCTCTCAACCGTCTTACTTTAAAGATGCTTACTACATTTAAATATTCAAATTTTAATTACCTTGAAACATTTTTACACATAAATAACAATAAAGTGGGAAACTTATGTTATGATACCCTTTACTGCTTCAAACTGTAATGCTTCTCATCTATGGAATTTCAAAACGCGACGCATTTTTTTTTGGCGACCATGCATACAGATAAACATAATGAAGATTTTAAGATGACTGAATTTTGATTCATATTTAGGGTCCCGTACTTTAAACGGATAAAAAACCAAACCCTTATAAGATCACTTTGTTGTCCGTCTGTCTGTAAAGACGTATTTTTTTTTTTCAAGAACGGCTATTGGCATCAAGTTGAGATGAATATTCAGTAATACGGCAAACGCAACGGCTCTATTGTTTTGAAATATTTCGACTTTCTAAGCCAATGTAATAAAACATTACGGTCGTAAAACAGTGTTTATTTCATGCAAATGCATTATCAAAACTTATAGAATACTTTTCGTGGACCTAGAATCTTAAAATAAGGTATAAAGGAAGGTCTTAAAACACAAGAAAAGGAAGAAAAAAATCCGAAAACCATTAATTTATAATTCCATGTAAATATATTATGTGACATGCTCGTTTCACCGTCAGTATGTCAAGACCGTTGTTTTTCAGGACAACTGAATACATCAAGTTGAAATTAGCATTTTATAATAAGGTCCACGGCCGGAGTAATTTCTAAAAAATTTTAATTCCTAACTCAATCAAAAGCTATTTCCTTAAATATACCAAATAAAATATCGTGCTTCTAGCAAGCGTAAATCTGAGCGGCAATTTTTCCACAATCACGAGACCAACGCCAAATTACCGTATTGTAACGGAATATTTTTGGTATGAAATAAAGGGATGATATAACAAATTCCAAGCAGCATCTAGCTTTTAGTAAGCAGTTCTTATTCTTCTGTATTTGTAAAGAAATTAGATAATATACTTACTAAGCTTTACCGCAATATGCCATAATGGTGCGGGACCCTCACTTGTCTTGTTTTTTATTCGTTAGGTTGCGTATTGTTGTGTTTTTGTGATAGTGTGTTTTGTTATCTATAGGGTATATTTGGAACTAAGTAAAATAGGCATAGTAAACATATTTCCGACTTCAGATTTTACTTATTTGGTAGAATAAGTAGACAGACTATTCTGAAGTACCAGATAAATTAATGAGGAAAACCAAATAACATTTTACAAAAAGGAAATATTCGTTTACATATTTAAAGGGTGTATTGTCTTTAAAAGCTTTTATAAAAGTAATATTGGTAGCAATAATATTCTAAAACACTATTTTCATGCTATGAGCGGCCACTAGTCCCATTACTTTAAGAAATTTTATCTCATTAGACTTTTCATGTATGATAAAATATTTTTAATTATTTTCACACACTTAATGCTATTCAAAAGGAAACTCGGATACTTATAACTTAACTGATATTCTTAACTTCAAATAAGAAGATATTATAAATCTTTAATAAAACTTTCGGTTCTGCTATCTTTTGTTAAAGTTTCGGAGCGCGGGATGTGCAATTCATTATTTAAAATCATCCTTTTATTTCACTGCAGTTATTTAGAAGAATTATGTACTTAGTTTGCGAATTTTAACTTTTTAGTCTTTGTTTTACAGTCTGTGAGGGTAATAAATGAGGTGATTTTCGAGATAAAGAATTCAGTGTTTGAAGAGATAGGAAGTGAAAGTTTTCATGCATGTCGGCTATAAGATACAAATAAAAAGAGAAA
Source organism: Maratus michaelseni (assembly GCA_963931845.1). Classification (NCBI taxonomy): domain Eukaryota; kingdom Metazoa; phylum Arthropoda; class Arachnida; order Araneae; family Salticidae; genus Maratus; species Maratus michaelseni. The sequence continues at coordinate 91,757,202 of OZ007595.1, forward strand.
AATGTGTTAAATACAATAACCACAGCATAAAAACAAATAAAGATAACCAAAATGATTTCAAATGTAAAATATAATAACAAATATTATAATTTATAAGAACAAAAATCGAGTCACATATAATTTAAAAAAGATTTTCAAAACATAATATTAATAAACAAAATTATTTCAAAATATAATTTTTAATCTGTTAGCAGACTGTACAAAGACGCGTAACTGACTAATTTAATAATGTTTTCTCGAATTTTATATGTATTGAAATATTTCACTTATCAGTTACACGGAAGATAGAAAGTTAAATGTGTACTTATAATTTAACAGAAGCTCATAACATATTATAAAATCTTGAACGAAACTTTCAGTTTATCTTATGCTTTGCTGAAGTTTTGGAACACGGGAAGTGTAACTTATTTTTTAAAATTATATTTTTATTTAACTGCAGTTACTTATTAGGAGAATTATGAACTTATTTCCTGAATTTTAACTTTGTAATTTTCCTTAGAGTTTGTGTGAGCAGTAATTGAGGAGATAAAGTATTACATAGATATGACGCGAAAGTTTTCATGTATGTCAGCTATAAGATAAGGTCTTTGACATCATAGTCTATGACAAGGTTTCTCAAACTGTACTATTACAGTTCGAACAGGAAGTAGGTTACAAAATTTTTCATCTTATCATTACAAAAATAATTATACCTATGACTTTTTTTTTTTTGACATGTAACTGAAAGCTTATGGATTCATGTTACAACCTTCTTGTTGTAAATACTATTTGGTTTAAAACATGCTATCCAATACTGGGTGAACATTGCTTGAAGAAATAAAACAGCGATGATTTAAAAAAATTCTAAATGAAGGAAAGAACAAAATAAGTATTTAATGAATACAATTAAGATATATGCAGAAGATAAAACAGCAAAATAAAAAAAAACGTAAAGGCTATCACCATCTATACCTACTCTAAAAATCATTCAGAAAGCAAAGAATCTATTCAATTAAACCGCTACAATTTCCCCACAAACAGCTTCTGGCTAAAAGTTTGAATATAACACAATCATCTGTAATGTATATTAGAAAGAAAAAAACTGGGCATTAGAGGATTTGTAAAAACAAAACTACTCCAACATAAGCGGAGGATTAGAGAAAACTAGCAAAATCAAGGTGTCGGTGCGTATTTAAAATAATTCTTGTGAAAACTCTCATTTTGGAGGATGAAAATCATGAGCCACCAGATGTACAAACATACGTAAATAATTTCCGCCTTCTAACCCAAAGCATGTTGATTTTACTAATAAAGTCCACAGCAAGCAAACCTTTTTCAATGAATGTTTAGTTTGTCACGCCTTGGATGTTTCTGGAAATATATGAAAACCGTTTCTTTATGAAGGATTTTTGAATGCCAAACTTTATCATGAGCAGCGTATCCAGAAGTATTTGATTCCTTTCATTAATTCTCTGACCGCCGAGCAAAAGGGTGAAATTGTAATGTTGTTTTCACTTTAATTTTTTAAATGCTAAAAAAACATGATTTTTAAATTTTTATGTAAAACACTTTATTATATATATAAATATAATCCCTGAAAGTATTAATCATTACTCAACACATTACTCAATGTGTTAAAACTGCATTATATCTGTAGAATTATATTAATTTAAATAATGCATAAATTGCACGCTGAAAACTACAGCATAGCAAACGGATATATCAGTTCACGACAGTGAGAAGGTTAAGAAACATTATAACAATGATGGAATACTTTTTTGCCAGATATGGTTTCATCACGTTACACAAAATGTATAACTTGTTATCTACAATATGAAAATATTGAATTTATAGAAAAATCTAAAATTGCGCCTAATGTTCCTCGTGCTACAAGGATGAAAAAATTTTGGACATTATGTTTGGACATAATTTTGAACAATAATCTTTAAAGTAGCACGTGAACATGGGATAAAGATGATGGATCAAGCTTCTAAAATTCTTCGCTCAATAGGTTATACAAATATAGAAGGCTCGATTTCCATTAAAATATAGTTTTCTAATAGATCATTTGTCAAAATCCATTATATTTTAGTTTATAAAAGTATGTTGATTTATTTGCAGAAACAATTTAATTTAGGAGCTCCGCTTATTTTTTCAAACTTTACTAAAGTATTACAAGAACTCCGTGAAAAAGAAAGGACTTAAAAAAAATCTTTTTTTTTCCTTTTAGTTCATGGACCCTTCCATCTATGGACTAGACCATCTATTCAACTAGATATAATCTCAATATGAAATTTAAAATAATATCATCCTTCTTATTGAATTTCGTTTTTTCCAAAATTAAGTAAAAGCATTTTTAAATACTTGTTTATACGTGTAAAATTTTTTGGATTTACAATATGTGCTCTGAATGCATTCTTAAATGCGATATGTTACAATTTAGTCACGATTTTTATGTATTTCTATGTTTTTTCATTTGCATGTGTATTTCTCTTAGCTGTAATTTGATTTTGATCTAGAAAACTAAAAATGTTGAACAATAAAAGTAAATATGTTGCAGGATTAAGTTTTAAAAGTACCTTATTTCATCAATATAATTATAATTATTTATCAAATACAACGCGTGTCATCAAAAAGAAATTTAGTGCTCCACTTGCAATTTTACATTTCAAAGGTGTTGCGTAATAAAAAAAGTTTTTGAACCTCTGTTCTGTGGTATTTACAGCGATTATGTGAAAGTACCGGGTGATTATAATTAAAGTTACGCTTTCAAAAATCGATAATTTTAAAACTACTGGTCAGAATGACTTGATATTTTAGCAGAACAATCGTGAGGCAATGGAATTTTGTTTGGCAAAGGAAAAAAATAGTTCCAAATTGTGCCGATAGATGGCGTTGTCAGTGTAATGTCAGGGGAAAGACCAAAAATGTATTCTTGAACCCTTTCCGGCGCGGTGTAAATTTGTTTGCAAAATGATGAAATAATAGACTGACACCGGAATTTACAAACGAATCCATTAGTAAAAAGAAACTTGCTTATTTTCTGGTTCTTAATGAAAGGAAAATTTTAATTAAATACCGGGTGATTATAATTAAAGTTACGATTTCAAAAATCGATAATTTTAATTAAAACTACTGGTCAGATTGACTTGATATTTTAGCAGAACAATCGTGAGGCAATGGAATTTTGTTTGGCGAAGGAAAAAAAAAAGTTTCAAAATGTGCCCATAGATGGCGCTGTCTGGGTTCACATTGTCTGAAGATATGCAAATTAATAATACGTGACCTCGCGCACCGCAGACATAGCAACCATAAAAATGCAGAGCAGCAGCTCTTTGCCTGAATGCTTCATCATGACTTTGACTATGAAGGATCGCGCTCTGCTCTTGAAGCTTTTTTATAAGAACGATGACTGTGCACTTACAGCTATTAGGAAGTTTCGGACATTAAAATCCATAAAAAAGGTCCAATAACAACAAATGGTCTGCAAAAAATGATTGCTAAATTCGAAGAGACCGGTTCATTTGACGTTAAACGGGGTAGAGGAAGGAAACCAGTTTCAGCTGCGGCAGTGGAAGATGTGGCTACAGCATTTTTGGAACATACTGACAGTGATGCTGGAATCAGCAGTGCAAGGGGGATTGGCCGAATGCTGGATATACCGAACAGCACGATGCGTAAAGTCCTACGGAACGTCTTACGCTGTTATCCGTACAAGATAACTCATGTGCAGGAGTTGCTACCTGCTGACCTGGAAGCACGTCAATCTTTTGCACTACAATTTCTTGCCCGAATGGAAGTGGACAACGGATGGCCATGGAACATTCTGTGGTCTGACGAAGCCCACTTTCATTTGCAAGGTTCTGTAAATACGCAAAATTGCAGGATATGGTCGACCGAGAATCCGTCCCAGCTACAGCCATTACCTCCTCAGTCTGAAAAGGTCACTGTGTGGTGCGGAATAACGGCAGCGTTTATCGTCGGTCCATTTTTCTTCGACGAGATCACACCTGCGGGTCCCGTTACCTGCACAGTTACTGGCAAGTGGTATGAAGCACTTTTGCGTAACCATGTTCTTCCGGCACTTCAACAGCGTCAGTGTGTGGATCGCATAATATTCATGCAAGATGGCGCTCCTCCGCACATTGCTACTACTGTGAAGCAGCTACTGAGTGATAATTTCGGAGATGATAGGATCATAAGCCGCCATTTTCCAACAACGTGGCCGCCACGTTCCCCCAACTTAAACCCGTGTGATTTCTGGCTTTGGGGGTACCTGAAGAATGTTGTTTATAGCGGGCGGATTCAGAATCTAGCCGACTTGAAGGCAAGCATCACACAACACACCCATTGCATTAGTACAGATACCCTCCGATCTGTTGTGGAGCATGCCGTTTTGCGCTTCCAGTTAGTAGCGGAACAAGGCGGAGGGCATATTGAGCAACTTATGCCTTAATAATCAGTAAGGTGTTTGTTCCATGAAGCTCTTTTTCTTTTTTTCATTTTTTGTCATTATCGCTGTTGTCGCTGTAAACACAGTCTTGTCTTTTCGCTAATAAATTTTTAGTAAATCTCTGAACTCTATTTTTTTCCTTTTGGCAATATCATTCCTATGTTTAACCCTTTAACGGGCGGTGGTCACAAAAAAGGACACCCAATTTTAATTCTAAAACTGACAAACGGCACCAAGAATATTTAATTAAAATTTTCCTTTCATTAAGAACCAGAAAATAAGCAAGTTTCTTTTTACTAATGGATTCGTTTGTAAATTCCGGTGTCAGTCTATTATTTCATCATTTTGAAAACAAATTTACACCGCGCCGGAAAGGGTTCAAGAATACATTTTTGGTCTTTCCCCTGACATTACCCTGACAACGCCATCTATCGGCACAATTTGGAACTATTTTTTTTCTTCGCCAAACAAAATTCCATTGCCTCACGATTGTTCTGCTAAAATATCAAGTCATTCTGACCAGTAGTTTTAAAATTATCGATTTTTGAAATCGAAACTTTATTTATAATCACCCGGTATATCTATATTATGATCATATCGTCGCTTTCAATGACCTGAACAAACACTATAATAAAACACGAATTTAACAGATTTGTAATCGAACAAAAACAAATTATATAAAACATCAAAATCAAAAAGATTACAATAAAAAGTGAAATCTGTGCCGATTAGCCACTAGCAAATGGCTAACATAATGTACCCAAAATCGTTTTGGTGTCGTTAGTGCGACCACTTGTAATATTGCTGACACTGGTAATATCACCAACTATGTTCAGTTTTTGGTATTTTTTTACTGCTAAACGATTCGAATGAAGAGCACAATGTTCGCGAGTAACATTTTCTCGTATTTTCAGAAGCCCAAAATATACTTTCTCTCTTTTATCTCACCAAATACAGAATACTAGATTTTTATCATATTCAAACATAATATCGTGTGCACGTAATGTGTATCTAGAGTACCATCAGCTGTGTTAATTTATACAATAATTAGTAAACTAAGCGAAAGTCTCTCTCAGGTAACGCCATCTAATGAAAACGGGTAGAATAGTTTTGTACACCTTGTTTTATGTTTTGACTAGTAAAGAGATTTGTATTACTTTTCGTACTGTACCACTTTTGAATAGTTTCCGTGTCTTCTATATGATATGAATAGTGCTTCCGATCGTGCATTCATGTAAAAACATAGTTTATATCGATATTCTTTATCTACGCTGAAACCTGATACGAAGAGTTGTAATACGCCATGTATATTTGTTAAGATACAGATATAAACAACATGTGATTATCGTAAAAATAATTCTTACATGTAAAGATTTACTTGTAGTAAAGTTACAATATAGTTTACAAATAGTAATTGTCAGTATTTCACTGTCAATTACAGTGATACTCATTTGCAAAATGTATGTGAGATAACATCAAAAGTATTTAGATGTTAATAAAGATTTTCATGCACATTTCAGAATTTTGTTTAGTTTGCGAAAAGATTTAAAAGATTACATGTGTATTTTATTGTCAAACGTTTATGAAGCTATATACAAGTGCTTGAGATTTTTATAAACGAAAAGTCTGTGAAGTATTAGTGACATAGAGAAAATAAATATATATTATAAAACAGGATAATAGTGAGATAAAAGTTTTCGTAAATCAACTTGAAAACAGTAAAAGAAATTGAGATGTTAATGGATATTTTACAAGCTATAAATTTAATAGTGTATAAGAAAATTTATACCTAAAAGTTAGGTTTATTAAAATTATTTTATGCACTTTAAATAAAAAAAGACTATGCAAAAAAAATTTCTTTTTTCATGAATCTTTATTTTTTCTATTTTTATTATATATGAAATACTGCTAAATAGGAATCGCGTGTATGTATTTTAAGATGTGCATGTCCTTATCGATCTGATGTGAGCTTTCACCGCCAGGAGGCGCAAATGATCTGGAAAATCTTTTTTTTTATGTGAATATATTATGAACGATGGCCTCTAGAAAAAAAGTTCAATTATAATGATGTAGAAAATTTTATTTTCTACAAAAAGTGTCTATAAAATTTTTTGTCACACCAATCCTTCTCTGTCAAATATAAAAAACAGTGAACATAACGAGAAGAAAATAGGGAAATACGATCATACTGAACATATCCAAGAACAAATACCTGTCTACTTTCGAACACCTTCACATCTCTTCTGACATTGGCTGTTCTTTTGTAGACCGATTTTGTACGCTTGTGTAATAGACATTGTGTCACCACATGCTTGCTTATCTCGAAATATACTACGTGATCGTATCTTTGCCGTGTTTTATTTTAAATGATGAGCATTTCGTTGGTATTAAATCGCTCTAATTTACTGAACGAAGTATTCTTTGCGAGTTTTTAGAAAATGAATACTGTTATTTGCCACGCGTGTAAACGTCGGAAGCAAAGAAATTGAAAATATTTCATTGAATTTTTCTTTTTTGAAAAATCGAGAAGATCAAGCTGATCGAGGAGGTCATGTAAAGATCGAGTTCTATCATTAGCAATGATGAATATTTCGTTTAAATTAAACGATAATACTGTGACCTATGATCCACTGTTGTTGATTCAACATATTTATATTTGTATGAAACATCAAGAAGATTTGGAGACTTACTTTCAATGTTTACTCTCTCGATATCCTTTATCATTATTTGATGAAAATGATAGGAGAAAAACCAACAAACCATTATTATATTCAATCTTTAATTTAAAAAAAAACAGACAGAAATAATTCAAGTGAATGTGTGTCTACGTATATCCTCTATGGAGGATGGCTTTGTATCGTGTTCTTTGACACTTCGGTGGAATATACAGGTGTGTCGTAGAAAGTTATTTTCCCATGTCCTAAGAAACTACTGGTGTAAATGTAGAATCGTTTTCGATGGTTACTCTGACAAAGTTTATAATACAAAAACGGCCGAAAGAAATCGTCCGTATTCGAAAATTGTAACTCACGCCATTGATTTTAACGAAGAAATGAATGTGTCTATTAGTCAAGAATTTTTTTTTACTAATCAGCAATATAAAACACATCTCATTTCTATGCTCGTGGATAAATTTATGGAGAATGGTTTCGAATCGAAACAAGCAGACGGCGATGCTGACACACTTATTTTTAACCCTCTGAGTGTTTTGAAAAAGGGTAAAATTGTAATGTTGTTTTCTGTGCATTTTGTTTTAAATGCTAAAAAAATATGATTATTTCAGCATTATAAATAAAACTTAATTACAAATATGAATGTAACCCTTGAGAGTATTAATCATTCTTCAATGTTTTGAAAATTCATTAAATCTATAGAATTATATTATCTTAAACATTGCATATATTGCAGTGAAACCTGGAGCTTAGTGGACGGAATATTACATTCCACACGCTTAGAGGGTTAACACCACCATTGAGGCAGCAAAGTGTGGTGTGCATACTGCTATTGTCGGCTATGATGTTGACTTTCTCGTATTGTTGACTTCCCTAGCCTGGAAGAGGAATAATTTCAACCACCCCGTATTCGTCGCACACTCTCAATAATGATGCAGTTCTGAAAGATCACATATTGCTCATTCACGCTTTTACAAATTGCGACTCTAAATCAGCATTGTGTGGGAAAGGCAAAACGTTGTTATCACAAATCTTTAAAAAGGAAAAAGTCCGCAACATTCAATCGGCTAGAACTTTTAAAAGTGGAAAAGTATCCCAAATTGAAATATTCGAAGCAGGAAAAGCTATTTTGCTTGATTTATATGGTGGTAAAGCAGGAATTTCTGCAAAACAACCGTTCTCCACACAACCGAACAAACAACGTCAAACAAAAAAGTCTTTCATCGTTGCCGACTACTGAGGATGCAGCTAGATTGCACAGTATACGTGTTTATCATCAAATACAATGCTGATTAGGCAATAAACATCTTCCTGAACTAGGACTGGCAAAATGCACTTAATATGTCTCCACTTCCTGCTACTTTACCAACCGCAACAAAAAATATTATTGAATCCATTTTTTGTACGTATTCCAAAAGATGTGGCAAAGCGTGCTGATGTGTAAAAATCGGATTGAAATAGTTTGATATTTGCGTAAATTGTTGAGGAGTTTTATGTCACAATGTAAATAAAGTTAAATTTGAAGACGAGAAGGATATTGACAATATCTTGCCCATTGCAAGTTATGAGGGAATCGTTACACCTGAATTTAGTGACGATATCGAAGGCCAGCCAGAAAATGCTGACGGCAATACAAGAACCGAAGAAAAACGTACATATCATGACAGAACTGAATTGGGTGAAGAAGTTGAAGATGTGCAAACAAATACTCAAGCAGTCAAGCAATTGAGATTTGAATAAGCCTGTCATTATATGTGGACTATGCCTATACGAGAGACACCACAATAAAAAGAAATGCGCTAAATGCTTTACCTCTAGGGTGGTGTGGAAATAAGCATATAAGGGATATTATACATTCACCTCCTTTCTTCAAAAGCAATAATTTTAGACTTTCAATACATTTTTTTTTTAATAGCAGCAAGTTTTCCGCATTTTTGCCGTTTTTCTTCCAAGTATGTTCACTGTTTTTTATTTTTAACAGGGAAGGGTTGGTGTGACAAAAAAATGTGATAAACACTTTTTGGAGGAAATTAAATTTTCTACATCTTTCTAATTAGAATTTTTTTCTCTAGATGTCTTCGTTAATGAGATATTCACAAAAAAAAACAGATTTTCAATATCATTCTCACCCCCTGGGGGCGAAAGCTCACATCGGATCGATGAGAACTGTTAGTAAAACTACATACCCTAACATACACCTGCGGAAAAATTCTTCTATGTTTAAATTTTTCCGCTATTTTTCCTAAAACGACTGGACTATATATGATCTATAGAATTTATAGACACAACCTAGTATAACATATTTTGTTAAAAACGCATTTCATAAATGAAAACGCAATCTCAGCAATTATTGCTAATAGACAGTATTTCGGTTGTAGGAAACTTTTGTATTGTTCGGGTGTATGAAACATTTTGTATGAGCCTGTAAATGAACAATAATTGCCATGCGCATAATATTAAACAGCATGAACTTTGTAGTAAACATCAGTAATGTGTATAATTTTCATTTGAAATAATGTAACATAATAAAAATACGCTGCAAACATTTTTCCCCCGTATACCATTGTGTAACCAAATTATTTGTGTGAATGATAAATGCTGTACACTTTGTTAGTTAAAGCGTTGAAAAAGATGTTATTTTAACACCTCAGCTTTCAAAAGATAATGCGGACGCCAATTAATAACTTAAAGCATACAGAAAGAAGTCAATTAACATCTTAAGCTTTCAAAATACTAATAATTTATTCAGCGGTAAAAATTTATTCAGTAACAGTAGTAAAGAATTTCTAATTCACGTTACATATTACAAAAAATGCATCACGAGAATAAAAGATGAGAGGATAAAAAAGGAAAATAAATAAAACATGGACAACAGATTTAACATCCTCCCACCTTTTGATTATGTCGTATAATCAAAACTTCACATTAAATAAATACATTTACATGAACATTATAAATCAAGTCTCTCTGGCATTTTTAACATTCTACCAGATCTAGTCTTTTTAACTTGAGATTCGTCCTTTGAAGGCTCAACCTGAGTTTCATTCAAAGTTGGTTTCGGAAAATTAATTTTGGTGCAATCACTCGATGATACTTCTAGAGGATAAATTCTTTGAACAGGCCGAAGTATCTGCGAATGAGATGTTTGCAACTTTAAAAGGCGAACTTTTCCATCTTTACCAGGAATGAGCTCTGTAACAAGTCCTAATGGCCAGTTAATTCTTTTCTTGTTATCTGCTCCCACCAAGACTATATCTCCTACAGCCACTGTACGTTGGAATCGTCTCCCGATCGGCCGTTGGATAAGTAGACCTAAATATTCTGATCTAAATCGATTTCTTAAATCCCTTTGCCGTTCTTGCCTATATTTAAGTCTTCTAGTGAGAGAGTTTTCCTCAATTGCATCAACGTCTGGTAAATCACACTCATGAATGTCTTTCAAAAACATGTCTGGAGATATGGGTTTGATACATTCTTTCTCTGACATGTAAGTTAGTGGTCGAGAATTGATAATACTTTCACAATCAGCCAATACAGTTATCATCTCTTCATAGTTCAAACAGGCTTGTCCTAAGACTCTTTTTAATAGATCTTTCATCACTCTGATCAGTCTCTCCCACCATCTGCCCCACCATGCAGCAGTCGGTGGGTTGAATTTCCATTCAATTGAATTGGTTGTTCCATACTTCACTATGCGACTCCAATTCAATCTTTTCAAAAAATTAGCTGCACCAATAAAATTTGGACCATTGTCGCAATACATAATAGAACATCTTCATACAAATCATTTTAAATCCATCAAAAAAGCCTCTGTAGATGCTGAAGTAATAAGTTCAAAATGTACAGCTCTTTAGATAGCGCATGTAAATATGATAACCCAACTCTTTTGATTATTTTTAAGAAATTGAGGGCCAGCCATATCAAGACCGATAATTTGAAATACTGCTGCATCTTTTACTCGATTTTCTGGTAGAGAAACAGGAGAAGATTCCAAATTCTTAGAATTAAATCTTTTACAAATGGTGCATTTGGATAAAACAGAAGTCATAGTTCTTCTTCCATTCAGAATCCAGTATTTTTCTCTAAGCAAATTTAAAAGAATCTGAGGACCTGCATGACAATTTTTGAGGTGAAAATGTAAAATTAATCGTTTGGTAACTTCATGATTTGAAGGAACAACCATAGGTGTGAGGAAATCCATATTGTCTTGTCTATACATAATTTTAGTCTTTACACGTATTATTTCTTGTTGATCTTTAAACGTCTCAAGAGTTTTCAATCTCTCATCGCTTTCATGGGAAAAACATTCCTGTTGTATCATCCAAATTATCTTCGTTTCTGCTTTCTTAAATTCATGACTTGTCAAATCTCCTCAAATTTGTTCTTTTGGATTAGAAGAATTATGTCTGAAACGTAGTATCCAACCAACAAGACGCACGATTTTTTCATAACTGGAAAAATACCGGTAGTACCAGGTTTTCTCTGGACTTTCATCAACATTAACCAGTAATTTTGTAGACTTCAATTTCTTCTTCATTTATGTTTTGACATGTGAAATTCATATATTTATAATATTCTTCAGGATTTCGAAGCCAAGATGGACCCTCCCACCATTTGAGAGATACCAGCTTCTTTGCTTTACGCCTCTAGATGGCAGATCTGCTGCATTCATTTCACCAGGTATATGTTTCCATAAAACAGGATCACTCAAATTTTTGATTTCTTGAACTCTGTTTCTAACAAAGACAGAACAGTTCTGTTTTCGGGATATCTATGCAAGAACCGTCGTGGAATCGCTTCAAAAATATCTTTTCATATCTCCCCAGCCCAATGTGTCAGTTACTGATTTAGCCAATCTGGCACCAATCAAAGCAGCTAAAAGTTCCATTCTAGGTATGGTTGCGCATTTTAAAGGACCTATGCGGGATTTCGAAGCAAGAAGGAATAATTCAACATAATCTTCACTTGCTATCCTCAAAAATATAACAGCAGCATACGCATACTGAATTGCATCACAAAATGTGTGAAGAGTACAATCTTTTACATTATCCGGGGTGAACTGAATATATCTTGGAATCTGAATTTCTTGTAAAATATTCCATTCACGAAACCATTCAATAAACTCATATTTTAGATCACTTGAGATTTCTTCATCCCAGGCGAAACCTTCTTTCCATGTTTTCTGCAACATCAGCTTGGGACAAATTATAACAGGAGACGTAAAACCAATGGGATCAAAAACTTTATGTGCAACTGATAGCATGATTCGTTTTTTTTATTTTTTCTAAATTTATAGCTTTCGTCCAGCTTACATTAACCTTTAAAAGTCTAGAAATCTGTTCCATTGTAATCTCAGTACAGCAGTTTCTTCGCCATTTTCGCTATTTTTTCTTTCTTCTGTATGTTCTCATTCTCTCAAATCAAATCCACCTTTAGCCATAAACACTTAGAATCAGCAGTAAACTTTTCTAATTCCTTTTGCGTATGGACACTAGAAATGACATTGTCAACATAAAAGCTTCTCAGAAATTGCTGTTTAAGATGTGGATCGTATTCTTCATCGTTTTTTATGTGATATTCTATGACGGAAGCAATAAAATGGGGAACTTTTAACTCCAAACACGACTCTAGCATGTCGAAACATTTTCATATTTCTCGCTTCTGGATCGTTCCACCACAAGAAACGCAAAAAGTCCCGCTCTTCTTTCCGTACAGCGATTTGTAAAAATGCTTTCCTGATATCAGCTACAACGCCAAATTTCTTTTCTCTGAAACGTAAGAGAATGTCAGGAATTAATTCAATGAGATTTGGTCCAGAATGCAAACACTGATTCAGCGATGGATGGTTCTGTATTCTAGCTGATGCGTCGAACACTGGACGAATGGGAGTTGTACTGCTTTCTTTTATTACTGGGCGATGAGGCAAATAGTTTCCGTAATGATTCATTTCAGATTCGGGAGTTTCCTCAATAATTTTATCATCAAGCCAGCCTAAAAGCACTTGTTCATATTTTTGATAAAGGTTATTGGTAAGCAACTTGTTTGTAACATTAATCAATCTTTTCTTGGCTAAACTTAAATTATTGGGTAAAAGTGGTATATCTTCCACCCATGGCAAAGAAATTTCATAACGATTATCCTCATTCATATTTACTGTCTGCAAAAAATGCTCTTTTACCTGACGATCGATCTCCATTTTAGAGTGTTTTTCAATAAGATCATTTATTCCAAGTAAATCTAGTTTCCATAAATCGCTAATTTCTGCTTCATTCACGAACATAGATGTAACTGTTAAAGCTAAGTTTTCTTTAGATACGTTATCTTGTGGCACTTTTCCCATTAAGGTCCATCCTAAGTGTATTTCTAGTGCTACTAGTCCAGACGACAATATTTCTCTACGACCTGTCAGCAATTTTCCAATTACATCGGCTCCAATCAATACTTGAATAGATTCAGGAGTCTCACCAATATCCGTCAGAGTGATGCCTTTTTCCGATAATTCTTTATACCAGGATCCTTTCCCTACAGGCATAACATTTTCGCAGATAATGTTTTGGTCCAAAACCTCAAAATTGCATTTAAAATTTTCTTTCAAATCGCTTAATCTTATCTTGTAGTAGTTATGATTAAATTATTTTGTTATGACTCCGCCAAAAAGAGAAAGAGCGACTTTTTCTTCTCGGAGAGGTAAATACTTCATTTCTTCGGCTAAATGTTTTAAAATATACGATCTCTGAGAACCTGAGTCTAAAATCAGTCGAACAACTTTATTTTTGTTATCTGAAGTGATTTTTGCTTTGAGTGTCTGAAGAAAGACCTTGGGATTTCTACTGACATTAGCCATATTTACTTCATTTGCTCTACTGACATTAGCCATATTTACTTCATCTCTTCTACTGACATTAGCCATATTTACTTCATTTCCAGACAATTTTTCTTCCCTTTTCCTTTCATTTAATTTGTTTTTATGGAGCATTTGACACATCACAGATGCATGTTTTTTATCACACATGAAACACTTCAGGATAGCTTTACATTGTTTCGTTGTGTGACCTGACGCCAAACATAAAAAATAACACCTTTTGTCTTTCAATATATTCTGTTTCTCAGTAAAACTCATCTTTCGTGCTGAGAAACATTCTGAACTCAGATGCCTTCGTTACAAAAAACGCGTCTGCTTAAAGTCTTGCTTTGAAGAAGTTGTTAATATAGTAGTAGCTGTTGGTAAATGTTTAGAAACATCGGTGTAATGTTTCCTTTTTCTAAAGTTTCTAGTCCATCTTCTAAAAAACTTGTATCTACACTCATGGTAGTGGGATTTCTGGAGAGGGCATCGGCTATCTAAAGCTTTTTCCCTGGAGCATGCACAAGTTTAAATCTATATTTAAATAATTCAATTACCATTCTCTGTAATCTTGGAGACAAATTTTCAATTGGTTTCTGCAGTAAACCGAGGAGAGGTTTATGATCGGTTTCCACTATAAAATCAGTACCATACACATAGTAATGGAATTTTCTACATCCGTTGACAACAGCTAATAGTTCTTTCTCGATTTGACTATATCTTTGCTGTGTATCGTTCAGAGCACATGAAGCATAGGCAATTGGATGTTCATCTTGAAGTAATACTGCACCTAATCCATACTGGCTAGCATCAACAGAAACAACTGATTTTAAATTTGGATTATAATAAGCCAGAACAGGTGAATTAGCTACCAACTTCTTCAAATTTTCAAAAGCTTATTGCTCATTAGCTGTCCAAATAAATTCATTTTTCTTACTTATGAGTTTTCTCAAAATTCCTGTTTTACCTGATAAATTTTTAATAAACTTTCCTAAAAAGGTAATCATGCCTAAAAATCTCTGTAGCTCTTGTTTATTAGTTGGAGCTTTGAAATCTACAATTGCTTTAATTTTATCACCATTTACTGAAATTCCTTTACCTGTTAAACTATAACCCAAATATTTTACACATCTTCTTTTAATTTGACTTTTTTCCAAAGACAATTTCAAACCAGACTCTCGAGCTCTTTTAAGAACTGCTTCAAGTCTTCCATCATGTTCTGCTTTTGTCTTGTCAAATACTAAAATGTCATCAATATAAACTGAAGTTCCATCTAAATCTCCAAAAATATTATCTATTGTTTTCTGGTACACTTCAGGGGAACTCGTTAATCCATAAGGCAAACGGCAGAATTTGTATCTTCCAAATGGAGTAGCAATTGTACATAAATCTGAACTCTCTTGGTCAAGGGGTATTTGCAGAAAAGCTGACGATACATCAAGTACTGTGAAAAATTCTCCTTCAATTTGAGAAAATAAGCTCTGTTGGGTTGGGATTGGATAATGTTCTCGCTTTATATATTTATTTAGTATACGTGGATCTATACAAATTCTTACACGATTATTAGGCTTCTGCACTATAACTATAGGATGTACCCAATCAGTTGGTTTTACAACTTTTTCTAATATTCCTTGATCAACCATTTTAGCAATCTCATGCTTTACTTTCAATTTTAAGGCATGTGGAATAACTCTAGAGGCTGATATTTTAGGTTCGGCATTGGCATCTAATTTGATCTTATACGTATGAGGTAATTTTCCCATTTTATCTGTGAAAACATCTCTAAACTTCTCTATAAAATTTCTAGCATGTACAGAATCAACACTGATGTTTCTATTTACAAATCCCAATTTTTCACAAGCTTCAATTCCTAATAAAGCACTCGATTCTTGATCAATAATATAAAAATCAAGAATTTCCGACTTATTTTTAACTTTACATTTTAATTTACTGACCCTAATTACATTCAAATTATGTCCTGTATAAGACATCAACTTTCTTTTAGCTTCACTAATAACTTCATACTTTCTCACATCATTAAAAATATTAATGGGCAAAACATTAACTTCAGTTCCAGTACACTTCTGAATTATTTATAAGAACAGTTTCTCGCCATTCAGATTTTAAAGAATTAACCTGGCACTTTACAGAATCCAACTTAAAAGAACCATCATCACTCGAAGGTTAAAAATTATCATTATTAGAAATTTCATGTACTTTTTTATTTATTCTTTTCCCTTTATTTTTACAGCCGACTGAGAAATGATTTAATCCGTTACAATTGTAACACTTTTTGCCAAATGCAGGGCATTTTCCATAATCATGAACAGTTTTACATTTAGAACAACTTTTTTTAACTTTCTGATTAATATAATTACGTTTTTCCTTACTGTATATTTTCGTCTGCGTTTCGTTTTTGCTTGCACGAACAGCATTTACGGTGGTAGAACAATTATTTTTATTCATTATTTCCATTTGTTTACCACTGGACTCCTTAGCCCTACAATATTCTATTGCATTTTCAAGGGTTAACTCAGTTTCTATTAGCAATTTTTCTTTCATAGCGGAATCTTTAACACCAATAATTAACAAATCTCTAATTAAACTATCTTTTTGATCCTCAAAAGAACAATCTTTAGACAAATTTTTCAAATTTGTAACAAACGAATCAACAGATTCACCTTCTTTCTGTCTACAGTTAAAAAATTTATAACGCGCAATAACTGTATTCCTTTTCGGTTGAAAATACTGATCAAAAGAATTTATAACATTTTGAAAATTATTTGCGTTATCACCACTAAGTTTAAAACTATTAAATATAATGCATTCTTCACCCATTATTCCGAGTAGTAGTGCTACTTTAATTTTATCAGGCTTAGCCATTTTCTCAGAAGCTTCTAAATAAAGCATAAATCTTTGCTTAAATTTATTCCAATTCTCGGGCAAATTGCCATCTAAACTCATATTTGAAGGTGCCTTTAAATCCATTATAACAGATATAAACAGAAAACAATTATTCTCAAACGCACATACACTAAACTATTTTTATAAAAATTTCTGACCTTTACGATGCCAAATATAACTGCCACCATGTCACATTGTTTGGTGTTCTCTATTTTAATAAAGAACTAAATATAATTGTATATTTAATACTTTTAATTATATTTAAGTTAAGCACATATTGGGTTTGCCACACAGGCCTTTTATATATTACATTCCGAAACTAAAAAGTAAACATTCGAATAATAACAGTTACAATTACAGTAGAAGTTAAAGTAGTAGTTAGGACATATTATTACATTAAGCTTTCAAAATACTAATAATTTATTCAGCGGTAAAAATTTCTACCTCATTCCATGAAAATATTTAAAACAGTAGTAAACAATTTCTAATTCACGTTACATATTACAAAAAATGCATCACGATAATAAAAGATGAGAGGAAAAAAAAAGGAAAATAAATAAAACATGGACAATAGATTTAACACACTTCATGTTCTAAAGAAATAATTTTTGATGCACCTCAGCAATTCATATCAATTTCGTTATGTTTTATATAGTGTACGTGTACCAGCATTAAAATACACCGTACAAAGTAGACCATAATAAAAGGAAATTATTTTGAGTGCCGTTATAAAAGATCTATAAGTGCTAGACATACCATATTCTATAGTAAGTATCTTGTAGTAAAGTTTAGTGATGTGTATCAATTCCAATATGTTTGAAATAGTGTAACATAATTAAAATGCACTACAAATAATTTTTTACCATACTAGGGGGCTCTGCCCCTGCTCGCTACGCTCAACAACCCCCGTTCTGATTTCAAAGGCTCTTAAATTCTGGTAATGTATCCTGTTTTAAAAAGATGATGATGATGATGATATCACGAACGGACACTTTATTCTGTAATCAGGTTATAATGCTTTTTCATTTAACTGGTTATAATGCTTTTTCATTTAATTCATCTTTTTTATTTTTAATATTCATGTGTAAACACAATTTTTATGACGTAACTTTCTTTATTTCCTGATTTCAACACGTTATCATTTAATTATTATTTTAAACTTTCATTACTGTTTTTAATAGTCTCGCGCAAATACATTTTTTATTTGAGATAAAACATAATCCTTTGGGCTTATTTAGAAATTGCCAACAATATAAAAAAATGACTTTTTCTATAAAAGATTTTTTACTTGATTTTTAAGGATTTTTTGAATTTTTATTATCCGACCGTGATAATTTTTTTAATTTCTGTAAGCTTGTTATATTTCGCGTCTGGTGGTATGATTTTCGAATCCGTAGGATGGCTGGAAAAAAAGTAATAGCTCCTCAAAAAAGTCCCTAGTAAAAAAGCGATGAGAATAACCCGGAATATCTACGCAGAATTTGATTGGTCCATTTCGTTTTTGGCTCAGTTCCAGATTACTTTTTTTTAATATAGAAGGATACCTTAATGTAACAAAATTCTTTTGATTTCCCCTGTAAAGGAACTCCCTATACGTGGTACACACTTCATTTTCAATAACGAACCTGCCACGGTAATCTGCAATAATGTATTTCAATTACATAGAAGTACGAGTATGTATTTACAAGTTAGAGTACAGTAAGCTAGAGTACTCTCCGTCTAGCTTAGACAACTATACAGAGAGACACCCAGATAGACAGACAAACAGACTGAAGGAGAGACAAACCGAATGCATAAAAATTTTTCAACTATGTTGAAAAATGTTAAAAATTTAAACGTTATAAATTTCCTTAAGTTTTTTAATTGCTCAATCAAATTTGATATTTGTCAAATTATTAATATAAATCCCGCCTTTTGAATTTTAAAATACCAAAATACGTTTATGATACTTCAATAAAATCACTACAATATAAGAGCATTAATCTTACCCTTTTATCACACAAAGGAATCGTTATAAGCAAAACATTTAAATGAAATTATATGCATTTATTTACCTAGTCTACTTTGAATACATATTTCATCATGAATGATAACTTTTATGAGTATAATATTTCATGAATAATTATTAATTTGATGCATTGCTTTATTATATTCCGCTTTATTTAATCTTATGTGGCTGTAAATATGAGTATTCGTTAATGTTATTATTATTTAAAATATATTTTCCATCTTATTTATTATTTTAGTTGATACACATTATACATTTTTTGCCTAAGTAGAAAAGTTATATTTATAAAAGTAGTAGTTTTCTATGATTTGTTTACTGTTTCTTCCAGTTACTTACAGTGTAATGATGTCTAATCAAGGTAATGTAAACACTTTACACTTTACAAAATGCTATTTTTGTACATTCTTATATTTGTAATAAATAAATTATTCAGGCTTCAGTTTAGAAATTTCAAATGGAAATTACATTTTCAAAGAATTATTCATTGATAGTAAAGCAAATAAATATTCTGTCACAAAGGTTAATATTTACTTTAACTTGTAATATTTGATTTTTGAGTCTTTGGAGACTTATAATAGATGAATGCTAAACGTAAATGTAATGGAGAAAACGAGGGACTTTCCAGAACAAATCAAAGATGCTAACTGTTTTCATTCAAAATATTTCGTAAACATTTCATAGAGTAATTAAAATCATAGAGTTCATGTTAAAGTAAACATATTTCTGAGTAAAAACTATTATGTGCAATATTTCCACACAGAATTTCTCAAATAACTTCAAAACGAGAAATTTATACGTTCTAAATACATTTTTACTGTTATATCTACTAATGTAAAATACATTTCTTGTTGGATTTTGGGGTACTTTTCGAAGTATTGCCAAGTGTATATTAAAGAATAATGATTTAGTATAAATATTTTATATAAATGAAGAAATAAAAATAAATAAATAAAATTAGGTAAGAAATAAATTATATTTATGTCAAGATTAAGGTCATTTCTGATTTATATTTATAATAAAATTTTTATATAGAGAATATTACATTTATTTCGGACTATTGAAAAACCCTTATCGCTCCAGGTATTGCACGACTTCAGTTTTTATGAAAGTCGGTCCGAAGAAAATCGTTTCAAATACATGTAAGCACTTAATACGTCAAACTGAAAATACTGGTGTGCACAATGTTATACCAGTTGGAATATTTTTATTCTTCGTTTGAAGATTTAATTAGTATATTTTCTGTTATTCGCTATTTAGACAGTGCAATTTACTTGATAGTACTAATATTTGTTGACTTTTCATAAAATACAGAAAACCATTATCAATTAATACAAATTATTGATATTGCATTTATGACTTCATAAAAAGGTTTAAAACGTTTCATCAAATCATGGGGCTCCAGCAGTGGCTGAGAGGTTGTGCTCTCGAATCTGGTAGACGGGAGGTGCTGGGTTCGATCCCAATCGCGCCCGTCGGCCTAATCGTTTCGGAGTTTTCGTGGTTTTCTTCGAGCCGTGGATTTATCCATGCGTAAATACGGATTAGGTTCCCTTAGAAAGACCCCCACGAAGGGCACTCCCCCCGGGCCTATATCCCTAGTGTAGATAATTGGCCGTCAATAATCAATCCAACCCAACTCAAATCATGGGTGCAATCATGAATCCATCATGGCATAATATAATGTACAAGCATAATCAATTTTTGAATCACAAGAATATGCACTATATGACCAAACATAACCGGACACTTTCGAGTTTAGATATTCTATCGTTTATTTAGAGAATACTTGACGAATTCTAGACCTTCGGTAATATAAACAATATTTTTCACCTTATCTTTTCAACTAAGATTTGATCACGAGGGCAATCAGGGGACGAACAACAAATTGAATGAAAAAATAATATTTGGAAACACCCTCTAAAATACAATGCACAAAATGAACTGTCGCTGCAGCATATGACTTATAGAGATTGTACAGCATTAGTGTTCGGTTGTGTAAGAATAGCACGTATATTAATGGAAATATAACGATTTCTTTAAAAAAATACATGAAATTCTTGCATGTTTTTTGTATATAGCATGCAGATGTTTTCCCCAAATTTAACACAAGTTTCAGAAAATTTTAAACATATAGTAGAAATAACATAGTTCAATTACAATATAAATTTATTAAATATTTATTGAAATATGAGCAGTTGTATGAAATAATTTTTAACTGCGCATGCGAAAAATAAAGTAAGGCTTTTTTTTCATCATTTAGAAGTCAAAATATGCACTATATTATATATAATACGATTATATATAATATATAATACTCTAACTAATACAAAAAGACCAGTCAAAAATCTTGAAAATTCAGAAAGATATTGGTTATAGAGTGAGCAGAATTTCTGTTGCCTTCGAAAAATAGACGAATGTTAAGAGATTTCACATAAATTGTCATTTTTGTTAACAGATTTCCAACAGAGGAGTTAGTATTTAATGAATATCGACGAATAGCTTTAGATCCGATGCTTCGACTTTTAAATTCCCTTTTTTTTCTTGAAATAGGCTTTCTCTGTTAGTTTTCCAAGAGGAACTAAAGCATCAGTAAAAAAATTAAATAAAAAAGGTAAAAATAAAAAATGACAATGTGTGTAAAATTCAGCTGATTCTATCTCCGAATATTTCTGAATTTTCATGATTTTTTACTGTTCTTTTTAAATGTGTTTCGCTATAAAGTTGAGTACTAAATCATAATATATATATGTATATATTATTTTACAGGGTGACCGCAAATATTATTTTTGTCTTCAATATGTTGTTGATCACCTAATTTGCAACGTGATCAAACTTTCGCTGAAAAAGATGAACCCAAACATTTTCTTTATTTTCTCGAAGTTCTATACAAATGCGTCAAGTGTTTCTTTAAATATTTGATAAAATGTGTAAAAACGAATGAGTCGGCAATTTTTGGCAATACAGTGTAGCACTGATTTAATTTCATTCTGCATTTCACTTTAAAATTGGCAATATTTTTTTCTTTAATATACACTCCGCAGAAAAATTAAAAGAAATATGTAAAAACTCAAGTTACTTGAATGATTCGGCAGATAAAAATATGGAACTTGCGCAAGATCTTTATTTTGTCATGTCTAAAATTCAAAATATTCTAATTCTGCAAAAGATAAATTTAAGTAGGAATATAGGAAATATGATATACAGTGGGTAAGGAAAAGTTTTTGTTATCTTTTATTCATTTTGGGTACATGTAGAAACATTTTGTAAAAAGTGAGGATAACCATGATGTAATGCAAGCTTAACAGCATTACAAACTAACTGCTCTCCCCTTCTGCCTATTAAACACCATTTCTCCCAATCCGTCAAATGTCTACTTAACACGTTCATCTTTACATATAGGAAAAATTTTCGAATTCGCACACTTTTGTGTAGCAACTTTTGTGTATACTATCGGACTACGTGATAGCGTCCACCTTAAGTAACCAACCTTCCAATAGACTTCACGTATATAAATTAACATAAAGTACCTTTTCACATGTGTTCCTTTAAATTTTACCACCGGTATATTTCGAGATAGAATGTCGTATGTTTAGGTAACATAGGATGAATTGTGTGTTTATGTTCGGGATATATTTTTTAATGCAAAAATAGACAAAAGAGAAATATGTAAAAAGTCATGTTTATGAGTTTTTGGTGATAGTAAGCAAAATGTTGCTTCGAGATCCGAAACCGATCGTATAATTCTGCACACTGCCTTCTAATCTTCTATTCGACCAATTCAATGCCCTGGTCCCCAATGGCGATGAGAAATTTTGCGCCTTGGCTTGGTTAACTGAATTAGACTGCGTATGGAAAAATAAAATTCACATGTTTTGAAAAAAGAAAAAAAAATCTATTTAGAGTGTATTTAATTGGGTACTCTTTCTTTTGATACTTTTACTCACTAGATATTTTTTCTGAAGCTGTTTCAACTCTTAAAAACGTGTACATTTCATAATTAAACAAAACAAACCACATGTAAATATCCAAATTAGAACCAGGTCAAGTTGAGATCGAAATTGTGCACTATTAAAGCGACTTTAAATGATTTTTAACTTTGCATGCGTTTTTCGCAAAACTCAATTTTTGTTACTTGCGCAAGCTGTAAAAATAATTTATTTCCAGACAAACAATTTACTCTGTTTCAGGCATGTGAAAAATGGATATCTTACAACTTCTATAAACTTTTTTGTCAATTAAACGATGAAAATTTTATTTGTTTAGATTACTTTCTAGTTTTGATATTTCTTATGATTTAAACATACAGCCTTCTGGCACTAAAGTCTATTTATATAAAAGCTAAACAAATTACGTACAGGTTTATATCTAATGTATTTACTTTAAATAAAATCAGAAATGTAAACTAAAAATTAGTTTTTAAGATTAACTATAAGATTAACATTAATTTTAAAACTGTGTGCAAACGTTGTATTAAAGTTCTATTTTCCACATACATGTTTAAAATTTTCAGGTTTTTTAACAAAGTTTTTTAAAAAGATTTTTAAAATTAATAACACAATATATACTCATCTTGTAACGAATGAATTATGAAGAATTGGTTTTAATAGAATATATCTTAAGATAACTCTGACATATGAAATATACATTAATCCCCCTAAAATTTTAGTATCGTAAAACTGATGACTCCCCTTACATCGTTTTAAAAAGGTTTGTAGTATAGGGTAAGGTGGTGCCGCAGTGCGTAATTTGGCTATTTCATTAAAAAACAATAAATGATTAGATTTAAAGGATGATTTAATACCTTATTTATAGTCTAAGATTATTAATCTAACAAAAAGAAAACCGTTAATCAACTTGAAAAAAATTATGTTGATATTATTCTAAAAAAAGCTTATTCTCCTGAACGCGCACTCTTGTACAAGCAATAAGGGTACACAGTCAAGTGAGCAAGTGTATGAATGAAAAAAGAAAGCGCTCCTCTTACAAAGGTCACATTTTTAGTGACCACGATCTGCGTAGTCTGTGCACTTTCCGTCCCAACACTCTGCAAAAAAAATACACTCTATCCAATCCTCTATACGATTTCTATACATTCCTCTATACATTTCTGAGCAACCTATAGATGTCCGCACTTTTTATCTTTTGGTGATCTTTTTGCCTTCTTGTGTTTACTTTTACTCATTATAGGTAAGGTATTTTTCCCCCGCAGCTCCATCTTCAAGTTGCAATTTTTCAGATTCTGGTATAATTCATAAAACAAATGATATTGCGCTTAAAAATGGGGAAATTATTTTACTGAGGTGTGCACTCTTGCACACTTTGGCACTGCGCACTCTTACACTATCGTCATTAAATAACGTTGAAACGTCAGTAATGCCATATATTCATAAGCAAATCAGACAGGTAGTCCAATAACAGCCTAATCGAAAAAAAAAAACAAAACAAATAAAAGTAAATTAACTATGTAAACTTTATTATGATACTGTTTTCAAAAACCACAAATAGTATAACGAGAAGAATTAAATCACTTTTTCTCTTTTAAATCTTTAAATTTTTCACCAAAATACGCAGATTGTTTTTACCATAAACTTATGTCATTACATCGTTTACAACTGTAGCTAAACGCAAAAGTCTGCTTTGAGATTGGATAATCACTATGCGTATTCTTGTACAGCACGCATTCTTGCACCACTCTACCCTACGACCCTTCGGTTTGACATTTTTCTTCATTGCATTGTTTTATTTGCATTATATGATGATGGCTGTCTTTTAAAAGCATGATGGGAGAACGAGAAAAACATTCTTCTAAAATTTTACAACACTACTCAATGTACATGAATACAACAAGTAATTTTTTATCTGGGATAATCTTCAAAACTCAATTTCAGTTCGTTTAGATAGCACAACATGTACTTTTTAAAGTTCCTAATTCAACAGTGGTTTTCTAAAAGGGCTCCTTCACCCATTGTAAACGGGGTGGGGATGTCGTGTACGACCCATGACATTGATTATTAGGTAGCTTTCAATACAAAAAAGTCCTTCCGGCCTGTACCGGGAGGAAAAGGTAGCTTTCCTATATCTTCGTTTTAAAATTTTAGCTAATGTTACACGAAAACAGCAAGTTAAAATGCAAAGAAACGTTTTCAAAAGATTTGTTAATACTGAATTTGAATAAGAAATTCGCCAAATTATTGAGCAATAGCCAAATTGGCTTCATTTATGAAGACTTATTTTGGTCGCCAAATTTGGCGATATTTCGCCAAATGTCACCAATTTTGCCAATTTTGTCGCTAACGGATATGAATATATAGTTTTATGCGTATGATTGGGAAAATTATTACAACAATGAAAGAAAATAATTTGCGAGTAATCGCGTTAATGTGCTGTTTTGTTTCAAATGTCAGCCACCCTAGAATTTCAAACTGCTGTATGTCAGCCATTTTTTAAGATAGAGGTAAACCAAAAAATGCTCTGGAATCCTTGTATCAAGGCCTAACACGTAATTAAAAAATAAATTTGAATTTTTAACATTTTTGTATATTTATTTTAGTTTTAAATTTTTAAATGGCCGCCATCTTGAAACAAAATGGCGGACCAAGCTGGCCAACGAACTCGGTCGAGCCATTGTACACACAATTTAATAGACTTAACACACAATTAAGCTTAATACACACAATTAGTTTCATCAAAATCGATTTATAAATACGAGCGTTATCGTATGACATAGGTCAGATATATATATATATATATATATATATATATATATATATATATATATATATATATATATATATATGGATATATCTATATATATAAATCAACATTTGAACGTAGGGTCGTTTTGGGGTCTGGGGGTCATGATCGGTGAAAATATATCGAAATTTTCCGGAGCTGCTTTCCTCCGAACGGCTGCAATAGGTAGCTTTATACTTTTAGGTAGCTTTCAATACAAAAAAGTATAAAGCTACCTATTGCAGCCGTTCGGAGGAAAGCAGTTCCGAAAAATTTCGATGTATTTTCACCGATCATGACCCCCAAACCCTAAAACCACCCTCCGTTCAAATGTTGATTTATATATATATATATATATATATATATATATATATATATATATATATATATATATATATATATATATCTGACATATGCCATACGATATCGCTCGTATTTATAAATCGATTTTGATGAAACTAATTGTGTGTATTAAGCTCACCATTGTCTCGACGGAGTTCGTTGGCCAGCTTGGTCCGCCATTTTGTTTCAAGATGACGGCAATTTAAAAATTTAAAACTAAAATAAATATACAAAAAAGTTAAAAATTCGAATTTATTTTTTAATTACGTATTAGGCCTTTATACAAGGATTCCAGCGCATTTTTTGGTTTACCTCTATCTTAAAAAATGGCTGACATACAGCAGTTTGAAATTCTAGGGTGGCTGACATTTTTCATTGTTGTAATAATTTTCCCCATCATACGCATAAAACTATATATTCATATCCGTTAGCGCCAAAATTGGCGACATTTGGCGAAATATCGCCAAATTTGGCGACCAAAATAAGTCTTCATAAATGAAGCCAATTTGGCTATTGCTCAATAATTTGGCGAATTTCTTATTCAAATTCAGTATTAACGAATCTTTGGTAAACGTTTCTTTGCATTTTAACTTGCTGTTTTCGTGTAACATTAGCTAAAATTTTAAAACGAAGATATAGGAAAGCTACGTTTTCCTCCCGGTACAGGCCGGAAGAACTTTTATTTATTGCATTGTTTTATTTGTGTTGTATGATGGTTTCTGTCTTTTAAAAGCATGTTGAGACAAACAAGAAAAATATCTCCATAAATTTTACTACAGTACTCAATGTACAGGAATGCAACAAATAATTTTTTTTTTTTTTTTTTTTTTTTTTTTTTTTTTATGGTTTTTGAAAATTAATTTTGATTTGTTTAGACAGCAAAAGAACTACTTTTAACGTTTTTAATTCAAAAGTAGTTATTTAAAATGACAGACAAATATAAATTGATTGAATACAAAGGTCAGAATTTCATAAACTAGTAAATAAATGTTTGGGTCGTGCACGATCCTTTGGCTTAATCCCAGACTATATATATTGACTATAATTCACAAAAATCATGAATCTACACATAAAGATATGCCAAATAAAAAGTAACTAAGGAAAAAATTATTTAAAAGAATGTTCTGACAATGGCCTAAGATGGGTTAAATTAACTATTGTTTGGTTTTTTCAATGTATTGTAATTAAATATATATATATATATATAAGTTAAGTATACTATTTACCTACGCTGTTTTATTTATAATTTTTCAGTACGCAAGGAAATTATTACAAAAATTTTATCATGCGTTCAAAAATGTTAATTTAACAAAAAATAATATTAATAGAAACATAAAACCACTGTTAATTTTAAGGGTAAAATAACTTTCAGTTAAAGATAAATTCAGTCATTGAAAAAAAAATGTTTATGCAAAACACACTATAAAAAGTCCTTCCGGCCTGTACCGGGAGGAAAAGGTAGCTTTCCTATATCTTCGTTTTAAAATTTTAGCTAATGTTACACGAAAACAGCAAGTTAAAATGCAAAGAAACGTTTACAAAAGATTCGTTAATACTGAATTTGAATAAGAATTTCGCCAAATTATTGAGCAGTAGCCAAATTAGCTTCATTTATAATGACTTATTTTGGTCGCCAAATTTGGCGATATTTCGCCAAATGTCACAAATTTTGCCAATTTTGTCGCCAATGTTGCCAATTTTGTCACCAATGTCGCCAATTTTGGCGTTAACGGATATGAAGATATAGTTTTATGCGTATGATTGGGAAAATTATTACAACAATGAAAGAAAATAATTTGCGAGTAATCACGTTAATGTGCTGTTTTGTTTCAAAGTGTCAGCCACCCTAGAATTTCAAACTGCTCTATCTCAGCCATTTTTTAAGATAGAGGTAAACCAAAAAATGCTCTGGAATCGTTGTATCAAGGCCTAACATGTAATTAAAAAATAAATTTGAATTTTTAATTTTTTTGTATATTTATTTTAGTTTTAATTTTTTAAATGGCCGCTATCTTGAAACAAAATGGCGGACCAAGCTGGCCAAAGAACTCGGTCGAGACATTGGTGACCTTAATACACACAATTAGTTTCATCAAAATCGATTTATAAATACGAGCGTTATCGTATGACATAGGCCAGATATATATATATATATATATATATATATATATATATATATATATGGATATATCTATATATATAAATCAACATTTGAACGGAGGGTGGTTTTGGGGTCTGGGGGTCATGATCGGTGAAAATATATCGAAATTTTCCGGAACTGCTTTCCTCCGAACGGCTGCAATAGGTAGCTTTATACTTTTTGTATTGAAAGCTACCTAAAAGATAGCAACTGTGTTGAAATAACGAATAAAGTCAGTTTTATTCGTAGGTTTTAATACGGTTTCTTGTGAAAATTGGAAAAATAATCTTTGTCAACGAACATTGATTTAATATGACGTTTATTACTAAGAATTATGTATTAATTACAATCTTTAGTTAAAAAAGTGTTTCAACATTATTCATGAAATATACCGAAAGTAAATAATATTTATGCTTAATTAAAAGTGTTTAATTTATTTGCAACACAGAAGGAACGTTAGAATTTGAATTGATGTAATAAATAAATTGGAATAATAAAATAAAATTATATTTTTTCTGATACGTATAATGCAAAGAATTTTGTAAATTAAGTGTGTTATTACCTACGCTGTTTTATTTATATTTTTTCAGCACACAATTAAATGATTACAATTTTTTTTTATCACGCGTTCAAAAATATTAATTTAACAGAAAATAACATCAGAGGTAAAATGGGAATAATTTCCCATTTCATCAAAGTGCTGATATAAATGGATTGCAAACAAATATAATTTTATTTTTTACTACAGGTATAAAGTAAAGAAATTAGAAAATTAAGTATATTATTTCCCTACGTTTTTTTAATACATATTTCTTTCAGAACACATAAAATTTATAACCACATTTTTACCGCACATTCAAAATATTAATAAAAGAAATTTATGTATATATAAGTAGAAAAACCCCACCTGTGAAAATTACTTCGTATTTGACAAAATTATTATTTTGCTGATACAATTAAATGGGAGGCATTTTTTTTCTTAAAATATATAATGCAGAAAACATTTTTTCTTTCTCTGTAAAGAATGATAAAATTAAGTATCATTTTCTTTTTTATGCAGGCTTTGAGAATCAATTTTTGCCTGCTTCCTTTTTTTTCTTATAAAGTAAAGAAAACCAATTTTCATAAACTTAACAAGAAAAATTTATTTCATTTACACTCAAATTCGCTTAATTAATTATTAATTAATAATTCGCACAGTTAAAACAAGAGTATCGTTAATGGGAGCAAGTTGCACGTTAAGAATGGTTTATCTTCTAAACTATGTTAAGAATTTCCACCTTTTTACGAGCTTAAAAAGCAGGATCATGGTTAATACGAGTAAAACAGCTCTTCATTTCAATGCGACTTTCGGCAGAATTGAAAATAAAAGCCTTTTTTATCGTATACTGTTCTCTCTCGGCGATAATATTTCTGCATTAAAATTGTCGATCGAAATGTAGTAATTTATCAGTTTTGCCAGACAGAATATCAACCTTCAAGGAAACCCAAGAAGATGTAAAGCAATTTCCCGAGGTCTTGAAAGACTGAAAGAAAGAAGAGATTGATAAGGACAATTCAAATACCGCTCCATTGAAAATTTGAGAACTGAGGCATAGAAAAGAAGGAACATAGAATAAAACGTTTAGTTGTTTCTTTCTTTAACCCCTACTCATAATAACTAGCCATCTCATTTCTTATACTGCACTGATAAAGTGAGACAGCTGAAATTAATAGCTCGAAAATTGCAGTGACTATATTGCAATGCTAGCCGAGTTTTCTTGTACATATTAGTCATCAGTTGAATTGCTATAGGTCGGTCATGTTCTTTGTAATTAGTAATTCTATAGTGCTTTTATTTCATTACTGTGATTTTGTCTAAAGAAACGCTTGCACTCTAAAGAAAATGACACTGACAAAGAAAATACTGAATAATTTAATAACTTTATGATATTAAGTTAATTTCAGCAATGAGATAGAGGAATTAACAGTAGCAACTAGTTTAAAATCACTTCAACTGCTGCCCAGAGATAAGCCGGTATATTAGCACTGTTTCCCTATCTAAGCGGCTATTGAAGTTGTTAATTACATGTGCATTTTTTTAACATTTAATCATATTTACTGGAATTACGAGATAACGGTAGATACGAGGACTTTTGTGATTTTATTTCTTTTTGTGTTAACGGAGTTCGGCTTGTATACTTCTATTCTTAACATTCAAATTGTTAGTCAATATAGAAAAGTTAATAAAACAATGTTCTATATATTGCATAGTGGCATCCAATTTTCTTTTAAATGTATTAATTCTAAACAGTCTAAAAATGAAATGGTAAATGAATGTTGATAATTTTAGTTTTGACCAAAGGTTATATTTCAGTTGCTATTATTTTTAAATGCTTTGCAATAAATACCATCAAATGTCCTTTTAACGTATAGTGAAATAATTCATTAAAATAATCACTAAATATCCTTTAATCAAAATCAGATGCACTTTCATAAAGATTGTTTTATGTAAAACAAAATGTTGTATGAAATATTATGTGTTGAAAAACTTAAATAAATCATTACAAATGTGTTTTTAAAGAATGGTAGAATAATTCATTAAATTTTTCACAAAGTAAAGGCAATTTTATAAAGATTGTTGTTTGTGAAACAAAATTTAAGTTATTATATTTGTATTGATAAAATTAAAGTTATAATAATTAAATATAATAAATATTTTGCAAATATTCTCAAAATATTTCACAATTTCTTTATATAAAAATTTTGCTTTAAATAAGTCTTTTTAAACACTTATCATGATAAATACGTCAATATATAAAAATACAAATTACCGAAACGTGTTGTACGAAGGATATTTAAATTCATATATTTTGTTAAAAGAAAATTATTTTGTACAAAAAATTTATTTAATAGAAAATTCTTACATATATATATATATATATATTATATTTTTAAAAAATTGTGTTTATAAGATACTTTTTAAAAAAGCCTTTCAGAAAGTTTCAACAATATCTCTGGAGATAAATACTACTGCTGTTTAAGTTAAAACGTTTCATTTATTTGCTGTATAAAAGTAGTTTTATCATTCTCTTTGCTTTCATAAATAAATTGTAAAAAAAATATATATATATATATATATAATAGTGTTTTCCCGAGAGTGGTTATGTAAGAAATTCACAATTTATATATAATTTGTTATCCATTTTTTTTCTACTACATGCGAGAATTATTACAAAATTTTTATCTTACTTTCAAAAATATTAATTTACCGAAAAGTAATCTGAAAATAATTTAAGTAAATAATTAAGTAATTTAATACTGTATCAAATTAATTTCCTCTAAACAAAATTACAAAATCCATTTATTTTTTACAATGCACTCAGGTTTTATTTCTTTTTAAAACAATACAATTAAATTGCATTTTGTGCAATTGAGGCAGTAAAAATGATTTTCACAAAATTAAAAGTAAGGATTTATGCATAATTCTGACACTTTTAATCAATACGGAATATACAACCTGTGGCCAGAAAGTTCGGTGAAGGAGCCTGTAGAGGTCGCTGCTGTACTAGTAGAATATCAACGCGCCGCGCGTGGGGAAGGTCAATATCTGTTTGAACGCTTGGCAAGGTTCCAAGTGCGTTTATTCCCTGTTACGTTTAACGCCGAGCGCGAAAGGTTTATTGTGGATTGTCACGGTAAACAAAATGGATCAGAGAATAGACATGTTGTTTGTTGAAGAGAAATATGCATGGCTCAGTTATAATATTTATTTAAAATTTTTATCCTTTAATTTCCCTTCTAATTGCTGCCCATTCCAAAATAACCCTTTTGCTGGGACAAGTTGATCAAAATTAAAGCTTAGAATTAAATACATAAAGGTTTCTCTGGGGTTGGCTAATAGAATAAATTAATTTATTCAGAAAATAATAATAAAAGGAATCCATAGAGATTAAATTTTGGATATGTTCCCCCCATTGCATTGTGTAATTTCGAAGTAGCCCATTACCCTTTTTGAGAATGATCATTCTTGCCCTTAGCTGACTTTTAAAATGGAAATCTAAATAAACAAACACATACTAGATAATTTAAATGAGAAGACTCCAAATAATTAACACTATTATTTATTTACAATATTTACAGTTATTTCAAGAAAAAAAAAGATTTATCAGAACACATCTGATTTAATTTCCTAACAAAATTTCTCCTATAATATTGGCATTAACACTTTGATCCTTGCAAAGGATACTTATATTTGTTTGTATTTATATTTAAATTGATCTTTGACAACATTATTTGTTTACAATTAAAATACTGACTTCCATTTGTGACTAAGGTCACACTACCAGCTTCTCTTATAATATTTTGATAAAATCAAATAAACTGGGGAATTACTTAGGTCAGAGTCATATTTACCTCTACACATTGATTGAAGAAGGTTTCTCTTTGTATCAGAACGCTCTTTCCGCTAACTAAATAGCGCTGCACTTATTGAAAATGTTCATTTCACAAAACTTAGCGCAACTTCACCACTCTCCATATATGTTGTTCGGGTTCGTTGCTTTCTTACCATCAGAATACCACTCACTCTATTTTCCTCTTTCGAACCGCACAAAACTCATCGAGTCATTTTATTTCACCTCTTCCTTTCGCTTCTGAGATCGATGTGTGTTCTGTTTTCATTCTTTTTCACAACTCCTTTTTCATCACCACGGTGGGCCGTACTTCGTTCTGCCCAAAATTTGCATGACAGTGCTTTAAGCCCCTCCTTCTTTTTTTTCATTGGGTAGTTGATCTCCCGTCTTAACTGAAATTTGCATAACAGAGGGTCAGTTTCACCTCCTCTTTACCAACCCCAACCAATGGCTATGCATCAGTTGTTTCTGTAGCGTGTTGTTTTTTTTTCTCGGAACTACGTGTGTGTTCTTTGATATTATCTCCCAGACCAACTTAAATCAAAGTTCTTCTTATTTGACTTTTATGGCTTAAAATTGTCGCCAGCGAGTCTCTGGTCATAAATTTGCCATCCTAAATCTTTCAACTGAGGCGACTTATGGGAAAGTCCCGATAATGTACTTTCCTTACATTATCTTTCCCCCCGTACTAATAGAAAGAAAACGTCCAGTTTTCTTTAGCATTGCATTTCCAAGAAGTCCATCACCCTTGTAGATAATCTATAGATCACATAGATGATATCAGTCCACGTTCATCTATACAGAATCATATTGTAGACTAAAGTTCATGCAGAGGAAAATGTTCATTTGTAAATTACTTGTGTGACTTTAATAAAGAACAGTTCATATATGTACACATTTCCTAAGTATTCCCAAACAATTTAGAGATAAAATATTATCATTAGCACAAAAATTTTAAATTTTGTGGTTAAATATAACCGGTGTGTCTAAGATAGAGCACTCACCAAATCCAAAATATCTAAATAGCCAAACAGACCATACAAAACAAAAAGATATAATACACTGTGATATGTAAGGATCAGTATTCAACTTTACAATGATTCTTGATAATTATTTTTAACACAATACATGCATCATACAATATATAAAACCCAATTCAGGCAAAATCTTACAATTACACATACATAACTGAATATGTAAGATACCTGAGAGAAAAATTATGATAATGAGTATACATTCAAAATATGTATATATATATACATATTTATATAGAGCAATAAAAGTTTTTGTCTAGCTCTACCTCTCTATACTTTGGTGAGAAAAAAAAAATCCTATAGATACACGTGATTTGGATAAAATAGACATATGAGTATATCAACAATATACCAATAGAGCAAAGAGTTTAATCCAATATAAAACTGTACATCCACATTCTCAGATTTTCTTTTTTTTTTTTTTTTTTTTTTTTTTTTTTTTCAAATTATTTAATTATATCTAGTGCTACTAAAATTGAAACCAAAATTAGGCCAAAACAAACCAAAAGGAACAAATGTATATCTATACATACATATATATACATATATATATATATATATATAATAGCAATACTCTTCTGAGTTCGATGTAGTGGCATGTCTTCAACTTTACAATATTTACACATATTAATGAATGAATTCAGCACTATATCTAATTAATAAATGCAAACAGACAAATATTTTAGATGGACACAAAAACAGTCCTAGCAATCTGAAAACATGACACATTCATGATGTTGTAACTTTATGATATTCATCTACTACTTGACCCAATTTTATGGATTAATTCAGTTACCATTTGTATTGTCCATTCATATGATTGTTGTAATTTTATTATATACATACAATTCTTTCGAATTATTAAACAACAAAGAATGAATAAAAAGAAAAAAAAAAAATGAAATTTTTCTTTAATAATTTTCCCTTCTTTCCTATTTTATTTTTCTATTTATTTCTATTTTCTTTTCTTTTTCCTTTTTTTTTTAAACGCCTAAGCGTAAAAATTCTCATGTTAATTCCAACATGTTGAAAATAATAACTCCCCGTTCCCTCACTGTTAATTTTTTTTTTGCCCGACAGAAAGAAGAAAAAAAAAACTTCTACTCAATGATAAGAATCGGAAAGCTGCGTGACCTCGGGTCATACTCTCACCCCGTTTCTGTCAATCATGTAGCCCTACTGAACAGGTGATTCCTTCCTTCCTCGTACACCTGAAAATGCTGGCCTAATCCCATACCACGACCGGTTCAACACCTAAATGCTTCTTTACCTGGGATAATGCGTTTCTAACACGCCCCCTGAACGCACCCTTTTTTTTTCAACCCTGCAGGTGAATGGCGTTTGCGATCCTCTCGTATGCATAACACCTCAACTCATCTCAGATCTACCTTCCTGATTTGCCCCGTCACATGGAGTATGGCTGTGAATTATGATGTAAGTTTACGAGTTATTATTCTCATTATTTATTTATTTAATGATATTTATATCTATATATATAATTTTTTGATATATATTAAAAGCTTAATTATTGAAACTGACTATAAGCCAATTGTTTAAACTAACCCTTCGTCTTGACCCGTAAATTGAGATCACCAAATAACATGCACGTGGTCTTTCATGCAATTCAATATTAAGACAAAATCCATTTCCCGTTAAATATGTTACCAAATTACCATCTTTATATAAAACAAATATCCTTGAAAGTTTATTATCATCTAATCACGGCCTTATAATTACAAACACTTAGCGAGAAGGAGGAAAAAAAATGACTTCAAGCCTACAAGATCGTGTGAACTAAGTCATCTCCACGCTAAATGATTATTAAATGGTATATGTCCACTACCTGAATGCCATACATTTATTTCCTAAAATCCGTTATCGAATTAATTTCATAAATATGCATATGGGAATCTTATCAATTTCGGTTCCCCTTTAGATGAGCAGCCCACGTTGAAATGCATAGTACTTAAAAGCCTCTGAATCACTGACAACTTTTAAGATTATCTCCAAATGCTCATTTAAAAAAAAAAGTTTGAATATATTAAAACCGATAAAATTTATTTATTTATTTATTAATCATTATAATAATTATTAATATTATTATTATTATTTTTTGTATTATTATTTCTTTTATGTATTTTTTTTTTACTACCTATCTACTTATTAAGAAATAACATCTTAGAACATTTAACCTAACTTAAATGGGAAAAAAAAACTTTTATTTATTTATTTATTTATTATTATTGTTTTTAATTACATATTAATTGCCCGCCACCAATTACTGCAGTTAAGAAAATTTTGCCCGCAAAAATTTCCAATTAGTGTTGGAACTTAATATGCAATTAGCATCCTAGTAATTAAAAAAATTTTACACAGCTGGAATTATCTGTATATATACTGTATTATTGCTATTATTATTATTTATTTATTCATTATTATTAATTTTTATTTTTTAAAACTCAGCTTAACGAATTAGTTAATGAGATTAAATGTTAAATCCAAATTGTTTAGTTAAACTAAAAAAAAATAATGTAACTTAATTAATTAATTAATTAATTAATTAATTAATTAATTAATTTTTTTTAACGGCTTGGCTTTACCATGCAAATGTGAATGAAATGATCTTTTGACCGATTCATTTCCCAATTTCATGCAGTCTTTTGAAAAGTGAGCCTTAATTTATAGAAACAAGAAAATAAATTCTGTCATTATTATCATTATCACTTAATTAATTAACTGAATTATTTCCTTTCGTCTTATTATTATTATTATTATTATTATTATTATTATTATTTTATCGTTCTCTAAGAGTTTAAAATCGTTATCTAAATTTTCCAAAAAAAAAACACGAAATTAAAACAAAATACCCTGAAAAACGAATGTTCGATATTTGTTTATCTGTTTACTGATTTCGTTTTTTTTTCCTTTTTATGATGTGGCCCCTGCCAACCTGACCAAGCGGACGAGCTAGGAACCAACTGCTACCGTTTCACGCCCCTGGAGGAAACAGAAATTAACGTCCAGAATGTATCAGTGTCAACAGGAAAAGACCGGGGGACGCATACGGAAAACTCCCCCCCGGTGTGTGTTTGTGAATTTTATTTATTTTTTTTTTATTTTCTTTTGGTGTAATATGGAAAAAATTGGTGTGTCAGGGACGCCTGGATTTTCCCCCAAGGAATAGACACACACCCAAAGAGTGCACCCTCGCGAAGAAGACATCAACCGAGTAAGTGATACCCTCATTTATCTATTTTTATTTATTTATTTTTATCTTTACTGACCCTTCCTTCCGCGAAGTTGTCAGTAATGCTTGTTGACATGGCAACTGGGGATGTTTGTTGATAAACAAATCCCCACTCCGCGCCTGCCTGGTACGTCACCAAAATCTTTCACACCGCCTCAGAGATTTTATTGCCCTGCGTAACCTAGCCTAGGGATTTATTATTACTTACTTGCTTATTTGTCTTTATCCAAATATTTATTCAATTGATTATGTGATTTTCTTTGTTTTTTTATTATTGTTTGTGATACCTTGGGTCGCTTTTACTATGAAATTATTTCTTATCAAAATTTGAAAAATGTGCCAGGGATATCTTATTTTCTGTTATTTTATTTTACTTATTTATTTATTTTTTTTTTCAACCATAGTTGAGTATGCCATCGCTTTTTTGAGAATATTTAAATTTGACAGTTAGTAGAATTCTGCAAACCGCAACTAAAATTTTTACATAAACTGTTTAAGCTATTAGTCTTTCTGTAACCGTAACATCTTACTACACCTTTTTAATGGTATTTTATTTCCACTATTCTTCCTCCGATGAGCTTGACTCCTCTGTTTTGCACCTGTCAGCATGCTTTGGTGCCCAGAGTCTGTCAATGTGTCTTTTTATAGTTCCTTTACTTTCTTCCGTTACATCTTGTAAAATGTAATTGTTATTTCGCACTTTTCGAACCACCTTAAATGGGCCTTCAAATTTTTTTTGTAAAACAGTAGGGTTAATGGACTTAAGGTAAACTTGTTGTCCTAGTTCAAGTGTTGTAATTTTATCAAGGTCTTCCTCTTTCACATATTCGGCCATCATTTTCTCCTGCTGTGCCAACGCTTGCAGTCTAACCTCCTGCATGTGGTCCATTCGGTTTTTGACATATGTCTGAGTGTGAATTTGTTCTGTTGGCATGTGTGCAGTAAAAGGAGTGCGTAAATTTCTTCCAAAAAAAAGGAAGGCGGGTGAAAATCCCGTCGCTCTGTGCTTCGCCATATTGTATTGGAGTTTGAAAAACTCTAGGCGAATGTCCCATTGTAAGGAACTTTGTGCCATGGCTGTCAGTGATCCTTTCAGTATTCGATTCACGACTTCTATCAGGCCGTTTCCTTGGGCTCTGTAAACTGAACTGAAGCGAATTTCAATGTTTAGAGCACGCATGTACTCTTTGAATACCGCTCCCCTAAAATATGGCCCATTATCTAATTTTAACTGTTTTGGCAATCCAAAATAACTGAAGTATTTATTAAAGACATTGAGAATAGTCTGGGACTCGACATTGCGAATAGGTATGGCTTCTAGGAATCTTGAAGTAGAATCCATAATCGTGAGAATAAATTTATTCTTGCGAAGTGTAAGTGGAAGCTTTCCGACGATATCCGCATGTAATACACTCCCTATCTCATGGTCCTTAACCATTTTTTGAATAGGAACTTTCATTTTTTTATGTGGCTTTGCAGTGTTACATGGTACACAATTGGCACAATAAGTTCGAATATCTGTATACATTCCGTGCCAAAATATTCTACTTTTCATGGCTTCATAGGTTTTGTCAAAACCAAAATGCGGTTTGTGCACTTCTTCCATCAAAGCAATTTTTAAAGCATCCGGCGCTATAATTAGTTCTGTTTTCTGTTTCCCCGGTTTTAAAATTAGCATCTTCTCTTCATTTAAAGTATACCTTTTGGTATTTCTGTTTTCTTTACCGTGTTCTATTTTCTGAATTATTTTGCTTAATTTCTCGTCTGAATATTGATGTTGTTTAATATTCTCATTAGATAATGCGGGATTAACGGAAAATAAATTATTGTGTAACTTTGTATCCGTAATAATATTATTTATATTTCGCGAAATATAGTCCGCTGGGTTGGTGTCCCCTTTAATGTGATCGAATTCATAAGAGAAATCGCTGAGATTTATCACCCATCTTTTAACCAAATCGGACTGATTCTCTAGATGTAAATTTTCCGTGAGAGCCTTGGAATCGGTGAGAATCTTGAAGTGTCTGCCTTCCAACATAGTTCTGAAGTGTAACACCGCTTCATGAACCGCTAATAATTCGAATTTCAAGCTCGGGTAATTCTTTTCCGGTTCCCGTAATTTTCTCCCAAAAAATTCAATAGGTTGTAATTTTCCTTCAATTTCCTGCGCCAGTACCGCTGAAATTGCAATTTTTGAGCCGTCTGTGATTAAAGTAAATTGTTTGGTGTAATCAGGAGGATGTAATGTTGGGTTGTTTATAATTTCATCTTGGATTTTCTTAAAGGCCATTTCAGTATTTTCATCCCATTTAAATTTAATTTCATCTTTAGTAAGATTAACTAATGGGTTTACTATTTCCGCATATTTTGGAATAAGTGTTCTAAAGTAGTTAGCCAAACCTAAGAGTGACCTTACTCCTTTTTTTGTTTTAGGTCTTACGAAACTTTTAATTTTATCTATATTCCTTGTGGATGGTGAATAGCCGTGCTTGTGAATTTGAAAACCAAGAAATTCTATTTTATCTTTACATATTTGCATCTTGGATGGCTCAATTGTTAGATTATGTTGGATTAGCGCCTGTAACACTTCTTCCAAAATTCTCAATAATTCTGATATAGTGTCAGCCCCTATTAAAACATCATCAATAAAGTAGGCTACCTGATGCTTGTTAAAATGACCCAATACCTTATTTATCAGTTCAGCGAAATAGGCGCTCGAATTGCGAGTTCCGAACGCAAGTCTCAGAGGTCGAAATTTACCATTTTCTGTAATAAACGATAGTTTTTGGCTATCTTCAGGTCGTAAATTAATTTGGAAGAAAGCACTGTGTAAGTCAAGTACTATATAGTACTTCTTCCCACTAATATTCTGTAAAATTTCTTTAATATCTGGAATCGGATAGGAATATGGCTCTAAAATCTGATTTAGCAGCCGGTAATCTACCGCCATTCGAAATTTAGGATTGTTTTGTTATCAGCTTTTTTTCTTACAAAAATGAGAGGAAATGCGTAATTAGAGTCCGATTCCTCGATGATTTTCGCTTCTAATAATTTTCTTATCTCTGTCTTTGCATATTGCTTCACTGCTTGTGGCACTTTATAGGGTTTTGTTTGAATGGGATAGTCGTGGTTAAGTGTAAACTTTGGTGTCACCAGTGAGCATTGACCTAAAGTTTGATAGGATTTCGAAAAAGCGTGTACATGCTTTAAAAGAATTTGTTTGAACGAATCCTGTACATCCGATGGTAAATGATTAAGATCAAAATCTTCCTCATTTATCTCTGCCTCTCTTAATTTATGTACATCTTTCAAATTTAATGCATTGACCTCAAAAATTCTCCCTTGCTCAATATTGTCTATAGATTTATCTTGTTTGTATTCCAAATTAGTGAAAATTTGCCCGATGTTCATACCTGTTTCTAAATGTATCTTGTTATTAGTAATATTTTTAATTAAAATATTTATTTTTCTGTTACTTGGGGTGTCATGGATAGATCTTTCATAGAAAATTTTATTTTTGTGCTGTATTGGTTCTAGGATAAATTTTTGATTTTCCTCTAATTTTATGGGGCATTCTAATTTTACAAATTTTTCCTCCCCTGGGTTTATAATATTATGGCCTACCGTTTTTGCAAACATTTTCCCCTTTGTAGGTTTTCTGTATTTTTTAGTCCTTGTGTTTTGTTCTGTAATCAATGTATTTACATCCCCAGTGTCCTCCGAATCTTTGATGTTTAATGCCATTTTTCTTCCTTTGAATTTAAGATACTTCTCTTCAAAATCTAGAACCATTTGATTTTCTTTTAAGAAATCGTACCCTAGTAATAATTGATATTTGCGGCCAAAATCTTTATTTGTAACATAAAAAGTTCCTTTTACAAAAGTGTCCTGTAATTTAAATGACATTCTAATGCACTGTTTGAATGTAATCAGTGAATTTGTAAGTGTTTGAATCTTAATTTGATTTCCCAAATATTTAAATTTTATATTTGCTTGTTTTAAATTTTCAAACAAAAGCGGTGATATCAAGCTCACCTGTGCGCCTGAGTCACAAAGGCTGTTAATTACAATATCTTTAATTTTAAATTTAATTAGAGGAAGTTCATTTGTATTGTTCTGTACACTTGCAATAGTTTTATCCCTTAAAGTATGCCCGCTATCGTGAGACTTGCTCGGGTCTTCTTTATCTGTATTTACAAGTCTCGTATTTAGTTTTCCGCATCCTTATCTTTGTTCTGCTTGTATCTTTTATAATTGCCCCTCTGAAATTTACCCCTTTGATTACTATCCTTGTTACTGTTCGTATGATTTTCTCTGTTTTCCCTAGAGTCCGTATATTTATTGCGATA
Source organism: Maratus michaelseni (assembly GCA_963931845.1). NCBI lineage: Eukaryota > Metazoa > Arthropoda > Arachnida > Araneae > Salticidae > Maratus > Maratus michaelseni. Next base: position 91,798,300 of record OZ007595.1, read on the forward strand.
GTTATTCCTCTGTGCCCCTCTATAATTTCCTCTCTGTTGAGTGTAATACCCCTGTGCATCATAATTATTAAAGTCAGGTTGATAATAAGTATACGGCGTGTTGTAATGTTGTTGTGGTGGGGGTGGAAAAGGTTGAGCATTTGGTACATGATTATAGTAAATATTACCCTCCGGAAATGCATTGTGAGAATCGTGTCTTTCATACTGGTTATAATTCTTGTAATTTGCTTTGTAATTACCCCTATTGTTTACAAATCTATGCCTATAATTCTGGTTGTTGTTTTTATTAGCTTTATTATACCAACAACTATCCTCATTGTGTGACCCCTTCTTGCATATATTACAAAATTTTTCGACTTCCTCTCTTTTTTCGATTGTTCCCAATTTTATGTTATTTACTTCTTTTGATAAATTATTAATGTGCTCCGCCGTTTCTACATTTAATTTCAATAACTTCTCAAAAAGTTGCGATTCATTGTTAGCTGTTATAGTATTTACCTGTTCTGCCCCTATATTATTGTACGCCTCTTCTAATTTAGTTGCTGTTTTGCAAGCATCCTCAAAATTATCGGGAAAGGTTTTCCTTAAATCCATACTTAAATCCGGTCTAATCGCATCCAAAAATCGTGTCAATCTTACTAAGTCCAAAAATTTTCCGTTTCCGTTCGGATCAACTTCTGTATGGCTTTTCTCTATATAAAGAGACGATGCGTTTTTGAATTCGCTAATAAAACTTGTTAAGTCTTGTCCCGGTTTCTGTTTCATATTGAAAAACTCAGTCTGTACCTGCGTAAATGATTTCTTGATTTTGAATAAATCTAACAATTTCTTTTTGAATTCGTTGTAGTTTTTCTCTTCTATAAGCGATTTATTTTGTGAGAGTTTCTCTCTCGCAGTACCCGACAATTTTGCTTTCAAAATTGTAAGCTTCGCATCGTCTTTTAATATTTGTTTAGTTAAGTCCTCAAATTGTCTGAGAAAATACTCGCAATCACTTAACTTTTTCCCATCGAAATTCGGGATTAGAGAAATTATTGTGTCCACTGATGGATCTGCCATCGTGTTACTCGAATCAATTTGCTTTTGTTTATTTAACTTTTTTATATGCCCTCGCGTTAATACGCCAGAAAAACTCGAGTTCAAGCTATTTCTATGATTTCTACGATTCTTTTTTGGCATTCAGCTTTTTGATAATTAAAATTTATTTAGATACTGAATTCTAAATCTAACTTTAAAAATGCATGGAAATTCCTACACCTAAAAATATTATTAAGCCAAGTGTAAACATTTGCAAAATTTCAAAGATATCAAAATATAAATGCATTATACAATAAAGTATACAGTATCAAAATATATATGCATTAACAATCTACTAATACACTATTTTATCTGCTACATAAATCCTTATCTTTTTATTTTTTTATTATTCATATCATTTTACGATATCATTTGATTTTTTTTTTTTTTATGATTTACTTTCTTAGCACAATGTTTCAGTATACTGTTAAAGATCAAATGCAAAGTTCATATGAGTAACATAAAATATACATACAATTACGAATATACTGATTTTTCTAAGTTGAATACTGATATTTACGAAATCACCGACTTGCTGGTAGTGGAGCCTTTTAGAGGAAGTCAAACAAACCATCAAAATAAAAAAATCTCCATTTAATCTTCCAATAACTTATCATTAAAATAAAAGAGTTGAAATTATTCTAATTAACAGTTTCATAATTATTATTTTGCCATATACTATATAGATTGTAAATTTCCACAATTTGAATATAAAATTTTAAATTGATTACTTTTAACATGCGCCTGTATTTTAGAATACATTAAAGGTATTTAACTTAATGTTTGACAATAACACAGTTGCAATTTTTTAATCATTAAAATTGAAAACTCAATTAACAATAATTAAGAACTGGACGGCACCAGTGAATTATATAGGAATTGCAGATGTTGAAGAGAAATATGCATGGCTCAGTTATAATATTTATTTAAAATTTTTATCCTTTAATTTCCCTTCTAATTGCTGCCCATTCCAACATAACCCTTTTTCTGGGACAAGTTGATCAAAATTAAAGCTTAGAATTAAATACATAAAGGTTTCTCTGGGGTTGGCTAATAGAATAAATTAATTTATTCAGAAAATAATAATAAAAGGAATCCATAGAGATTAAATTTTGGATATGTTCCCCCCATTGCATTGTGTAATTTCGAAGTAGCCCATTACCCTTTTTGAGAATGATCATTCTTGCCCTTAGCTGACTTTTAAAATGGAAATCTAAATAAACAAACACATACTAGATAATTTAAATGAGAAGACTCCAAATAATTAACACTATTATTTATTTACAATATTTACAGTTATTTCAAGAAAAAAAAAAGATTTATCAGAACACATCTGATTTAATTTCCTAACAAAATTTCTCCTATAATATTGGCATTAACACTTTGATCCTTGCAAAGGATACTTATATTTGTTTGTATTTATATTTAAATTGATCTTTGACAACATTATTTGTTTACAATTAAAATACTGACTTCCATTTGTGACTAAGGTCACACTACCAGCTTCTCTTATAATATTTTGATAAAATCAAATAAACTGGGGAATTACTTAGGTCAGAGTCATATTTACCTCTACACATTGATTGAAGAAGGTTTCTCTTTGTATCAGAACGCTCTTTCCGCTAACTAAATAGCGCTGCACTTATTGAAAATGTTCATTTCACAAAACTTAGCGCAACTTCACCACTCTCCATATATGTTGTTCGGGTTCGTTGCTTTCTTACCATCAGAATACCACTCACTCTATTTTCCTCTTTCGGACCACACAAAACTCATCGCGTCATTTTATTTCACCTCTTCCTTTCGCTTCTGAGATCGATGTGTGTTCTGTTTTCATTCTTTTTCACAACTCCTTTTTCATCACCACGGTGGGCCGTACTTCGTTCTGCCCAAAATTTGCATGACAGTGCTTTAAGCCCCTCCTTCTTTTTTTTCATTGGGTAGTTGATCTCCCGTCTTAACTGAAATTTGCATAACAGAGGGTCAGTTTCACCTCCTCTTTACCAACCCCAACCAATGGCTATGCATCAGTTGTTTCTGTAGCGTGTTTTTTTTTCTCGGAACTACGTGTGTGTTCTTTGATATTATCTCCCAGACCAACTTAAATCAAAGTTCTTCTTATTTGACTTTTATGGCTTAAAATTGTCGCCAGCGAGTCTCTGGTCATAAATTTGCCATCCTAAATCTTTCAACTGAGGCGACTTATGGGAAAGTCCCGATAATGTACTTTCCTTACATTATTGTTTTGTTTCAAATTTGGAAAATCGGCAAAAGAAACCCACAAAATGCTCAAAGAAATTTATAAATATGAAGCCGTCACATCAAAGAGCGTTTATGAATGGTTTAAGCGTTTCCGGGAAGGGCAGACCAGCCTGGAAGATAATGCGCGGCCACACACCGCCTTGGTTGTATGGCAGTTCCTGGCCGCGAATGGAGTTTTGACACTTGATCATGCCCCTTATTCACCTAATTTGGCCCCTGCAGACTTCTTCTTCTTCCCCAGATTGAAGTAATTTTCTGGGAAAGAGATTTACGGACATCACCGACATTCAACGCAACGTGACGGCCGAGCTGAAAGCCATTCCGAAAGAACTGTTTTACAGGAGTTTCCAGGACTTATATACTCGTTCCCAACAGTGCATTACCATCCATTGAGATTATTTTGAAGGACAGTAAATTGTATTTGATGCTGTACAATACTGTATTTGAAATAAAAATTCATTCACCGAACTTTCTGACCACAGGTTGTATAATAAAAAAAATTCTATGTCCTTTTTTATTATGACATTTAATTTACTTTAAAATTATTACACAGTGAAATTTTAAAATAAAATGTAAATTGGATGTTATTATTTTCATTAATTCTAAGAATATTTAATTTTAGGCATTTTTTAATTTTTTAAGGGGGTCAGAGGATGAAAACTATATTTTCTTTCCTTGTAGATATATTTTAATTGTAGATATATATATTTTACATCTAATGTATCCTTCTATCAAAGTTACTTTTCAGATAACAGTTTTTGAAAACCTAGAAATTTTGCTTTAAAATATTTAAAATGTAACATTTTAAACTTATTTAATTTTTTATATTACCAATGAACCATCGATTTCATTACTTTTTAAACTATTGTGTGCGGGAAAGTCTTCTTGTTACTTTGTTTTTAAGATTGATAAAAATTTTATATACAATTTTTTAAATAAATTTATAAAAAGAGGATTTTTAAGAGAGATTTTTATTTTTAGAAATATATTTTCAAAATTTCCACATGAAATTAAAAATTCTGAAGACAATTTATTAAAAACACAACTTAAAATATCTGTACAAAGTTTACCTATATATTGTGCAAGAAAATTAAGATATATCATTTTAAACTACAAATTATGACAAAATCCATTCTGAGATAAATGACTTAAAATTTCAGTTACGGGCAGAGCAGAACTGTTAGTACAACACAAAAAATCTAACATCTGTTGATGCAATCATAGTAGAGATATGCGGTTTACTGTATTTACTTTATTTAACTTTGTAGTATTTTATTTTTAAAGAAAATAAAAAGACATTTTTTCCCTTAAAAGCTTTGAAATTGAAATCCGTTTACAACAACTAACTAAGACTTCAATACCTTTCCAATAAAATCAATATAGAAATTTTTAAATGTATTTTTTTTCATAATTATGAGATATTAGTGTTTTAACGAACTACGAAGTTTGTTACTCATCGATAGTGCAACTATAAAGTTTTTTACTCGTAAATAATGGAGGCATTGAATTAAAACCCGCTTAATGTAATTTACTGAGATTGCCACACCTTTACAATAATATCCATATAGACAATTGTAAATTTATTTTTTCATAATTATAAGATATTAAGTCGTAAGGTCCCTTCTTGTCGTTATTGAAACTATGAAGTTTGTTACTCATCGATAGTGCAACTATGAAGTTTGTTAGTCAGCGATAGCGCAACTGTGGAGTTTTTTACTCGTGGCTTTGAACTTAAAATCGAGATTACATTAACTTTTTAAGACTTCCACACATTTACAATAATATAAGTATAGAAATTTTTTAATGTTTATTTTCATAATGTTGATACATTAACGTTGCAAAATCTCTTCTTGCCGTTATTGGAGCTCGTGGATTTACTCGTGGATAATGGAGGTTTGAAGTCTTTTTGTCATCAATAGCGAGTGCAACTATGAAGTTTTTTCTTCGTGGGTTATGGAGGTTCGATTTCCTTTTCTCATATATACTGCAACTGAGATTTTTTTTTATAATTAATTTTTGATGTTTCTGAGATAGCAATAGTAATTTGCTAACAGTTGAAACTTTTTAAACTTTGAAGCACATCGAATTAATTTAGTTAAACTAAAGTTACTTTAACACATTTTCAGTAACAGCATATTTTTTCTAGATTTCTTAACATTCAATGTGTGAATGCGAAAAAATAATGTATATATATTTCTATACCCATACATCATTTTTCCACATGCAATATTATCATGATTTTTGTTGACATTTCGGTTGATTCTGAATTCTAAATGCCAATTATATGCCAATGTTTACGCTTTTTTGTTACCACTATATTTTAAGTGATTTTCGTAGTATTTTATAGCAAAAAATTGCGATTAAGTAAGAGAAAAATACTATTTAAAGTTAGCGATGTTAAAAAAGTGTGAAATATTGCAGCTATGCGTGATTATGTGGTTGAATTTAGTCTTGTAAATTTTACATATTTCCTGACATATACACTGCTGGTTTCGTGATACTTTTGTGTTAATTATTTTTTATTTACTGAATAAGCTTCAGATTTATAGGCTGGGATGAGAGAAAAAAAAGTATGTGAAGTGCATGCTAATTGATTAGTGCATTGTTTTCATTATGATATAGCAAATTGATCTCAAGTTTAAGTAAGGTTTCTCACTTGACTAGCAGTTAACAGAATTAAATAGAGCTACTTCTTCTTCTTTTCTTCTTCCTCTTTTTTTTTCTTTTTTCTTTTTTTTTTTTACTTGCAATATCAAGCAAAAGTTTTTGTTTATAAAGTCGAATAAAATTCTCTGACTCTTAAAATCTGTTCCTTATTATGACTGAAATCTTACGCATGAGCCAAGAGCAACCTTTACAAAATATTATAAAATATGAGATTAAATTGGGCATTGAAAGGATTATTAAGTGAAAAATAATTAGTCTAGATGCAAAAAAATGGGAAATTGTCTGAAATATATATTTAAAGAAAAATTCAATATTAAATTAAAATTTATTATTATATATTATACATTAAATACATGAATGCACGCAATTTTTGTAATTTTTATTAAATATAAGAATACATTAAATACAGGAATACAGATATTACCCGCATAGCATGCATGGTCACAGTGACGTCATCGTGACATCACAGTGAGTCACGTACGTCACGTCACATCTGTGACCAAAATACAACCACTCAGTGACATCACATTGTGACTAAAATGTGAATTATTTGAAAACCTTAAAAAATTTGCAAGAACACTACAAAATATGTTATTCAATGTAAAAGAATATGTTTCTGACAATTTTTTTAAATTTTTGTGACGTCACTGTGACGTTACTGCAAATCACAAGCACTACGTCACCTGTGTTATCAAAATACCCCCATGTTGTGAAGTCACAGTTTGACCAAAATGTGAATTTTTAATATATTTTAAAATGATGAGAAATATATATTATTCAGGAATGCTTTAATGCACATAAAGGGTCTGATTCTGACTGATTTTTATGATCCCTGGAAAATTAACCTACATTGATTAATTTATTTACTGACCTACAGGAAAATGCTTTATAAATAGGTAAATTTCAATCAATATGCAATTATAAATTATAATACAAACATAATGCGGCATGTACTCCATGAACAATTTTTTTTTTAATTAAGGCAGTTTCTCATTTGCTTTTCATATTAATTAACAACTTTTGTAAAACTGAGAGCAACAATCTATATTATAGAGCGCAAGCTATCCAAGAGTAACAATGACGTCATGTTAACAGCGGCAACAACTGAACAGTAAATTTCGTTTTTACAGTGATTTTTTTAACTTCTAAATATTGCACAATTTCAATTTTTAACCGTCGAATAGGAAAAAAAATGCTCTTTCAAATGCAATATGTTTCCAAAACTGTACCTCAATTTACTGTTATTTGTGGTTTTAAAAATAATTTTAAATCTTCTTTTTTAAAATCTTTCTATTGCGTGCATTCCGATTAAAACATATTAAAACACTTCCATTTCAATAACAATTGTTACAATAAAAATTTCCCAAATTTCAGCTTTTGTTTCCGACTAATATTAAACATCAAAATTAAAAATTTCATTTAAAAAAACATAAATTCATATTTTTAAAAACACAAATTTAATAGACATGAAATCATGTTACTTCTGCTGAAACTATTAGAATAATAGTAATAATAATAATAATAAGTGTATTGGGCGATATCTTCGACTATTAATTCCTCACATGCGACTAATACGAAAGTATCGGTAATGAATTTATTAGAATTTTCAATTAATATTTACACACACACATATATATATATGTCTGCTATATTCTATAAACAGAGTAACCCAGGTTTTTTCCCCTAGTTTTATCAATTGTAAATTACACTTAATACCGGAAACGGCTGAAAATAATATACAGATGGGGTAATTAAAGATTTGTTTGTGTGAGGGGAAGTGGGTTGAGAAAAACAGATGCTTTATTATAATAAAATCACTGGTATACTTCCGATAATAATTGTTTTTTCTTTAGTGTTTAAGTAGATTGAGTACCTCTTCAATATATATTTTGCTGTTTGTTTCATACTTTGTAAATAAATTTAACATTTTCCGAATATAAAATGAAATTTAAAAAAATTATGCAAAATGTATGATTTAAATAATTATTCACGTCTTCGTTTTTCATTTACCACAAATTTCTTTAAAAAAATATTGTTATTTTGCAAGCTATTTCTTCTACAGGACATTAATAAAGAAAAAAGGAAATTTTGAAAATGGGAAAATGCCCCCCCCCCCCCCCAACCTTTTACTTTTTTAGGATCACATTTTGCAATTATTACGCTCTATGCAAATGTTACTTTTTTATGATTTTGCATTCTTGTCCATTAAAATATTTTTTATGTACTTTAAAAATTTAAACAATGTTTTATTTGATACGCCATGAATATTGAAATTTTTTTTACAACTTACAAAAAAAACAACTATACAAGTATTATTATTGTGAAACTAATCGTAGAAAAAAACGTAAAATGCTTATAAAAAATAAATCTTCAAATAAGAAATTTTAATTGGAGAGACTATTAAAAAAAACATTCTGCCTTTTTAACTTTCTACTCTAACATCAACTATATAAAAAGAAAAAAAAAAAAAAGGATCATCTGCCTTGCTATTAAATGCGCGCAGATGTTTTAAACGTTTTTCAAAAATATCGTCTGCTTTTTTAACCTCAGAATAAGAGACGCACAACAGTGTATTTAATCTTTGGATGTCAGTTCGTTGGACAATACGCGTGTTATGAGCATGTATAATTTCTACGTATTTAAAATTAAAAACCTGCACAGGATTCCGCAAATACAATTTGTATACGAATTTTCTTTCCATGAAAAGTACAATTCCTTTGCGTGGTTAAATTTGCTTTCCGCCAATGTTATTGTACTTCATTTGGAGGAATTTTGCCTTCTCAAGAAATTTTCGCTATTTTTACGTCAAAATAGAATATTGAAGATCACAAAGAAAAAGAGGTATGGAAAAATATTATTTTCCCTGTTAGCTTTGCATTAAGTTATATCGTTTTCAGTTACTTTCATGTAGTATTTTACAAAAGTTAAATACTTCGTTTAACATTTATCAGTTTAATAAAGTTTAATAAATTTAATGTTTATTTTGTTAAAATAAGTAACAATATGTCAACGATTTTAATCAGATAATTACTTTCACTAAATTTATTTCCTGAGTCATTTTATAGTTATAAATTTCATAACATCTGTACACTATTATAACAGAATTATTATTAAAGGGAAATGTTCTTTATAATTATCACCTAATCCTGTAAAAAAAATAATAATAATAAACCAATGTGTGGTTCCATTTTATGTTGTTATCTGAATTTATATATTTTTTCACATTAAAAACTGGTTAAATATTTGAAACTATGTTTGTAATGTATTATTTTATTGGGTTATGTAACTATGATTATCTACATTTCAAATGGACTTTCTAACATCAGAGTAAATATTTTTCAAACCGATGTTGTTGAGTCACAAAGGGTTAAAATATAGTTATAAAATAAAGGTTCCATGTATGATAACGTATTTTGATCTATAAGTTAAATTTTTGGTTTTCTCTTTCAAAAATAGCAACTTTTATGAAATATTTTTCAAAAATCTTTCTTAATAAATTGAAACATACAGTTATTTTTCTTTTCAATATGATTTAAAACCTGGACCCCGATGTGAATATTATGGGAGAATACATTGTTCGAACATTTTCACTAGTTAAATATATAAGATACTGTTTAAAAACTATTGAAATAGTTAATAAAAAATACCCTTTAAAATTTCAAGGCTTAAAAACCTTATCACAGTCAAAATATCGATTATTTTATTATTATCTCAAATTAACGATCTAAACTTTTTATACACGTGGTTTAAAATGTCAAAACTGTATTTTTAATACATACACGATTGCCATTCAAGGGTTTTTCACTCATGAAAACTATATAAATGACTTTTTCTCAATATTGATTTTTTGTTCATTCTTATATTTTTTAAGTTCTTTACTTCCTTTAGTATTTCAGTTTATTATTTTTTATACATATTCTTTATTATGTATGTAATAAAACCTTGCATGGAATTAGTATTACAGATTTTTTTGTTTTCTATATATGAAATCACATGAAGAAGAGTTAAATTCCATAGTTCCTCACAATATAGAATAATAATAAATTTATATAAAATCTAATATTAATTGAAATAAAAATCCATGCACAGTGTTCTATAACATATTTTAGTAATTGTAAAAAATATAATAATAATAATAATAAGTAAAGTAAATAAATTTAAAAAATGTCAATACTTGTAAAAATAGCAGGTATTTAAAGCATTAATTTATTTTAATTTTGTTAAACATTTAAAATAAATGTATAGTTTTTTTTCAAAATGTGCTTTTAACTGACTATTGAAATATACTGCAATAACAATTTTTATCAAAATTCTTAAATTTAAAAATAATATTGAAAAGTAACGTTTCCCATTTATAGCAAAATCACATATTACTTATTTGCTTTATTTAAAAACATTTCTCTAAAATTTTTAAATACCGAGCTGAAAATGCAAAAAATGTTGCATTTATATTATAGAACAACAGAATTTTAATACATTTCACCACTTTTATATAATAAATTAGAAAATCTGCAAATCCACCTTTTTCTATTTAATGTGTAACCAATGGTAATGATTTGGGTTCGTTTGAAATCGGGTTGTCTCACTCGATTGCAGGATTCTAATAAAATCGTCTCAAAATCGCGTTACCCGACCTGATAGGGTATTCATACAAGAATCGGAGCCCAAGCAAAACTTTAACTAAACAGACAGAATAAAATAAAATAAATAATTTAAAACCCCGACTTAAGTCCTGCATCGGGTTGGTTATTCCGATTTTACCCGCACCCGACATGGCGTTCAGCTTGAGCCGAGTAAGAATAGCGATAATTGTTGTTGTTGTTGTTGTTGTTATTCTGTTTGGGTTAAATTGATTGCAATTTTTTTTCGGCTTCGGGTTGATTTCGGGTTGAGATTTTATTATTGCAGCTCGGGTTTGGATTAATCTGAAAAACTAGAATAAAATAATAACTTGATCTAAATAAAAAATAGAATATTCTTTCAAACCTGTAGAAAAAAAAGAAAAGAAAAGAAAGAGAATAAAAATAAATAAAAATAAATAACCGATCCGTAATTTTCCTCATCGAATATGGGTAAAATATGGTCACTCGACCCGATGAAGAATTGTCACAATTGTCACAAACCTGCAGCCAAAAAAAAAAAAAAAATATGTATCTGAACTTTACGAGTCGGATTCGGGTAAAATCTGGTCACCCAATCCGAGGCAGAATCGTCACAAATGTCACAAACGTCTAGCAAAAAAAAAATGTCGATCCGAACAATCCGGATCGGATTCGGGGAAAATTTGGTCACCCTATCCGATGCAGATTCGTCACACTTTTCACATTGAAGTCGCAAGGTGACTTCACAAAGTAGTCACATTGTGAGGTCACAGAAAGCCTTGAAAACGGCCATAACGACTTCACATTTAGGTCACAGTGACTTCACATCGACGTCACGTGACGTCACGACGACGGTCACAAAGTAACAGTGTGACTTCACATTGACGTCGCCGCGACGTCACCATGCCTTACGGGTAAATACATACACGCATTAAATACAGGAATTTTCATTCCAATTATAGAAAAAAAATTAACTATTTCAGGAATTTACGTATTGGAAAATGTCTGCCAAGTAAATATTTTAAAGGGGACTTTGTCTCATTCCTCTGTTGAAAAAGGACGAAAATATCAGTTTACCAATTTGTTTCTTAAAATATATTCGGATATCCTTAATATATTTTAGAAAAGTTGCGCGATAAATCATTTAATTATAATTGTGTGAAAAAGGCTATTTAATGCATCTTTTTCCTGTTAAATGGTTCAGAGTTCAAATTTATGTCACTTTTCTCAGCGTCTGTTTTTCCAATATATCCTTCTGATCTAAATGCTAGAACTTCAACATATACTTTCCAATGGAATCGTTATTTCTCGGACGATAAAATCCATTTCATAAAATTGGGAATCATATTTTCAGTAATATAATAGTTATTTAAAAATAATAAAAACGTTAGTAAATATCCCAGTTACAGTTTTAATTAACAGTAATTATAGTTTTTTTTTATATATACGCCATGACATTTTGATTATTTTGTCTAATTAACCTTTTGGAAATAAGATTTCTCCTGTTATAGACCATTCTTATAAGAAAAGTATACATAAGAATTGTTTCAAAAAGCTTAAAAGTTTACGAGAAGTAAAGTTTTAAATTTTCTTAAAATTTTCAAAAACAAAATAGTTTTTTTTCAAATTTTACCACAATAATTGCATTTTTTATTGGTTAAAGGATTTTACTCGATAAAACCATTTAATAATATGTCAAAAATGTATTAAAAATAAATTAGATCAAAGGGTATCATGTCCCTTTAATTACCAATAGGGACTAAAAGTATAACATATCAATATATAAGTAGTTTTGCGAAATTAAATTACTACACTTGGGATGATTAAAGTTCCTCTTTTTTTTCTTTGTTAAAATATTGTTTTGTGTATAAATTTTGTTTAATTGGACACTTCTTAAGTAGCACGTATTTGCGAGATGTTTTTTAACGTATTTCCATGTTAGTCAAAAAAATTCTCGAGAATAATATATGCGTTTATTTAAAACAAAATGTTATATATTTTATGCAACAAAGTGAAAATTTTCCCTTTCTTTTAATTCTTTGAATATTTTCAAATATAAAATAAATATATATTTTTTTGGTAGTCGTAATAGAAAAATTTCATAAATGAACTGTACCATTTATCTGAAAACTTTTATTTAAATTTATTTTAATACATACGAAAATGATTACTTTATATTCTATTGCATATTGAAAAGTATACTTTAAATACATTTTAACATTAATATACGAATAAAACAATGAGAGGAATATACAGCTGACAAATTTAAACGAAAATCATTTTTATTGTCATAACATATAACTCAGAAAAAAATAATGTTTGGAACGATGAAATTAAATTGCCTTTTTTTTTCATATTCAGGAAAAAAGAACACATTTTCATAAAGTTAATAAGATTAATCTTTAAGTACATATTTTTATTCTTAGTGTTCATTTGTTATTCAATGTAGAAAAGATAACGAAACAATGTAATATTTGTTTCACGATGGCATTTAATTTGCTTTTTAAAATATTATTAAAGAAAAGGAAATTGGATACTTTTATTTTCATTTCCACAAAGAAATTATTATCTCGAATATGTCTTTAAACTGCTTTGCAATATTTTTATAATACGTAAAATGTTTCAATAAAAAAAGAGAAATTACAGTATTCGCCAAGAAACATAATCTTTGTTTAGTTTTGCATTCAAAGTATTAATCAAGAACAGAGAGTTTCCATTCTTCGTTCATCGTTTTCTTCTGTCAATGTTTTTACAGAGTGTCTCACTCTAAGATAAAACGGATTTTCGTAAATCACTCGTAAAAACAGAAGTGGTATTTTAACGGTATTCTCAACAAACTAATTTAAATTAATATCTAGAATATTCTGACATCACGAAACGTTCTGCATATAGCTAGTATTCGCATTCGATTGACAATGATATATACATGCTCAAACAATGAATTTACCAAAAGGAATGCCGAAACAATTATTTTGTTAAGAACAAATCACTACTTTTTAAGTGAGTTTAAATCTTCGTCATGATCCAAAATTATCCAGTTTTGAGAAATCATTAACGCAATCTACCAACGTCATCACAAACATCGTAAACCATTTTTTCTGTTGGGCCATTAAATGCCATTTTAAGTATTTTTGAACCTTAAGAGTGTCTAGTTACGTAAGATTCCACCAACATTTTATAAGTTGAAGAAATATTTTTGTTTTTTCTAATTGGGCGATAACTTTTTTAATTACTAAATATGCAAAATGAAAGTATCATAATAGGTTATTTGTAGAAATATAATCAGTGAATAAAATCAGTTGCATGTAGTTTACATTACCAACTTAAATTTCAATTCATAAGAATATGAAGAAAGGTTTAAGTAGTAAGTTTAGTGGAGTGAATTTATTGTCATAAATACTTAATGAAACTATGAAGAAGTCCGAAATTATTCAAAATAATTATGATATTAGTTAATCAAATATGTTTTGCAAATGTTGGATGACATTATACATCGTTAAATTCATTTCTGTTATTTAGGAATAAAATTTATACACTAATTTTGAAGAACGGAGTTGAATTTAAATAAATACTACGAAACTAAATGAACATATTTCACTGCAATTTAAGACTCTAATAATCAATAGAAAGTTTTATGAATAATTCAAATGAAATATTTTGTCATAGTATTATCATCTAGTACAGTCATATAATAAAATTGAATTAGAATTCACAAAACATTTAATTCTAAATTCAGACTGGTATATTTATTAGATTAAACAGTCAGCAATATTAATTCTAGAAAACCTTAAAGTAGTTCAATAAAGCGAAAACCAAAAAATACTTACACGTTTGTGGTGGTTGGACGATAAGTTCCCTTTTTTTTAAATACTGGAATCTTGTTAATATTCCAGATAATATATATTTGGGTTTGTGATCAAAAGAATATAGTGAGTACATATATTGTGTGGCCGCAAAAGACCACTTCGACATGACATTAATTATTAAATAAAGATTCGTTAAATATTTATTCATGCAAATTTATAATCAAGAGCAATGAAGATAAAAGTAAAAATTGTTACCTGCAGTCATCTGAAAAAATAAGATAAAAAAACAAGTGAAAGAATTTGCACTGCAAATTTTCATCTTTGAATAAAATCTTTATTTATAAAGAGATTTTTCTTCTAAAAAAATCATATTACTAAATGGATGATCATTTTTATAGCTCCATTTTTTTTTTAGCATAAGTAATCGATACTTTTTTAACCTTCCCTCAGGGAGTTCGGAGGCAATCATGTTAAAAAAAAAAAATTCTACGACTTATCATCAACCGAATACAGAACGTCGCATTAGTTGAAACAGAACAAAATTAATTATCCGCATACAGGACCAGTAGGATCTGTGCACTTATCACAAGTAAGAACCACTCATCGCGTCTCCATTGTGGAACTGCAAAAATCTTTGCCGTACTTAGACGATAATTTATAGGCCGTCAACTATCACATTTTTAAAAAAAGAATATTTTCTTCATATCGTACTTTAGATGTACGCATAACATTTTTTCACAGCAAGCCAAGTCATCACGTTACACTCTGGTAGCAAACATCTCAGTGTCTGTCGAAATCGTGCAGCATCATCGCTGACAGGGCACAGAGGGGGGGTGCCAAAAATTGAAAAACACCAATCGGCAGAAATAAAAAATTACGTATTAAAAACATTTGAATTTGATTGGCGAGGGGCGGAGCTTAGAACAGGAAGTGGGCATACGCAAAGAATGTTATCGAAGCTTCTAGTAGAATCCAATTCCGGAAGTACAGAGGTAACAAAAAAGCGAAATGTTATGCAAGAAAGAAAAGTTTACAGGGGAAGAGTTAAAAAGGAAAGAATTAAAATAATTTTGAATGTGAATTTTAAAATTAAATGAATAAGGACAAATAAAATATTTCTTAAATTAAATAAAAATATGGTAGTGATTGTAAGAAACCACAACACACGTTAGAAATGTGTACAAAAAAGCAAAGCATTTTGGCATTTATTTTCTTATTTACATGCTTATTCGCATTGAATTTATGTAAAATTATTAGTCAGATAAAAATAAATATATGTAAGAGTTTAAAATATAAAATTTCACAATGATTCAATTTAACTTTATTTCAAAGGCATCATTATATGTTATTTTTATGTATGTTTTCTGAAAATTTACGCATTCCCCAAAAGAAGACGTATACTGTAAAATAGCCAAAATCTGAATGTCACTTAAGTTTTCACTACACTAAACTGCTTTTTAAGATAGCAAGATATTAACAGAGTGTGCTTACATATTTTAGAACGATTTCGATAAAGGATTTATAAAATGCGATATATTTTTTTTGTGGGGGGGGGGGGGGGGTGTCAGGCAAATGTTTATTATTTGAAGCTACAATTTACATCTGATACTTTTAAATTTTTTTCTTCTTTCAAAATGTCACATGTAGACAATCTGTAGATCGGAGGATATGTTTTTACGCTTTCAAGAGATGAAACATTCTTATTCCGTAATAAAAAAATATTTATATGAAATGCATTACATTTTTTTTTTGTGCAAAAGAAACAACGTTATTAATCGGCAAGTGACATTTCGTCAATCACTATTTCTACACGTGAAAAAGACTCCAAATAAATACCCAAGAAAGGTTCAAACTATTTCAAATGTTTCTAAAATGAAATCGTTGGTAACATGAGAAACTCCTCCGATGCAAACATCAATTGCAAAGTCTTTAATTACATCTCTAGCAACAATAAACTAAATAAGAAACAAACATTTACAGTAACACTGACGAAAATTTAAAAAATAATACCGCAGTTAAAAACATACTTCTATCTATTATCGATCATAGTCAGTCCGGTAAACAAATTCTTTTGTGCATATCAGTAAATGAACGGTAAATGCTACGCACTCTATAATCTACAGAAAACATGTTGTAGTGCACCTTAGGGCTCCATTTAAATTTAATTATTTTAGTGTATAATAATTTCATCAAAATGCACCGCAAACAATTTTTCTCCATATATGATAATTTGCTGGAATTCTTTTGTGAGTCCCTTTAAAGGAACTATAAATGCTATTTATTCTATACTCTTGAGATAGTATGTTGTATTCCACCTGAGAAATGAATACCAACACCACTATGCTTGAAATACCATAACATCAATAAAATGCACTGCAAACAAGTTATTCCCAATGACTATAATGTAACGGAATTCATTTGTGTGTACCTGTAAATCAGGAGTGTTAAACTGTGGCCCGCCGGATACCACTAAACTTTTATAGTAATTTTTGCGTTATGTAATCATCGAATTTCTGCTGTTCAAGAAGTCAACTATTTCTTTTAAAAATAGGTCGTATCTGGCGAACTACAGTTTGACACTCCCTGTTGTAAAGGAACTTTAAGTGCTACGTGCTGCATTTTCATTACCGAATATTCCACATTAAACCAGAATAACATATAAAAATTAAATGGTATTCCGAGTATATTTACGAGAGTGAGACGGGCAAACAGACAGTATGACAAACCGAATTCATATCCAATTTTCAATTATGTTGTACATTTTGATGGTCCCTTGTTCCCTTAAAAGAAAAATATTTATAACTTTGCTTGTAATTGTTAGATTAAATTAATTTTTCACCAATTTGTGATGATAAAAAAGTAAGCCATTTGCCTAATTTGTCTAAAAAAATAACAATTTTGTAGGAAAAACCTCTAGACATATTTACTTTTATCACATGAACACGTGATGTCTGTGAATAACAGATAACTTATGCTGAACAGTGCTTAACAAAGGAGCCTCTTTGAGGGGATTCCTACTTGCGTCCAATTTCACCCTCGGTCTGTGGATTGAATGTCTTGCTATTAAATGAGCCCATTGTGTAATGGTATATCTGTAGTTATAAGACTTGGAACTTGGAACAAGTTCAATCAGAGCCCCTGGTTAATTTAGCCATGGTCTCCGTATCTCTAGTAATAGCAATGTGGATCTTAGATTTAGGACCACAGTACAAGTCCAGAACAACATTTGCACTGGAAAACATAAATGGACCCAAGAAGAGCAAAAAAGAAAATAAACAACAAAAAGACCGCTTTCGGCGAAATAGATAAAGTGCAAATTACATTAAAATAATGATATATAAATAAAAATTGTAAAATAAGCCTACAATACATTTACAGCTAAGAATAAATCAGAAGACTTCATATAGAGTTAACACTTTAATGACACAAAAGCTTGTTGAAAAATTCTGGTGCCAAAGTAAAAAAACATATTTTTAAAAATTAATTAATTTAAAATACCTAATTAAAATTTCAGAAATCTAGCTTCGAAGTGTTCAATGAGGCGTTCCGTGACACCCCAGCATTCAATTTCATGGCCATGCATTTAGCGGTCTCCGAGCAACTTTGCCCACACAGACGAAAAAAAGAAACACATACAAACACATATTATCATTATTATTATATACATAATTTTTGATTTATAGGTTTTAATCCTGTACATGCATATTTGCTCATTTAAAATATGCCTACAGATTTATTTATTGCATAAAAAAATAAACATGCATTTTTGTCCACATCTTCTAGTTACTCTTTATATCCTCACTGCAGATGATAGTTATAAAAATGAATATAGCAGACGACATCCTATTTGATAAAATTATCTAGCAAAACCTTTGTTAATAATATAAAATTTATATTTTAATGCACTGATGTTTTATTGCAAATTAAATTCTAAATTTCATGCTATAAAGATTCAAACTCAAACATCACACAACTTACTTCATTATGATAAAATGCATAGTTAAATTTTATGTATTTTTTCTAAAGCTTGTTCTGATGCTATAAAAAATTTTTGCAGCTTAAAATATCTCCTAACGAGAAACTGCAATTTTAAATATGCAAACCACGGAGCAATAAAATGGGCATATGTTTAACATTATATATATGTTTAAATATTATAAAAGTTCCACCAGAGGGAAATTCTTTCTGGATAAATAATATAGTCTACGCATAGAAATGCTAAACTATTTTAATATTGTTGAATATAAAATTCTAGATGCCTTTGAAGCTAAAACGGCTTTCTGTATTTTTATTCGAATAACAGTTTTTAAAAAGTATTAAAACCCATTTATTTTCGTTCACGTTTATTTCGTTTAAATTCGTTTTATAAAGAAAACCAGACACTCAATCATTTTTCTTCAAATTTAAACATGGGTATACATAGTAATTTTACGGGAGCATCTTGGAAAGCACTCCTTTTGATTCAAATAATTTACAACAAATGATGATATATTAGGCGCAAGTAATCTTGTAGACGGTAATTTTATTAGCATTTTTTTATTACTTAATAAACTAAGATTAATTTAGCATATTACAGATACTTTCTGACATTTACTGTAGCGCATTGAAAGAGGGGAATTTATGGGTTTAAACTCCAATCAAGCAAATAGAAACAAATAAATTAACATATATCTCGTATTCCAATCTATAAATGAAGTTTACAAAAGGGAAAAAACAAGCAAGATAGCTTTAAAAATTATTATCAAATTGTTCACAAAATGTATGTATTTATAGTGGTACAGCATGTTATTTTTATTTTATTTATACCTTGTATATTTCAAAATGTACAAAAATTACTTATATTCTTTGTACAATTCTGGGTACAATACTTAAGGCTTTTTTTAACTTACATTTTTCGTTCACGATAAACTAAATTTAATGATTTTTTCTTTGTTTATTTATTATAATATAGTGTGCATGCATTAATCAAATCCCATACTTGATATTTGACATGATCAGAAAGGAATATTGTTGTACGTACATTTTAATATATCTTGTTCGACAGTAATTAAATATGCTTAACAGTAATTTCAAATTATGTGTACCTCCATATCTGGTCTGATATTACGAGAATAATTAATGTATATCGTGAAGAATTATATGATAATGAAGATATAAAAAGTAAAACAATTCTTAAATAGTTGCTTTTGCATGTAATTTCATTTAAAGGAGAAGATTAGAAAGGGATTTAGTTCATTCTAGATTATATACCTCATAAATGTCGAGAAATAACAAGATTGCTAATAATGGAAACAAAGATGCGAATAGCGGTTAGACTTGTCTTTAAAAAGACCGACTCCTCATCAAAGTTGGGCAAATTTGTAATTATAATTATATGCAATGTAAATACAATTTAATAGTATGTAATTAATTATAGTTACAATTATATGCCATAAAATATTCTGTAAAGCACTGTAACCTGAACCACTCCCCACATTATCATTTTTTTTAAATTCACAAATCCGAATTTTTATCGTAAATTTCGAAAGAAGAATCTTTACAATATATAATCAACAAAAGTCTGTCATTCAATTAAAAAAACTATTAAGAATTCATGGTATGATTTCGCAATTTATGAAATGTAAAAAAGGCCAAAATGTCAAACGTGAATACCAGCTGAAGTGAAGTGAAAAAGGAATACTTCGCAGACATTTTATACGAGAAGACTGTGTCCAACGTCACACGCCCCAGGTACAATATCAAGTAGGGTTATGAACAGGGTTAGCAATTACCTAGGTGGTATTAAAGGGGTTTAAAGAATCCAAGTACAGAGGGTGTTAAACACTAGAACGGCGGGAAACTTTACTTAAGTTTTATAAAAATATTTCACACCAGAATTTTTATTTAGGACTTTTAACTTATTTATTTAACTTATTTTTCTGCGGTACGTAATTAACCTTTTTTTAAAGAAATGTCCGGTTCGAATCGACATTTTTGCATTTCGTATTGGTCAAAATAACCCCTCATCACCGTTCTAGTGTTAAACATATTGGGAACGATTTTGACAACATAAATAAAATACACAAATTAAAACAATAATTTTTTAATAGGTTCTATCTGGTAGCCCTAGTTGTGGACTATCATATTGCAACCGGATTTCCAAGATAGTAGGGCCTTTTGTAAAACCGGAAGTAGAATTTTGTTCCATTCCTCCACCACACATTTCCAGAGTCCACTCAACGTAGTTGGTCGGCGTATCGCAAGATCTTGTTTTAATAGTCCAAAGGCGCAGTAATCAATTGGTGAAACATCTGGGGACTTGGTTGGAATATTATTAAACGGTATACATTTGATTGCAGCTTCTCTTGTCAAATTTTCGAGAAATGCGACTGTACTTTGGATGTATGGCTACTCGCTTTATCCTGGTAAAACTGAATACTTTTAACGATTGTAGGATAATGTTTTGGAATTTCTGCTTTAAAAAATAGGAATTAGAACATTTTTATATTGTTTTGATAATAAATAGAGTTAATTTTGACTTTTCTCAACTTTTCTCAACTTTAATTTTGCGTTGTAAGAGATTACAGCAATCACAATAAATCCTTTAGAGAAACTTATTTTGCAGTGTTTGAACCAAATTTTTTTTTTGTATTTTTGGCCTCTTTTCCGGTAATAAATCGCTTTTTTATTACAGTCATTTAGATAAATCCACGCTTCATCAATTGTGACAATTCGTTTCCACTTACCACCTGCTTAATGATTTTCATATAACGGAATATGAATAATTCTCTGAAGAAAGAGCAAATATATAACCTTGAAGTCACTCCCTTTTTTCGTGTGCCATTTCAGTAGCAGACGATATTTTTTCACAGCAGCCAATATTTCAGTTATCACGTTATTACATGTTGCCAGATTTTTTCCCTTGTTGTTTCTGGCTGTTTTTTTTTTAAATTTCACATCAAAATCGTTCCCAATATGTGTAAATACCCTCTGTAAATGAACAGGAAATACTGGGAAAATGAGCTCACAGAAAAAAGAAGCAAAAATGCTAACAGAGAGAGTTTATGTATAGTTTAAATATGAAGAAAATTTAGGAATATATGATATTTTTATTTATTTTTAAGTAATTTTTTTTTTAATTATTTATGTCCCAATTTTTAGAATTTTGTGTATCTTAAATATAATTAATTACACTTAAATATAAAATAAAATACTAGCAAAGAACTAGCATGGAGAAGAGATTATTTGATGTAGAGAAAAGAGACTGTTCTGGTTGGTTTGATGAATATTCTTTGCCAACATGCTAAGAAGTGGCTTAATGATGGTGAAAAAGACCTGGCAGCAGCTCGGTTGACGCTGACGGTGACTGTAGTCTTGAAGAAGTCTCATCTCAGATCTAGAGCGCTCCTGCTGCGACGCTGCCTGGAACTACACAGATCTAGGCTTGACTGAAAAATGCCCTTTGTAGTCGTTTAGTCTAGTGGAATCTCACATTATAGCAAAAAAATAAGAATTGAGAAAAATGGGAGAAGAAGGAAAGATAGTTGATTTGCAGTTAATGGAAAATATAAATAACTAGCGAATCTTCGCCCATCTAGCCGGTCGTTTCCGAGTGGGGCCCAGATACATAGTGCAGCGTACCGCCCTGATTTTGAATGGGGCCCAGAAAGTGCATTTTATATGCAACCAGAAAAATATAAATAAAATACTTTAAATTAAAAGTATACGAAAATAACTAATAAGAATATAAAAAAGCACTTAAATAAAAATTTCACGACCTAATTTATTTTTCATGAGCCTTCTGACAAAATACTACTGGGCCCTAACCGTGATTATCTAGGGGTGAGGCTCAATAGTACTTTGTATCTGGGCCCCACTCGGAAGCGACCGGCTAGTATATAATAAAAAATAAACAATATCTATGTTTTTCGTCTAATCTTCCGCAATCGGGTTCATAGCCGATGTTGCCCACAATTTCGCTAGCTCTAAAATCGCTGAAATACATGATTAACTACTTTTTTTGTAGACTTGTAAAGCGGAGTTTCACATTCTTACTTAAAACTGCTGCGGAGATATGGCACAATTACCTAAAATTTTCGACACACAGTGTGACCCCCTTGATGGATTATTATCAAAAATTGCTGAAATACATAGTTACCTATTTTCTAGTACATTTGCTATCCTAAATTTAACGCATCTACCTATTACTGAGATATCGCAAAATAATATAGGAAATCCGACCCCCATTTAACCCTCTTTAGTGACTGAATTTCTAAAATCGCGGATATACATGTTTAACTATTTTTTAGTATATTTGTTATCCTGAATCTGTGATTTCAAGCTCCTAACTAAAAATTCTGCGAACATATGAAATGACCAAAAGCAGATTTGTTTTCCTGAATTTCACGCTCTTATCCAAAACTACTGATGAGATATGGTGAAAAGGTGAAATCATCGAAAATTATGGACCCCCCACCCCCATTTAACTCCCTTAGTTGTTGAATTTCTAAAATCGCCTAAAATGCATGTTTAACTATTCTTTAGTAGATTTGTTATCTCGAAATTCACGCTCCTAACTATAACTTCTACTGAGATATGACAAAATGGCGTAAAGCATTCGACCCCCATTTAACCCCCCTTAGCGTCTGAATTTCTAAAATCGCTGAAATACGTGTTTAACTATTTTTTCTGTAGATTTATCCTGAGTTTCATGATTCTACCAATAATTTCTACTGTGATATGGCAAAATGACCTAAAACATTTGACCTCCTATTTAACGCCAGTTAGTGGCTGAATTTCTAAAATTGCTGAAATATATGTTCATCTATATTTTTTGTAGATTTGTTACCTCGAATTCCGAGCTCCTAGCTAAAAATTCTGCTGAGATATAGCGAACAGGCAAAATGACCTAAAACGTTCGACCCCCCCCCCCTCCCCCATTTAACACCCTTAATTAATGAATTTCTAAAATCTCTGAAATATGTGTTTAATTATTTTTTTAGTAGATTTGTTATCCGGAATTTCACGTTCCTATCTAAAACTGCTGCTGAGATATGGCGAAAACGCGAAATGACTAAAACGTTTCGACCCCCATTTAACCCCTTAGGGGTTGAATTTTTAAAATTGCTGATATATGTGTTTAACTAACTTTTAGTACATTTGTTATATTGAATTTCGCACTTTTAACTAAAACTGTTGTTGAGATATGGTGAAAAGGCAAAATGACCTAAAACTTTAGACCCCCCATTTAACTCCCTTCGTGGTTGAATTTCTAAAATCGCTGAAATACATGTTTAATTATTTTTTTAGTAGATTTGTTATCTTGAAGCTCACGCTCTTTCCTAAAACTGCTGATGAGATATGGTGAAAATGTGAAATCACCGAAATTTTCGACCCCCCCCCCATTTAACCCACTTAGTGTTTGAATTTCTAAAATCGCCTGAAATACATGTTTAACTATTCTTTACTAGAATTGTTATCCCAAATTTCAGGCTCCTACTTAAAACTCCTGTTGAGATATGCCGGAAAGACGAAATTATCTAAAACTTTCGACCCCCCCCCCCCAGTTGACCCCCTTATGCTGTGAATTTTCAAAAATTCTTTCGTAGTACGCACCTACATTGTGTAAAGAACATGTCTTCCAAGTTTCATTGTTCTAGGACAAACGGTTGAGGCTCGGCGTTGATTATGAGAAAATCAAGCTACTCCTTTATAAGTATAGATATATAGGATTAAAAATAAATAAATACAGTAGTTTAAAGATTAAAGAAGTTAATTTAAAATAATACCCATTTTTGATCTCTTACGATTAGAGTTGTCATGTATGCCATACACTCTCATTAATTCTAGGATAATTTAATTATTTATAAATATGAAAATTTCGAACGCAGTAACGCATATCATAAATTAATTCAAACGAAGAAAGCCAAATGGGGCAAAAAAAATCTGGATAGCTTATCTTTAACTCCGATATGAAAATTTGTATCCCCGAGGTAACAGAAAATAAATTTGATCAAATAAGACCGGGTGGGGGATTGTTATTTATAAGTATAAAAATTAAGCCTATGATCGAAACTTTGTCGAACACCTTTTCAATATGTAAGAAAACTGCAGCGGTAAATTGTTTGGAACATTTACCAGTAGTTATATGCTCGACAAGTCTGTACACCTGGTTTGGGGCAGACAGACTTTCTCTGAATCCAAACTGTACGGGAGAAATGATATTATTTTTCTGGTTGTGGACATTTAATTTTTCAGCAATGAAATCTTTGATCAGCTTACTTAATGAATTTAGAAGGAAATTGGGTCGATAATTAGGTGTTTGATGGGGTTGTTTCGAACTCTTAAGTATGGGTACAGTTAACGCAATCTTTCAATAGAAGGGAAAATAACTAAAATAAAGATATGATTCATTAAAAGTGTATTTTTATTCTTAAGTATGACATCAGCATTTAAGACTGAGAACGAGGGTGCTGGCCATTGCTTAAGAAATTTCTGACTTTGTAATTAACTTCCCTTTCAGTCTCGAAATCTACAATATGTTCTGTTTTTGGAACTATAATTCTAAACTGCTGGCAATAGCATCTCGCCTTTTTGTTCATTTGTGTACGCATAGTTTTGGAAATTTTGAATAATGGCAGGGGGAAATTTAGAAAGAGAGCTCTTAATATTTCTAGCTGCTTTCCACACGCAGGAGTCCTCTGGTGACAGTAACATGGGGGAATCACTCTCTCTATTCTCACCTTTTTAACACTTTCCAACCTAGTTGAAAAGTGTTTATGACTTCGGTTTGTCTGGCCGTCTGCAGTATGGCCGTCTGACCGTCTGTCCGTGATCTAACTCCAGTAAATATGCTCGGATTGCTCTGCAATTTTTTTATGTTATTGTAGTTATCTATAGCATGTTCCCTATTTCAACGAAAGTGGGTAGCACTTATAGTTTTTTTTACAGGGATACTCAAAAGAATTCCGTTACATTACGGTTAATGGGGAAAAATCATTTGCGGTTTATTTTAATGATGTTGCACAATTTCAAACACGTTGTAATTGATAAATACCACTAAGGTGTATTACAAGAAGCTTAATATGGAATAGTGTGTGCATAACGCTTATAGTTACTTTACAGGGACAGTCAAAAGAATTCCGTTACATTACGTCTATGGAGAAAAATCGTCTGCGGTTTATTTAAATAATGTTTCACTATTTTAAACGCATTGAAATTTATATATATCACTAATTTGCATTACAAGCGGCTTCCTACAGAATATTGTGTGTATAGCAGTCATCGTTCATTTACAGGGACACACAAAAGAATTCTCTACTGTCTGTTAACAAAAAATTCCTGGAAGTGCGTTTTAAGTTACTGAACGCGATTTTAAATTTAACTCACTTTTTGTCTATTACGTGGTGTATATAAATTCTGTAGATCATATACAGAGCAGCACAAAAGTTCGCGAACACATTTCTGTTTATTGACAGAAACTCCAGAAGGAGAATTTTAAACTGTGCTACGCGTTTCCTAACTGAACTAAAATTTAGCATCCTATGTAGTATAGATACAAATATATAGATCATATACAGGGCTAAAAGTATTCGGATATTTTTCCGAATATTGTATATGTTGGAAATGCCTGAAATTATGTTTTCAAATATGTTATGCGTTTTCCAAATTGTTTACTTAGGTGTTATCTTTCAGCTTATTAAACAGTAATGATTTGTAAAATTATTTTGAAAGCGTTGGAAAGTGTTACATATTCTATGCTTGAAGCATGATTTTTCGTTCTTGTTTATAAGTAGTTTTTGAGATCTTGTTTAGCGCTGTTCATAATTATTTTTCAAAAACACTACGTGTACTTGCTAAATTGTCCCACGAGTTTTATTGGTAGTTAAGTTTACAAAATTCATATTTATTAATTTTAGTAGTAGCACGACCAGCAGATTATTTAATTTCAGTCTTAATGGTTACAGTCAGATTATCCATAAAATTTGTGTGACAGATCTTGGGAAGAATGGAGGAAGGGTTGCAAATTAATGTTTAATTGAAACTGAGATCAATTTACACTGTTGATAAATGTCCGAGTATGCGGATAGAAAAGGATAAAATGTGGCTGCGCGAACAAGAATCCGAAAGTAGGAAGGTGTAGCTGCACCAACAGAAGTTGGGAAGTCCAAAGAGTTTAAGATGAAAATATCATTTAACCCTTTATCTACTGACGGTACTTATAAGTATACCAATCACTTTAAAACTTTATAGCACAACAACCATTAATTATATTCTGATGGTACGTTTTAGAAACAGTCTTCAAACTCTACTTTTTCATGATAGATGGCAGTAGTTGTTCTAAGCTGATGAATTTTGCGAGGAAGAAAGCTATTTTCGAACGGACATTGTGTTCTTTTGCTGCCATTTTGTACGGATTGCCGCTCTTATCTTTTCTTTGCTATAAATATATAATATCAAACCAAAGGTAAGTGTTGTATTTTTTATTAATTCTGTATTGTCTTAGAATATTATTTGCCCAATCATTATAAGATAACAGATTATGTAATGTCGGTCGAATTATTCGGTGGTACTTATAAGTACCGCCAGTACACGTAGTGTTGGAGAAAAACTTGTTTTCATTCTGTCCATGTAATTATCTATAGTATTTATGTTTGTTATAATGTAATTATGAAAGTGTAGTGTAGCAATATGTTTTAGAATTTTTTATAGATTTCAATTATAGATTTTTTTAAATTATTTTTTTTTTTTTACTAACACTGTCAAGAGCATTTGAAAATGATAGTATTGAATGTGAATTTGCTTTTGCATTCCGAAAAATATGTATATATATTTATATATTTATATATATATTATATATATAAATATATGTAAAAAATATATTTTTGTGCGTAAATGAAAAAAAAATGTTTTTATGATTATCATCAAATATGAATTTCTACCTTTATTATGTAAAAAATAAAATTATGTCAATTTGATAATTTCTTTGTTTTCTTATGCGTGTTTTTTGGTTATTTTGCATCTTTAAGAGGTTAAATTTCATTAGAAATATCATCCGCAATTTTTTTCTATTATGAGGAAATTTATACATAGTGTACTCACGGTACTTTTAAGTACCACTTTATTTAATTAGTTTTAACAAATTAAATTTCGCACCGGGGAGATTTTTTTTCTTGTATATTCTTTAATTATCAATATGGCAGCTAAAAAATATATATTTATGAAGAAAATTTCAGTAGTTCATAATGCAGTAGATAAAGGGTTAAAAACAAATAAAACGTTAAGATAAAATAGTAAAATAACTGGTATTCAGACTGTTTTAAAAAATAACATAATAGCAAAAAAAGTTCGTGATTTTAAAATAGTGTTTATGGAAATCTATGAAAACAAAGACCATTTCCATTACCATGTTTTGTTCTTGTGTGTGTGTGTAGCATAATTTTTTAGAACACATAAGTCTATACGTGGTTGTAAATTTATAAAATGTCATCATAAAGGTAATTTATTATTTCTTTTTTTATATATTAATTAGAATTAAGATGAAAAATCGGAAGTTTAAGAAAATAAATAGATTAAACTTTGCAAAAAAGAGACAGCGATATAAGCACAAAGGGGCTTCCAAAATGGTGGAATATCTTAGTCTCTTTCCCTTTGAAGGGCCGTAGACATCGTAGTCTGGTAATCTACATTAATAAAATAAAGATATTTGTTAGCGTGTGTGTTAGCTAGAAAAATCTGCCGCACGTAGAGATCTGATTAGCTCTAGAGGCCGCATTTTAGGATAGACAAAAGCTTCTGGACCTCAGATTTTTTGTTTGATGGTAGTTATCCAAGATATTAATTAAAAACCATACTGAACATCGCTAAATTTCGCGTGGTCGATGATGCTCCTTTACGGTGTTTCTGTAGAACTGGAATCAGAAATAAGAGTAGCAATCTGATGTTCGTACATTTTGAAGGCAATTGAATGGCTTAGCATTTATTGTTCATTTACCAAGATGCACCAAAAATTACGTTACAGATCTGACTATGATCGACAACTACTGGAAATGCGTTTTCCATTGTTGTATGCATTTTTAAACTTATTAATTTTTTATTGCATTACTCCGTATGTATAAACACAGTAGATCTCATACAGGGCTGCACGAAATACTTCGCACACATTACCGGATACAGACAGCAATTATTGAAAATGGATTTTTACTGACTTATGTGGGGTTTTTTTTAGGAATCTCATTTCATCGTAAGAAAAAATGAAATTTCCTAATAATATTCTGTTATTGTTGGAATGTATTTCATAATCTATGCCTGATGCACGCTTTTTCGTTCTTGGTTTGTTAAACTTATTCATTTTTTGGTGCATTACTCCGTGTGTATAAACACAGTAGATCTCATACAGGGCTGTACGAAATACTTCGCACACATTACCGGATACAGACAGCAATTATTGGAAATGGATTTTTACTGACTTATGTGGGGTTTTTTTTAGGAATCTAATTTCATCGTAAGAAAAAAATGAAATGTCTAATAATATTTTGTTATTGTTGTCTCTCCTACCCAAATTGGAGAGTTTGCGCATCTGCTACTTAGGAGAGATGGCGCATTGTTCCTATTAGTTTCCATGCTAGGATTATCGGTAAATTTGCATTGAAAAATGAAAATGGACTACTTTTAAGTTAAAAGTGTTATCAAGTAATGTTATTTTTTAATCTTATCTGGACTTGCTTTTTCTGATTCTTTAATTTTTTTCCCTTTAATTAAAATATTTTAATCGTTTTTAAAATTTTTTCCTTTTTCTGATTCTTTAATCATTAGGTTGAAATATTCACTCCTAATACAATGGTATTTGTTCACAAAAACCTTACAACAATGTCATTTAATTATAATTATTATTGTTAACAATTTAATTGTAGTTATTATTAGTAACAATCTCTCCTACCCATGTGCGCAATCACACCAACCCTGTAAGGGCAGATTGCGAAAAATAACTTTATTGGTTTTATTACAACTGTTCTATTAAATTACAACATAACAAAAAAATAGCATTGGAAATGCATAAAAAATAAATGTAGTCAAAATTATTCATGGATAGTTTAGCAAAAAATTAATATTTAGATTTTTTATTCTAGATTATTTTATTTAGATTTTCATTCTTTTGAATTGTGCGCAGACTCTCTTAGCTTTACCTTATTTATTATATTATATCTATTGAAAAAGGAATAGCAACTTTTATACTTGTATACGGTGTTGATATTTGTTTCAACTGTATATGAATATAACAATTTGATCACAGATATTTACACTAAAAAATACACAAAATGTATATGAAACGAATACTGTTATTTGGGTGTGCGAATATGAATTAATGAAATTTATCGTGCGTTACATATTTTTAAAGTGAAATAGATGATATGATGCAGCAAAAAAGGAAAATATATGTCTCGTCACAGTCTGCTGATTATTTTTTCTTATGCAATATGATGCTGCGTGTTGTGATTTTTTACAATATGATGTTGTGTGTTGTTATATTTTACAATATGATGTTTTGTGGTGTTGTGATTTTTTACAACATGATGCTGTGTGTTAAAAATCACATTTTATTATTTTATTTCTTAAACATTTAGTTTCCTGGACACAAAAATTCTACAAAAATTCTAAAATATTATTGCGAACTTTTGAAATATACATTTTTTTCAGTAATAATTCTTATAAATCTAGCTATTAACTTTTATCTCATTTCACGTTAACATTTTTCTCATTTTATCTCATTTTTTATATTTTATAGCTTTTAAGTGAAGCGCAGTAATATTTAAAAAGTTTTAACATTGTCTGAGGTCCACTTTTTAAAAAACTATATACACATTTATAAATTTTTCGTCTAACCACCATATGTTTCAGTTAATTTCAAGAACAAATCGTAAGATAAATGAGTATTTTTTAAATATTTTGCTAGGAACAATTCACAAATGAGAATATATCTAGCGTAACAGATAATGCAAAATATATATGCCCATAAATTTTGTCGTGATGTTTTATGTCTTTCCATTTTTCGAACGTAATAAACATTAAACACAATCGTTTTGGTTAAATATAAATAAATTTATGAGCAAACAGTGAAACTTATTGAATATGAATAAATTGCCCAATAATCAACAAATGATGGAAAATCAGAACATTAATTTTAATTGCATTTTTATTATTCACGTGCCATTGAAATTATTCTATTGATTTATGTACATTTTCCTAAAGATGTTTAGATATCGCCTGAAGCCTTGGATTGGCTTAATATGTAAATTTTAAAAAATATACGTAATGATAATAATAAATCATAATACATTATCTAATAACATTTGTCTCATTTTCTGAGAAAATTTATGCGATCATTATTATTTTTCTGATTTTGTTTTATGCATATTAAAACTTAAACTGTTAAATAATTTTTAGATGCCAATTTTTCAAAATATAAACTAAGTTATAAACTATTTTTATAGTAGAAAGAGCATCAGTACAAGATATTACAAAAGATGGCTCCTAGTTCGTCAGAATGGGGAGGGAGGAACATATGTATCAAAATAACATGGATCTCTGTCTAGGGAAGGTCCCCATCTGCCAAATCTCGATTTTTTCGAGAGTAGTGTTGTTGGAAAGCTCTTACCATGGGATCCAGTAAATGTATACAACTATCCATCGAATGGAACTGGTGAAGAGTTATAGGCCGATGTTTTTCTGTCATTTATCAATTTCTCCAGGTCGCTAGCTATGCAGGAGAGACACTCTGTGTGGTAGAAAAGACAGTTGGAGGATTACAGAGATTACAGAGAAGACAGTTTACGCTTTGTGGAAAAAATAACTTCATGGATGGTAGTGCATTTCTAAAAAAAGGGCTGAAGCACGAGTGTTTCCAACAACAGGTACACACAAATGAAAGGGAGCGTTTCGCAATTGTCACAGGTGTTATTAGTTAAGTTAAAGCATACCTGTTTAATTGATCGAAAGATCAATGATATAAAGATATAAGAAGATATAAGATTATAGATATAGATATTATAGATAAGACAAAGATATAAGATCTGTGTCTCTAATAAAAACTTTTTAAAAGTCATATCGACGCATGTCATCGAAGGTGGGCGAGGAGAATTGGTTATAGGCTAACTTATACAATTTTATTATGCTTTCACTAGTGGTCATATCGATAAAATGTGGTCACAATCTTCTGTTTCTTACTAGAGAGAACATGGAATCTTCACCAACTTCACACTGGCAACAATAGGTTACATAACTGTACTGTAAGCTGCCTTTTCTATCACACAGTGTCTTTCCTGCATAGCTAGCCACTTGGAAAAATCAATAAATAACAGAAATACATCGGCCTATAAATCTTCACTAGTCGAATTCGGACGGGTATATGTGTACATTTCCTTGATCCCCATGGTAAGACCTTTCCAACGACACCACTCTCGACAAAATCTCGATCTGGCAGACAGGGACCCTCACTAGTGAGTGCTCAAAAGAGCTGTGTATGCTTTGTGCACATAAATGATTTTTTTTCACGCTTAAAAATACGTATATATATATATATATATATATATATAAAACTTTATATAACATTTAACCATTGAAACATAAGAAACTGACCATACACAATGAAATCACAATACCAAAGAGCCGTGTCAAAATACAAATTAAAAAATGTAGTCCTAATAAATGAAACATTATTAATTCAATTGAAAAAGAAAACAAGAACGAAAAATCATGCGTCAAGCATAGATTATGTAACACTTTCCAACGCTTCCAAAATAATTTTACGAATCATACTCTTTAATAAGCTAAAAGATAACATCTAAGTAATCCGAATACTTTTATTCAGCCCTGTATAGGATCTATAGATTTGTATATATACTACATAGGATGCTAAATTTTAGTTCACTTAGGAAACACGTAGCACAGTTTAAAATTCTCCGTCTGGAGTTAAATAATACGGAAATGTGTTCCCGAACTTTTGTGCTTCCCTGTATAGGATCTACAGAATTTATACACACCACGTAATATACAAAAAGCGATTTAAAATTAAAATCGCGTTCAGTAACTTAAAACGCACTTCCAGGAATTATTGTTAACATACAGTAGAGAATTCTTTTGTGTGTCCCTGTAAATGAACGATGACTGCTATACACACAATATTCTGTAGTAAGTCTCTTGTAATGAACCTTATATAAATTTCAATGCGTTTAAAATAGGGAAACATTATTTAAAAATACCGCAGACGATTTTTCTCCATAGACGTAATGTAACGGAATTCTTTTGACTGTCCCTGTAAAGTAAGTATAAGTGCTATGCACACCCTATTCCATATTAAGCTTCTTCTAATGCACCTTAGTGATATATATAAATTTCAGTGCGTTTAAAATAGTGAAACATTATTTAAATAAACCGCAAATGATTTTTCCCCATAGACCGCAATGTAACGGAATTCTTTTGAGTGTCCCTGTAAAAAAACTATAAGTGCTACACACTTCCATTGAAATAGGGAACATGCTATAGATAATGATTATAACATATAAAAATTGCAGGGCAATCCGAGCATATTTACGGGAGTTAGAGCACGGACAGACGGCAGACGGCAGACGGCCAGACGGCCAGACGGCAGACGGCCAGACAAACCGAAGTCATAAACACTTTTCAACTAGGTTGGAAAGTGTTAAAAATGAAAATAAAAACAACAAGAGTATAAACACAAATGAAAGCTTATTATGTAATTCACTTTTTCAAGGGCAAGGAAATTACATTAATAAGCATAGAACGATTGTTTTCTGTATATGACACCAGTTTATGCCAAAAATCATGTCATAACCTGCCCGAGCAATCGTTGAAACAAAATTGAATAACAAGACCTTTTAAAATGGAATATTATAAATCATACAAACAATTTGAATAAGAGTGGGAAAAAGAAGAAAAAAAAAAGAAAGATAAAGAAAAATCATATATTACTTACATTAATTATTTACCCATATTCATTAGTATAATTCCAGCACATGTTCAAAAAATGTATCTAACGAAAGAGGTTAATTTAACAGTTAAGAAGAATATCCTTCAGATCATAAATTGTAACCAACAGTTGCAGTTATTTTTATTTAACTACAGAGATTACAACATTTTATTAAGTTAAAGATGGAGAAAAAATAATTAAAAATATATATAAATAAAAACTATTAATTAAGTTACTTTAATTTTAATTTAATAAATTAAAATATATTATATTACTCGATAATTTAAAATTATATCATAAAGATTATCACTACTATTCTAAATTGCCAACAGTTATAATGTTTTAAATTACTTATACTGCTGGCATCTAGTGTAAAAAATATTAGACTATACTTATATTTTAGTAAATAGTTAATGCAACATATAAATTACTTTTGTTGCTGACATCTAGTGTATAGATATTAAACTATATATGGAATATTATTTAATGCTACGTAAAATTACTAATTTGCAGCTGTTATGTAGTGTAAATATATTAATTTTACTAGTTAATATTAATGATATATAAAAAGAATAAGAGTTACTAAAATAATATATTTTATTTTTTACAGATGACAATATTTAATTTAATATTATAACTATTGTAAAGTATTGAATGCTATTTTAACTATCCCATTTAATATATATCTTAATTCATAAATATATATATACAAGGTGATTAAAAACTGGAGGAACAAAATTCCAGGAGGCGTGAGGTACACTTAGACAACTCGAAATCACTTAGAAATGCAGTGTCGGAAGTGCAATACTAACGAGATAGGGGTTGTTAGTGGTCGAATCATCGTGATCGAAAATTGACATTTAATGACTATAAGCTTAAAATAAGTCATGACTTTCCTGACAAGGAGGTTCCCCGAAATTCTCTGTCTACGTGCCTGGTTCTTATCTTCTACAGTTTTGCACGTTTGATGGGTTTAACTACAGCTCTAGAGGGAAGCGCTCTCATGCAGATAACCAGGCACGTAAGCAGAAAACTTTTGGGAATTTGATTATTAGGAAAGTCGTGACTTATTTTAAGCTTATAGTCTTTAAAAGTCAATTTTCGATCATGATGGTTCAGGCCCTAACAACCCCCTATCCCGCTAGGATTGCGTATGCAACCCTTCTTTTTTACGAGATTCCGAGTCGTCTAAGTGTACGTCACCACTGCTATACGTTTGTTCCTCCAGTTTTGAACTACCCTGTATATATACATATATACATTAATATGTGTTCGGAACAATTCATAAGTCGCAATGTATTTCTACTAATAAGTAATGCAATATATATTGACACATAAATTTTTCCATGATGTTTCTTTTTCTTTTTTTACACTACAACGTCATAAACCAAAAAGATATTATTTTATCTCTAGATTAAAACAAGTTGGAAATTGTCGCCAAATGTGATAAATGACGTGCGTTCGTACTATAGCTAGTTATATAAATATTCAGATCTTGATGATTTAAAATTCTGTGAAATGAATTATATCGTCTGCAGATTAATTTCTGTTATAAAATAAGTATCTCGGTCGCTTGACGATTAAACCTCGGAAGCTCCTATAACAAAAAAGAACGATTTTTTTTAATTCAAATTCCTTAATAAATATTTTTTATAATATAGGCTAAAGTTTTGATTCGATTTTCATAAAATTTGAAATGTCTTAACAAAATTCTGCAAAGATAATATATCTTAAATTTCAAAGAATTCGGTTGGGTAGTTTTTGCGTTGTTATATGCGGTCGGACGGACAGACAGTCGGACGGACGGACG
Source organism: Maratus michaelseni (assembly GCA_963931845.1). Lineage (NCBI taxonomy): Eukaryota > Metazoa > Arthropoda > Arachnida > Araneae > Salticidae > Maratus > Maratus michaelseni. The sequence continues at coordinate 91,833,487 of OZ007595.1, forward strand.
GACCAGACGACTACAATAGGTGCTACGTATTTATATAATTACGAACGCACCTAAAAAAGTAACCACCAACACCGCCGCATCCGCAGCCGCTGTCAATGAAGATTTTGTGCCTTGATGTCTTTCTGGACTAATATCCAGAAAACTATTGCATATAAAAATATGAAAATTGGTAGTTTTATAAAGAAATGTTCGATAAACACACTGAAGAAGACAGTTTTTAAATCGAAGAATTAAGACATGTTTATTATTTAAGTTGGTCAAAACAATTCTCTTATAAAAGTTTTATAGGAACGAAAACTACGCACAGTAATTTAACCATAATTTATAAGGATATAGTTGACAAGCTTGCGGTGAGCACACTGCATTTATTTTATTTTTTTTAATTTGAGTAATTTTTAGAGGTTATATTTCAATTTTTTATTCAAAATTTTCATTATTTTGATGAAGATTTATTTCATATTTCATAAAATCCATTATTTGATTGTTGCCAATTTGTGAAATAGCGCACATAGTAATATTCCCTTTCATTTAAGAAATGTATTTACACGTGACTATTAAAAACTGAAATAAAACTTTAAAATAATAATTAAATGATCACGTGCAGTAAATGCAGAAGATTACGTAATAAAAAATATACTTGCGAGTGAATATTAAAAATAGATATAATTAAATTGTTACGCGTTTTTAAAGCATTAAGTAGAGAAGCTTCCGTCATATTTAAAATGCTCAAATACTTTATTTCCAAAGTTTCAATTAAAAAATACATATATCACCAGATATTAATTTATTTCGACAAATCAATCTTTTACCTATTATTGCAAATTTTAAAACAGCGTAATAAATAACAAGAGGGGGAAATTCTGCTATAAGGCCGAATATAGATTGCCACACACGGCTTTTATTTAAAAAATAAATAAACTAGCTGTAACTCAGAATAAAAACGCAATGACTACAAACAATTTTAAAATATCTAAATAACAAATAAAAATTCCCCTGTTAAAGTGTTTAGTTGTTCAATAACCATTCGATTTAGAAAAATATTTTTCTACCACTGAGCAATTTTTTTTTAATGAAATTTAATTCATGTTGCTATGGCAGCAGACGATAAAACGATATCTTTGGAATAAGGGAATAAATGGAAGAAAAATTTTTGTTGATGTTTGTGATAAAATGTTTTTCTTTATTTTTTAAAAATGTATATACATAATTCACTTTTATATTTTAACAGAATAATAAGTTTACTATAATTCGTTACTCATGCTATGGCCAGTATACACGATACACGTCGAGCCACAATGCCTTTATCATTATCTTTTTACGCGTAAAAGTTTCGCTACGGTACTCCATTGTGAAGTTTTGTAATTTTTGAAATCTAATATTTGTAAAACGACATAATCCTTCGATTTGAAATTTATATCAAGAAAAATACAATTTTTTACCATTCTAACGCAGTTTGTAAAACAATTTTGTGACAAATACTTTTCGAGTTATTAATTTTTTAAGTAACTTCAAATGTTTCATTTTCCGAGATTAATCTGTGGCAACGATGGATTGCTGTGACTTTTCATAAACATGAAAAATGATAGAGATTGAAAGAATAAGCCACCCTGTGTGTGGCTAATATTTCCCCTCAATGAAAGACTATATTTTTACGTTTATTAATTACCTTTAAAATACCGAAATAACTGATAAATTGTTCACTTGACGTCAGAGGCATTACATGTGTTTGTTATCGAGTGGATTTTACTTCGACATAATCATATATATTATATTATGTTTTACTGATTTATTAATTATTTCATTAATTAAAATAACAATTGCATCTTTAAACGGCAGTGCCATGATATTAAAAAGAAAATGAACAGTTACATACAATAGATTAGTTTCAACTGACGTCACAAACATTTTTTGAAAACCCGAGAGGGATAATTAAGAAAAATAATGTAAATAAATATCCTAGATGATTTTTTTTTCTGTTTTCATTAATCCATACATCATTGTAAATTTTATTGTTTAAACTTACTGATAGTTGATACTTTGGTGAGTGGGGTTTTTCCGAATTTCTGGTATTTTATTTATTGTTTTACTTTTTTTAGATTCCAATGGCAAAACTCTTCTATTTGTTTATTTGGCTTTACAGTGTGGCGATAGTTTTTTTTTTTTTTTTTTTTTTTTTTTTTTTTATGAAAATTGTTCGACGAGATAATGGAGAAGTGACAAAAAGACAAACAAACATTGAATTAAAAATCCTCCGATGAAATAACTAATACGTGTAACGCATCTGATGCCAACTGAATGCGACGCGATGCCACGATCATGCACTTTTGGCGTTAAATCATATATTTCCGGACAGTTATTTTCTTTTATAGAAAGTAGTCGACGGGATAAAGTAACCAATTTTCTATAGCATCGTTATAAAATTCTCCGATGCAGCGACATTGTTTACGTAACCATTTTACAGAAGTCGATTATTAAATGTTTATTTGATCTTATTTAATCAATCAGGAAAACAGTTGTTAGCTGTTTCGACAGCAGATGATTCGACCTTAAAATCCCCCAGTCAAACGGAAATGAATGGAAACCCGGTTACAGCAGATCGCCACTGGTCGTTTAATTATAATACAATCTTCAGTAATCGTTTTAGAGTTGACCAAATCAGAGTGTTTTTAAAGTTTGTGGTGTCAGAACGGGGATTGGAGAGCGTAGCTCGTAGGGGGCAGACTCCCCTAGTAATTGAAACAAAAACAGAAATTTAACAGGTTACTACTGGGTCCGTTTTTTCAATACCACTTTTTTCTTTAACTTTGTAGAAACCTAACGAGAAGTGTTGTTTTTTGTTGAAAATATTGTACCGCGAAAACATCTTAAAAAATACCGGTGCTAGAAAAAAGATCCATTGGAAAAAATGAATTTATTTACAAACAATTAAATTGTAGAGTCACTATCAAGAAAATGGATATACCTACCTTTATTCGCAGACCGTTTACGATAACAATACGCCAAGGGTGTCATCATACTCCGAATATTGGCTTTCAAAATATGAATGCAACTTTTGAAATAGGTGTCTTTTATATAATAATATTGCTCCAACATTTCAAATGGTAACACCCACTTTTGACACTTTTTTTTTTTTTTTTTTTTTAAGTTTTTTAGGTCTAATAAGTTCCTGAATAAGTTCTATTAAGTTTATATCTTCTCAAAAAATCATCGATATAAAATTTTTGTATTCAATGATCCACATTGAATGAACTCAAATAGTACATTCCAGGCCTATTTTTCACTCAAAAGCGGAATTTGAATGATGAAAAATTATTTGAATTACATTTTTATTCAAAATTTTCGAATCTATACCGGAAAATCTGAAAGAAGAGTTTTTATTTTATGTAATAACGAAACGTCTGTCATTAAATACATAAAGCAGAAATTGCTATTTAAAATTTTGAGTATGAATTCGGAATTTCTGAATAAAAAAGAAATTCATGAAATGCACATTTTGTATGGAAATGGTTCAAATACTTGTTCGAAAAAGGAAATAAATTTACAATGTTTAAAATGCTCAAATAAGAAAATTGCCCACTTGTTTAAGATAAGAGTAGTAAAATATTTCACAGATCTCTAGAAATTTGAGTTTCTAAAGTAAAATTGTTTGACGAGATAATGGAGAATTACCGAAAAGACAAATAAGCGTTGAATTAAAAATCTCCCGATGAAATAACTAATACGTGTAACGCATCTGATGCCAACTGAATACAACGCGATTCCACAATCATGCACTTTTGGCGTTAAATCATATATTTTGGCGACAGTTTATTAAGAAATTATTTTATAATGCGTTACGTTCATTTACAGGGCTATTTGATGTCAGAAAGGGCCATGTGATAGAAGCGCTGAAAACTTTCAGTAATTTCCACAGTGACGTAAATTTCAGAGACAAAAATCTTTAGATAAGAAAACAGATTTTAAAATCATTTACGATCTGAGAAAGAAATAATGGCATAAACGTTCCGAAGAAAAATAACGTTTAATAAATATTTTACAGAATTGAATGTTAGGTAATGCATATATATGCATATCATGAAAATAACTGCAAATAAATCATATTCAAAGTGAGAAGACAATTCTTCTTGTACCATTGAAACATTAATGACTATTCAAAGCTGCTTTTAAGAAGAAATCTAGATTCCGTTTTCTTAAATTCTGATTTTAAAACACAAAAACTCATAGTTAAATAAACACTGTCTTTCTGCAAAAAAATTAGATTATTTTTTTTAATAACCTTGATTATTTATTTGCCAATATAAATATTTCTATTATTTTGTTTTCATTAATTAATGAATTTCAATACGTTCTTTATTCGAAGTTATTCCTTATTTCGCAATTATTTAAAAAAATTTGAATTATACATAGATTACCAAAAAAAAACTTCAATCGTCCGAAATTCAGAATTTTTAGAAAGAGCGAAAAAATTTCTGAGAATGATAATATTGTGCTGTTATTGTATTTTCATAATTTTTTGCACTAGTGTTATTATTTTTAAATCGTTCAAATGTTTGTAAATGAGAGATGCTCAAATTTTCTTCTTACAATGAAATATGGTCCAATGAAGGAATAAAAGTTTTTCAATATTTAAAACACATGTGCACTTTAATAGGGACAATTTTTCACAGAAATCCCAAATGTATGCTTTAAGGGGACCGTGGACCTTTATTTGATCAAAAAGCGACCCAAAAATTTAAATTTATTTTTGTGTATTATTTTTCAGTTTGTATTGGTTGGAAAAAGATGGTGGACCATTGGAAAAAAATCTGCATGCAGCTGCGATGATTTTTCTTAAAGTTACAAGCGTTTGAATTATGTACACAATCAGTTTTTCGATGCTTTAGTGAACTTTATACCTGTTTTTCTCAATACAGGTTTTACATGTTTTTTAGATTTCTGAAATGTTCCATGCGTCTTAATTTTTGTTCAAAATTCACGAAATTGATAAAGAAGAATCCTGATACTGTTTACAAAGAAACTGTTTATGTTATTTTACAATTCGACTTCGTTAAAATAATTAAATTTGTTTTATAACTTATTAATATGTTAAATTTTGATGAAAATCGGAATGGAATTCAGAAAAAAATCTCTCAAAAATTAACTAATCAAGGGATTAAATAACGGATGCACAGATTTGTTTGTAATATAGTTTTAAGTGATTCAAATGCCAAATCGAGGAAATATCTTAAAAATTAAGACGCAAGGAACATTTTAAAATTTGGTTTATATATTTTAAAATTATTAAAAAATCTTAAAATTGTATTAAGATTAGAATTTTTTTAAGGTATTCTGTATACTTATGGTGAAATATAGATACGCGCAACATTTCATATATCTATGATGAAAAGTAAAAACATTCAATTTTAATGTCCACCGTCCCCTCAACATAAATAAAACTACGTAAATAGAGCTTTGTTAATGAATTATTTCTATTTGCAAAAAAAAGGCTATTTTGATTGATGAATTGCAGAAAACTTTCAGTACCGACAGAAATTACTTCAAATGAATAAATCTTTAGACAAGAAAACACTTTGTAAAATGATTTACGATTCCACAAAGAACTACTAAGAATGGCTTAAGCTTCGACAAGTAAAGTACTTATTGATAAATGGATTACAAAAATTCAAGTGACGTAGTCCATGCGCTATAGAAAGTATATCAAATAAAGTCGTATATAAAAACTGAAATCGCAATCTCTTATGATCATTCAAATAGCATCATTAATGAAATTTCTAAGACACTTTTAAAAACAATCTAGTATTCGGAATTTATTTAACATCAATATAGTAAATATAATTTAAATAGGTCTTAAATATATACTTCTTAAACAAACTATGCTAATAAAGAACTACGTCCGATTACAGAACAGAATAAAAAAGGGTTTTTTCATAAAGGAATCACTGAAATAGTTCAATAATTTTCAAGCAGCCTGAAATTATTCATAAATATTTAGATAATAAAACACTTTTTAAAATAAAAGATGTTTCCAGAAGTAAAAGAACATTTAATATTTAAATAACATGTATGTGAGTTGTAATTTTCCAACTGGACGGAAAATGTCCGGGCCAGGATTCGAACCCGGTATCTCTTGACTGAAGCTGCCATGCTCTACCAACTGAGCCATCCCGGTCGAATCTAGAGGACCTAATTCATCCAGTTAACTTTATTGATCATAGCATCTGGTCTGATATTTTAATCAGCTCAACAGATTTTAATCAACTCCAGTAAATGCTGCATAAGTGATTACACATGATTAATTTTAACACAATTATTCAAATTGGTAAAGAGATCATATGTTTTAATTTTCCAAGTGGACGAAAAATGTCCGGGCCAGGATTCGAACCTGGGATCTCCTGGCTGAAGCTGCCATGTTCTATCAACTGAGTCAGTTGTTAGAGCTCGGTAGACCTTGGCAGCAGCTTCAGCCAAGAGATCCCAGGTTCGAATCCAAGCACGGACATTTTTCCTTCAGTTGGAAAATTACAACTCATATGATTTCTTTACCAATTTGAATAATTGTGTTAAAATTAATCTTGTGTAATATGTATGTGTTAATAATTGGCTTACAAAGGTAGAATAGAAGGCAAAGTTAGTAAAATTATGTGAAAACAAAGAAAATTATTCTCTTGATAACGTTTAAAACAATTATAAATTTTTAAATCAACTTTTAAAATACAACCAATGTTCCGATTTCCATTTAACATCAATGTAGGAAAAGTATTTCACAGTGGTCTCAAACAAGTATTTTGTTAAGTAAATAATACTTTATAAATAAATTACAAGGTTCGTACTCTTTTACCATAATTTTTTAATAGCATCTTTCTGTTTAGTATTTAATTATCAGAAATTTGTAGACGCCTCGTTCAGTTACAGGATTTGTAAAACATTTAAGCATTTCAATAAGGCGAAAGATTCTATTAAAAAATTGTGGTAAAAGCGTACGAACCCTGTATAAACATATATTACTCTATATAATTCCATTAGTATTTTTACTTTTCTTTCCCAGTGGAATTTCTAGCTAAGAAAATGCGAAGTTTGTAAAAATTCCTAAAATTCTAACAACACGTCGAAGATGTAAAAGCTGGCCGACCGACATCATGACAGACCCATAGGAAATATAATATTCCTCACTCAGTAATACATAGTCAAGTAAAGGGGTAAACTTTTGAAAGCAGCCAAGTTGCTTATCTGACAAAATACTAATTGAAGAATCTAATGAAAATATTAAGTTTAGCAGCTATGTAATTGTTGAATACGAAGGTGAGTTTTTTCAGTTACTATTGCTACTATTAAGATAGATAAAAGAGTCAAAGAAGCACTTTGGTAATGAATGGTCCCAAAAGTTGGAAGTGGTTAGAACGGTGTGATAAAACAGTTTATGAACTGAATAAAATTAAAGACGGACGAACCCTGAATTACAGCTAAATGAACCACCGGAACAGCATAAAGAGTTATTTTGATAGATAAATAGCTGAGAGTTTCAATACTTTCCAGAAAGACCAAACACCGATTCAAGTACATCAAGTATTATATAAAGAAACAGTTTGTAAAGTAATTTATGAAACCAGACAGATAAGAACTGCTTAAACTTTGACAAGAAAAGTATCTTTTAATAAATGACTTGAAAACGTTAAGGATGTAACCAGTGATTTAGAATGAAAACTATGAGGCGACAGTTTATATTTTATATTTTATATTTCCTCTCTTGCAATATTTTTAATTAAAAGTAAATTCAGTTTCCGTTGTCTTTCAGCGCTGATCTGAAATACAGTAAATTTATATTCAAATAAATGAAGTTACTTGCTTTGAGATTGGTAACTTTAAAAACATATTATAATGATTTTTTTTTTAACTTTACGTTTATGTTTAAATAAAATATTTTCAAAATAAAAGAGAAAATTTGTTTTCATTTTAAGTAACAATAAAGGACAGGAAATGTAATAAACAAAATGACAATATTTCTCTAGTTTTTACAGTATAAAACTTTTTCAACATACTACCATCTTTAAATACCTTAAAAAATTCCCAAGTAAAAAACCAATGTTTTTTTTTTTTTTTATCCATACTATGCGAAACTGATTTAGGTTTTATAATAAATACACATCTTTTTTTGTATTTAAAGATAATTATATTTTTCTGTTTAGATGCAATTCTAGTCCTCCGTTGTATTATAGAGCATAAAATTTAAGAAATCGCATTTATCAGAATTGGATACTAAGAAGGAGTCGGAAAAACAATATTGATTTTAATACACTGCAGTTGAAATGGAAAATAAAGCATAATCTGATATAACAATGAATGAAACATTGTATGTAAAAACATTTTCCTTCTATATAAGATACCAATTGAAGTGAATGATTAAGGTATCTGACTACGTTTAAAAAGTGGTTTTCCACCAAAATTGTCAAAACGATTTTATTATACTTTATTATAGCCCAACTTTTTACCTTTCCAAAACTGTATCTATATATATATTTGTCTTACGTGGCGCGGAAATAGGGCTGAATTTCAACCTTATCGTTGGCAACAACCGTAGTTTCCAGAGCTCAGACCAATGAACAGACAAGATTGTGCTATCTCTGCCTCCAATATGGCGGCAGTGTCAGAGCAGTGAAACTCAAGTACAGCGCCTAGCATACACAATTATTAAAAATAAAATAATATGAACGTAATCCAAAGCGTCTGAGATGATTCCTCATTTTAATTATGAGTAATATTGTTAATTTCAAATTAATTCTCAACTCTTATTTAGAATTTATTTACGAATTTCACTCGCTTGAAAAATCTGAGATAATAAAATATAAACTTTCTAGAATGCCACTGCTGCCATCTGCTGCTGTTTTATTGAAGTAAAAATAATTTCTTTTTCCGAAATCTATAATCAATTAGAATAATAAAATGTCGAACAAAATTTAAACAATCATTGATGATAAACTATCTTCCTACCGCGTAGTGTTTTTTTTATTTATTTATTTTTTTTTTTATTTATTAATTTAAGCCGTGCTGTACAATATTATAGGTGCAATAAGTTTTAAACTAATTATGTTTCCAAGATCCTTTTTTCATAGTATTTAAATGATTTATATGCCCTTTAGTAGCATCAACTAAATGCATTCTTAGTTGTGTTTTCAACGGAGTTTTCAATTACTTTTTTACATTAAAAAAATTGTCAATTGCATATGTTCAAATGATTTATTGTAGTACTTATTCCGGCTAGAATTAATAGAAAAATAAAAAGGGGCGAGCGAGCGAAGCAAGCTGCGATCGCGTAGCGGTCTCAATGTGAATTGCTTTGCAATTCACGGGGGGTTGACGAGCGTTAGCGAGTAGGGGGTTGAACCCCCTAGTTTATTTTTATTGTACTATAAATAGAACCGGAGTTGTAGCGGTTTTTAAACTACTCAACAGCTGTCACTCAAACCGGAAGTACTGTTTAAAGGTACTAACTGGGAGGGAGGAAGCAAAAATATGGCCTTCAAGAACTAAAAAAAGGCTCAGTACATGAAAAAAAGAGTATGGCTCATAAAAATAGTGAAGTTTAGATGCATGTTACTGTGTAAATTCTTGTAGTAAAACACAAATCTAAACTTTAAATGTATTTTTTGGAATATGTAATTTTTCGTGAAAATTCCATGCGCAAAACATGATTTCTCAAAATGTTATTAGAATATCATTATGAAATTTAAAGTGCATGTTGTTTACACTATTGTCAAGGCAATGAACTAAAGATTTAATTTTAGAATAAATATTTTTTGTTTTATGGACGTTTTCGCGGAATGACATCGATGAATTTTATGAAAATCTGCATGTAAAAAGGTGCGATATACTATAAGTTTTGAAATATATAAAGTATATTTTAGACTTTAGTTCATTGCCTTCACCAATGTGATAAGTATGATGCGTAAAATGAAAATTAAGATACATACAATAGAATTTTCTGTGGTGCGTTTTGCGTATTGTGTCAAATTTCACTAAATTTTACCACAAAATCCCCCATTTACCAAAATTTCATCAATGAATGAAATATTTTTTGCTTTTTTTCACAGTTTCTAGTCATAATCTTAATAAAAATATGTTCAAAAAATAATTAAATAGCTTTTCTGGGAAAAGTTGCTCCGTACGTAGTCAGGTACCTTAAATTGGATTCTTTAATACGTCGACAAAACACCGCATATTCTTCCCTCTATGGATCAGAAGGATTTTCTCTTTAATGCGTAGTAATCAGATATTCAATGCAGTGTTTATATTAGAATTTAAGAAGATTACTTGAATTGCACAGAGAAGCAATTTACTTTAATATGATTTAATATGAAAAGATGAAATTTTATAGTTAGTGTGTTAAAATAGTTACTTTATGGAATATGTACGTTTTATTTTTTACGTTATAGTATGTTTGCGTTTAATTATAAGTTTAGAGCTACAAAATAGTTAAAATTAGAAGACCATTAATGTAAAATTATTTTCGTTTGCTGTTGTATTTAAGTATTGCGCGGCAGCGCAATACTTATTTATTTCCAGTGTGACATCTTAATGTTAATTTAACACAGCAAATCCCATTGAACGAGTTAATTTACTAGAGTTTTTCCCACTTTTTGTACGCGTTGCCACAAAATTTTAACTGTATGCTAATTCTAATAAAATTTGAAATTTGAAATAGTGAAATTGTTTGGCCGACGTCAGGATCAAAACGGATGCTTAAATACCGTTGTATATAGGTAGATTATAATCCAGAAAGTAACAGAGGCTATGTTTTATTTACCTTATTCAAATATTTTTCTTAATAATTCAAAATTTCCTAATTTTCATTGGGAATCAATGGACGTTTTTCCTATAAAATTTAACTATGTTTATTTATTGTTGCCAACAATTCGAAAACCGTAATAATAATTTGACCACAGCAATAAATTTTCAATTGAAAGATTTCGACGTTCAAAATGAAATTGAATTAGATTTTTTAAGTTTAAAAAAATGGAACAACACGACGTCATACTCTAAATAAACGGACATTTTCAAATATTTGGTTATAATTCAAGCAAAAAGCAGGTGAGTATGTCGCCACATTTGTAACAAAAAAAGCATTTTCTTAGTTCAGTATATTGTTCATGATACAAGGAGCATCAATATGAATAAATACAGGAAGCAATTGTATATATGACGTCATATTTATAACAAACAATTGAAATAATTTTCACCGATAGTGATTTCGCTAGGGAGAAAGTTGACGTCCTATTATATATTAATGGCGTAGATGGTTATTATGAAATAGATTATACTGGTTCAACACAATTTACTTTTTCGTTTATAGCGCCCCCTGGGAGGAAATAAGGTAACCTAATTTAAATAAAATTGATTATTTTAATGTTGTATTATACCTATATTGAAATTAAAAGTAGTTGGCACAGATTCAACACAATTTTTTTTGTGTTTATAGAGTCTCCTGGCGAGAAATAGGATAACTATTTTTTTTAACTTTATTTTTTACGGGTTTGTATAAATTATTTGAATAATGCCATGATCAAATTTATGTTTAATAAACATTTTCGCATGATTTTTTACACTGGTAGCGCCCATGGTGGAACATTGCCTAACTAAAACTTTAAAATCCCTTTTGTTTATGTTTTTTCTTATGCCTAACATGCTTCAAGCTAAAATTAGGTAATACTGATTCAACAAAATTTATTCTTACATATATAATGCCCACTGGTGGAAATAGCGTAACCAAATCATATATTATAATATGAGCAAATCTTGTGAGTGTATTAGAGATGAGTTCGGACTCTCTTTTCGGAGCCCGGTCCTACCCGAGCCCGACGATTTTAAATCCGAGCTCGAAACATTTTGCAGCTTTAGAGCACGAGCTCGTCCGATCCCGATACCGAAAAAATTGCATAATATTTAAAAATTGTTTTAAAAGTAATAAATATCTCATTTTTAAAAATCTTCGTACAAGAAAATAACTGTTAATCCCGTGCTCATAATTAATTTTATGGAAATTTACATTCAATTTTATCAAAAGAGAAGTTTGGTATGAAATAAAAATATACTTCTTTAAAAGGATGTTCCTATTTTTCTCTACCAACAAGCAAATCTGATGGTCATATTAACGAAGTGCATTTTATGAATAAATGCATGAAATTTGCAAAAATTACTTTTCTATGCCGAAGAATCGAACAACGTTTTTTTTCCTATGAAAGGTGTATATTGTAAATTAAGCCTTATTTTCAGCGCGACTTCCCCATGCTATTCTAACACAGCAAATCCCGTTGAACGAGTTATTTTGCTACAGTTTTCCGCACTTTTTCTACGCGCTTCCACAAGTTTTCTTCAAAATACCTAATTCTGTAAAAAAATAAATCCTCCAATCAAAAAACTCTAAATTCTGCTGTTGTTACTTTCTTTAAAGACCTGTCAGGTTTCGACTAGCGCTTCGACCAGGAAGATAGATTATTTTCGACTATTCATCCAATCTGTTTAAATTACATTATGGGTAAATTAAAACTTTCTATTACAGTGCGGGCGAGATATTATGATTTTAAGAATTAGGCCGTGTACAAAATTTTGTGAAGGAGGGGGAGGGGTGCGTTTTGCCCTTTCGGGAGGGGAGGGGGAAGGGCGCGAACACAATTAGGAAATACAATAAAGCGATCTGTTTTAAAACTTTACGATATTTTATAACACATAACACAATTTTTTTTTTAATGAAGCCGTGTCAAAAATTATGGGGGGGGGGGAGCGCGTTCTGCCATCACGGGGTGGGGGGATTCTAAATTTTGCGGACACCACTCATGTGATATATCGTTCGAAAGGCCTGTGACCGCTTATTCATATTATGCACCTCCGGGGTCCATCCGCCCACTTTGCCCCCCTTGGGGGGCACTTTTCTAAATTTTGCCGTAACCCCTCATGTAATATATCGTTGGAGAGGTCTGGGACCGCTTAATCATATTATTCATCTCCGGTGTACATCCCCCCCCTTTGCCCCTCCCCAAGGGGGGTACTTTTCTAAATTTTGCCATAACCGCTCATGTAATATATCGTTGGAGAGGTCTATGACCGCTTAATCATATTATGCATCTCCGGTGTCCATCTTCCCACTTTGCCCCCCCCCAAGAGGGCACTTTTCTAAGTTTTGTCGATACCCCTCATGTGATATATCGTTGGAAAGGTCTAAGACCGCTTAATCATATTATGCATCTCCGATGTCCATCCCCCCGCTTTGCCCCTCCCGAGGGGGGTACTTTTCTAAATTTTGCACACATCCCTCATATGATATATCATTGGAAAGGTCTGTGACCGCTTAATCATATGCATCTCCAGTGTCCATCCCCCCACTTTGCCTCCCGAAGGGAGGTATTTTTCTAAATTTTGCACACATCCCTCATGTGATATATCATTAGAAAGGTCTGTGACCGCTTAATCATATGCATCTCCAGGGTCCATCCCCCCACTTTGCCTCCCCAAGGAGGGTTCTTTTCTAAATTTTGCACACATCCCTCATGCGATAAATCGTTGGAAAGGTCTGAGACCGCTTAATCATATTATGTATCTCCGGTGTCCATCCCCCACTTTGCCCCCCTGCACACACCCCTCATGTGTATATCATTGGAAAGGTCTGTGACCACTTAATTACATTATGCAGCACGACTGCTATACGGTGCCTCAGACAGTGGGGACCCGAGACGGAGGTTCGTTCAGTTAGAAGTTTATACTATTTGATGTGCAAATTAAGGGATCATCCGGTGGGGACCCGGGTCGGAGGTTTGTTCGGTTCGGGGTTTTACAAGATTCGAGGCACCGGTGTAAGTTAAGGGCCCGCTAGTTGGCGAAGCCAGCTAGTTTTCTTATTATTTGTATTATATAACAAAAATTCTTGACACGTTCCCTGTTTGCAATTATATTCAAGAACATTCTGCTCATATATACTCGTTATTATTTTTATACTTCTTATTATGTGATAAAACAACACAAGATTTTATCGATAGCTTTCACACCCCACTTACTAGTGTCTCTTTCCAAAGTGGTTGCAAACGTATTTTGCACAATGGAATAAAATTATTTGCAAAAATGAACATGATTTGTTTATTATTAGCATTATGAAGATGAGAAACAATCCGTTGAAGTCCGTTATATTTTTTTTTTTTTTAATTTTTTTTTTTTTGTAAAAAATTACTTTTATTATTTTAATTGTTTTAAGAATAATCAATGTTTGAACTGTATATTTCATATTACCAATACTGATTTTGATCTGTGCAGTCTTTTACATACTTGCCTCGTGGGAATCTTATATGCTTCATATTAATTTGTTATTAAAAAACTTGAGATATTAAAAAAAAAGTAACTTGCAAAGCAAATTAAAAAAATAAATTTATTTCTATATTGTTAAGCCCGAGAAGGGACAGATATTAAAATTATTTTATTTAGTCAATGCTACCATAATGTTGCATTTTTATATTAAATCTTGTTTAGTCTATTTAATCTTAAAAAAATTAAATTTAAATTTGAAACATGATATTAAAGCAACTTTAAAACATTTTATTTAGTTGAAATGAAATATAAATAAATCTTCGATTTTTTTTCAGTTTTACATGCATTATGCAAAATTTGTATTGTAGCAAATTCTAACAGACAAGAAACGTGAGAAGTTCAAATAATTTAAAAAGTTGAAGATTTATTTAGATTTCATTTCAACTACATGAAATGTTTAAAAGTTGCTTTAATATCATGCTTCAAATTTAAGTTTAATTTTTTTAAGATTAAATAGACTAAACAAGATTTAATATAAAAATGCAACATTATGGTAGCATTGACTAAATAAAATAATTTTAATATCTGTCCCTTCTCGGGCTTAACAATATAGAAATAAATTTATTTTTTTAATTTGCTTTGCAAGTTACTTTTTTTTTAATATATATATATATATATATATGTGTGTGTGTGTGTGTGTGTGTGTGTGTGTGTGTGTGTGTGTGTGTTTATTTGGCAATTCAATTTTTAATAATACAACAGCAGAATTGCCCCAAATAACACTTATAGATTTTTACTTAAATATTTTAGTATTTTTACCAATTATTTGAATATGTTAACCGCTACGGGGCGAAAGTGTTTTAACAACATTTTAACTTTTAATACCAGTAACTGCATATAGTTTTTTTCTTAACCTTATTTAATTTAAGAATTATACGATTAGACAACCCAGAGATTATAAATAAAATATTCCAGTACTAAAAAATAAAACCGTGTATGTTATATTCGTCCTGAAGGTGTTAATATTATTTTTTTCATGAAAAGCAATTCAAAATTAGTAATTTCATATTTATATAATACATTTTTTTTCATGAAAAGCAATTCAAAATTAGTAATTTTATATTTATATAATACATATATATATATATATATATATATCGGTAATTTTTCATTAATGGTTATATATATATATATATTCTGAATATATGCAATTAGTTTTAAAAAATAGACTTGAATGTTCGCAATAAATGCAAATTTGGGTCTTTTCCCTCAAGTAAAAGACAGTTTTCTTCAAACGAGAAAACATTTTTCGCTCCGCTGTTGTTATCTAACCACAATGTCACTCATTATGAGGAAAGTTCTCGGGAGAAATCTTTTTATCACTAACAAGGGACGTTGACATAATAAATCACATTTTGCTACTAAATCTTTTTAGCCTTTATAAATAATTTTCAAATCCCTTACTGTTTTGATAAAGATATTACAAGCGAATTGAAAATTCCTTTTCGAAGGATAAAAATGTATTTCATTACCAAATGAATCTTTAGGAACTATTAGAACATGGAAACCATAAACTGTAAAAATATTTCTCTGTCTTAATAACACTAAGTGTATATAATATCATATTTAAAAATAAATTCCATAAATATAGCAGAAATTTATTAAATTGTTACATCGTTACCTAAATATTTTAACATTTTATGTAACTATTTTAACATCTTAATTGTCATGAGTCGCCTGTCGTCGTACGTATTTCATAAGGAATTCACCGTACAACGGTCGACGCGTCGCCATCAGTCTTGCGGGGATTAGCGGTTTTTCATTTAATTTTATTTTATTTTATTATATTTTATATTTATTTATTTATTTATTTATTTATTTATTTATTTATTTGTGATGTAAAATATTTACAAGAATTACCATAAATTTGGAAATTCGGATACGTATCTTGTATAAAAAACGTGTTAGAATACGACGGTCGTTTTTTTTTTCTTTTTTCTTTTTTCTGACCTCCGATCAAGCCTCTAAATAGCCATATAAGTGATAAGTTATAAGTATGCGCATTGTGCGACTGCCCATCTCCCTATCAATACCCTCGTCATTTTGAACTCAGCTGTAGACACGTAAACATAACACATCGGCTGATAAGTTCCCGGTCTGGCACACAGATGGCGTTGAAATCGCCAATCCGATGCTTTTTTTAGTAAATACTAACCTTTAAAACGAAGAAGAAAAAATGTCAAGATGATTCGCCGTGTGGATAAAACGTTAGAGGGGTTTTAGTTGAACGACTTTGTTGATAAACAAAAAAAATGGATAAACAAAAATTTCAAGAATTGTTATTTGATGGGAAAAAACACCGTTCAAACAAAAGCTTGGCTTTATGAGCATTATCCGGACACTGCACCAGGTAAATCAACCATTATTGTGGTCGTACGGACACCAGTGATGCACCACACAAAAGAAGTGGTTACTCCGGAAAACATAAAAAAAGTCCACAAAATCTTTTTGGGGAACCATAAAGTTTAGATGCAGGAGATAGCTCAGACTCTGAAGATATCCAAGGAACGTGTAGGTTTTATTTTGAATGAACATTTGTCTATGAAAAAGCTGTTGTCAAAATGTTTGCCACGCGGTTGACTTTTGACCAAAAACAACAACGAATCGATGATTCTGAGCTCTGTTTGGAGCTTTTTCGTTATAAAATTATGTTATTTATTATTAAATTATTATTATTATTTATTTATTAAATTATTATTATTAAATTAATATTATTTTTATTATTATTATTAAATTATTATTATTATTATTATTATTATTAAATTATTATTATTTTTATTATTATTATTAAATTATTATTATTTATTATTAAAGTTGTATTATTAAATTATTATTATTTATTATTAAAGTTGTGTTATTAAAGTTATAAAGTTATAAAATTATACAGATGTTAAAAAGTTGTGTTTTCTTTATTAGACCGGGAACTTATCAGCCCATGTGTTAGCTAGTACGATTGATGCTTCCGCCAAGTGATAGTTATGCAGTGTTATTAGCTTTCTTCAAGCAGAAGGGCAGCAGAAATTCCCCAGAGAACAACATTTGGCACAAACTTCTCTCAAATAGCTATTCCAGTCCACTGTCGTATTCCTATACACATGATCATAAGTTACATCTCTATTGCGGATAAAATTCAAAACTCATCCATAATTTCATTTCATGTTTTTTTCTTTTTTTGAACAAAACCTCTTTTTATACAGAAATCCAAATTCCTGAAACAATTTTATCGCAGCTTTCTCATCATCTGGCAATTGCCAAATAGTAAAATCCATCTCAACCTCAGTAGTTAAAGTTTGTAGAAAATATCTTTGATACGAAAAATAGCAAATTTAAATGTTTTGCATGTTCATGGTTTAATATTAACAGTAAAAAGTGATTCACGTACCATAAATAGCAAATCACAATGTTTGGTACTGTTTACAATAAAAATCCTTTTCACGGTCAGAGTTGAAATAATTGGCGCATTAGCATACATTTTGGCATGGTGTTTGTATAACGAAAAAGTACCCAATATTCTCGAGACGTCACAATAAATATGAATTTTTATTCACTTATAAAAAAGGGCAGAAACCTGAAAATTAAAAACATTACCTCCAAAAAAGCCACGTGTCTGAATATATTTCATTCTTTCTTTTTTCTCTGCAAAAATGGAAGTACTAATCTATTGTTGTAATATGGATGTGTTCGTACCAGAATGGACACACTGTGTTTTATTATATTTAGATATATCATCTATTTTGACGCGCGAAGTAAAATATTTTCTTTATTAAATTCACATTTATTTAAATTATATTGTAGTGAAACTGTTATCGTTTCCTATGGGAAACTGTGGCCCCGAGGTAAGGCATTTCCTTGCAGAGCAGCGGGTTGTGAGTTCGAACCCCGTTGGAGGCAAGTTGCCTAAAATTTGTTTAGAAATGTTTTTGCATTTGTTGCTTGTTCCTTCGGGAATATTCTTATTGGGATAACTGTCCGAGTGATGCACAGTGTTTCTGTAACGAAACAGCGCCTGGAGTAGTTTAAATAGGATGTGTCTGAATACCCACCGCATAGCCTCGAATTAGTGTCGAGTGATTTTCATCTCTTCCCTGAAATAATGAACTGGCTAGGAGGTAAATGCTTCCAGTCATGTTTCAAGCCACTGCTCGGGCTCATTGCACATCACTGGCTGCATGTTCTTCCAAGAGGAAATCGAAAAGCTCGTTCACCGATATGACAAAAACCTCAGTCTTCACGGCGATTTTGTAGAAAAGTAACCCTGTTTGTACATAACTTTTGGTGAAACATTCATTTTGTCTTTTTTTTTTTTTTTTTTTTTAGTTCTATCGGAGGTAGAAAAAAAAAACAACCATCGTAGATAATTTCATGGTCTACGGATTTGTAAGGAATCCATATATATATGGTAGTTAACACTTTAAGCTTATGCTGATGGATTAACATTTGTAGTTACATCTTACTTACTTGTTAAGCTTACTAACGTTTTATACATGCTAATTTTAAAAGTAAACATTATTTTTTTTAAGTTATTAATTCAAATTTTAAATGTATAAAATAAGAAATATATACAACAAACGTTTCTAAAATATCTCTGTTTTAATTATTACTAAAGTACAAATCAAAATTGTGAACAGCGAAAGCTGAAATATCTAGACATCTTTCAAATAATTCATTTAAATACTATTTATCTTATTTGATATTTTTTTCATACTTAAGAGGGTAATTTATAACAATAAATCCTCTAACAAAATAGATGATGATATATCGTTAAGAATAGTATATTTATCAGCATACTCATACCTTGTAGAAACAAAAAGTAGACCTCTATATTTTTTAGTTGCTTTAGAATAGCTATATTTAATTCTTAAAAAAAAAAAAAAAAAAAAAACTAACGCTATATTTCGCCATTAAAACATTAATTAAAACTTTTATGATATTCGTAAAATTATAAGAGTCAAAATCTCTTTCAAATTAGAAGTGAATTGTTTTATTATTGAAAGAAAAAATTACGCATTGTTTTTTATATAAAGGGATATTTGAGGGGTACCAATAATTACTGTCTTCATACAACGTTTGTTTAATGCATTTTTTCAAAAATCTTTAATCAGCTTAATCACCGCAAGTTCTTTTGAATCATTTTTACTTTATTAAGTTTCCTATCCCAATTAAAGAATCCGTAAGAAAATACTCTTTTTTTGTGAAAGCCGATATTAATGATGGACACTCCTAATACAGCAAACTCTCGTTAGTGTGCTTCTTTAATTGCCAAAAGGCATAAAGTAAAAATTTTATAAACAGTAAAATAAGTTTTATTAGATTGTTCACATGTTTCGACTCCATCGGGGCCACTATCAAAACAAATAAGAATATTCTACAATTCCACGGTCTATGAAGTTATTATTCGAAACGCCATCATTTAATGCTTCACATTCTTTTTTAAACTACGCAAATTATTATTATTTTTTTTAATTTGGATGTTTATTTCCATATTTGTAACTATGGAGTAGCTCGAGCCACAATTTTGGCAAGTTAAATGATGATGTATCGTTATACATTGTATTTTTGCGTGTTACAATCTCTATAGTTTCTCTTATAATGGGTGGACAGCATAGTTTGGATTATAAGAGAAACCATAGAGATTATAACACGTAAAAATACAATATGTAACTATGAAACATCATTTAACTTACAAAAATTGTGGCTTGGGTTACTCCATGGTTACAAATATAGAAAAAAAACATCCAAGAAAAATGAAAAATAACGTGCGTAATTTGAAAGCGTACGTGAAAAATTAAATGATGGCGTTTCAAATAATTTCTTCATAGACAGTGCAATTGTAGAATATTCTTATTTGTTTTGATAATGGCTCCGATGGAGTCGAAGCATATCAACAGTCTAATAAAACTTATTTTTCTGTTTACATATATATATATATTACACCTTTTAGAAATTAAAATAAGTATATTATTACAAGGTATTATAATTTGTTATATTTTTCTCATTAGTGTATTTTACCAAGGAAGGGCATTTCTTGTCCGCATTAAACGTGTAAAAATTTCAATGGTGACAAATAATCCCTTGCCTTGAGTAAATTTAATTCTGTTTTTGACAGAAATTAAACGTGTTATGATTTGTATGCTGAAAGAAACAACTTATTTTTAAATTTAACCCCTTCGCGACGAGCATCTTTTACGGAATTTTTAATCTTTTACCACAGGTTTTTTAAAACAGAAATTTTCGCCTATATGAATCGCAGAAATCTTACCATTAAATAAGGCAAAGCTTACGCTAAAAAATAACTGGTGGGAATAATCGAGGATTCTGAGCATTTTATGCGTCACGTATACGTGTCGCTCGTCCCCAAGGGGTTAATAATTTGATTAAACAAAGCAAGTTAATGACAATTTGTTAATACAAAAGAATAAATTACTCAGAGCAAACAAATAGGAAAAGAAGTTGCTGTACTTACATAATTTTACTTTAACTAAAGTAATATCTCACATTTCTTTTCGATAGTTGTACAAATCATTAAAGGGTCTCACCAGCCTTGCTTTTCCATTGAAGGTGTAATTTAGCATCATGTCACATTTAATTTTATTTCTGATTCCCTATATAACACAATTGCATAAAATTTTTACTATTGACAGCTATATGACTATGCATCTGTCCAACGTAGCATAATTATTTCAATATTATACAACAGATATTATCCAGTTTTTTAAGCATTTAATTTTGTTTAAAAAAATATTATGTTTTTACTTGCTCGCAACATTTCTCAAAAACGCAGAATGCAATTTGTATGAAACTTGACACATGCATTCATTCTGATGCAGGAAATAACTTATACTTCATATTTAGTATTATAATTGCAGTGGTTATTTAAAATTAGCATTTTTTTAAGTAATTTTTTTCAACGTTTTATAATTTAAATTTTAAATTAAAAAACAATTATTCTTTTCATTGAATAAAAATGAAGTATGCGTTCAAGATACATTAGTTTTACATCATTATCTATATTATTTAGGGATTTAGAACCAAAATATTTTCTACAGTCTTGCGCGCAGTGGATGCAAGGCAAAAAATAATTTTAAATTTTTCATCAAAATTAAAGATTAAAAAAAAAGTAAAATATCAGTTGTAGAATGTTGAAATAACTGTTCTGTATAGAACATACATTAAGCATTAAGATATCAGTTGTAAAAAAAATTATGTATTTGTGTTTTATAGGGAATGAAAAAAAAATAAATGTGACACGGCGTTAAATTTCACCTTCTGTGAAAAAGTGACACCCCTTAAATGATCATTTTACGCCACTATTTTCCAGTTTTCAGGAACTCTCAAAATTGTGCTCTGTTGCATCACATTTTGATTCGGAAAATATTGTTATCCAAAATTGTTTTGACTTCCAGTTTTCGAGGGAGTTACATGTTTTAGGGGTCAGAGTACCCGATTTTTACAAAATATCTGTCTGTACGTATGTCCATGTGTCTGCATATCCGTGTGTCTGTGGTGTCCGCTTTGTATCATCGAAAAATATATGGAGTTATGCATAGAAATAAACCAAAATTCGTGTATATGTTTTTGGCTATGACCTTCAGGACCCAGTTTAAATTGGGGATATCCCCCCCCGTTAGGAACAGCGTGATTGCGATTTTTGCGCGATTTTAACGATTTTTGTAGTTGAAGTGATGAATGTATGAAAATTTGTAGATGAAATTTTATGTTTAGATGTAATGTAATAGGACGAATAAAATTTTGGAGGAAATTGGCCTGAAGATGGCGATGTGATAGCGAATTTAGTTTGATTTTCGGGACGATGCGATAACTGTTAAAAAAAAATCTCACTGAATCTCCCAATTTTCCAATCTAGGTATAATTTGCAAATTTGTAATGAGCAAATTTTTCATGTTTCTTATTAGACTTTATTGCGAATTTTTTTTTTTACCTCCCCACCCACAGATGTGAAATATTTATTGACAAAACATTTGAAGTGAAATAATAATAATAATAAATAACATATCTATTTACTACTCATTTTTTATTCTAAAATGTATAATGAAAAAAATTAGGCTTTTTTAAGAATTAACATGTATGAGATATGTAGAAAAAATTTCCTCTACATGAATCTGTAAGTAAAGTTCTACATCTCTGCACAACCGGCATTCTGCAAATGAGCACACTTCGGCTTTGAAAAATAAGCGAGTGCAGTTCTCATTGACTCCTCTATCTTAGTAAGGTTCTCTAATCTGCGAGATATTAGCGGTATCTGAATTCCTGATCCCTTCCTTTGGGCCATGGAGCAAGCAAATGATAGAAAGTGATTGAACTTTTGGATCAAACGATTGATCTTTTTTCCCGCGCAAGTTTGAGAACAGCAAGGCAGCACGTTTTTAACACTTTCCAACCTAGTTGAAAAGTGTTTATGACTTCGGTTTGTCTGGCCGTCTGGTCGCGCTCTAACCCCCGTAAATATGCTGGGATTGCTCTGCAATTTTTATATGTTATAGTCGTTATCTATAGCTAGTTCCCTATTTCAACGGAAGTGTGTAACACTTATAGTTTTTTTACAGGGACACTCAGAAGAATTCCATTACATTGCGGTCTATGGGGAAAAATCATTTGCGGTTTATTTAAATAATGTTTCACTATTTTAAACGCATTGAAATTTATATATATCACTAAGGTGCATTAGAAGAAGCTTAATATGGAATAGGGTGTGCATACCACTTATAGTTACTTTACAGGGACAGTCAAAAGAATTCCGTTACATTACGTCTATGGAGAAAAATCGTCTACGGTTTATTTAAATAATGTTTCCCTATTTTAAACGCATTGAAATTTATATAAGGTGCATTACAAGAGGCTTACTACAGAATATTGTGTGTATAGTAGTCATCGTTCATTTACAGGGACACACAAAAGAATTCTCTACTGTCTGTTACAATAATTCCTAGAAGTGCGTTTTAAGTTACTGAACGCGATTTTAAATTTAACTCACTTTTTGTCTATTACTTGGTGTGTATAAATTCTGTATTTCATATACAGGGCAGCACAAAAGTTCGCGAACACATTTCCGTTTCTTGACAGAAACTCCAGAAGGAGAATTTTAAACTGTGCTACGCGTTTCCTAACTAAACTAAATTTTAGCATCCTATGTAGTATATATACAAATCTATAGATCATATACAGGGCTGAATAAAAGTATTCGGATTACTTAGATGCTATCTTTTAGCTTATTAAACGGTATGATTTGTAAAATTATTTTGGAAGCGTTGGAAAGTGTTACATAATCTATGCTTGACGCATGATTTTTCGTTCTTGTTTTTTTTTAACCTCATTTTTTCCGGTAACAGGGTGTTGAAATAAATTAGTAAGGGGCCGCTCTCCACATTTTCCTGTTTGCGATTGTGTGAGTAGTTGGTTCCCAAAAGTAAAAAAAAAATATTAATAATCTTATTCCGGTGTAAATATGTCTAATTTTTTTGAGTGTGTGTCTTCTAATATATTCACAAGTGAAGGTTATCCTACTATTTGATGAATCGTCTTTGATGTGCGAACTCAGTTTAAATCAATCTTTTTACAGCAACTACAGATCTACCAGAATTCTAAGTGATTCCATTGTGTACATATTTCAGGCAATAATGATCTACATTTTATTTCTTTCCAGTTTTTCAACCAGTATAATAATTCAACAATTCTGAAAAAGGTGGGCAAAATTTACCTAAAGGTGAATTGATCATCATGTTGTGCGTTTGTTTTGAAATATATGTTTGCGCATTTCCAAGTGCATCTCAATTATAAAAAGTAAAGAAAAATACATATAATATGGAGCAAATAGTTAATATCAAAGAGTAAACAACAATTTCTCCACAAGTGCTACAATTCATATTTCATCAACATATCAGTTATATTTATTCTGATGCAATCAGATATACAAAAAAGTTGAAAATATGAGAGAAAATCTCTCTTGCTGTAGGTGCATCATTAATGCCAATAACGGGCAAATTCAAGATTCAGAAGGAATCAATTTATTTTTTATACCAGCAAATTCTAAAATTTCTTTTGTCTTTCTATTGATTTATTATTCATGCATCCTCGGTTAACCTAGAACATTTCCATTCTCATATATATATATATATTTTTTTTTTTTTTTTTTTTTTTATTTCCTTATAACAAATAATCAAGTTTTATTTTCTGCTTATTTATTTATATGTGTTTTTACCAATTTATTCTAATATGTTTAAGATATTTTGAATTAATTCTGTTTCTTTATTATTATTCCAAAACACAGCGCAATTACTTCTATTTCATTAATTATTTGCATCTATCTCTAATTAAATCAATATCTTTCTATCTTAAACTTCCACACTTCAAAAAAAAAAAAAAAAAAAAAAAAATTGAGATTGGCATATCCAACTAGTTGTTTTTGAAGAAATAATGTACAGCACTAGTTTTGATTCTGCCCAGTCAATTTATTAAAAAAAATGTCGAACTATCCAATGAGTAATACGCATTAAGCGATGTACTTAACATTAGTTGTAAATAGAAAATAATGGAGGAAACGAAATTGTTCTCATTAATCGGAGATACGTCTTAAGCGGGGACGTATTAAATCGAATCCACTGTAATTGTGAAGTTTTTCTTTTTGTTATATAACTTATAACATCGTTAATAAATAGTTTCATAATCATTATAAAAAACTTTTAGGAGAATGTGCATTTGAAATGGAATGTTCTGTTCCATTCTTATCGTATTTACTGACACAAAAGAATTTTATTTTTAATATTTAGTACTCAATGGATGCTTCAAATGTCTCTTTCAATAATTTTTTTTCCAGCATGTCGCGCCGTTTTTATGTAACTCCACCCCTTTAAAATAAAAACAATCTCAGTGATAGATCAGTATTTGATATTTGAGTGTCGTTTCTGTTTTCAGAGCTTATATATTTGGCGGATAATATTATTAAAACTAATTATGTTATTATGACAAGTTATTGATACTTTTTGGCGGATAATAAAATTTTCTATGGTTTCTGTTTATTCCTCGAATAGTTGGAAACACAGGCATTCAGGTTAATTTGTGGAGTTACGTTACGTCATATCTGGTCTCTGTTACAGATCAATGGGCTGTCGTTTATTATTATAAATACACGAACTTATAATGCAATTGTAATTTTCCAACTGGACGAAAAATGTCCGGGACAGTATTCGAACCTGGGATCTCTTGGCTGAAGCTGCCATGCTCTACCAACTGAGCTATCACGGTCGAATCTGGAGGGCATAATTCATCCAGTGTAATCACGTATCCAGCGTTTACTTCGAGTTCCATTACCTGCGATCTATTCTGTTGAGCTGATTAAAATATCAGGCCAGATGCTATGATCAATAAGGTTTACTGGAGGAATTATGCCCTTCAGATTCGACCGGGATAGCTCAGTTGGTAGAGCATGGCCGCTGCAGCCAAGAGATCCCAGGTTCGAATCCTGGCTCGGACATTTTTCGTCCAGTTGGAAAATTACAACTCATACAAATGTTATTGCTATAAACGAAGTATTGTTTATTTATCATTTAATTTTGCAACTTTAGACTGATAATTATCAATATGAGATATTTCGGTTTCTGATATTAGAATATTAAATACTAAGAAAGCGTTTAAATTACATAAAGATTTTCTTTAAATAATGAGCTTTCAAAACATTACCTACTAATTCATCATGAACCCTGTTTACATCTAGGTAATTCATCATTGCGGATGACAAAGAATATCAGTTTATAAATTAAAGGGATGAACACAACATTATTTCTGTAGTTATTGTCGTTATAAAACTATATTTAACGAAACTGAATATTTCGTAACAATATTATTTTAATTTTATATATTTAAAATCTACGTGTAATGTATGCATTTGTTTGTTTTATATGAATTTTTAACATCCATATGAACTTGCGCAGTACGTTGTCAACCAGATTTAGTAACCATTATTTATTTTTATTTCATGGTATTTCTACTGCCATAATAGCTTTGTTATATTAGAGCTGTTGTATATACGAAAGATTTTTTAAAAATTTATTTGTGATTTATGCGTGCAATATTTCAACTAATAAATGCCTACACGAGATATTTTAGTATTGAATATTAAACAATGAATAGAACAAAAGAGTTATGAATTACGCAACTGCAAGGTTTCGTTTAATTAATGAGCTTTCAAAGAAATACCTCATGAATCCATCATGAACTCTGCGCCAGTCTAAATAATTCATCATTGTGAGTGACAAAACATTTCAATCCGTATATTAATGTAATGCGCGTATGGTTATTTCTAATTATTGTTGTTATTAACAAACTGTCAAAAATAGAAATAAGGATTTTATAACATTGTTATCGTATTGCTGCAATTTTGTATAAAAATATGCAGGAGATGCACTGAGCCCTCCCGGTCGAATCTGGAGGGCATAATTCATCTAGTTAACCTTATTGATCATAGCATCTGGTCTGATATTTGAATCAGCTCAACAGAATAGAACCCTTGGCACAAAGTTTCCGATCATTACACCAACTCTACCATTTTTTGTAAGAAAGGATTATTTATTCTCACTGCAGAAAAATTAAACATTTATTAACAATAATACATTTGTATTATATATAATGAGCAACAATATGCAATAAAGAAAAATCATTATACATCAATTTATAAACAGAAAAATGGTGATTGAAATTTAAATACGAAAGAAAAAATTATCCAATGACGCTTTGATTTGGAAAAAAATAACCGATCACTGTAATCAATATTTAGTAAATCCACCTTTAGATAGGATGACAGCCGAAATTCTTCGTGGAAATGCTTCGTGGAATTTCCAAAAAGCAATCACTTCGTGGATAAGCTTTTTACACTCATTGGGAGCAATTTCACACCAGCATTCCCTTATAGCTTTACATAATTCTATGGCATTTGTGATCCTTCGAAAATCGATTTTTTATTTACTATATTTCACAGATGTTCGATTGGATTAACATCCGGAGCATATTGGGCGGCCAAGTCATGGTTTTAATTGGATTATTACCTACATTTTGTAGAAATTACTTCACTGATTTGGTGCGATGGGGAGCTGCGTTGTCATCTTGAAATAAGAAGTCATTTTGATCCCCGAACCTTTGATGGATGCTGGGAATCACAAAATTCTCTAAACTGTCAATGTAATCTTCAGAATTTACTGTACGTAACACAATACACAACTTACCGACGCCTTGTGATGTCATACTACTCCAAACTGTAAATGCAGATTAAAATTTAGTCCTCGTATTGACCCACTTATCATTGAACTTTTCACCAACTCCCCTCCAAACAAATGTTCCACAGTCATCTCCTGTTCCACGAGATATGCGAGATTCATCGCTAACAATAACTTTATTCTATTTATCAAGTGGCCAATGTACATGTTTTATACACCATTGCAAGTGCTCTTTCCTATGCTTCTTTGTTAAGTAAGGTTTCGTTTTAGCTTTACAGAATTTAAATTCTGCTGCATTTAGACAATTACGTACAGGGCGGTCACATACCTTTACGTTATACTTAAAACATTCGGCATTAAGTTTTTTTTGAGGTTGCTCGCCGCTTTCTTTTCGCTATTTCCACAAGTTTTCTGTCCACCTTGGCGTTGTCATTCGTGGACGTACGCTTTGAGGTAAATATTTCACGATGTTATTCAACTGATATTTGTCCAAATATCGCATACCGTACTTTGAGCACAATTGAATAAATCAGCCGCTTTCCTTTGTAAATTTCCCTCTTGCAACAATTTAATAATGCGGATTTTCAAGTCGCGAGATAGGTTTTTCACATGAGCCATTGTCCAGCACTTGCAGATGGAAGATTTCTCCTTTTAAATAGGATTCAGATATTGTACGCATGCACAGCACTCTTATCTGTCTTCAATATACAAATTTGAAACTTCTTTTCCCAGTGATCGATTACTATTTTCCAACTTCCGTCTTGATCAGATATTTTTTTTTCTCACGGGGAAACTTTTTTGCTGCAGTATAATTATAGATTATATGATTGTTATATTGAATTCACTTTTCATTTATATTTTAATACGTGTTCTTTTATTTGGCATACTGTCAAACGCCCCTATGCTCATGAATCGCAAAATATATGCTTCGAAATGCAAAAATCATAAATTTGATAATACCGATTGTAAACTTTTTGCCAAGGGTTGTAGATCGCAGGTAATGGAACTCCAGTAAACGCTGGATACGCGATTACACTAGATTAATTTTAACACAATTATTCAAATTGGTAAAGAAAACATATGAGTTAACTCATATGTTTTCTTTGCCAATTTGAATAATTATGTTAAAATTAATCTAGTATAATGCAATGTTTTGTAAATATTGCGCACTACTAAGTATCATTGTTATATTTTTAATATATAAAAATCTGTTTGAAATATTTTGTATATTTTTTGAACGCGTTACAAAACTCAGGGCGCGTGTGTTGCAAGAAGTGCACAAGAATACACAAATACAAGAATACACGAAACAATATGCTAATAAACCGTCTCATTCTATGCTAATTTTAATGTAATTTTTCAAAAGAATATGTTGAACGTCATTAAAGTAAGCGAGGTACTATTTTTGTTTTAACTTGTCCAAAGAAAACTTTAAATATAATTCATTTAATCATATATTAGAATACGATTTAAATGTATCAGCCTTTATTGTTTAATTCATTGTTTGACACATAGTATAGTCAAATGTAAGTGTAAATTAAAAGAAAATATTTTAAAAATATATAAATTAATAAGAAAGAATACTGCCTTTAATCTGTATTATATCTCTTAATTGTGTTGGTTTTATAATGAGAAAAGTTCACTAACACATACAAAAATATCCTAATTATCCTAAGCGATAAATTGATTGTAACAAGTTAACACTTCGAAATTGTGTTACGTTTAACTTTTAAAAAGAGTGCTTGTTATATAATAAGGTTGAACAAAATTTTTGTAAAATTTTTACAGCTGTAGCATTACAATATTTCTTGAATGTACCTTTGTTAAAACTATATATTTAATACTTGGAATTTTTTCCATAGAAAATTACTCACGCCTTAAGGAATTAAAATTTGAATATTATACCTTTGTTATCTTAATTCTTTTGAAGATTATTGTGCTGTCTTCAAAAAAACCAATTTTTTGAAAATTTCTCTGTATGAAGTCTAATAAAGAATATAAAAAAATAACATGGCTAAATTTTTCAGCTTGTTCTGACTAAGATTTTAATGTTGAGCATTTTTCAGTTTATGACTTTATTACAAAACGTCAACCAATCAAGCGGGAATAAAAAAAAAAAAAGAAAAAACACTTTTTCAAAAATTAACCTATGTTATCTGAAAGAAACCAACACCTAACATAATCAGTTTAAAATGAAGCATTTTATTACATATTAATGGTTTAACATTAAAAAAATAAATATTTATGTAGATCATTCTAAAATTCTATTATAACAATAAAATCTGCAAAAATGAAGCTCATGTTTTGGAAGAATTTTGCAATTGTTAATTTAAATTATTTTAAAACTAAATAAGCACTTTTAGGTATTTTAAACTATTTTTCTTTTATTCTAAACGTGCATAAAAACAGAACAAAACAAAAAAATTGACTTTAGTGTGTTTTTTTTTTTTTTAGGAAAAATTTTACTGTGGGTATTATTTAGAGGACAGCACAACATATGTTTAGAAAAATCTTTTTTTTATGTGTTTTATAAAGCACATATATATAAGTGAGTAACATTGACGTCATATTGACAGTGGCCTGACGAATACCTGACGAATAAATTTCGTTTTAACTACATTCCATTTTTTAGACTTCTAAACATCACACAATTTCATTTTTACACCGTCGAATAGGAAAGAAAAGGTTCTTTCAAATGCAATTCTTTAACTGAATTTACTGATTTTGTATGATTTTTAAATCATTTTCAATCATGCTTTTTTTTAATATGTCAGTATCTTGTGCAGCCTGATTACGAAAGATTAACACGTTTGCTCTTAAAACAATATAAATAGTCCATCATTTTGTTTCGTCT
Organism: Maratus michaelseni; assembly: GCA_963931845.1. Taxonomy (NCBI): domain Eukaryota; kingdom Metazoa; phylum Arthropoda; class Arachnida; order Araneae; family Salticidae; genus Maratus; species Maratus michaelseni. The sequence goes on from OZ007595.1 coordinate 91,863,907, forward strand.
AATATTCCATAACAAAATTAAAAATTAATAAATATAATAAAATAAAATAAATAAAGCACATATATAATGTAAATAAAACACAAATATAAGAGAGATGTAATCGAACTGCGCGTTTAAACCACTGAAATTATGAGAATAAAAAATGCTACTGTAAATAGCGAAATTTTTAGCGATTTCTTCAACTATTAACTCATGACATAAGGCTAAAACTAAAGTATCGCTTTTAATAAACTGCAAAACTTTATTCGAATGTATTATTGATATTTTTTTATACATAAAAATACTTTTTTTGGTGTTGGTAGTGGATAATAGAAAAAAAATATATATTAATTGTTAAAAAGCTATATGAATTTTCAGTTAAAAAGAAATACGAATGAACCTAAACTACCATAAATATTCACGCAATGTTGAAATTTAAATTGAAAATTTCTTATTAATATTACTCTACATTTAATGGACTTGTTTGAATTTTTAACGTTAATAAAATATTTTTCTTCTGATTTTTCATAAATGTGTAATTTAAGGTAATATCTTTGAGATGTTAATTTAAAAAAGTTAAGTTTTTATCCAAGATAATACCTTTAGAAAAATACATTTTTTAAAAAATATTATAAATACTTAACAATTATTTAAAATAGCTCTATCAATATTATTTAAGTAGGATATTTTAAAAATCAAAGTTCTTAAAACTCCAGAACACAAAATAAATATTTTTTAACAAAAAAAAAAAAAAAAAAAAAGAAAAAAAACTTTATACAACTATATTAATCTTGCATTCAATTATAAAACAAAAAAATCGAAAAGAAAGTTTCAAAGCTTTTGTCTATTTCGACATGTCATAAAGCAAGTGAAGTCCATATGCCTAAATTTGATGACCCATTAAAGCTACAATACAAGCAACAATACTAACATCCTAACGCAAGAATCATATAAAATTTTGTCAATCAATCATTCAAATTTCAGGAAAAAAACGCAAAATATGTTACTGCATTTAAATTGTTTTTTTAGAGGAATTTTCCCTTGAAGTATGCTTTGTTAACTATCAAATTACAGCAATGCTACCTAAATGCGAGACATAATCCTGAAATTAAGATTAGCATTTCTGTTTGTTTTATCTTTTTCTATCGTTGAATGCTAAATAATCCCAATGATGTCACGGCATTGATCCCTGTTTCATCTAACCAGAAGCTACATGGAGAAACGACGACACGTTTTGAACTAACATTTTTTTTCGCATTTTGGTATATGATTTTCTGATAGACCTATTATGGTCGAATTGTGTCCTCAAAATGCGGAGAGACTTTCGACAGATGTTCTAAGGTAAGTTTATAAGGTATTTTCATACATTAAATTAAAATGAATTTTAGAATAATTTTGAATAATTACACTTAATATAAAAATATATATTTAAGGATTTCCACTTAGGGATATTTTAGTGTTTTTATTTGTCCGATTAAAGAATTACATATTTCAAATTATATATATTGGAAAATTCTTGCCTTTTAGAAAAGAAATATGTTATGTAAACGTCTTGTACATTTCGGCAAATAATACAGAAATATGATAAATGGATTATGTTTTCAATCCAAAGGGAAAGTGTAAGGCAAAAATATCCTTTTCAAATTTTACTAGTTACATGGTGCTCATAGTAAGGAGTCAGAAATATTGCGTTCACATATATTTCATTTAATTTTTTGTAAGATATTTGTATTATGGTATAAACATGGATTCTTTTATATTATGCAATACCATTACTATTTTTACGTTTCTTTCTGATGTAATTTCTAGCTAACTAAAAGCTTAAGGGAGTTTCTAAGAAGTCCTAGAAGTTAAACAAGCATTAGAGAAAGTTAAAGCTGGATGACTGACATTATGATAAGCATATAAAAATAATATTCCTCACTGACCAATACATGCTCAAGTAAAAGAATTGACTTTTTTCGGCAGTCACTCTAGATTAACTGAGAATTACTAATTGAAGAATCTAAAGAAAATATTGTTTATCAGCAATGTAGTTTTTGAGTGTGAGAGTTACTTATCACTGTACTATTCTTACTATTAAGATAGATAAAGATGTCCAACAATAATGTGTGGTAGAGGTCTGCACGGGCCGAAATTTCCAGGCCCGGGCCCGGCCCAGCCCGGAACAAAGTAAAAATCTCGGCCCGAGCCCGGCCCGAGTGAATTTCTACAAAACATTGATTTTTACGTCGATTTGGTTAAAAATTTGCCTCGTAGGAGGAGATCTAACCAAAGATTCCTATCTTAGCCCTTTTTTTTCATGTTTATAAGTGTGTTTATAAGTGTGTGTTTATAAGTTTGCCGCAACCTGGAATATTTATCTTTTTAATAAATATCTATTTGTTGTATGTATGTGTTTAAGTTATCATTAATATTGTTAATCCATATTCCACTTATTGAAGTGTTAAAAATCAGAAAAATGCTATACAGTAAAATCTTCTAAGATGGAATTGCATAGGGAAGATAAAAAAAATGAGTTATAGACAATTTGCCTTTTTAGCAGGTGTAAATGTATTATATATTTTCTTACGTATTAGTATATTCATTTTTCATGGAACAACACATTTTTCAGCTTAAGACAGGATTCCGTCAAAAGCAGGTTCTTTTTCACACGTTTTACTATATTTTAATTTTGCTATATTTTAATAAGTGTATAAATCTACTATTCTTTAAAAAAAATAAATTGTAATGTTTAATTGTAGAATAATGGCGATTTAAAAATGTATGCATGTTTTGCAAAGATTTTTGTGTCAGATCTTATTTTACTGACCTTCGAACGGACCAGGCCACGCCGAGACAATGATTTTCATACGGGTCAAAACCAGGACTGAAAGTTTTGGGGCGTGAAGACTAAGAAAAATGAAACCAGTCCCGGCTCTGTACGAAAAAAATAATTTAAGGCAGGTCTTATCCTTCAGGAAAAAAGTAAGGCCCGGCCCGGCCCGAGTGCCGTGAAGGAAAATAGGCTCGAGCCCGGCCCGCTGGCCGGTCCGGGCTCAGGCTTCGGTCCTTGGCAAGGCCCGTGCAGATCTCTAATGTGTGGTCCCAAAATTTAGAAGTAGCCAGAACGGTGTGATAAAACGTTTTACGGACTGAATAAAGTTAAAGATATACCTACCGTTTTTTTTCTTTTTCAAAGAACTAAAGGTACAAATTTTATTTTTAAATCATTATTTAAGACCACGTAAAAAAAATTGTGTCATAATGTGCTTTTTGTTGGAGAAAATATGTTTATTTGACTTGAAAGGTTTGCAGTTACCACATTATCGTAATTGTTAAATTACAGACTTACCAGGAAACTACGCCATAATGTAATAATGAAGCAATCGAAAGAGCATAGTTAAATGTGTTTTTTAACACATAAATCATCTGACTTCGTCTTCTCGTTATCGAGATATAAAGTCTTAAATTTTGCTAATTTATTTGTTTAATTTACGGAGAAAAGGCGTAGTTCTGATTCAGAACTTTTAATAATCCGATTAATATAAAATACAAAACATATTTAGTTATAGTAATATAAAATGATCGAAGCCCGCAAAAAAAAAAAATGCTATTGACAAATATGGTACTGACCATAAAAATGACTGAAGCATAAAAAATAGTAGCACCAAGAACATTTCATGAAATTAATTTTAGTGCAATGATTACAATGGTCCACCTCCTGCAAAAAAAAAAAAAAAAAAGTGCACTAACCCAGACTTGCGCCGAGTATATTGAAACATGTCGGAGTGTGGTGGCGCACTAAACTGGAAATGGACAAGTGACTGGAGTTTGATGATGTTGTTAAGTTGAAAACGTAACGACTGCACCTTACATCCTATCAACTCCTCCTTCCCTCCTATTAAATCAATAAATTAACAAATTTTAAGACTTTGTATCTCGATAACGGGGTGACGAGGGCATGTTATGTGTCAAAAAACACGTTTCACTATGCTCTTTCGATTGCTGCTTATTTAGATTTCTTTCATTTTACACTAACGGCATGGTTTCCTGGTTAGAACAACTTCACGTTCTAGGAATTCCTAAGTAAAACAAATTAGATTATGGAATATTTCTATAGAACATACGGTTATGAACTAGTTTTGGTAGAAGCAATGTAGCATTTTTACATGGTCAGACATTTTTAATTCTAAAAGTTTAAGTATTTAAAATATGAATCTGAAATGATTTATTATATAATTATAATGAAATGTTAATTATTAAAAAAACTAATAACAACTAAAATAATAAAATTAAAATGAATTCACATGCATAAAATGCATTGTCACATTTAGGTACTTTGGACATGTCATCAATGTGACAAAAATGACCTAAATATGAAAATTATGTATTTTTACTTAGATTGCAGATAATAATTCATTTCTTCAAAATAAATTAATTTTTATTTTGAAACATAATAAATTTATTTTCTGCTTATATTGTCATTTTATATTTAATAAAATGCTAGATATATCCTAAATATGACATAAATTTGAGAAATCACATAGAATTTTTGGACAACGAAACTAATATTTTCTATCATGTTTTTTTTTCTTTTATACGAAACTTTATTCATGTAATTGGAAACATAGAGTTGATTAAGAAACATTATTTAAATTAATTTCTTAATATTTCAACGGTCATTAATCAGTTAAACAATCTTACAGTGAATTAATTTCCATAATAGTTTATTCAATCTTTTTTCTTTCTTTCACTTATGATAATAACTTTGAAATTGTGAAAACAATAAATAAAACAACTGTTTTCACAAAAAAATAATTAGTGGTTGTATTATTAAATGAGGCATTTTAAAACATACTAATTATTATTACATCGTGAAAGATGAAAAATGTTTTCAAGTGAAATAATGCTGTATGTTCTTAGAATATAAATTATTTATTAATTTGTATTTTAATTCGATAGAAAACACACACGATGTGAGGAACAAGAGCATAATTATTAAGTTTATGTTAAAATTCAAATTGAAAATCTCATATTAATATTGCATACTTTTAAAGGAATTTTGCAGAATTTTTAAATTTCATTTTGTATTTTCTTTACAAATATATGTTTTGTTTTCTTTTTTTTTAACGTTGTATTTAAAGGGTACGTTAGATTTTTATACTTGCATATTTGAATTTCAGTTTAAAGCAAGTATTATTTGCTGTAAATAAGCAAATAATGAATAAAAATGTTATTATTGAAGAAAAACATATGTGATTAAGTAAATAAAATGTATTTATTATAATAGTTAAAATTGTTTTTCCTTTTTATTGAAGATACCACTATTAAATATAATAAAATCTACTAATTATTTTATGTAAATTAACGATTAGAAGAATGTTAGAAAGGAATGTTAGAATATTATTAATCATCTAATTGCTAGCAACATTTCAACTGTGTGGTAGGATTTTATAACACTGTGTGTTGAAGTACGTATGCCTTTGCCATTAGTTTAATTTATAAATTGTTTCTGTAATTCTATGTATTTGTGTATTCATTGCAATGTTGTGATTTCCTTTCAAACACGTTTGATTTTTTGAGGAACTAATGGGGATTTACAAAAAATAATTTTATTTCATTTCAGACATGATTTAATTGCAATTTGTTTTTACTATTTATTTCTCAATAATTTACAAAAATAGTTTCACATAATGCAAATTTTCTTTTTATACTCTATTTACAAACAAGGCATCCAAACATGGCTTCCCGTGTTACGCAGCATATTACCAGGCATACAGAGCATAAGTGAAAATAATTTTTAATCGATGAGTAATAATTTTTTATGTGCAATATAAATTTTTTTGATTACCCACCAATTAGACAAAAATTACTATATTAAAAAAATCAACTATACATTCAAATAATAGAGTTTTTAGATTTACTGAAAACGATATTGCTTTAGTATTAGCCCCATGCCAGCAATTTGTTTATTCTGATTATTTCAGTGTTTAAGCAGGCTACACTTAACAACAGCTTACAGAAAGTTCAATTACATATCTGTTTAATATGTGTTCCATATATTTAATTATTAGTGAAGTTTTTGTTTTGTTATGGAATATTAGCCAGAATCAACTGCTGCAGTATTTGCATTGTTTCATGCAAACGTATTGCAATCGGGTTAATTTAACCTGTTGGATAAAAAAAAATTCTACTTGAAAATTATTTAAATAATGATAAAACTCAGTAAATTGAAATACAGTCTTCAAACAAATTGCACTCAAAGTGCTTTTTTTCTAGTCGACGGTGGTGTAAAAATTTAAATTGTGTAATGTTTAGAAGTTAATAATTGTGTGATAAAACAGAAATTGATTTTCAAGGTCTTTGCATGCCACCGTTGGTACGACATCCACGAAAGTAAAGGACACGTTTTTGGTTTGTAATACGGATAAGGGTCACTGTCTTCAAATTATATTCGTAGAAGTTTTTTTTTTCCTTTTTTACATTTGTGAGTAAATACAATTTCCATTTTGAGCAATTTGCCCGAGCTCATCGTCTCGGGTTAGCCCGTCTCATATACAATGAACACCCCTGTGTGGGCCTATGTTTTGTGCCTCAAGTCCTGAAAAAATCACTTAATGGAACTTGATAATAAAGCCATTGATTTCTAATCAACGCTTTCTGTTATAACTTGTTATTTTTTATAACTTTCGAAACTTTCTTGGGCCATGCTGACTAAGGAAGTTGTCTAATTTACTATGACTTGTGAGAGCGACGCAATGCTATAATTTTTTTTGCTATTAATTTTTAGTATAATAGTTTTAAAAGTCTAGTGCGAGAAAATGTTCAAGTAATTGTTGATACAATGTCCAACGCACATATCGATGTGCAGTACGAAGCTAGTAATAATTTTAAAAAATAATTTCATATACAAGATATCATTTTCATATTACACATAAGACAGGGGTGAACAAATCTAGGCGCCAATGGGCTGATTCCAACCACTAAATTTTATTAGTATTCTTCGTCAAATTTTATTAGTATACTTCTCCTAAATTTTATCAGTATTCTTATTAGGCGAAGAATACTAAAATTTAGTGGTAGAGCCATTGGCGCCTAGATTTTTGCACCCCTTACATAAAGTCTTTCCTTGATTACAAAAATCCTTAGCAATAACTTATACATAGACATATGTTTAATTTTGTAAATTTTAAATATGTAATCGAATTTTTAATAAAACCAGTTAAACTTGTTAATGCCAAAGTCAACCACCTTTGTACCAGGGGGTATTCCAGTTCGCACCACGCATTGTCCAAACTTACTTCTTTATTTTTTTTTTCTCATCTTGATTTCTTTGTTTAGGGTTGTATGAAAGACAGATTCGTTGCCACATCAGTTCGTGATATTGAAACATTGAAGGGTAGGCAAACATATGATGTGTCTAGTGTTACAGAACAAATGTTAGAATACGTGTAGCGAGTAGTAATTTACCACCTTTACCTTTTCTAAGATAGAAAGAGGGCGCACATTGAAATATATTGAAAACTTATTACTTTCTCGTTTAGATCAGTTACAGCTCACAAAACGAAACATATGTCAATGACAATAGTTATTAAGGTGCGAAATAGCTAAAAAAAAATTGAAAAAGTGAAAAGTTCTTTGTCTGTATATTCTATATGGGAATTGAAGTAGGCAAGTAGGAATATTGCGGAAAATTTATTTCAATTATTATTATTTTATTTATTTGTTTATTTGTTTCACTTATTGGATTTTTAATACACTTAAGGAGAGTGTTTTCTGATAATATATTTTAAAAAAATATGAGAATTTAATTTTTAGAACTACATATTTATCAAGACAAACCTCTAGAACTTTTGAAAGCAAATTAAATACACCTAAAGTTTTTCGCTTTATGTTGCTTTAACAAAACTAGATGTTAAAAAAAAACTGAAAAAACTTGTATTTATTTCTTCTCGAAAAATGTTTAATGTAATTATATCTAGCTCGAAAATCATCTACCATAAAAATAAAATAGTCATCCATATTAATAAAAAATATTTTTATTTTTAAAAATACGGTAGATTTAAAATGATTTTTAAATTTAAATATAAATAGTTATGCAGTTTATTTATTATTAAATAATTTGTTAATCACTCATAATCGGCAACTTAGACATACAATGTAAGTAGTGGTTGTAAACTTGGTTGTATGTCATAAAATACTATGGCGATTTTTTTTATCACTAAGCAAATTTCAAATATAAATCGTTTGAACTTCTATTATTTAATATAAGTTTTTAGGTGCTTCATACTTTTTATGTTATTTGGCCGATAGCGTAGTTTAATTTAATGACATTTTTAAATTAAAGAATGTGTCTTTTAAATTAAAAAATAATAATAAGAATCAAGAGTTCTTCTTTTCATTTAACAAGATTTATATCCGTTCCACACTACAAAAAAGACAAATGTCTTTTAAGGTGTCTTGTACCTTTTAAACTCACCGAAAATCAACAAAATCTTATAAACTTTGAATTAGTGTATCTTCAAAACTTTTTTGTGTATAAGCATGAAATTTTGACTATTGATTAAGCAGATTGTGCGTTTTGATATAATACCATTAGAAACTGACTAGTCTTTTACAGAATTGTTGAAACGAAACTTTTACAAAGCATTGTTGAAAATAAAATTGCTTTTTTTTTTTTACTCCGTAAGTGATTGCGCGCATGATATCTGGAGAACGCATGACTGGATTATTATGAAATTTGATGTTTATAATAGGCAAATATGTATTTTTAAAATGACCAACTCTTAGGTCAAAATTATTTCATTAACCATGTAAAAAAAATATTTTTGGAAAAAAAGTCGAAAATTTTACATTTTTTAATGAATAAAAATAGCCATAATTAAAAATCGTATAACTTTAAATATTTAAAAATAGATCATTTTAAACGCACCTATGCGCTTATTATCTAAATCAAATTTCATAACGAAATTTCATAACGATTCATGCTTACGTTCTCAAGATATCATGCGCGCAATAACTTACGGAGTAAAAAAAAAGAGCAATTTAAATTCAACAATACACAAATTCAGTAAAATATTAGTCAGCTTCTAATAGTAATATATTAAAAAATCACAATCTATTTAATTAATAATCAAAACTTTATGTTTATACATATAAAGGTTTTGAAAATACACTAAATCAAACTTTGATTGTTTTCCTCGATTTTCGTCGCGCTTAAAAGGTGCTAGACCCGTTAAGAGCGTACTTTACTCGAGCGAAACCACCCGTTAATCCTATTGGACGTTAAACCTGTTGGACAGTTCTTTCAAAATATCTCATTTGCATTTCAACATTTTTTTAACTATTTAACGATTTAGCAATTAACATATTCTTGTATTGAATATCATGTTAAAGCACATAAAACGGACTTTAAAATGAGATATGTTGACTTTTTCTAGCATAATTGGTTACTGAAATAGTATAAACACGTTTATGCACTGCAGTAGTGCGAAATTTCGCAGTTTTTTCCATTTTTGAAGTTCTGTAAAAAATAAAGAAAAGAAAAAAGGAACAAGTGGGTAAGTGTGATCGAAGATTGCTCAAAGGGTTTCGTTTAATATTCCTTTCAAATCACTTTATTCCAAATAAATTTCATTTAGCAACAACAACAAAAAAAAGTTATGTTTTTCATAAAGTAAAAAATTACCGGTCAATTTTTTCGTTTTTTCGAATATCTAAACCAGCCCGATAGCGGGCGAAGCCCGCTATTATATTCTGTCTTAATAATAACTGCCATGCGGGTTAAATGCGATATTTAAAATAATAATAATTTCAAAATTAAACATGTTGTACACCTTCAAAATGCTAAGATATTCGAATATTTCCATAATCGGATTTTTATCATGATTCAATATGTTTCTGAAACTCATATATTTACTATTATCTATTACTCATATTTATACTCGCTTTGTAATATTCTCAAACATTTGAAAATTTCGTTAAGCTTCCAATATGACGTCAGATTTTCTTTTTAATTCTCAAATGACGTGATATTAATCTGCTTTGTGTACATACACATACTCATACCCCTTGTATTATTGAGAAATCTTTAAAAATTTCTGTTTTATTACTACTATGACGTCAATAATTTTTCTTTCATATTAGTTTTTTTCAAATTGTGAAACTTTTTATTTTATTTGCATTTTTCACGTGAAAAACGTCTGATAGAAAATTAATTATTGTAGAAAGTATCGTGGATTTTTAATTTTTAGGCATATGCTATAACGAAAAATGTTTAAATTTAATGGGAAAAGACTATTAGAATTTTGGTTTTTTTTTATCTCTCTTTATTAAAATAATACGAATTTTTTAAATTTTAATATTTTGAGCTCTTCATAGCTGGTATTCAGCTATATACACAAAGTTTCAACTCTGTAAATTACATAGTTTCTGAGAATAGCTCTGTGACGGACAGACAACGGAGCGGAAGTAATAGGGTTTCGTGAGATGAACGAAACCCTAAAAAGAAAAAAACACAAACAAACAAACAAACAAACTAGTCGTTGGGGGCCACCGTAATACTTACCCATCATGGATATGCATAATATAAAATATTAAAATAAAAATGTGTAAACTACTTATAAAGTGCATTGTAATTCAAATAAAATCGTGGCTTGAAGACGTCACAAACTTTAAAGGCTCGATTACTGAATTGCTTGAAAGAAACATCCTTATAACTCCAAAAATAATAATCCTATTAACTAGCGGTTTATTGCATCTGATTAAGCGTCAAATTTCCAATTAAAATATATCTTTGAAGTGAAATTTGGATGAAATACAGGGTCATGAAAAATCGAAAAGTGTCGAAAATAGGATTCCAAATATCTCGGCAACTAATTATCCGATCGACTTCATGCTTTATGCAAAATTTATGTTTTTTTATTGTCTTTTATATTCATTTCTTAAAATAAACAATTTCGAAAATTTTTATATACCTTTCATCAGAACGATTATTTCGAGAGTCCGAAAAAAATTGTTCCGGTTAATCGAGGTTATTGAAATGAAATAGGCTTCTTCCCATTATTACATACTAAGTACATACCAAATTGCAAGTCTCTATCTCAATTTTTTCGGGAGATAGAGCGTTTACAGACACACAGACACACACACAGACACACAGACGGACGGCAAATTTTTTTTTCTAAAAATATGTTTTTCGGAATCTCCAGTGTCTGAAACGTGTAAATGCGTCAAAATTTTTTTTTCGATTTTCAAAACGATTACAATACTTACCCTATACTACGTATGATGGGTAAGTAATAAAATCGTGGCTTGATGACGTCACAAACTTTAAAGGCTCGATTACTGAATTGCTTGAAAGAGGTTTTTCCTTATAACTCCAAAAATAATAATCCGATTAACTAGCGGTGTATTGCATCTGATTAAGCGTCAAATTTCCAAATAAAATATATCTTTGAAGTGAAATTTGGATGAAATACAGGGTCATGAAAAATCGAAGAGTGTGGAAAATAGGATTCCAAATATCTCGGCAACTAATTATCCGATCGACTTCATGCTTTATTCAAAATTTATGTTTTTTTATTGTCTTTTATATTCATTTCTTAAAATAAACAATTTCGAAAATTTTTATATACCTTTCATCAGAACGAATAATTCGAGAGTCCGAAAAAAATTGTTCCGGTTAATCGAGGTTATTGAACTGAAATAGGCTTCTTCCCATTATTACATACTAAGTACATACCAAATTGCAAGTCTCTATCTCAATTTTTTCGGGAGATAGAGCGTTTACAGACACACACACACACAGACACACAGACACACAGACGGACGGCAAATTTTTTTTTCTAAAAATATGTTTTTCGGAATCTCCAGTGTCTGAAACGTGTAAATCCGTCAAAAATTTTTTTTTCGATTTTCAAAACGATTACAAGACTTACCCTATACTACGTATGATGGGTAAGTAAAAACGAAAAAATGGATTTTCATATACACTATTGGTACAAACCATAAACCCAAAATTATTGTAATTTGAGATGTAAACGTTGAGACCCGTCGTTGATTTGGCACGGATTAACCCCATTCATAATACCGGGTGTCCGAAAAAGGTTGGACTGATTTGAAAGAATCATAACTCTAAAAATAATTGAGTAAATGCAATTTTTTTTTTCAAAGTACTCGTCAAATATACAAGATTTGTTAGATGTAGCTGTTTTAAAATCGTGACATTCAAACGATGCGCAGAATCGATGATCGGAAAAAGCAAATCGCACCACACATTCGCAATTTTAACTTTTTGCTTAGGTTATTTATGTACATAGTGGATTCTTTGCTACTAAATCGAAGATGCTGAAGAACTTCCTAGTTGACATTTTTCCCATAACTCCAATAGTTTTAGACTTATGCGCTTTCCACTCCGGATTCATCGAAGAAATTGCGAATGTGTGGTGCGATTTTCATTTACATATCATCGATTCTGCGCATCGTCTGAATGTTATGACTTTAAAACAGCTACATCTAACAAATCTTGGATATTTGACAAGTACTTTGAAAAGAAAATAATTGGATTTACTCAATTATTTTTAGAGTTATAATTCTTTCAAATCAGTACACCCTTTTTCGGACACCCGGTATTTAAATGCTTTAAATAAAGAATTATACAGATTCGATTTTTATTTTTCTTACTGAATAGGGCAAGCTGCTATGTTATGATTTTTCCTATATAAGCATTGACTGAAACAGTTCTATTTCAGTTTCTTTTAGAAAGAAATTAACCAATTTTTATATTTAAAGTAATTAATTAAAAATTATATATTTATTCTATTATGACTTTGCATTTCCACCAAGGGACGTTAATGTGCTATACTTTTTTATTTCCTATTACACCAGTTAAATTTAACAAAATAAATTATATTTCAGATTTACAGTTGGTACGTACTACGCTGTTTAAATACCAATAAATTAGAATAAGGTAGAACAAAGTTTTGCGATGTTAACGGCATATTAGTTTTTGTCGTTGTTTTTGCTTGTAAAAAAGGCCTTGGTGTGTTACTGTAAAATTTAATTCACAATTTCTACCTGCATGAAATGTATTCAAACTGACTTTTAATAAATTATTAAAATTAAATCTTAGAGTCCTCTACAAAATGTCTTCAAAAATAAAAATCTACAGACGATTAAAATATAAAAATCAATTGGTTTTCAATGAAACAGAATAAATACAGGGTGTCCCAAAAGTCTCCGTACAACTTCAAAAATTTATTACAAAAAAAAATAGGCCTACAGCAAAAATAATTACAACAGTGCATAGAGTAACTTCTACTGCCTTAGTAAACTTCAACATGAGATTCTTTCGTAGCACGAAGAATATCAAGACGATATTCCAATTTAATCCCCTAACGTTTTTCATACTAACATCAACAGTAGCTACTGCTGTTTGGATCTTTTTTTCAATTCCATGAGATTCAGATTTCATCAAACAGTTGTAACTACTACTGCTGTTTCGATCTTTTGTATCAATTCCATGAGACTATTAACTTTTGTTCCGATTTCATCAAACAGTTGTAACTACTGTTGATGTTAGCATGCTGAAACGCACGTGGATGGAATTGGAATATCGACATGATATTCTTCGTGCAACGAAAGGATCTCATGTACAAGTATACTAAGGTAGTAGAAAAAAACTTTTTAAGTTACTCTATGTACTGTTGTAATTATTTTTGCTGTAGGCCTATTATTTTTTTTGTAATAAATTTTTGAAGTTGTACGGAGACTTTTGGGACATGCATTCCATTTTAGAATGCATTCCATTTTAGAAATATATTAAGTAGTAATAGTTGGTAGTTAGGAAAAAACACTATAGTCAAGCTTAATGTCTTGAGAGTTTTCTTTTCATAAATATAATTTTATTACTCTTATTTGTCAGAGTACTTTCGAAGGACTATTTATTTATACTAATTACTTACCTCATTATCTTCATATTCATCGTACTCATCCAGAAAACTATCTCCTACATCATTAAGGAAGTTGATGAAGTGCTTTAAGTTTTATTTCCGTTTTTTGTGTAAATTTTAAATTTAAATCATTTGGACAGCTATTAAACTAAATAGCTCTTTAAGTACTTCATTTTTATTTCTTAATTGACAGGCAGAATTGTTCAATGAAGTTGACTTTAAAAAAAAAATTAAATCATTCTTTTAATTAAACTACATTATTAGAAAAGAAAAATATGCTTTTAACTAAATGTCTTTATTTCGTTATGGTACAATTAAGTATTGTAGAGAATAGGATCACTAATAAGGTGCAAAAACAACTTAATTACCTTCAGATGCATTTTAAAGATAGGTTTAATTTGTCGAAATGGTGCTGAAACTACGATCTAATTATCGCTTTTTAACTTTTAAAAGTCCTAATCAAAATTTTTCTTGGCTGGAACTAAAATACAATTACTCCGGAAACTTTCAAAAATTGGAAATTTAACAGAATTGTTTTGTTTTTCATTTAAAAATATCCATTTCTTTAAAAAAAAAAAAAATCATACTCTTGTCCAATTAATACAAAGTACCCGGTAGACGGAGCCTAGATCTGTATTTTTTTCTATATTCCTACTGTATTTGAGTAAAGACAAGTGTTTATTACTTACTTCTACACAATTCATACTGTCAATTTTTTTTTATCCTTTTCTAAATTAAAATATAATTTCTATTTTCTAAAATTTATATAATACATCCTGTCAATTCATTTTTTTGCATTTTATATATATATGTTATACTCTATACAATTTCTCTATGTTATCAGATGAGAGTTATAATTTTTTGCTATATATTTTCTCAATCGTAAAATGCCAAATTAATTTATTCTCCAGGTTTTCAACACTTTTTTCAACGGAACATTATGGTGGTTGTGACGAGAATTTCCAGTAGCTAGAAATGCTAAATGTTTCTCGTCTAATTCTGAAAATTACCTGACCGACATTCCATGTATAAAAAGTGATATGCATGGTAGTTTAGAGGAAACAAGGAAGATGGATTCTAACAGCCGCACTGTAGTTAGATGAAAAAAAAAACAATTTTGTCCCTCATTTTAACGTACTTGCCATGTTCAGGTAATCAGAACTGTTATTTTTTTCATGTAGGCAATCAATATTGCTTTTCTGTTTTCATCCAATTGCGCCCCATATCATTATCGAACCCCCTCCTATGGAAATATTGCAATATGGTGTTATTTCCACATTGCTTTTCCATATAGTTGTATAGTGGAAAACACTAAAGGTTATTTTTTATTATCCTTCCAATAGCTATGGACCATCAAGGTTAAATGATTTCTCATCAAAGAAAATAACTTTACGCTATTTAGTGCTCCATCTTATATGGCTGTGAGGGAATTGTTTCCGGTTAGCCTTATAAATTGAAGACAACATCGTTTTTTTCTGGAGTTTCTTCGAGCTAAGTCCAAATTTACTCAGCGACTTCTGTGTTCGACGTGTAGTAACTAGCAAATTAATTCATCTCGTTTTTCTCGAGCAGTTACAATATTATTTGATACTTTGCACCTCAGAAGATGGATTTCCTTATTCATACCTGAGGGTAGTCAATTCGTGCTCATCTTCTTTCCATACCCAGATGGATACTTTAAGGTAATTTCGGACGACTTTTGAACTTCTGTCAATAGCTCGAGCAATAACTAAAGGATTCATTTTCGTTTGTGCTCTAAAACATCAATTTTACCCCGTTCGATATCAGAAAGTCATGAAGCAGATGGCGTATTAATTATTTTTTAATCTATCACTGTAATAAAATTATTTATTGAATTTTCTATTTAAACTGTTGTCACAAATTATAAAAATATTTCTACTAAGCGACACGCATACCGATGAACTTTAGATTGTGTAAGGCCATAATTTCTTTGCTTCTGAAATCCAGATTTCACTGATAATCTTTCACAGTGCATGTCCACGTACTTTTGCAACGACCATTGAATGCGTGTTTACTTTGCATGTTACAACGGAGGAAATAGTATATGATTTTTTTTCATCGTTATAATATATCAGCTAAAATTGTGAAAGGCCATAATTATTTCGCGCATTGTATTAAACAGTCAGTCCGTCCGAATGAAATTTGTTCTAAATTTATGGCAGACCGATCGGCTGTTCGCTTTACATTATACCTCCCATAGAGTAGAAATATTCTGTAACCGTGGTGCTGATCAAAGTTATATAGTACAGTCAAACCTCGTTAACATGAACCTCAAGGGGAATTAAATTTTTGTTCATGTTATCCGTAGTTCATGCTATCAGTAAGAAAAAATCCAGATAAAAAATATTGAGAAAAATATATATGGGGAAGACTGAGGGCTAATGGAACATGGAAGCTAACGGGACAACGGGGTTTTCTCGTAAAATTTAACAGTCAAAATTTATCAGTAACCGTCATTTGCAGTGTTATACAAGAACATGCAGTGAACCACATTTTTTCATTAGCTATTTGCTTATTTAGCACACAAGCTGTTTCAATTTTGTTTCTACCTTTTAAAATCATTGATACCGTACTTTTAGCGATTTCATACTTCTTAGCAATTTCAGATTTTTTTAAATTTTTGGAATCTACTTCATGTAATATATCAAGCTTTTTTTGCAAGCTTAAGGATTGCTGAAATTTGCGACTCATTTTGAGCAACTGTACTGTATATGTAAATGCCTTTATAAATTCATACGGAAATAAATATAAATTCTAAACGAAGTAAAAACTAGTCAGTTGTGCCAATCCTAAAACTTTCTTCTATCATTTCGCATACACTAAAAAGAATCAATACCAATTTATATCAAGGTCTCACTGAATCTGAAGTTTTATTGAATTCCGTGCATTAGTTCTTGAGTTATGACTATTACTAAAATCGTGTAAATCCTGCAAAATGCAGCATAGCAGCGCCACCTGTTGAGAGATTTACGCCAAAACCTAATCAGCAACAACTTATGTCAACGTCTAACTGAATGTGAAGTTTAATGAAAATCCGTGCATTAGTTCTTGAGATATAGTTATCGTGATAATAATGAAAAGAGTAGCATAGCAGTGCCACCTGTTGGGATATCTGCACCAAAATGTAATCGGCGTTTATTTATCTCAAGGTCTAACTGAATCTGAAATTTGCTGAAATTCTGTGCATTAGTTCTTGAGATAGAACTATTGCGGAAATCGCGAAAAATGCAGCATAGCAGCGCCACCTGTCGGGCGATTATTACCAAAAACTAATCAGCACCAATTTATATCAGGGACTAACTGAATATAAAATATGATTAAATTTCGTTCATTAGTTCTTCAGATAGAGCGCCCACAAAATTTTTGTCACATACAGACAGACAGACATTTTCTAAAAATGGTCAAATCGCGTTCAGGACCTTCTGAAACTTATAAATCCGTCGAAAACCGGAAGTTGAAATTTTTCATGAATCCAATACTTTCTGGTAAAGATAGAAGAAAGTAAAAAAAAAGAATAAAAGACTAAACGCATGCTACCTTTCAAATGAAAGTTGCAATAATAAACTGTAAATTTTCCAAGTGTAAAGAAAGAAACAATGCATAAAAATACCCCCTTTAGGTAGCATCCTTCCCTAATCCTGGTGGCATGTAGTTGATGGCAGGTATTGTATTGTCCAAAAGTGAGAACATTCTAATGGCAATAGTACTCGTTTTTATCGCTCTAAAGTATAATACTTTTCATAAAGCTCTAAAGAATAACCCATTGTTCCCTAGGAAAAAAAGAAGCTTTCACACTTTTCTAGAAATTTTCGTTCACGTTAAGCGTCAAAATCTTTCATGGGGGCATCGAGAATTGTTCATATTAAGCGAAATTTCACGTTAAACGTGTTCATCTTAAAAGGAGAAAAAACAGTAGAATCCGTATTCATTTTGACGGGGACAGTGACAACTGTTCATGTTAAAAGTAATTCACGTTAAGCGTGTTCACGTTAACAAGGTTCGACTGTATTGGAAAGAAATTCGGTTACGGACGATTAACGAAAGAAAAAATTGTTTAAACCTATCAAAGCGCAAATTTTAGAGGTTGAGCCCTAGTTAAATGATTTCCCCATACTCGAATAAGTATATAAGGCTTGTGTCATTAAAATCGTCCAAAGAGTCTTGTTTCAGGATTGCACATAACCTTTCACGGAATTACTTTAGTTTGAAGTATTTCGTCCTTCGATTAATTATGCATTTGCTCTACAAGCAATCTGATATATTCTGAACTTAAAGATAATTTGTACTATATTTCATATTTAGGAAATACGTACTCATGATAAAAATTTTAGCAGTTTGTTAGATTTACATTATTTATTTCACACTATTGTGCTTTTGATTATACATAAATGCATAATAATATTACACTGTTATTCAAATTACAATAACATAGTTTAATCGAAATATTGTATTGATTTTGTTTGTTGTTTACATGAAATTGTTAAATGAAATAATGGAGAAATAGTTATCTTGATATATAACTTGCAGTAGTTTTATTTGAATAAAATCAAATGAAAATATTTAACTCACACCTAATCACAGTCCTCTGTTTTTCAATCGATTCATATTTTGAAGTATCTTTCGGTGTTTCATAGTAAAGGGTGCACGCTTTTATTACATTACAATAAAACTAAAAGGAAATAAACTCAATATTATATCATCTGTCCAAAAAACTTCTATTCCTGTTCGACTGTATTTAATCCTTTTTACTTAAATTACACATCGGTATCCTATAGAAAATACTATACAATTTTTTTTTTAATTGCAATAAATTTAGAACTAAAAAATAAATCTTATCTTGATCGGTAAAATCTAGTCGTATTATAGTAATGTTAATCCATTTCTGAAATTTGAACTAACTATAGATATTCTGCAGAAAATAGCACACGGTAGGTTTGCAGTTGTATCGCTCTTTTGACTTGTTTTGTAAATATTAGAGTTACGTAACTAACAGTTTTCCTCTAATTATGAATGCAAATGTAATTTTTTTTAACTCAACTTTGTGAAAACATGAAGTTTGAGAAATTTTCTGTCTAAAAATGAAATCCTTACTTTTTTCTGCGCATTATTTATATCTATATTTTATTTTAAAAATCGTACTGATGAAGAATACGAAATAGTTTATATCTACTAACATCGTGAATATTTTAAAATTCTGTATCTATGTTTATAATAACTTTACAAATTTATGTTTGATCTAAAATTAAACAACTCCTTCATACGATTCATCAATTTTTAATTTTATTTTTATGCGATTCTTTGTTCCTTTGGTATCCGATATTTTATGCTGCATGTTTGGCCGAATTTATCGTCTCCTGTATAATATACGGATTGATGTTAGATTCTTCGCATTTTTGTTTGAGAGTTTTAGTTATATTTAAACTTAGATTGGCAGAACGACCGTTCATCTTGATTTATAATGGAAAATATTTATTTATTTTTTATAAATTATCATTGCATCTATCTTAGATATCTGTGAAAAACGTAAATATGTGATACTCTATGAAAATGATATATACATGAAAATATACAAGAGCATATTCATCCTGAGGCATATTTAAATTTTTTTAATATTTATATGGGTATTTCAAGATTTAGACACGCACATAATTCGGAATACATTTATTATTGAAGAATTAATTCATAAGTATGTAGTTCATAACTAAATAAATAGCAATGCATATAAATTTATGCTGCGTAATATCATTCTTCAAACATCTGTTACGTTACATTTACATTGTATGTTTTACTTATATCCGTATTAATACTCTATGAATAACTAAGGTTTGTAAAAAAGTATTATTAGATAAATCAAGTGATTAAATTCGATGACTACTTTTATTTTATACTAAAGTAAACTTTTAAACAAGCATGAAATTTTAAACAAAAGTATATGTAAGAAAATTGTCTCCAAATACTAAGAAGACGAATGAAACTTAAACGCATCTTTGTTATTAGCCAATAAAAACGGAACAAGTAATTTTCTAAGAGATTAAATTTCATAAATATAAAAATCTATAGTTTCCACTATGCTAATTTCTAACAGCTGAGAACTTTCTTCCAAAAGTTTTCTATTTACATTTTTCTGCAATCATTTAAAGTTCATATATCGTTTTACGTAACAAAAGCTATAAGAAGTGGGATTTTTCATATAATAAGCTTCCTTACTTTGAAAACAAAAATTTACAATTTTGTTGAACATCTTGACAATTTTTACAAACGTTTTAGTCATATATTTCTATCCAGTTACATTTTGGAAACATGAACAACCTCGCATTTTTTCTCCCTATTGAACCAAAGCATTAACAAAATAGAGCAAGGAATGTTTCTTAAGCAAAATAGAGCAAGGGTTGTTTTTTATTCTATTTTTAATTGATGACAAAAATAATAAATATTGTTTCAATATGCGTCATATTGAATACACTATTGAATACACATGCGCCGTTGGTTGAGAAAAGAAAATAGTCATATATTTCTATCCAGTTAAATTTTGTAAACATGAACAATCTCGTATTTTGTTCTCCCTATTGAACCAAAGCATTAACAAAATAGAGCAAGGGATGTTTCTTAAACAAAATAGAGCAAGAGATGTTTTTTATTCTATTTTTAATTGATGACAAAAATAATAAATATTGTTTCAATAATCGTCATATTGAATGCACAATTGAATACACAATGATACGTCTTAGCAAATGAAAATTTAATTACTTTATTCATTATTTGCGTAGTAAAGAAGAATTTTAAAGGGATGAAGTTATCTTTTAACTTTACATTTTCATTACATTTTCACTGCGATATATTTTATAATTTTATCCGAAGGCATAAACAAAGTTAATACTTACTCCGTTGTATAAATCCGTTATGTTGTTGTATAGTGCCGTAGTGTCAAGTGCGTGGGGGCGGTCCACCACCCACAGTTTGGTGACAGTAAAACGTCGAGAGTGGTGTGAACCGCTGGAGCTGCTGTTAGCAAACGCTCATCAAGTAGAGGAAACATGTTGGCTGGTGTATTCGTATGCCGCACTTGAATGTATCTATGAAGGGGAGTTGGCCGTTTGACCAGAGAGTAATTCTTGAGACATAGTCTCTGCAGTGCCACGCTGTCGAGTATTGCTCACTCTTGGAGAGGCCTCGCTTCTCCCTCGATAGTCTGTCTAAAAAGACTCTAGAGATCCTACCATGATATGTGGTTGCGTTGGCACCTAAGTAGGACCTTCGGGTTGTAAACCATCTCAGTGTGTCTATGCACAATCGGAGTTTTCTGCACCTATGGTTGAGAAAAGAAGGCTTTTCATGAATATAACTTTCATTCTACTAAGCCCCGAATGGTGGATTTGCCTATGTGCTCTTCAGGAAAGTTTCCAAGTCCTCATGGTTTGTCAGTGAAGTTTATTATTCTTCTTGGTAGTGGCTGCCTGAAATTTGGAGCTGTGTCTTGGGACCGGCACTCTTGTTGGTGTCCGTATTACCCAGGGCTCCTAGAGGAATTCGGATGTTTGATACCGAATCAATTCAGTTTTACCATTTTGTCCTGGGTGTTGCTGTCGGAGCGAACAGATGTTCAATGGTTTTGTGTTCCAGTGAGAGTGTTGCTGAGGCTCCTACTTGGCCGCTTGTAAGTTTTTCTGTGGTTAAGGGTTTCGATAGTCCTGATCTGCGGGTTTGCTTGCCAGTTTGAAAATACCTACATACCTACATACCATGTTCATACCTACTACCTAAGCTACATTTGATTAAAAAAACTTTACCGATAAATACACCCTTTTGACCATACCTTTCATGGAAAAGATATACGATCCGGGATGTGGATATATTACGGAATGGGCTAGAGAATAAGGTAAAGGAGCACTCACAGTTACTGTTACAGTGATAAGATTTCAAAAATTTCAAAAGGCAACACACAATTCTATTCACCGCAAATGATCTTCAAGGTGAAAAAATATAAATGGCATTAAAAAACTAAAAGTATCAGTGGATATTGTCGCATAAAACGACCGCAATGAAAAGCAGTAAGAAGAACAATTGCGCCGACTAAAGAATGACTTTACTCGGATTACAAAAGGTTTATGTTCACTGACGTTTATGACAAAGGTTTATGTTCACTTTGCATGCGGAAAACTATTTACGTTAAATCATGGCGTGAAGAATTTCCAAATATCACATTAATGACACTTTTCATTTCAGAGTGCCTTGGTGGATTTAACGTGTTTATCTAAAATTTTATGTACCCCAAGAAGCACAATCTTATTAGAGTGCATTTGAGTGACTCTGCCGACCAAAGAAACGCGAAATAGCGGTATCCTGCCTGTCCGGATGTAAGTTTTTCAGTGGGTAAACATGGACTTTCTGGCACTTGCGCGTAAGGGTTCCAAAAGCCCTAGATTTTTCAATTTTTTTAAAAAGTAAATAACATTATAGAATTTCAATACATAGTTTAATTATACATCACAATCCTACAAAACGTTACAGAGCATTACAGGAAATTTTATAACCTAAAATAAACTCTTTCACTCTAAATCAAATTTATCATAATTTTAATTATATTGTTATGAAAACATTTTTAAGGCAAACATGTTCTCCAAAAACATTTTTGATAAAAATACTCTCCCCATTCAACTAACCGTCTCTTTTCAATATTTCAGACCATAAACATTTTCGTAGAAATTTTATGAAATTAACATTTCAAAATTTCATTTCAGTAATACATCATTTCTAGTACTCTAGCTTGTCATAAACGTATTCCATACTGAGATTATAAAGCTTTTTAATTATCATAGTTTCAAGCGCTTTTCTCACACTTTAATTTATAAATGTACAGAAATGTTCTCAGATTTGCATTAAAGTGTTTTAATTTTCCACTGATATAGTTCTTTTGGGATTAAATTTTAATTATCTGGTAACATATAAACGTGGAAATAAATACAAGGTTTTCACAAGTTTTAATAACTTCGTCTGTTTAAAAGTAACGCTAAGCAAGATTTTTAATTCATTATTGCTAGGAAATAATCAGGAAAATTTAGTGATAATATATATATTTGTTGGATTTGAAATTTGCATTCATTAAAAGGCATGTTGTACTGATATCGCTTACATATAATATTTATTTCAACTGTTTTAAACAAAACTTTACCGGTTATATTTATTTTAGCGTATTGCGTGTATTTATAATCTGTCATAAATTTAAGGAACCCAAATCTTTAAGAATAACAACATAATCTATTTAGTCACCTGCAGCTCTATCATGTCACAAATTCAAACACCATGTCATATTCCACATCAATAAAAATGTGAATAGCGGAATGTTTATAAAATATGAATGCATACTTTAGAAAGTACATTACTTAGTGATGGACATAACGATTATTTTGATTATTCGAATGGATCATTCGGTCATCTGTCAAACTTCAAATTTTTTTATTCAATTTCTACCAGAACTTAAAAAAAAAGTTTGGTACTTTATCAGAGACTTCCCTTTTTTTTAATGAAAAAAATTTCTCGTAGTAGTTGAACATTTTTTTTTAAGTTTGAAAAATATGCTTCTCCGCATGCCTGAATGATTCATTTGAATAATCAAAATAATCGTAATGCCCATCACTATTCCAAACTGAAGTATTTATCTCCGATTATTCTATACAAGTGCATAAATATTTCCTGAGACATAAATCTCACTTTATATTCATAAATAGAAATAACAAGTAATTTTAAAGAACAAAAATCAATTATGTGACTTTAATAAATTTCAATAAATGAACTTTTTAAATTTTTAAATTTTCATCGTGTGTATTTTTCTTAGAAATAGATATTGGACATTTAATTGCTTAAAACTTATATTTATATGTTAGTCTACATGGAAATATTAAATAGCAAGAATGTTTTCAATAAATGTTAATTGATAAAATTTCTGATCATATTATCCTAGGTTTGTTAAATAAAATAATATATAATTTCAGATCACATATTAATTTTATCCTGTCCCTCTTTCATCTGTAAAAAATTATTTATGTTCATAATATATCAAAGTACCTAAAAATAATGTAATAGCAAATAACGTATAAGTATTATAATATGTGTAAATAAATATTAAAAGACTAATATTAAAGTTAAAATTAAATTCACTGTGTAAATAATTTAAAATTTGTATACAAACATTTTAATTAATATTGAAAAATATATTAGCATGGCTATTTTGCAGCCGAAACTTGTGTATACTAAAATAAAGTTTAAAATTAACAATATTTCATAACGACAATTTATAGTCTAGCGGAACTTAATTTCATTTTTCAAATGTTAAAATTTATACACAAAATGACTAATTTAATTAGAAAATTATCGAAATTTAATTAAACTATTACCTGATTAGGTTGGTCCGTTATCCCACATAACATTTGGAGACAAATTGTACATAGCCCTGCAATTTTATGATGCATTTCATCTTTGTTTTACTTAAAATTTCCAAGAATATACTAGTAGAATTAAATTTCCTACAATTTAAAGTACATACTTTCAATTTCCCGTGTTTTAATATTTTTAAAGAATTAAAAGCAAATACAGATTCTTATAAAGCAGAAAATTTATTTTGGTTGTGATTTTACCCACAGCATGTATCCATTTAAAACATAACATTTACATTTTCTCATAGACAAGGTGGCCACGGATGACGATATTTTAAAACTCTATTTCCAAAATAAAATTTTCTATTACAGTTTTAGTAGAAATCAGTGTATGTTTGGACATATCACAAGTGTGCAGTAATGTAAAAGGATTTGCTGAGATGTAGCATTTTTAGTTTTATTTTATTTTTGCATTTTGTGGTTACGAAATGGGCATGTGGCACTAATTTTTATAACGATTCCCGTTTTGTCAAACTTCCAAATTCATAAGAAATGAACATAGTTCATCAGCGCTTTTATGTGTCAATATATTTTCTAGAATCTTGTCTTTCTTCAATGTATAGTTAGATTACATAGCCGAAAGTAAATTAAGAAATACACTATCGCCAGTAGCATAACTTCATTATTTTTTTTTTCATTACGTACATTAAAAACTAAATGCTTCAATTTTCAATGGATTCATTTGAAAATTGGCAAACTTATTAATGGAAAGGTCAAATGGTTATATTCAAAATTTGGTGTTAAAATAATAAAAAGTTTTTAAATAATTCAGTTTTTAAATTTCTAAAATAACGAGTAATTGTCATATTTTGAAATGTCCCATGCGCATTTCTTTTACATAAAATTTGACAATATTTATTTATGAGATATTTTTTATATATTAGAATAGAAGTTGGCAGGATTTGTAAAAGTTCGCTGAATATAAAAGCAGAAAAAAATATTTTTTATAATTATGACTCTTTTTTTTCTAAAAAAGTAGCTATATATTTCCATATGCACACAAATTTTAACAATAAAACACCCCTGAAATCCAACTTTTTATGTTAACATTTATTTATTATGGTAAAGCCTATATACAGTACAAATTTCAAACGAATCGCATAATTAGGAATGCGAATGGAACGTTCCAAAATTTAGCAATTGTCGAAATTTTTAATTAAAAAAAAAACAGCATTTAAGTAATAAAAACTATATGAATATACATAGATTCTTGAAATATAAAAGCTTATATCTCTGTAAAGAAGCTTAATAATAGAAAAATTCTTTTTGCATCAGATAAATTTGAGCATCTAATTACATAATTCTCCAAATAAGAAAATTCGATTTTTTAGTTGAATTTCGAGACTTTGGAAGTACCCTGTCCCCTTAAGTTAAATTCCAATTTCTTATACAGCCTAGATATATAGTCTAACACTTTCCATTATCTGTAGCATAATACCCTAAATTATGCAAACGTATCTCAAGCTATGTATGCCTAAGCATGTGTTAGTGATTTCATGCTTTAATGGAATATGTTTATGACATTGGATGATATTATCTCTGAAATAGACAGTTACATAGAACATATCTCAATGGAACTCTATCCCATTTCGGTTATATATTCTGCTCGTGATTGAATTGCATTTTGGTGCATAAATGTATTTCGGGTGGCAAATGGCAGCGATCATTCTAGAACAGTTCATGATTTTATCAATATATAAGACAAAAGTATTGTTAGGTTTATTTATTTATTGGCTTTGTAATTGCTATTTATGTGCTGAAGAAAATGTCCTGGCGAAGAACATGTAAGTTAATATATGCAGCTGCAGTTTTAAGAAATGAAAGAGTGTTTTTAAAGGTTAAATTAAAAATTAACATTAAGTAAAGAGATAGCATATATTTTCAACAATAACAATCAATAACAAAATTTTCAAAATTATATACATTATGATTTTATATTGTACGATATCACGATAGATATATATCAGCATAATAATTGACAAAAATGTTGATAAAAATCAGTGTTATTAATCAGAAAACATAAAGAAATTCAGATGAACAGAATATCTATCCCCGGCACGTTAAATAAACACGGCGGCAGTCGTGTATCTGTATTTTTCCCGCTCATATCAGTTAACCCTGAAATTGGACAATCACTGGATCTTGATTGACTAGTTTTCTCTCTATTATACCTGAAAAACAAGCAAAAATTCGTAAAAAAAATTAAAAATTTATGATAAAAATTTCACAATTTATAAAAATGTATGTATTTTTGCTATAACTTAAAAAGAAAAAAACTGGTTTGATTTTCAAATACGGTTTATAGAAAATTTAATTTCTTGTATTTAAAGAAAAGAAACGTGTAAATAATTCAAATTGTTCAAAAGTTATTGTAGAAAAACCGCTGGAAAACAGTGCTTCAAGATTATTAAGTTTTGCCTTCCCAGGGTATCGCCGGTCTGCGCGGCTTATTTTTTATGGCTCGTACGACAATAATTTTGAAAATTTTTCTATTGAAAGAACTTTAAGACTTTATTCAAAGATCAAACTTTATAAAAAACAATAAAATATACAGTTTTTCGTTCTTTCAAAACTTTATGGTCCCTTAAATAGCCAGAAATTTGTGGGCATACCTGAATAGCAATCGCTACAATTACATTGCACCACAAGTTGTAATACACCTCTTTCAACGAAATCCTGGCGTTTTTTCCAGTATGAAAATACAGCCAAATTGTTCCAGATAGACAGATTATATTGAAGACTTTGTCTTCTCGATATCAACAGAATTATCAAGAATTTTATCAACAATTATCACGTCTGCTACATACATCTATTTCTTTCAAGATGTCAGAAGTTTTGTCAGCCGAAAACTAGGGATTGATGCTCATCCAGTAGCTAGAGAATTTGAAAATTAGGCTTGGATAGAAGCAAGCTTGGGTGCTCTTCCTCAAGCAGAATTTTTAAAAATCTCGTTGTTTTTACAAATTAAAAATATTAAAACTGATTTAAAAGTTTAAGCCATGTACGTATGCTTGCGTCTCCGCTCGCGACCAAGATGTAATGGCGGTAAGTTTTTAAAAACAACAGCGGATTCAGGAGTCCCATGTGACGTGGGAGACCAATCCGAAGCGCTCGGCCAGTCTGGAAGGAGTTTAAGTACTGATGAGAAAAAATGGGGAGGAGAAGTGAAGAAAATGAATTACCTGAAAGGTAGCCAGATATTTGGAAAATTTGATGTACTGGACATATCATTAGCTAAGTTGTCAGAATTCTTCCATATATGATATGCTTCCCAAAAATGAAGGTCGTAAATCAAGGAGTAGATTGAGTAAATTGATGATTGTTTATCTGAGAGTTTACTCAAAGCAAAATTAGATCACATTAAATCCATTGTCATTGAATGAGGTTATCTTGTTGAAATTGTTGATTCTATTCGCAATAAACTAATTAAACGTACACATTCCAACGTTAACAATGTTCGCAATGAAAATTTAATTATAATTCCATATTTTTCCATTGTTAGCCCGCAAATATCCAGAAGTTTGAAAAGATTCGATTTTAAAGTCATTTATGCACCATTTAACAAAATCAAATTTACAGATCTCAAACATCAAATTGGCAGATTTTCACATTGGTGAATTTTTAAGATATCTTGTGAGTGTGATAGAATGTACATAGATCAAAATATGCGACCTCTTAATGTTCGCTTGGGGAACATAAAAAATTATTCCCCGATGATGGCTTTAAGTTTAAAGCCGAAACATGTAGGATTTTAGCTCTTTTATGAGTTTAAAACAATTTTTACACTGATTTTAGCAACTAATAGGCACAATTTGTGCAATTTGTGTTTTTAAAATAAAAAAAATATGTTAAGAATTGTGACATTAAACGCTCTGCTACTGCTAAGAATCACAGTTTTAATTTTTCAGAAGGTTCAATAATTCAGAAGTGCTCATCAATTTATGACCTTGATTTTTGTGAAACTTATCATATATGGAGTAATTCAGGCAACTTAGCTAATGATATGTCCAGTACACAAAATTTTTCAAATGTCTGGCTTCCTTTCATTTAATTCATTCTCTTCACACCCTCCCCCTCCTTTTTCGCCTATGTACTTAAACTCATCCAGACTGGCCGAGCGCTTCTGATTGGTCTCCTATGTCACATGTGACTCCTGACTCCGCTGTTGTTTTTAAAAACTCACCGCAATTCCATCTTGTCTTGAGCGGAGACGCAAGCTTACTTACACGGCTTAAACTTTTAAATCAGCTTTATCATTTTAACTTTGGCACTGATGATGAAGCTTTACAGGCTCCAAAACAGCTGTTTGCTATTTACAAATACAGTAATCTATTAACATTCACGGTTTTAATATTCGCGAGTTTTGATTATTCACGAACATGAAAATGCGAAAAACTTAACATTCGCGAGAATCGGACTTGATTATTCGCGATTTTTTAAAAATTATATCTTTACTTTTTCAGAATTTCATTGGTTCAAGATAGATTGTTTCCCCTGTGTTTTCTCAGTATCTATTTACAAATCAGTTTTCAGTTGTCTACTGAAAAAAAGAGCGAGTGTTGTAGGAAAACAAAATAATAACAACAGAAGAATACTCCTTGCAATGGGGATATTAGAAGGGGTAAGGTAATGGCATCTTCAATCTATTAATTTAAAATGTGCTTGTGCAGGTTCTCGTAGAGATGAAGCTGAAGCTGCATACATTATCATCTCTTTGCGAATAGGGAGAGAATCGAAATTACTTCATAAATATATATATATATATATATGCTTTTTAGCTGTAATTATTTCTCGAGACAATTAATTTGAATTATCTTCATTAAATAAATTTCCTAAATATGAATATGTATGTACAGTACATTCATACACATATACGTTATGCATAACGTACTGTTAATACATATATCCATTTGTTTTCTTGAAATACTGTGCCAGTCTAATTAAAGTTTTATAGAACGTTACTCCTTTTTTAATGCAGAGAAATAGACTCAACATTCGAGGATTTGCATTCGCGAGGTTTTCCCGGAACGTAACCCTCGCGAATGTTAAGGGATTACTGTATATATGTTTTATTTGTTCTATTTCTACGTCGATCATTTATTTTAAAATAGCATTCGATGTCTAGTAATAGCATAAAAGTACTAGACATCAGATTTATTAAAAAAGTAATTTAATTAAATAATAAAATATAATAAATTACATAAATACTTGTGTAGCGTATTCCGTAATCCAGCGGTGAATTACCAATAAAAAGGATGGAAAAGAGCAGAAAAAATTGCAAACTTAACTTTGAACATTGAAAGGTCTTTGGGAAGAAGGTGAATAAAGTGAAGATGTTTATCACGTAATTATTTTGGAATTCGCAACTGTTTTTTTTTTTTTTTTTAACTTAAAGATACCATTAGTACGCCGTTCGTGTCTTTAAATATGATGCAGTGTTTAAATAGGGCATTGACCGAAACAAAATAGAAAACTAATTTGACGTGTAATAACTCTTATCGCAACCCTTTACAAAAAGCTGTTATTTTATTGCTTTCGAAATTTAATCATTTATTTGTATCTCTCCAGGTCTTAAGAATAAGTCATTTTATTAAATTTTTTCTAGTAATATCTTAATGAATAAATGATGTAATGAGATGTACAAATAATGTATAATGCAAATGAGCAAGTCATTTACAATTGCTAAAGCCAGGTCATTTACAATAGATATTTTTAGGCACTGCTAGTGACGTTTATATGTATTAGAAATATAAATTCTGTTCAAAATATTTAATTTTTTATCAATGTTTAATGTATTGTCGATTACTATTACTGGGATGAATACGTCTAATTACAAAAGCAAAAATAAAGAGCTTAATAAACCTAAGGGTATGGTACACATTTTAAGATCACAAATATTATGTATATTCTGAAAAACATTTTTGTCAAAAACATAATCAGTACATGTAGCAAGTTGCCAGAACGCAGTTGTGATTAACATAGATTTATTTTCTTACTTGGAGAAATTTCTGCTTTTGGAATGGGGAATCTTAGGGAATTAAGAGTTTCGGTTCCCGAACTTATAATGTTTAAAAAAAATCACGTATTTCAAAAATCGGTTACGACAAAGTATCATATGATCTAACTGCCGGAACATCTCTATCATTTGACAAAAATGTAGCTTTAGATTCGAAGATTTCAGATATTTTTTTATGATATATTCTAGAATTGTCTGTATTGTGCAAGAAACTGGTATAATCAAAGCGGGACGTTTCGTGTTTTATCGGAAAAAACATAAAAAAACTCTTTAATTCACACATTTTTTGAGAGCGCGAGTAACTTAAAAAACTAGTCGTTGTGGGCCACCGTAATACTTACCCAACATGGATATGCATAATATAAAATATGAAAATATAACAAGTGTAAACTGTTTATAAAATGCATTGCAATTCGAATAAAATCCTGGCTTGATGACGTCATAAACTTTAAAAGCTCTATTACTGAATTGCGTAAAAGAAGCAACCTTATAACTCCAAAATCGACAATTATATTAGCTAATGGTTTACTGTGTCGGAATAAGCGTCTCATTTCCAGTTAAAATATATCTTTGAATTGAAATTTGAATGAAATACAGAGTCATTAAAAATCGAAGAGTGTGGGAAATATAATTACAAATATCTCAGCAACTATTTATCCGATCTATTTCCTTCTTTATGCGAAATTTATGCTTTTTTATTGTCTTTTATATTCACACCTGAAAATAAACAATTTAGAAAAAAATTACATACTTTTTATCAGAACGAATATTTCGAGAGTCCGAAAAAATAGTTCCGGATAATCGAGGTTACTGAAATGCAATAAGCTTCTTTCCATTATTACATACTACGTACATACCGAATTTCAGGTCTCTATCTCAATTTGTGCGGGAGGTAAAGCGTTTATAGACATACACACAGACACACAAACAGACGGATGGCAGAATCTTTTTTTAAAAATATGTTTTCCGGAATTTCCCGTGTCTAAAACGTGTAAATCCGTCAATTATTTTTTGTTTCGATTTTCAAAACGATTAAAAGAGTTACCCTATACTACGTATAATGGGTAAGTAATAACATAGTATTTTTTATATAAAATAGATAATTAAAACGCTTGATTTAGGATTAAATAATAAAGTGCCATTATAAATCTACTTGTTACTAATTAATATTTACAGTTTTTCCTGTTATAAGAAATTCATGTGCGAACTCTTATTTTGAACAAGAATTGTATTCCAAAATAATTATCATCTAAAGAAGAAATATAACATAATTTTCAATGCAATTTATATCATTTTAGAAGTTGTATAATCAAATTAATAAAATAATAGTCAAATGTATCGATCGATATTTATAATTAGTTGATATAATTTGTAGCCAATAAAATATTTATTAAAAAACGTACAACTAAATAGACACAGAACTATAATTAAATACTAAATATACGTTAAAAATTAAACTGAGCTGATGAATTGCTTTAAACTGTATATAAAATAAAGGTTACAATCATTATTCCCTTTTGGTAATCTAAGCTTTGTTTCCGGAAAGTATCCAAAGTATCATAGAAAAATAAAAGTTTAGCTTAATTTACCAAACTAAAATGTTATTTTTTAATAATACTTCACAAAGATTACCTATTGCTTTGTAATAAATTATCTATCTTTTTCCATTAAGGGGCATTGTTCTTCTTTATATGCACATTCAATAACTTAAAAGATAAGGTAATGCAGAGAGAGGAATAACATTCTTTTTGATAATGTAAATTCCTTTTTATGATTTACTGTACACTTTATGTATATTGAAATCGTGAAAGGTTTGAACAGGCATTTTGTATGCAACAAATATCCTGAATGTAGGTTTGTTACGTGGAACAAAGTTCCTGAATTGTTTTTCCATTTTATTCAATACAACAATAAATGAGGTCAAATTTAATGTTTTAGAAATCTGCATTGAACACAATTTTAATTAAAAAAAATTATGTATAAGAAATAATCTTACTTTAGAGGAATATTATTCTTTTTGATAATGTAAATTCCTTTTTACCATTTACCGTACACTTTATGCATACTGAAATCGTGAAATGTTTGAACAGGCATTTTTTATGCAAAAAATATTGTGAATGTGGGTTGGTTATGTAGAACAAAGTTCCTGAATTGTTTTCCCATTTTATTCAATGCAACAATAAATGAGATCAAATTTAATGTTTTAGAAATTTATTGCATTAAACACAATTTTAATTTTTAAAAAAAAGTATTTGAAATAATTTTACTTCAATGATTATTATTTATAATTAAAAAATAAAAGTGTATAAGCAATTAATTTATTTCTAAGAAACACATGGTATTAATTTAGATATATGTATAGGAAGATAATTTAATTTAAAAATTAAAAGTTATTAATAACTAATAATTCAAATTCTTGATATCGGACATTATTACTAGAAGTATCATTATTCTTTTTCACTACAAAAATATTTTTTTCAAGAGAATATATTTGATTATACGCTCCATTTATTGTATATATCCACGGCCAAACTCGACTTTGTGCTTAAGGAGAAGGGGAATGATCGAGTTTGGCCATAACATAGCATATTTTTTTAACTAAGCTAAAAACATTAAAAGCAGTTACTGCAACAATAACAGACAAATGTACAACAATACGTGGTTCATATTTTTCAAGCCAGGTTAAAGTGAAAATATAAACATTAACCACGTGTTGCATTACATATATCTCTTGTTGTAACAGTAGCTGTTTCCATGCATTTAATGTAGAAACACTGTTTAGTTACACGGCGCTGTGACGCCAAAGACGACTACCTATACTTTGACTCCCAAAACCCTCTATTACAGTGATCTCTCACTTATACGCGATGTTCAGTAAATACTTTTTCATATCACTATTTTAAAACAGTAAAATTCGATTTATAAATTCTGCAATTTAAGAAGTCGAAAATTACCCTATAAAAAAACCGGTGCTGTAAAATGACTTAAGTGTACCGGGTATAAGTGAGAGATCACTATATTTAGGAACGCAGCCCGCGAAAGGATGCTTGATTGTTAATGATTCGAAATTGCGACTGTTTTGTCACTTATGAAATGAAGCATTGCCTCTCTATATATCTTGATTTGAATCATGTACATATACCGGGTGATCCAAAAGTCAGAACGAATTTTAAAAATGAATAATTCGAAAACGAATCAAGATACAAAGATACGGTTTGCACCAAATGAATGGAAAATAAACCGGGTTTTCTGTGGCAACGAAAAAAATAGTTCTGTTGTCGACCAACAGATGGCGCTATAGTGCTTTATTGCATCAAAAGATGATTTACAAATAAAAAAATGTTGACAACTTAGAAGTCAGCTTAATTACAGTTAATTAGTACTACAGTAAATGTTCAGTGTGTTGTCCATCATTCATAAGTACAGCTGTGAGACGAGGCACCACACCGTTCACAGTATTTAGTAGCATTTCTTGCGTTATGGCAGACACATTTTGGCGGATGGCATCTTTCAGTGCTGCTAGTGATGCCGGTTGGTGGCGGTACACTTTTGACTTCAAGAATCCCCACAGCCAAAAGTCACAAGGTGTCAGATCGGGAGATCTTGGAGTCCATGCGTGATTAAAATAGCGAATGATAATGCGATCCTCCCAAAATGTTGAGCGTAGCAGACGTCTCACAGGCAGAGCAATATGAGATGTGCTCCATCTTGTATAAAGATAACTGTTTGGAGTGCCTGTCGCACTTGCAATTCAGGAACAATGTTGTTCTGTAACAGTGCTACGCTGACCAGTGACAGAAACTGTTTTGAAACCCGTCTGTGTGACTTCCTCGAAACAAAATGGACCAATTAAGAAATCATCAGTGAAGCGACAGCAGACTGTCACTTTAAGCTGTTGCAAGGGTACCTGATCAAATGCATATGGATTTTCTGTGGTCCACACCCGAACAAATTGAGATAGAAAGTTGAAATTTGGTATGTACTTAGTATGTAATAAT
This sequence comes from Maratus michaelseni, assembly GCA_963931845.1. NCBI lineage: Eukaryota > Metazoa > Arthropoda > Arachnida > Araneae > Salticidae > Maratus > Maratus michaelseni. Next base: position 91,898,285 of record OZ007595.1, read on the forward strand.
GAAAAAAAGCCTATTGAATTTCAGTAACCTCGATTATCCTGAACTGTTATTTTCGGACTGTCGAAATATTCGTTGTGATAAAAGGTATATAAAATTTTTCGAAAGTGTTTATTTTAAGGAGTGAACATAATAGACAATAAAAAATCATAAATTTTGCATAAAGAATGAAGTCGATCGGATTAATAGTTGCCGAGATATTTGTAAAAATATTTGCCGCACTCTTCAATTTTTCATGACCCTCTATTTCGTTCAAATTTCAATTCAAAGATATATTTTAATTGGAAATGAGACGCTTAATCCGACGCAATAAATTTGTTAGTTAATATGATTATCCTTTTTGGAGTTATAAGGATGTTTCTTTTACGCAATTCAGTAAAAGAGCATTTAAAGTTTATGACGTCATCAAGCCACAATTTTATTCGAATTGCAATGTATTTTATAAATAGTTTACACGTGTTTTCTTTTCACATTTTATATAATCGATATCCATGATGGACAAGTATTATGGTGGCCTCTAACGACTAGTTTTTATAATTCGTGAGTGAGAGTGTCAAGCATGAAATTGCACGGTCATAACATCAGTTTTCATATTCCAGTTTCAACGGTAGACGTTAAATTTTACATAATATGTATATGGGAGCTTTCGCTTCTTTTGCGGGATATGTAAGGAAATATTTAATTTACTCACACAAAGAATTGCGAGTATTGTTTAAAACAAACGTTAAAGTGTTTGAAAATAAATAAAAAATTAGATAAAAACGTGGCATTCCATTTTCTTATTGAATCTCTTAATTTTCTTGAAGAAAAGTGCCTATCATAAATGTCACGATGCGGATTTTGAATTGTAACTGTACTAGAATGAACTTTTAAAAAAGACGACTTGACGTCGAAATGGTGTCCTTATTATTGAGAGCTCCAACTAGACAAATATCCAGATTTTATACCAGTTACATCTGAAAGTTTAGCTGTACAGGAAATCTTCGATGGGTGATGAAAATGGGGCGATGATTGAAATCTTAGAGGAAATAAATTCGTTTATAGAACATTTTCATTATAAACTTAAAACATGATCCATTTCCTTACTTTGAAGTATAATTCGCAGATGTTTCGCATTATATCGGAGTTTTTGTTATAACAAAACTCTGGAGAAAGCTACAGTTACTTAGATTTTAATTTTGTAGATAATATTTGTAAATATATTTTGTATATAGTTTTTATTTAAATTGTTTAATGTTTAACATAATATGTACTTAACCCAGAAATCCATAACCATTTTTCCCTTTATAATGACAATACTTTTATTTTACATATGTGATACTATTAAAATCATAAAAGTATTCTGATGTTTGTTTAAGCGAATGTTTGAACAGAAAATATAAGAATCCACTGTGGTTATTAACCCCTTAATCGTCGTGCCCGAGACATTCACGGGCAGCGTAGGTTACGCCTGTTTTATTCAGATTGTTTGATTCCCACCAATTTTTTTAAATAGTATTATTGGCTTTATTCTTGCATTATTTTATCGGTCTATTAAATAAGACGAACATTTCTACTTAAAAAAATTGGTGGTAATCAAGCAATCTGAATTTTTAAAAAGTAGCCTACACTTAAAGGGCACGACGATTAAGGGGTTAAAAGATATTCACTGATTCTAACCATCGGCAGAAAAAAAAGGGAACGCTTATTTCCGAACTGACGTAATCTGTAACTATTCAACAACCAAACTATTCAACTATTCAAATATTTTAAACTGTCAACTTTTAATCATGAGTACTCTGTAGTCTGAATCATTGTTTGTGCATAATTTGATGACTGAGTTTATCTGGATTATATGTTTATATCTTACATCGTTTTCTATTAAAACAAATGCTAAAAATATTAATCATATTTGAGGGATTTGCTATGGTGCACTGAAAGGAACAGAACATATTACAATAGTGGTGCAAAGGTTAATTTTTTTAACTTACAAAAGGAAAACTAATTTTTATAATTGCTGAAGCTTGCTGTAAAATATGACACTTGAAAATGAAAAATATTTAGGGTCGGAGTAACCAAATATAGTCTTCTAAAATTAAGGAATTAAAGGTTATATTAAAATAAATATAAAAAAATTTGACGCGCGACTAATCACGAGTAAATAAATAACTGCATAATTATTTATAATAAGAAGTTACTGTTAAAAATTTGCAGCAAACTGTCCAGTCATTTACCCGTTTTTATAGAATACGGTTACATAACTGTAATTTAACTTTATTCTGACCATAATATTGTCCATATTATGGTCAGAATAGAGTTCAATTATGGTCATGTAACCGTTTCCTGCAAAAACGGTCAAATGACTGGACAGTATGCTGCAAATTTTTAACAGTGTTGAGTTACTTCTGTTTGGTGCATTATTTACTATGAGATTTATCGTTTTATCATTTCTCCCTATTTTTGTATTCTAATGTACATCTTCCAAATCTCCTTATATAATAAGCTCTTTTAAAAACTTGACTTTGCAATTTTTTTAACTTCACCTTGAAACAATTTTTGAGAAATGAGCTGCTACAATTGACTTGAAAAATTACGAAGCAGCGCGTGAAATTGTTGACATAATTTCGTGTGTAAACGCTTTCAACTAAGTGGTGAAATACTTAAGATAACCGAACAATTCGATTCTTTTGTCACTAATATTAAAGTGTAGCAAATGTTCAAGATTTTCATAAAAACGGCATTCAAAAGTTTTTGTTGAAACAAAAGTTACGATAAAAATAATTTCCGCTGCCACCAGATATGTCATAAAGGATGTTCATTTTTAAACCCATTTTATTCAAAACGGCTTTGTAGATTGAGTGCAAGATTCAGCTAAAATAGCTAGATAAATTTTCATGAAATTTAAACATGTTGCACAATGAATAACAGGGAGAAAACAATTCTTAGTTTTGAGTGCAGATATTTCCGCATAGAAAATATAGCCTCATTTTACCGCAAATGTTAAGCAGAAATCAGACAATTCTGCGATTAAAAAAGGCCATGATTAGTATTCGAAAATAGTGGTGATCAAAAGTAAGGACGCACGGACCCTGAATAAATCTATGCGAAATAACTTAAATTTTTTCCTTGAATTGATATTCACAAATTTATATTTATTTGTGTTCGTTAAATAATTCCTATTTTCTGTATTTAAATAAAATATTCATTATTTATTATTAAAAGAGAACAAGTTTTACTTCATAATATTTTTTTCCAAAAATACAGAAAAGCTAGAGCACCAAACATTACCGACAAACTTTTATCTGAAACAAGTATTAAAATCTTTAAAAATAAGTTGAAATGTTCATTATTTTTTCTTGTTATTTTTGTTGTTGTTGTTGTTGTTGTTGTAGTCGTAGTAGTTTTTGTTGTTATCTTTATTTTTATTGAATTTCAATGAAACATTAAATTACAAAACATTTACATTATATCCAATGGTTGGAGTACCATAGTTGAGATTTTTTCCAACAGAGCGAAAATAAGCCGGGACCAGGACTCAAACGTGGGTACTTTGGTTTGCCATACCAACGCTCTCCCTACTGAGCTATCCCGACGACACATTATATTCTTTTACAAACACAATGTCTTTTAAAATTTCAATAATATATTTTTTGCTTAAATAATTAATTTGCATATTGTAATTGAGTCATATGAAGTCTCTCTAAGTTAAATTTATTTATGTATATCTTGCCTTAATTACACATTTAAAACAATATTTCATTTGTAACTTTTTTAGTTTAATGCGATGTATAATTCGAATAAATATACCACTAAACAAGCCTTGTATAGTACATAATATTATTCCGGATGTTCCACAACTTTAATTTACAATCATGTAATAGAGTCGAGTTTAAATTACAGCAAACCTAACTTCTCTTACCTGCGATTCTAAACTAACCAATACTTATAATATAGATATATCAAACCGCTGGTCCTGAGTATTTATTCCAGACGGATTGTAACTCCTGACTGTGCTGTCTAAAGCTGGAAGAGAAACTTGCCGTAAGATAAACTTTAACTATAAATTACAATTGATTAACTGTACGTAAACCTACAAATGAGATGTTTTACGTATTTTATTTAGTTATTTTATTAACAGGTAGAGAATCAATCTGTTTGATCTTGTGATGCATATATTATGTCTAATCAGACCCATTTGTCGGTTTAACTTAATAATAGGGATGATGAATAATGTAATTTATGAAAATGTATGTAGAGATATTTTATCTGGAATAAACCTGATTAAGTTCGTTTGATTATCAGAATTTATGATACATTTTTAGGGGCGTTCGTAATTATATAAATACGTAGCATTTAAGTCGTCGTCTGGTCCATCCGTCTGTCCGCATATAACAGCTAAAAAACTACCCAAACGAATGGTTTTAAATTTAATATATATCATCGTTGCAGAATTTTGTCGAGTCATGTCAAATTTTATGAAAATCGAATCAAAACTTAAAAAGATATTAATAAAAATATTTTAATAAGTAATTTGATTTTTTTAAAAATCGATACTTTCTTGTTATAGCAACTTGCGAGGATTAATCGTCAAGCGACCGAGTTGTATCGCCAAGTTATCTGAAATACATGACGTTATAGTTATATGCGACGTATATGACATTTTATAACTTTTATGACGAAGTTATAGTCACATTCTTCATTCTATTAAATCCTATCATACGTAATTAATTTAATGATATCTCATGACAGGTAATGATTCTAAGTTACCATGGTGATTACGTCATATTATATATGTATTACTGAATTTAAAAACTGAATTTGTGTACTAAACTTCTTTAATTACAGCAATCCTATTGTAACGGCCATCATTAAGTATTAGGCAGTGCGGTAGAGCAAGAGAGAACACAAAAGTTTAGGTTTGTATTAAAACCAGTTTATTAAACTTAATCGGGCAGGGAGGTTGAGCGAGAACTACTCGTTTTACCTAACTTTAACCAAAAAAAGGTTTAGCTTTCGACTTGAAGCGGTGTAAAATAAAGAAATATCCAATAAGTAAAATAGAATATATACGGAAAAATATCGTTCGCAGTTCGTCGACTGAGGAGAATCAGGGTGCAAATTCGCGATAAAACAATGTCTTGTTTAATTTATGGTGAACTCTGATACAGGGTTACACCAGTTCAACAGGCGCGTAAAGCTATGCAGCTTAACTTTAGCTCCTACGTACTGCTATTAAGTACCGATGCCAAGTACCACTCTAAACGAAAATTCACCGCTTATATATCCACAGTATCGATTGACCAGCTACAATAATTTGCATAAATATCGAAAGAACACAATTTCCGAGATTCACACATCCATCGAAGGTTAGAGAAAAGAGAGTATTGATAAACTTTTACGCACATGAACGATTAGTGGACAAAAATTACGATCGCATTCAAAAACATCGCCTACTCACGTGACGAGAGTAGTCGACCTGTCACACTATAATCTACGGACAGTTTTTTGGATAGATGTTCCCAAGGAAATAGATATTAAATACAAAAGAGTCTAAACATGTATTTCCAGTTCTGAAAATTTCAAAGCTATGCTTAAGTTTCCCATTAGATTTTTCAGTAAATTTCCACAAATGATAAAATATTGCCAACTTAAAACATATTCATTTTATTACGTAAATTAATCATATCATAATAACAAACGATATAATTCATTTCACTGAAACTAATTTTAGTACGAATGCACCCCAATTGTCACGTTTGAAGTGCAATTTCCAACTTGTTACTTTCTTCTATCTATAATAGGGGAAAGTATTGTAATCGAAATTTTTTCCGATTTCCGGTTTTTGACGGACTATACGTTTTAGAGGTCAGAGATTCCGAAAAACATGTTTTTTTCAAAATGTCCGTCTGTCCGTGTATCTGTCCTCATTGTATCATCGAAAAGTGCATGACGTTATGCATAGAATTGAACCAAACTTGATGTATGGATTTGTAAATATGGCCAGCAAGTCCTTTTTGAATTTGGGGATGTTCCACCGGAAGGGGGCTCTTAGATAGCGATTTTTGTGCCATTTTCTTTATTGTATCATCGAAAAGTGTATGAAGTTCTGCACAGAATTGAATAAAATTGTATGAATATGTTTTTGACTATTTGGCCTGCAAGTCCCAGTTGAATTTGGTGATATTTCGCCGGAACGGGGTGCCGTGATAGACAATTAAATATTTCAAATTCAAATAGATGTACAAAAAAATTAGAAATGCTAAATGTTTTTTAGTTAAATCTAAGGCCTTGATCCAAGGATTCCAGAACAATTTTGGTTTTGCCGCTATCTTAAAAAATGGCTGAGATATAGCAGTTTGAAATTTTAGAGTGGCTGACATCTTGAAGCAAGACAGCAGGATTTTTCCGTAAACGGGTTTCATTTATGAGTTTTAGTGGACATGGTTTCTGCAAATTTCCTTTCATTGTTGTAACCATCGTTCCAACTCTTATTTGCTTCACACTATATTTGCCAACGTGAAATTCTAGTCCAGCTTGGCGACACTTGGCGAAATATGGCCGAAACTGGCAACAAAAATAAGTTGCCATAAATGAACCCAACGTGACTATAGCTGACTAATTTGGTGATAATCTCATTCAAATTCAATATTGGCGAGAACTGAGAATGAATCTTCTTTAATCGGGTTTCCCGAATTTAGCTTAGTGTTTTCCAGTAAAATTATCTACAATCTTTAAACCAAGGAATAAAGAGGATATCTCGTTTCCTGCCGGTACAAGCCAGAAGGACTTTTCGTATTTTAGTATCCATCGGCTGATCTCATCCAGTTAACCCGGCGATTCGTAAGCAGCTGGCGTTAAACAGACGTTTTTTCGGTATGATAGGAAAATTTGAAGCATTAACATGCAGGAGATAGAAGAAAGTTTTGGGATTGATACATCCGAATTGTACAGTATTTAGAGACATTTTATCTGGAGTAAATCTGATTAATTTCGTTGACTTATCCGGATTTATGATTCATTTTATTTCATTAAAAACTAAAGGAGTTTTGGTGAAAATCTACAGTACTACAGTAATTTTTAAAAAATGTGGGCTTTTAACCAAAACCAGTAGTAGATATAAATTTTATGAAAGCGTTGTTTCAAACAAAAGTCTTGCATGAAACATTTAATAATATTTAGATTAGTTTCAGATAGTGGATTCATAAGACGAGTTCCTTAGTTATTACATGCGATATGAAAAGTTATACAATATTAAGACTACACTTGATTGTATTTTTGTATGGAAATATTTAAGCAATATTATTACTTACCCTAACAGATATTTTGCATTAAAAAAAATAATTTAAACTTCTTTTTTATCATCATACGCGAGAACAAAATTAAGGAAGTATCGTATTATATCTTTTTTAACCAAATAATTAAGAAACAGAATTAAAATAATGCTTTTAATGCTTTAATAATGATGCAGAAATGAAATTATGTGGATGAAATGAAAATCTTCTTTAAAAGAATAATTTGTTAAAATTGTGATAAAATAATTGCTGCAATTAATTATGTTCTTAATTTGTCTGTAACGGTCATTGGTTAGCACTAGTTAAATGTCTCATTTTGTTGGTTTAAAGTTTAATAAACATACACTGTAAAAAATGACCAATGTTTCTTATTTTATGAAAATATACTATAATCAAGAAGGAAAATATAATATAATCTTCTGAGTTATCCGAAATTCCGAATAGCGTGTTCTATTGTCTAGCCGCATATGTTAATTTATATATGAAAGAGTAAAGAAATAATCTTAATTTTAATGCTATTGTTAACGCTGTTAATTCTGCATGCTTGTCTGTTAAACATATTTTTTGAGCATGAAAATGTTTACTTGAGAACTGATAGCATTTGAAAAACAGGTATTTCAGGCTGAAGACATTAATTAATACACTATAAAAAACCTTCGGAAACGTTTTTGAAAAATACGGGTAGCAAAAAATACTTTGTTTTTATAAATAATTCTTTAAATTTTGGAAATGTATTGGTTTCTGGGGATTCAAAAGACAATGGAACACGATATTCGGAATTTCGGATAACTCAGAAGATTATATTATATTTTCGTTCGTGGTTATAGTATAATTTCATAAAATAAGGAACATTGGTCATTTTTTACTGTGTGTAACACTAGCACTGATATCTAAAGAAATATATACATTTCTGAATATTCCGCTACTTACATTGGTAAAACAAGAAAGAAATAAAGACAATAACTTTAAATTTTTCTACTAGTTACAGTTAATAAATTTATTCCCTCTGAAATATATGTTATAAATCGATGAAATCGTTGAAGATGATTGGCGATAAGCTGTATGGAATTGCAGTTGAATTATATAAGTGAAACGAGTTGTTCTTTCGATGAATAAATATGGTCGCAGTCGCCGTTTATTCGAAGCATAAATATTGTGGCAGTCGTCGTAGAGGATCCAGGAAATGAATTGACATCATGGGTGTTTCTCCAGTATGAAAAAAACAACTTATTCAGAATTCCATGTTTTATTTTAAAAATCGACATGAAAGCAGTCCTCACATGATTTAAATGTGCATTGCCATCTCTTACTGAAATAGTTGTCACAAGCTGTTATATATTATCATAATTATCGACAAACTATTAGGCTTAATTATTTAGAATACAGTATGAGTAAAAGACGCAGCCAGGGGACTCTTAACAGTTGCAAAAACGGCCAAAAAACGGAGGGAAGCACGATTACACTCGCTTTTTGTGAATAAGCGGAAAGATACCAGATCATAACGTAGCGCGTGTTCTAACCAATGAGAGAATAAGGAATACGAGTACAATCTACGTCATGACCAATGAGGATGATGAAGTAAATAGTTCTAACATATTCTAAGCGGACGCATTTTATAGTGAAAAGAAACGAACGCGCGAAAACTCGGAAAGAGGAAAAGGAAGAATAAAATAAAATGTTTTCGAAAAACATTCGAATTCACAGAAATGATCAGAATTTATGACATCATTTAGGAGTAACATACATAATAATATATGAATAATGTAACATATATATATATATATATATATTTGTATGAAAAAAATTATCCTTATTTTGTTTTATTTATTTAATTATATGTTGTGATTACAAATGAAATGTTAATCTCAAAGCGTATTTAGAATTATATAATAAAGATATTTGATTAACACATTTAAAATATTACTCAACTCATTAATACACGTATATCATATCATAAAGTGAAAAAAAATAGATTATGCTGGTAAAAAAAAAAAATTATTTATTTTAAATTTAAATGCTTTTATTTTTTTGTATTAACATGATTAAGTCTTTTAAATAAAAATGATTCTTATTAACTTAAGGTTGGTTACACAAAAGAACAAAAAATATCCTGTGACTGCAACACTATTAACGTAAATTATTTGGAAAGAAAATTAAGAAAAATGTTTTAGTGTTTTTATAGGAAATAGAGCATACGAAATTTATATTTTTTTTTAGTGCACTAAATTAAATGAGGTGCATGTTTTTTCATATTAAAAATAAAAGAGGTTAATAATTTGCGCCTGTCTGCTCTCAGAATATATATATATATATATATATATGTATATATATTTACATTTGAATTACAATAAAATTAATAGTGGCAATATGTTTATTTTGTTAAAGAAACGAAACGGATTAGAAACTAGAGTCCGAAATAACACAAAATACATTTTTTCACTTTAATTTCAAAATGCTGAAAATATTTAACAATAATTGTCGGTAATTTTATTAAAATGTATAGGCATTTACAATGATATATTATGCAATTAGGTCTATACAGCATGATTATTCTTCAAAAGTTCTTACACCGGGAGAACATTATTGGTCGCGTTAGATGTTTTTGTCGCCGGTACCAGCATACAGAAAATAGAAAACAAGAAGCAATTTTTATGTCATATTGGAATATTACAATTCAATAAAGTTATAAATTGACAATGTATCTAAATTATCTATTTTTCTTACGAGCATTGGACTATTAGGAATAGGTAAAAAATAACGGACACTAGTTATCGTTTCGCAGAAGTTTCCAGGAATTAGAACTTTGATTAAAACATGTACCTGAAAGAAAGAAAAAAAAAGGCACTCCGGGAGTGCCGACAGAAATGAAAACTTAAACAATTACGTCTGTATTTTTTGAATCGTCAGGAAATGTTTTATTGAGCAGGAAATACGTTTAAATGAAGTTTTTTTTTATTATTCATTATTATAAACTACTACTATAAAAATTATATTACAATTTTCATTTAATACACTATTGTACATGAAAAATAATACATATCATTTTACATACAAAATTGCAATCTGTTGCTTAAAACGTAAATTTACAAATACATGAAATATGAAATTTAATTAATTGGTATTCTTTGAAATGAATACCAATGAAACTTATGAATTTCCATCCTCAATTTCAACAACTCTTCCATCATCATCATTATTATCATTATATTCCAGAACTGATACTATAGGTTTATGGTAACTAAAATAGGAAACAAACAATTGTGATTAGAATCTACTTAAATATCTTATAAAGATTGCATCAATTGTAGTTTTATATCTCGTTGTGCTAAGATTGCGATCATTTTCATCGTTAAATGAAATTCTCTATGTAAAAATTCAATTAATGGTAGATTTTCATCATCCGCAAAGTTGATGTTGAAATCCCCACTCAAAATCATTAGCAATCTATTATAATATCTATGTTGAATTAACAGAAACGTGCGTTGAATTGTGTAGCAGCACTACTGAAAGCATTACCTTTTTCTAACTCTCGTACGTGTATTTCGGGGACCAATAGCGCACAGGCAAGCATGCGGCGCGCGGCGCACCCGCCCCGCCCTACCTCATACCGAACTATACACAATTCATGTACATACTTTTATATAGAGGTGTCGGTTACAGTAATAGTATCGCGAGTTCCGTGGTTTTTTCCCATCTCAAAAAATGCCCAACGCGCCTAAAGAAGTTTTCACTTCAAAAACAGAGGCGTCTTGTCACTTGACTATGGTGGTTGAGAAACATTTATTTTCAGCTACATCTATCAATCAAATATCTATCATTAAAAAAATCATAAATATATATTTTTTAAAAGCTTGTTTAGTGTGTGCTTTTAAAATTTTACATGATTTTTCTTCTCGAACACACTACTTGATACTGGAATTGTATATATATATATATATATATATATATATATATATATTTCTGAATTATTAAAAAACAGTTATTGTAAATTCCAAATAATCTTTCTTTAAACAAAATCACTTCAAATTGACATATCAATGTTTTTTAAAGAAAAAAAAATATTCTGAATGCTTATAGAAGAAATTATAAATTTAGTGTAATTTTTTTTAAAACTTATAAGATTCTATCTTATTTCTTGTTTTATAGTAAAATTACAAATGTTAAACAGAATTCCAGAATATGAATTCACCAATTTATCAATTGAAATAGAATTTAATTGGTGTAAACTGTGACAAACTTTAAACTATATTAATTATTTTAAGCTATTTTTAAAGATTAGTATTCTTAACATGCAGATTTTATTCGTCGTCTCAAACTCCAGAAATTTATATTTAATTTTTTAAACCTAAGTATAAAAAGCATTAAAAATAATATTAAATTATATATACCATACATTCCGATTTATAACGTGCACTTTTGAAACAAGAAACTTGATCCAAATGTACAGGTGCGAGTTATACCACGGGTCTAAAAATAAAAGACTAAAAATTAAGCATAATAGTTGAATTTTTTATATTTGTAAACTAGAGAAGAAGACGTAATTATTTGAATAAACATAAGTAAGATTTTAAATGATTTGTGGGGATTAAAGCAGATAAGTTTTGTAGTACCGCATGTCCTCACTTCATATTTGCTTATTTTCTGAATGTTTGTAACTACTTATTAAAATTCTTAATGATTTTTATTGTATTTTCATTCTACATATGTCATGAAGATATCTTTGCAAAACCGGAGTTGCGTGTAAGACACGAATATACCTGAAAATAGAAAAATACAGTCTCAAATCCTAGGTTCGCGTTTTGTGCTAGAGTGCGTTATACGCCAATGCGGTATATCTACACATTAAAACAAAAAGGTATTTTTGTCAAATTCACACGAAATCTTGCCCAATGCGCATGCGTGAAAAATCCTTCCGTGATGTCCACTCTTAACAAAGTGAACGATTCACCGCAGAACTCGATGCCACATCCACTCATAACTACCTCCATGGTACCAGCGAATGCCAATGAGCTGAGCAATTCTGCCAATCAGTTGAGGGCTTTTCCTTTCCAGAAACGAAGCGATGATTCTTTAGGAAAGATGATTCATAATAGCTATCGTTCGATGGCGTTTCAAGAAGCTTGGATAACTATTATCAGGTATTTTTTCATTTGATCTTTATTTATTTTGGTTTATTGAGCTCATGAACATAGAAACAGATATATATTTCTAAGTTCATGATTAAGTTCTTTGTGTTCTCCGTATAATATTAGCAAAATTGATCCAAGAAAATTGATCCAAATGTACAGGTGCGCGTTCGAGTATAAAAATGAAATATTAAAAATTAAGCATATTAGTTGTAAGCATATTAGTTGAGTAAGATTTCAAACGGTTTGTGAGGATTAAAGCAGATAAGCTTTGTAGTACCGCATGTCCTGACTTCACATTTGCTTATTTTCTGAATGTTTCTACTAATTATTAAACTTCTTAATGATATTTACTGTATTTTCATTCTACATATGTCATGAATGTATCTTTGCACAAACGTTGTTACGTGTAATAAACAAATATGCCTAAAAATGGAAAAATACAGTCTCAAATCGTTGGTTCGCGTTTTGTGCTAGAGTACCTTATACCCCAATGTGGTATATATATTTTTAAGTTTGTTGGAAAAATTTTTTTCTATTAGTTTAAAACTAATGACTAATTATTATTAAGAGAGAAATTATAATTTTCTTTAGTATGAAATAACCAAAATAATAATCATTTTATATAAATGAATACTGAATAAATTACATTATTCATTCTTAAACATTTTGCTATTTTACCTTGTCTTATGTTTTCGAAATTAAATTAAAATATTTGAAGTTTTACTTTATATAGTATTTAAAAATTAAAGATATAATAAATATGATATTCTATGAAAACTGGAAATAAACTGCAAAATGCTATAAATAGAATCAATATAATGAATAATTACAAACCAGGATTTTTTTTTCAAAATACATAAATAAATATTTGCCTATAAAATTTAAACTTATAAATGTCTTTAAATAACTGAATATATTAACTTCACTTATTCATAAATATATTGTGTTGAAACATTAAGCTTCGCACTTCAGAAAATACATTTTTCATAAGATTACCATATTGGAATGTTATTTTAATAAATGCTAGAAATTGTTAAAATTTTTCGTGATAAATGACAATTTAAATGGCATAAATGTAACATATAAACGAAATCAAATTAAAATACTGGTATTTGAAAACGAAAGTTGATCAAGTTGTTAGAAAAAGTATTAGAATTTCAATCAGGCTTCTTTCAGTCAAAGTAATTAAGAGAAAATCACGTTTAACTGAAGCAGATATTACTTTTATTTTTCAATACATTTTTGAGATTTTTTTTCTGTGTTAAAATATGTGCAAAATAAATTTTGCATCTAAAAGGTCTATTTATTGGTGTATGTTTTTCAAAAATATTTTTATGGATTCTTCATATAAGATGGCGTAAATCAAATTATGAAACTAAAAAAAGAGTCTATACAATTGATTAAAATTTTTCTTCTATTTTTGCAAACACCAATAGCATGGCAATAATTGTGAAAATATTGCAATTTTAAAAACCATTTTACATCAAAATGAAGTATTTTTTATCAAAATAAAATATTGCAAGTATTATGTGTTCCTATTCTTTAGTATTTTTCACTTGCTATCACTTTTATACCAAATTGTTTTCGCTTAGTTTGCTTATTCAACTGATAGTATAATCAATATATGGAAATTATTGTGTAAAATTGCAGCATACTCCCTGATGAACATTACAATGTGTAATTCATACCACAAGCCTAGGCAGTCAGCAAAATTCTCCTTGTTGATCTTACTGAATTATATCTCACATGGAGGAAAGTGACATTTGTACAACTCGGACATTAATCCGCTTTTATCGAAATGAAAAAAAAAAATATGTATGTATTATAACAAAAAAGTAAAATCATTCGTCAAGCATAGATTTTGAAACACTTTCCAACACACTCAGAATACTGTAAGAAAACGTCATCGTTTATCAAAGCTGAATCGTAACAAATAAGCGAGTCTTCTCAAAAATAAACCTTCTATTCAACTGAGGCTAGGACCCGCCGTATATGACTCATGCTCTGAAAATAGACATGGATCAACGCATCAGTTAGTGAGCTATTATAAAATATCCTTTAAAAATTTATGAGCAAATTCAGATTTTTGCATTTTTTGCCAGGTTTTTGCTTCAAATTCTCCTGTTTGCGGCGCGCCACGTTATGTTCAACGAGCAAAAATAATTATAAGGAATTGGAATATTACCAGACCACGTTAGGGCAACAATATACACACTTGAGAAATGTAAAAAATGCCAAATAAATCAATCAAAATGTTTGAGCCAAAGAAGCAGAACCTTCCCATAAGACATAAGTGATTTTTGAATTTGCAAAAGCCAAAAACTGCAAAATAAGGTTACGAAATTCCCTAAACAAACATTAGTCAGATCAAGATATTACACGTTGTTAGTAGTTTCGATCAAAAGTCAACAGTTATAAAAACAGAAACATATATGTATGTTAATTTTTTTATAACACCCTGTATATGAAAATAAAAAAATGGCAGCTCATGGAACCAAACATCATTTATTATCTGTCTATCCTGATAATGAAAAATACTTATTAAAATTTTCAAAGCATTCTCGAAATTTTAAATTTATATTTTATAATTTTCTACATTTAAAAGTCTAATGCATAAAAATATTTTGACAGCATCTGTTTTCCAATGCTTTTACAAACGAAAATTATCTATGCTCATCCAGATTACCATATGGTACAGAGCAACGGTATTATCGCAAATTTCTGAATTTATTTCATTGTCAACATAAAACCGCAGGAAAATTACAGAGAGGGAAAATGCGTATTATATGCTTGAAAGAAGGAAATCTAATGAAACCTTTTTTTGAAATAAAATGAATTGAACGCAGTATTTTATTGCATTAGAACTTCAAATGCGCAAATCATACAGAATATTCATCGTAATGGAAAAGGAAGAATGGGAAATAAATTTTCAGAAGTTAAAGTTATAAAGCGGCAGTTTTTGTATTATTCTAATACATTCAAATACAATAAATTTTAATATCAGTACGATCATATATTGCATTGATATTGTTTTACTTAAAATTCTTCATCTTTTAACCTTCTTACTGTCTAGGGATGAAAAGTGAAAGGATGAATAGTGTTCATTGGTTCAACTGTTTTAACATTTATTAAAAATGTGTAGTTTAAAAGAATACATCACGCATTCATTCAATCTTAAATATTATAAAGCTGTCAGTTAGTAACATAAAGTTGAGTTGTGTTTATAAAAAAAATGACGAGGCTGCAAATTGTTTTTAAAAAATAGGTCAATTGTATTTAAAAAAAACGATTCCATAACCTGTCAAATTGTGTAATGTATTAATGGCTTCTTTTACAACTAATTTCTGAGTTTTATAGAGCAGTGGTTCCTACATATTTTCACACGTAGAGCACTTTTAGAATAAATTCCCATGAAAGAGCTTATTAGGCCTACCATAACCCTGTGAATACATGGGAGAGGAAAGGAAATAGCCAGACATGTGTAAACTGTTCTGTAATAACAATGTAATAAAATTGTTTTCGTAGTATATTCTTCAAGGTGACGTGAAAAACCGATAGCATTGTTTAAGTATAAAACTGCTTTTGCAGTAAAAATGTCACTGAACATGGATATCTCACTCTTTAAATAAATAAATATGCTTTTTAATCTAAGAAAATAGAACATAATCACGAACGAAAATATAATATAGCCTATTCCCAGTTTCCCTCGTTTCTGGAAAGTGTTCTGTTATCTATAGAAACATCATAAACTAATAGACTTTCGAGATTTAGCGAAGCATTTATAAAAACAAAGTTTATTTTGCTGCCACCAATTTTTAGAAAAGTTTCTTAATAAGTTTCGTAGTATATTAATCATTTTTCTCATAGCGGAATATTGTTTTTCCGGGTGCTATCACGTCTATAGTAAACTCTTTCAGCTGCGTGACGTAATATATACGTAACGTAATATCTAAAATACATTATTTACAATGTTAATGTTAATAAAGGTTTCGTACGCTTTTACCACAATTTTTAATAGAATTTTTTGTCTTATTTAAAAGCTGAAAAGTATTACAAATCCTGCAATTAAACGAGACGTTTACAGATTCTACTATTTAAATATTAAATAGAAAAATATTATTAAAAATTTGTCGTAAAAGCGTACGAACCCTGTAATGCTGTTAATTTAGTATGATTGTCTGTTAAAAATAAGACTGTTTATTTGAGAATTAACACCATCCGAAAAACCTATATTCCGGGAAGAAAACTAATTAATACACTGTAAAAACTACTCGAAAACGTTTCCGAAAGTTAACGAGTAGTAAAAGAATGTTTTTATAAATGTTTTTTTTAATGTAAAAAATCTGCTCTGTGAAATATGTCCAAGGTTTCTAAAGATAAAGAAACGTTTTTCGAAATCGGTGATAGCTCTGAAGAAAATATATTTTATTTTCGTTCGGGGTTACGTAACATTTTTACTAATATAATAGTTACAGCAATAACAACTGTAGTTATAAACATTTTAACAGAAATTGGCTTCTAGAAGCTTCAAATATCCAAACTAAAAAATTTCGGCTCACTCCGCCAAGTTTTTAAATTATGCATTTAAAAAAAGAAAAAAAAAACACTGTCATCGCAGTTAATCTTGCAACAATTGAAAATGAATTTACTTTTTTATTTTACTTATTTATAGTTCTGAAACTCCTTGACCGAATAATTTTCCGTTTGATATCTGAAGGTAACATTCCGACAAATCCAAATATCATGTCACAATCTCATGTTCTTTTTAAAAATTTAAAAGTTTGCTGCAGTGTCATAATGGAGACGACCCCCTGAGCCTCCTTCTGTAACTATAAATAGTATAACCCATAAATCCCAATTGAATAACTATTTTCCTATTTCGTGTTACAATTTGTTAATTAAATTGTATGGGATATATATATTTTTTTTTTCTTGACAAGTGTACCTACATATCTCGAACCTAAATTGAATTGAAATGTAATAGAATTTTTTTTCAGTTTTTCATTTTAATTGTAAATATGATTACAGCTATTTTTTAAATAAATTGATTTATATTTTTTGTCTCTGATTGTATTTTTCTTTTTTACAACAATTTTATTGCAACACACACAACATGTGTAGAGACAGATATTCTAAGGGATATATGCAGCAGTCTAACAAAAAAAAAAAAAAAAAAAAAAAAAAAAAAACCTCCCAACCAATTGGGTTTTTTTATAGTCATATTCATTTCAGAACACCGGATTCATTAAGAATTAATATTTTTTTTTATCTAGTAATCATTAACTGGATTGATATTTGTTACACAGCGTAATTAAATTATTCAAAAAAAGCTTTTTTACGTCATCCATTTTTCCTTTAAATAAATAAGAGCTACATTCTTTTTTATTCATTTTTCTCAATTTGTGCTTTTTCAGTATATCAGTATGTTTTTAGTGACAAAACATAAACAAATATTTTTCGATGCTTTGCATTTTTTAGGGGGAGGGGGTGTGGTGAGGGGTGATTCTTATGGTGTATTTAATAAAACTAAGAATCGAATTTTTAGTAGGATATAAACAGTTTATTTAAAAAAAATAAAAATGTTAAGTAAATAATCACACTGTTAAAAATTTGCAACAAACTGTCCAGTCATTTGACCGTTTTTATAGAAAACGGTTACATAACCGTAATTTAACTCTATTCTGACAATAATATGGACAATATTATGGTCAGAATAGAGTTTAATTGCGGTTATGTAACCGTTTTCTTAAAAAACGGTCAAATGACTGGACAGTTTGCTGCAAATTTTTAACAGTGCACTTTTATTGCATTTTTACATATATCATGACATGTTATTTATTCTTTTCTCAACCTTTTCAGCGTTGCGTTTGCGGGTTTCCCTGCATCTTCATAAATAGGATTCTGAATCCCAGAACATATATAAATTTTAATCTCAGTTTGATGCTATAATATCTTTTATATCTCCTCATTCCATATACGGTTTAAAAAAGAATACTGTTAAAATATTTTTGTTTACAGTTATTTTGACATGACTTCTAGAAAGAGAAAAACGCGGATATTAGAACACGTTATTTTTTACTAATTAACTCCTTGGAAATTTGACCATGACAGATATAAAGCACATTTGAAAAAAATGTATGCAGCGAAATATATTTGAAAAGTTCAAATTTGACGGAGATGTCTTGTTTTAACTTTTTCTTTTTTTTAAATATTTTATTTGTAGAGTTAGTATACCCTTTTTACGAAAGTACACACATTTTGTAATAAAATAGATATCCATAAACTGATCTATGTTAGATTAATGTTTATTTTTTTATACTTATTTATTTATTTATTTAAAAAAAACAATTAGTTACATTTGTTAAAGACAGTTTATGAAACGCATTAACATAGAAACAGATTCCAGAAAATTATGATAAGATTATAAGAAAGGTGGTGATGGTTACAACCACAATGGAAGGAATATTACCATTTTACTTTTGTTGTAAGACAGCAAAAAATAAGCGATGCATTTTGTAAAAATCTGTATTAATATTCCAGTAATGTTTTAGTTATTGAAAAGTATGCAATCAAATTCTAAGACAAATATTCCGTTTATTTAGTTAAATATCAAAATATTTTTTTAAAGCTAAGTTTTATTTATGAAATTCATAAATATATTGTCGTCAATATTTATATACCGTTTTTAAACTTTATTTCATCCGGTAAAAACTTCTTACTTCCAGGCTAGCTTAAGGATTTTTCATATTTATGTAGATACAATTTTAAAATCTAGTTACCGTTGCTAAAACTTTTCCTGATGCGTAAATATACTTTCGCATTAGATTACCGACAGATGCGAAGAGATACATTACGCATTCAAATAAGATGTGTGGGTAATGTGTTTTACATATATTTAGCTACACGAACGATCTAAATGAAGTGTCTGAATACTGTATATTATACTGGTAAATATAAACAAAAGTTTTCGAAAATTATAAATAAGTCCATATGCATATTTTTTTCTTATCAGTAACACCATTTTGAATATAAATACAGGGTGTACATAATTAAACGACCCTACTTTAAAGTTGTCTACAGACGAATCTATTGGTCAGAAAGTTGTGAAATTTTCTGGAGGACATAAGGAAAGAATGGGAATTTGTTTAAATGAAAAAAACTATTTCAAAATTTCGCCGCCAGAGGGCGCTTTTTAATGAATTACACATTTAGCATACATTTACGATACGATAGTTTACATATTTTATTGCAACAAAACATGTTCCACATGACGGTCATTTTCAGTTACCATCTGGAATCATAAGATAGCACGTTCCACAGTTGACCGCAGTGTGTTCTGGGAAATGCAAAAAACTTGTCGCGAAAAAAGTTTTGTTCGACATGTTTTGTTGTAATAAAATGTGTAACCTATCGTAAATATATGATAAATGTGTAATTCATTAGAAAAAACACCCTCTGACGGCGAAATTTTTAACTAAATTTTTTTCGCTTAAACAAATTCCCATTCCTTCATTATATCCTCCACAAAATTTCACAACTTTCTGACGAATAGTTTCGCCTGTAGACAACTTTAAAGTAGGGTCGTTTAATTATGGACACCCTGTATATAAGTTAAATTTGTATGCATTTA
This sequence comes from Maratus michaelseni, assembly GCA_963931845.1. Classification (NCBI taxonomy): domain Eukaryota; kingdom Metazoa; phylum Arthropoda; class Arachnida; order Araneae; family Salticidae; genus Maratus; species Maratus michaelseni. The sequence continues at coordinate 91,918,312 of OZ007595.1, forward strand.
TGTTCTGTGTAGATTATTTATATATTTTGTTATTTGCAATACTTAAAATATTTTGAAAAAAAAAATCAATAATTTGGCTACTAAAAAATAAATGAACAACGTAAAATAGCACAAATATACAAATATAGCACAACAGAAAACGTTATTTTCTGAGAGTAAAAATTTCAAATTAAACCAAACATTTTATATTATTATTTATGGTTTATATTTAACTTTATTTAAGATTTAAATCGGCGGTCGTGTAGTCATTTCATTACTTGTTGCCTAATTTATATTCTAAAGATTTAGAAGGCAATTTCCTTAACAATATTGAAACAAGGGAAGATACAAGTACACAATATTTTGTTCTAAAATGTTTTGTCTATTTGGAGTAGCATATAAAACTTGAAGTAAATATTTAAAAAAATCTTCAAGTCTGTGAATTAAAAATTATTTTTATTAAGCAAATTATATTTACGTTTTAAATTAAGAGCAGAGGAAAGAAATAAATCATGAGAATTTCTACTTATGTGAGAATATTTCAAAATCTCTCTAAGTGGTTGGCCCGTATTTTTCTGTTTCAAGAAAACAGGTTTAATTAGCTGTAGACAAAAATAGGTATTTTCCCGTCATATCAACACCATTGCCGCCAGAAAAAAAAATAGTTGACATCAAATGAATCACTAAAAAAAAAAAAGACGTTGTTTCTGCGAAAGTGATGATTTAAAAAATACAACATTTGAAAATTACATTCTTTCACGAACTATTTTATTATATTCATACAAATATATTCTTAAATAAAACAGCATATACATATTATACAATAAAATAATAAAAAAACGTTCAATTTAACTTTCCTTGTACCATTGGGGTCTTATTTGACTCCATTATTTTTTTTTTAAAGTTTTTTATGTTTCGAACCAGAAAAAACATAATAATTTAAACATTATAACTAAAATAATGTAGCCATTTTATGCTGGCCATCTTTAAAGTAAACTCCGTGCAATGTGAGTTAATTTGATCCAGGCTAACGACGTTTCTAACCAGAAAATATATCGGAAAAAATAATATATCTTTAGTTTCATGTTCTTACATGGAACCTATTTGAATGCACTTCTTAAAAAAATATATATTTTAAACATATTTAACCTCGGTTAAATTAATCTACGTAAGGTTATACGGAACTTCATACGGAAGGTTAGTGCGATGTTGGCAGGTATGACATTTTGTAGAAAGAAGCTACATTCAACAGGATTAGATTTCTGGTTCAAATCATGTAAAAAATGAGTATGCTCATCGAAATTTATAACCTGGTAGTAGAAGAGTGAAAATGCAGATATGAAATTGTATCTCAGTATTGCAGTAAACATTTCAATTTTTTGAATAAAGACATCGTCACATGAACACTGTGAAACAGGATTGTGGATAATGGCGAACAGTACAGGGCTGTCTTTTATTGCACCATTTTGCAGTATCCCATTGCCATATCTTATTTGCATAAATATCAAAAGTATATATAATATGCATAATATCTCATCAGATTGGGTATGACATCCAGTGTTAGGGCCAACAAAATTATATTTGTAATTTACTGTGAAATGTTCGTAGATAACATTTCACAATAAAACTCTAACTATAAAATTCCATAGCACTGCAACTTTATTGAGCTTCCTCATCATGAGGTGACTGCCAAATATTAAAATCCATCACAACATTAGCAAATAGAGTGATAATTAATTGAGAATAATAAGTGATAATTTAATAAAATATATTTCCGATTAAAAAACTGCAAATTAAGATGTTTTGTGTGGTTAAGATTAAATAATTTCTTTTAAAATATTATTCACGTTTAAAAAATAGAGAGTCACAATGTTTGGGATGGTTTGCTATAAAAATTTTTTGCACGGTCAAGATTGAAATAAGTGTTGCATTAGCATTCATTGTGCATGGCGTTGGTATAATGGAAACGTACCTCAAAATAGTTTACATATAATTGAAATGGTCGGGACAAGAGAGTACCAAGCCACATTTTTAAACTTCTGAGATATATCAATTTGTAATTTAGATCAAATACTGAAATCAAAATATATAATATAAAGTTTTTTTACCAATATCTTAATAGCGGTTGAGATATTCTGGATAACATCATGACATTACTTTAATAATATTACTATTACATCTTTTCTAAATTAGCTATCGTCATTGGGGGCAAAAAATCTGGACCAAAAACGAAACCTGATCAACAACCTGCCACCTAGTGATATTAGAAACAAATATTATGTAGGATATTATAATTTACAATAATAAGCAACAGATTACAGTGTCTGATTTATTTCACCGAAAAAGTGGCTTGGTACATTGTTGCCCCGATCCCCTCAATTATGTTTTAAGATATAGTCAAGAAAAGGGTACATAAAATGAACGAGCAGGGAAGACCGAGCTATGCTCGGTCAAAATTAGCTTTGAGTTCAAATATCCTGACGCACACCAAAATGACCCACTAATCAAATTTTCTCAAACATGTGACCTATCCCAACAGTATTCTCGTGCCCAAAAACCATAGACGGCAAAATTTAGTATAAATTGTCTGAGCCGTTTTTAAGATAAAATAGCTTGACCTATAATGACCCATGACCAAAATGACCCACTAATTGAATTTTCTCGAAAATGAAATCTAGCCCAACAGTCTTCTCGTGCTCAAAAACCATAGGAGGCAAAATTTAGACTAAATAGTCTGAGCCGTTTTTAAGATAAAATAGCTTGACCCATAATGACCCATGACCAAAATGACCCACTAATTGAATCTTCTCGAAAATGAGACCTAGCCCAACAGTCTTCTCGTGCTCAAAAACCATAAGAGGAAAAAAATTTAGTCTAAATAGTCTGAGCCTTTTTAAGTTAAAATAGCTTGACCCATAATGACACATGAATAAAATGACCCACTAATCGAATTTTCTCGAACACGTGACCTATCCCAATGATTTCTTTGTGCCCAAAACTCGTAGGGCACAAAATTTAATCAAAATCGTTAGAGCCGTTTTTTAGATAAAATTAATTTGACCCGCGATTACCCGCGATGACCCACTAATCGAAAGTTCTCGAACATGTGACTCAGCCCAATAGTTTTCTCGTGCTCGAAAATGGTCAGATACAAAATTTAGTCAAAATCGTTTGAACCGTTTTTAGATACAATTAGCTTGACCCTGACCCTTGATGACCCAAAATGACCTACTAAACGAATTTTCTCGAACACGTGACCTAGCCCAATGGTTTTCTGGTGCCCCAAAACGGTAGGGTACAAAATTTCGTCAAAATCGTTAGAGCCGTTTTTAAGATAAAATTTGCATATATATATATATATATATATATATATATATATATATATATAATCACACACAAGATTTGCTCGTATTAGAATATATGATATAAGCAGTAAACTTCACGAGATAAATTAAATTATATGAGTATATTCATGAAAATTCAGATAAGCCTTCAGCGGACACTGTGACGAAATGGTTTTTTTTTTTGTAGACATTCACCACATATTAAGTTTTTTAAGAAGACCAAATTTATGTTTCAATGTGACTTACTATTTCTGCACATTTTTAATTCAAAAATATAAAATTTTAGTAATTTTTAAACAAAAAAGTATTTTTTTTTTAAATAATGTTGGTACAAAAACGTAGACTTTTATTCAATCAAACACAGCTAATTGCAAAATGGCGCAGTAATCGCAACATTTCTCATTCCTCAAATGCCTACAGAAGAGAAATTTATTAACGATTTTTCAGGATCTTGATTTTACGAGACAAAAATGTTGAAAATTACAAAAAATACAAAAAACCATACAAAGGCATTAAAATCCAATTAATTAACAAAAAATAATAATATCAAAATAAAAATAATAATAGAAAAATTTAAAAAAAATGTTGGGGAAAAAAGTAGATTTTTATTCAATCAAACACCGCTAACTGAAAAGAATCACTCCTGGGCGCAGTAATCGCAACATTTCTCACTCCTCAAATGCGTAACAGAAGAAAAATGTTTTAATGTTTTTTCAGGATCTTGATTTTCAAGACAAAAATGTTGAAAATTGCAAAAAGTACAAAAAACTATACAAAGGTATCAAAATCCAATTAATTAACAAAAAAATTACTCTCAGAATATTATTTAGCTCACAATACGAAAAAGAAGGTAATTTACATTAATTTTAAAATTTTGACTTAGCTAACAATTATTTTTTTCAACAGTTAATCATTTTTTGATTTTTACCTGTTTTTCCTACTTTTCCTATACATTTCTCCTAAAAACTGGACTACATGGTATTTAAAAGAAAAAAAATATATGGTTTCTTATGCTGTGGGACTTATAGGACAATCCTACATTGTTGACGACAATCTTTGAGAAAATATGTTACAATTTACACTTACGTCGTGGAAATTTATCGTTTCGGTACAAGTACGCTCAGACTGGTAATTGAAAATGTGCTTATTCAAGGCCAACAACTGAAATTAAAAAGCGATGCCTCATGTCTCTGAATATATTTATTAGGTGACGAGTGCTGCTATTTTATAAATTATTTCATAGAACTTGTAATTGAGCCAATATAAAAAGCTTGTAACAGGAGACAAAAATAATAATTTTTTATTTTTTATTTTATTTCTTAAATACAATTTAATTTACTCATAAAAGAAATTTTCAAAGGAAAAAATAACCTTATTGAATGAATATTTTATTTACTGCAGTCTCAGAACAAATGAAGTTTCTAATAGAGGAAATTAGATGTAACATGTGATGGAAGTCTATAAATACAATTTCCGTTCATTAAAAAAATAAAATAAAATAAAATTTCATAAAACAATTTTTATCAAATATATATTTCTGAATTGTACAGTTAGGTGAAACCCCTAAAACGTTTAAAAATGTATACATTTTGACAAAATAAAATACCACATATCGGAAAACCAATTTTTTTGTTGAATGACCAATATACAATGCGCAGTTTTCGAAGTATTTTACACTCACAAAATATACTAACCATGCTTGATGCCCCGTCACTTTTCTGTTCAGATGAAAACCGGAGATTTGCGATATTGTTTGCCGCAGGGCAACGTAAAATCTTATATGCTACCGATCAATATCAAAATTATTCACTTTTTTTAAGTTTTCAATCTTCGCTTACCTTTCTGTTAAATAATTAATCTAAAACATGAAAAGTCTATAGTTAATTAATTAAACTTTTTAAAATGTTATATACAAGGTGTTTCACAATTCTACCGGCAAATTAAGAGGGGTGATATAAGGCATCAAAAGGATGAAAACGTACCGCAGAACATGGGGTCACAAACCACGTTTAGGAGAAGAAAGTTGCAAAAATATTTATGAAGGGTGTGACGTCGAGTGGAACAAAAAGGGCCAATAATATATAGAAAAAATATTTATTTGACGTAAAGTATGATTACAATTCGAATTCATTACATTTCAACGTCAGAAAGGAGACGACGAGATATTTTTATAGGAATATGTTTTAACGCGTCCCGGAATCCTTCGTCCGTCAGTGTCGGCTGTGCAATGACCATCGTGGGCGCGACTTCAAACAATTTCTATAAAAATATGTCGTCGTTTTGGCCCTTTTTGCTACACTCGAAGTCACACCCTTCATAACTATTTGTGCCGTCTTCTCCCACTAAACATGGTTTGCGACCCCATGTTCTATAGTAACTTTTCATCCTCTTGATGCCTTCTACCATCCCCCTTAATTTGTCGGCCGAATTGTGGAACGCCCTGTATATTATTAACTATTTCATTCTGCATATTTGGATGAATGCTATACTAAATATGGTAAAAAGTTCCACATCCGGTGCATGAGATAGGCTTAAAATTTGGTTTAGATTAAATGCTGCATTTGAATTATAAATAAAATTTGAATAATCTTCCACAAATAAATTCAAAAATTAAAATTTTTGGTTTCACATTAATTAAATGTATGCATAATTTCTAACAAGTTTTAAATAAAAAAAAAAAAAAACATTTCAAATGCATTCAAAGAAATACCAGAATGCATATTTTACATAGTGCAAATTATTCACAACAAACCTCATTTTTAACACTTTCTAACATAGTTGAAAAGTTCAGATAAATTCTCCTTCTCTCGAATATTCATCCTTCTCGTTTGTGGCGAATTCTATCGTTTCGGTCGACCAGGGGCTTTAGAAACAGCAACAACAGTTCTTAAGTTTTCTACACTTAAGTGATAAAATATATTGAGACACATATTTGTATTAATCAATAATAGCCACATGTATTTGTCTTTATTTTCATTGAAGAACAAAAATACGTATCAGAAAATGAAGAAAATGAACTGTATACAAATAGACAAATATAATATATATCTTACTTATAATAAAATCCAAAGGCGAGAAAGTGTCTGTAACGGTACCGGGTTGTACCACTCTGCGATTCGAGTAGTTAAACGCCATGTTAGGCTTACTGAAAAAGAAGTTATATTATCTACTTTCGTCGTTTAAATATTTGTAAAAGCATATTCAAGTTTTTAAATCTTTTAATTTTGTTTAAAACCTTAAAACACTATTTCATAAAAAAAAAAATGTATATTAACATTTCTGTAAAAAAAAATTCTGTAATCACTTTTTTTTTCAGAATGCGGTGATTTATTTCCTTGGGAGAAATTTGAGGTTGATTCAGTATAGTGTGCCATCTACTGGCGCATTTTGAAATTGCTTCCATCGTTCTGGATTTCGGGTCCTCCCGAAATTCACGATTATTTGACAAAATTCATGTTTTTTTTCGTGATTCTTTGACAAAATTTGCATTTTTTCTGCTGTTCTTTGACAAAATTTCATTTTTTCGTAGTCCTTTGAAGAAATTTGCGTTTTCTTTTTGCGATCCTTTGAGGAAATTTGCGTTTTTTGCTATTCTTTGACGAAATTTGCCTTTTATTCACGATCCTTTGACAAAATTCGAGTTTTTTCTGAGATTGACGAAATTAGCGGTTGTTTTTTTCGATCCTTTGACGAAATTTCACTTTTTTCGCGATCGCTTAACGAAATTAGACATTTTTTCGCAGTGTTTTAAAGAAATTTGTGTTTTTTTTCCCAGACCCTTTGAAGAAATTCATGTTTTTCCGCGATTATTTGACAAAATTCGCTGTTTTTTTTTTTTTTTTTTTTTTTTTTTTGCGATCCTTTAACCAATTTTTTTTTTTTTTTTTTTTTTTTTTTTTTTTTTTTTTTTTTTGTGATCCCTTGATGAAATTTTACATTTTTTTTCCGGAGTCTTTGGAAGAAATTTGCGTCTTCTTCGTAAGCCTTTGCGGAAATCGCGTTTTTCTGCAATTTGTTAACAAAATTAGCGTTCTTTTCTTTTTCTTTTTTTTTTTTTTTTTTTTTTTTTTTTTTGCAATCCTACAACGAAATTTGCGTTTTTATTTTCGGTACTTTGACGAAATTCACGTTGTTTCCACAATCCTTTGATGAAATTTTCTTTTTTTTCTGCGAACGATAGACATAATTGATATTTTTCGGCGACTATCGTTCAAAATTCGAGATATTTATGTTCGAAATTTTGGACTGAAGACTTAAATTTTCGAAATCGAATGCCTTAAATTTTTAGGAAAACTTGAACAGAATCACCCCTGATGAAATAAATACATAACTATTTTTTGTTTCTAACGAATCGTAATATAAATTAGTTTTAAACTAAAATTTGAGAGAAAAATGATTTGTTTTTAATTTCGGGAAGAGAGAGGGGGGGGGGAGGCCGTGTTCACCCGCCACTGAAGTAACAATATTTTAGTGATTAAACATCGAAATACAATAGACTGAAAAAAAAATTAGGAATCGGTAAAATTTTCGAAAAATTTCAGAAAATCTAAAATTTTAGTAAAAATTTACAAATTTAGAAAATTTTCGAATTTTTCTTTCCGGACTTCGGGTTTTTCCGGATTTTGGATTTTCGGATAATGGGTCATATACTGTAAAATGATTCTTTCTTATCAAACGTAATTAAAATATAAGAAATGCATAGTACAGCGTAATTTCCATTTAATTTTGCTTATGTAATCAAACAATGAGTTATATGGTAAGTCAAGCTGTTTAAAAACTCATTGATAACACTTTTTTACAAAAACTTTCGCACATGGATTATTTGTTAATATTTGATTTTGTCCAATCGTTGAACTATTTCAGAAATTTAATACTAAGTAAATATATATATATATATATATATATATATATATATATATATATTACTTAGTATTAAAGAAGTCTTAGAAGTCTTATGAAGTATTAGAAGTATTAGTATTAGAAGTCTTATGAAAATGAAACGCAGATCAACAATACGTCATTTTTGACGGGGTTATATACTAGTATATATATATATATATATATATATATATGTAAGTAAATGATATATAAATAGGCACTTTACTGAACCAATATGACAAATAATCGATGAACAACAAAATATGCACTTTAATTTCAACTAATAACACTTTTGGTCGAAACTATACAACAAATTTACATTACGATAATCCAACCAGGCCTAACGGCTATATCAATTTTTACATCTCGCTTCATAATAAAAATTAGAATACTGGCTCTTAGCCAAATCTCGCGATTCCAACTATTTACAACTCGCGCATCAAAGTCATGGATAATAATAGAGCGTCAGTTCAGTGTCAGTTCATTTGATGATCATTTACGTGAAGTGTTTCAACTGAAATCCTACATAAATATATATATATATATATATATATAACCATTAATGAAACATTACCGAAACACCAACTGAGACATGAAATTATGATAGGAAGTAATAATTTGTTGACAACGAAATTGTAACCCCAGCACTATGAATATAGATATTAAATACATATTTAAAAGAAGTAGAAATTAAATTAAAAATTGAATGAAATAAATAGAATGAATGAAATTTGTGGAATTTATACAGAATTATCAAGTCCCAAATGCATAAATTCCACAAATAAAATGAGTGGTTTCATCTTCATATTAGCATTAAAATTGCTAAAGAATATGAATTTGGGACGACCACTCATAGACACATAACCATCTAGTGAAAAAACAAACTTAAAGATCATAAAACAAATACAATACTAATACAATACCAAAAAGGAGAGAAACCTTACCCATATTTATAAGAGAAAAACTTGATAATAGATCCCCAAATACCAAAAACTACGCGATGAAGATGGATTCCTGCTCACAACACTGACCAGATACATGAAGACAACAATAAAAGCAATGAATTGCAAAGAAACAATTTCTAAATGTTGCCAAAAACATTTTTAGAAGATTACAAACCCTGTTGCCAAAACAATTTAGAAAATGAATTACTTGGATATATGGAATATTTTAAAGCATCACAAACCATGGTGCTGCCATCTATGATTTAGAAAATGAATTACATGGATATATGGAATATTTTAAAGCAAACAAACCATGGTGCTGCCATCTATGATCTGAATATGTAGTGAAAATACAATGGAAAAATCAATATTAAAAATGAAACCATTCTATCTAAAGTGATAATAATTAGTTAATAAATATAAATGAAATTAAAAATAAAATAAATAATATTTAGTTAATAAATATGTATGAAATTAAAAATAAAATGAATAATAAATCCAATTACATTATATATATATATATATATATATATATATATAAGCATAGGTTCATCTGTCATAGGTTCCTTTCATGCGACTCACACATGCAACTTTAATAATTATTTTTAAAACAGGCCTGCTGTAAATGGTCAGAAATGAGTTACACATATAAATAAGAGAATGTTAAGAAATCTAAAAACTGTATACAAATGTAAATAAAAGAGCATTTTAAAAAATGCTCGTTGGAAAATTTTCTTTTCATGCCTATGTTATTTATTATAACTAGACACATTTTTTGATACCTCACATTTATTTATTTGATCTAACTTTATGAGAATTGATATAGATCATAAATTGCGTTGTTGACTTTTATTCGTTTTAAAAGTACATTTTATTTGTTTTAAAAGCCCTTGTGTTTTTTTCTTTATCCACCAAAACAATTTTATGCAACATGCATTTATTCCGCTATGTGCCCTGCGTAAGAATAGTGTACATTTCGTATTTTTGTTATTCAGATTCGTCAGTGAACAGGAAACGAGACGTCTGTTTCGAATCGTAAAACGACTTTTTATTCTTTTGTTTTGAGAATAATCTGAATACCAAATCAAAACTCATAAATTTCACTGTGTCGTAACAATGTTAGAATATGCAATATTTGTAAGTGTAGATCAGAATACCGTTCGTGGTATCGAAATGTAAAAAAAAGACAAATGTTTCTTTATGAAAGTGTAATATAACCACGTATGAAAACTAGTCGTTGAGGACCACCGTAATACTTACCCATCATGAATATGAATAATATAAAATATGAAAATAAAACATGTATAATCTATTTATAAAATGCATTGCAATTCGAATAAAATCGTGGATGGATGACGCCATAAGCTTTAAATGCTCTATTTCTGAAATGCGTAAGAGAAACATCTTTATAACTCCAAAATTGATAATCATATTAACTAAGTGTTTACTGTGTCAATTTAAGCGTCTCATTTCTAATTAAAATATATCTTTGAATTGAAATTTGAATGAAATACAGGGTCATGAAAAATCGAAGAGTGTGAAAATAGGATAACAAATATCTCGGAAACTAATTATCCGATCAAATTCATTCTGCATGCAAAATTTATGTTTTTTTATTGTCTTTTATATTCATTCTTTAAAATAAACAATTTCGAAAAGTTTTATGTACCTTTTATCAAAAAGAATATTTCGAGAGTTCGAAAAAAAATAGTTCCGGATAATCGAGGTTACTGAAATCCACTAAGCGTCTTCTCATTATTAAATACTAAGTACATACCAAATTTCAAGTCATTATTTCAATTTGTTCGGGAGATAGAGAGTTTACAGACACAAAGACACACACACAGACAGACGGACAACTTTTTTTTTTCTAAAAATATGTTTTTCGAAATCTCTAGTGTCTGAAACGTGTAAATCCATCTTTTTTTTCGATTTTTAAAATGATTACACGATTTACCCTATACTATTTATGTTGGGTAAGTAAAAAGACAAATGTTTCTTAATCTATGAAAGTAAAATATAACCACGTATGAAAATATACAATAACACCTTTCGACTTACCCACGATTCCGAAAAATGTTTTTTATGTTTAGAAATTTTAGAAACAATTATACTTCCGAGATTTAATGAAGCATTTATAAAGACAAAGATTCTTTTGCTGCTACTGATTTTCCAAAAGTTTTTGAATCCATTTTATTGTGTCGCGCGGTTGAACAATATGTCGACTACAATGTAGGGATGTGTAGGTAATTTTAAAAAATTGTTCTAAATTGGATAAAAGTGGGAATGAGACAAAATCGTAGTACTTAAAATTTTAAACTTTAAATAAGAGTATTTATTTCTTTTTCTTTATATTGTAACTAATTGCCGAAACGTCAGTTGAGGCTCACTGTGGAGACGCGAAAAGTTTTTGGTTTCTGTCTGTCTGTTTGTCTGTCTGTTCCGCGATAACTGCCGTAAAAATGGTTCGATTAGGTTGATTTTTGGTAGGTATGTTGGCGATGTATCCGGAATTAGCTGTAAAATTTTTGGTTAAATTTGGTTCAATTGTTCGGAAAATATAGCGCATTTTATTTTAGGTCATAATGCTTTCCTATGGGGATGCAGACGATTTTTCAAATTTCATTTTTATCTGAAATGAAAATGGAATATTTGCATAATGGATTTAGACGTAAAATTATGAATGCTAAATTTTCGATATGTCATTTCCAATCGTTTTAAAATTTTGCCGATAAATTTAATAGAATTTAGAAATTAATTGCTTAAAATAATTGAAAATGTTTTTGCATCTGTTCGAGAAATGTAAACATCTTATTTTCATATTTTTTACAATTTTTAAAAGCGTTTATTTTTACTTTTCACTTTAATTTATTTGTTGCTTAGGAACCATAGTTCAAAGAGTGTAAAATAATAAAATTCAAGGAACTCGCACTATTTTGGTAAAATATCTTTTATTTTTTTTTTTTATCAAAACGAATGTAAATTTAATAAGACTACGGAGGGGATGAATGCCTATTTATTTAAAAAAAAAATAAAGGAATAAGCAGTTTATCAGAATTTCAGAATATCATTCTATAACACTGTGTTTAATTTAATGATTCTAATTTCTGGAACATTCGATGTTAAATGATATCAAAAATGAGATTTAAAAAACAAATGACTTGTAGAGCTGACGTTGAGGCTCCTGATCTGCAGATTTACTAGTAAATTTATTTTAATATAGCAGAACCAAACGTATTCGCCCGAGTAAATCTTGGCTTTCCGGGTAACATAAGTAAAAATGTAATATCCTAAAAATACGCAGATCACGATAACGCATTCGCATCCATAAGCCGTTTAAATGATAATAAAATAAAAATTTATTTTGATGCATTTATACCAAATTCCTCATTTTTATAGATAATTTAAAAAAAAAATCTTTAAAAAATGTCTTAAGCAAAATATAGGATCGAAAATCAGAAATAGTTGTGTTATTCGTCTAATCTTCCATAATCAGGTTCATATCCGATGTTTAAAACCCTTGGAAGGTGAATTTATAAAATCGCTGAAATACACGTTTAACTATTTTTTTAGTAGATTTGTTATCTAGAATTTTATGCTCCTACCTAAAACTGCTACTGAGATATTCAGAAATGATCTAAAAAGTCACCCCTCCCATTCCCCCCCATTTAACCCCCTTAGGTGATGAATCTCTAAAATCGCTGAAATACGTATTTAACTAATAATACGTGTTTTTAATTAAAGTTTTATATTAAAAACTGGCTGTGTGTTTTTATTTCACAATTACTGATCCTGTAATAGGCAATTCAGCACGATGAAATTAATACCAGTAATCTGCATGGATTCGATTGTGCCATATATAGAGTCTCAGAATTTAAAAATTTGAATTGGTTTACGATATATTATTATTTTTTGTAACTTTTCACGAAGTTTCTCTAAAGATGGCATCTAAATTACTCCTTTTTTGTGGAGAAAAAATGGGAAAAAAGGTAAATACTGAGATATCGTCTGCTATCCGAAGTGGAAAACAAATATTATTTTTCTATTATTTGAATAGATCGATTTAAAGATTTTTATAGCTTGTATTATCTTTTTAAAAATGTAATGTAAATAATATTACGATGACTTTCATCTACATTTAGAAGAATTAATATAAAAAAGATGAAATAATTTCAAATTATTGTTCCGTATGAAATATTTTTTTACAAATTTGTTTGTTTAAATTATAAATAAAATGGACTGTGGTAATATACGAGTATGGCCTTATGTTGCCATTTTCAGATAAAGTCATTCAACTGTAATTGTAGCAAAATTACCTAACTTGCAAAATGGAAATTTCGTAATTTTCCATTTATTTACATTGTAAGCATGGCCACTTTGTTATAATCAGAAATTTAGTAAAATTAATATTATAAATATTTTCTAAATGTAGAAGTAAATTAAATTTTGTTTCCCCCAAAATCGGAAGATCTCAGGCCACGGAAATTCAACACATCGGTTTGTTATGCCAGCTAAATATATTTAACCCTTTCATGGGCAAGCACTTGTGTTCCTGTAACGTTCAATTCTCACCGGAATTTAGTAAAGAATTTAGCTTAAAAAAGGGAAAAGCAATTTTTCAACTTTTTACCATCAAAGTTAAAAAAGTAAAATTTAATCAAAAGTTTTTGGTTTGAATTGGATTGAAATTAGGTGGGATATAATATATTTTTCGAAAAAGATTTAATTCGTGAGTATTTTTATTTACTTTATTATCGAAACTTCTAAGGACATCTGATAAGTCTTTTTAAATAAACATTTATGTGAATATCTAATAACTTCTTCTGCAGCTAACTCACATCATGATAAAATATGATTTTCTTATAGTATTTTCTTATAGTCTTATTTTCTTATAGTCTTTCTTCGTGTCTCTTTAATAATCGTTATTACATTCTTCTTCCCTCTAGCAACAATTGTATTAAACAATTAATGTAGTCATAGGTAGGTCTTGTTACATTAAAGAATAAGAAACATCTTATAATAAAACCACCTTTATTACTATTTGCTTATTGACTGTAATCCTGGATTTAAAAATATTTTATAAGTTTCTCCAATACTATCATTTCATGTGTAAAACCTTTTTCTCAAATAAGGAATGGATATTTTATGAATTTGAATTGTAATTTGAGGTATCTTGAAGTTAGAGTTGCAAAGACTAGAATAAACCCGGTTTAAACCTGGGAATAAACCGGGTTTTTTTTGGGAATAAACCAGGTCTTTTGGGAATAAACCTGGGAATAAATCGGATCTATTGGAAATAAAAATGAGAATAAACCGGATCTATTGGAAATAAAACTGAGAATAAATCCGTTCTTTGCAACTCTACTTGAAGTAGATGCATAACTGCAAATCCTTTGGGATCTTTATTTTATCAAACCAATTAAAACCAGATTTTTTTAAGAATAAATAATAACCAAATTGTAAGGAGAAACATTTAATTTAAGCTTATCTATATTATTTTATAAAATAAATAAATATATATAAAAAACTGGTATACTTTGTTTTTCCCTTTTATATCCATACTGTTACAACTAAAACAACCACAAAACATTATATGACTAACAATGAAAAGTGCCTTGTAACCTTGCGCTTTTCCTCTTTCATCTCTACTGGTTTGAACAATTGAACATTTTATCATTTTCCTTTCACACTTTTTAAAAAAATGTAATTATTATATATGTTTTTTAAATTTAATTATATTTCTCATTTTTAATCATACCCTAAATGCTTTTCTAACTTTAATTATACACAATCTTATGTAGTTTAGGTTACAATTAGACTTCTCTCTTACAGCTGCTTCTAGACAGAGCGTAACGATAGCGTCAACTTAGAAGCCTCAGGAAAATGCATGAACTGTTCAACATGTTCAAATAAAGAAACATCTCAAAGAGTAATTTACCTTGTCCAAATTATGATCATTTGACTTAACCCCTTGAAGGCTTGTGGGATATAATATATCCCACTTAATTTTGATTCCCAAACGCCACAATGACACCGGAATTTTGGAATCAAATTTTGATTATAATATACGGAAGACAGGCTTTTACTTATTTAGAAATAAATTAGTTGTTAAATCCCGGTGTAAATCAATGATTTCAATATTTTAGAAACATAAGTTCTTTGTCCCTGAAAGGTTTTAAAAAAGAAGAGGAAGAAGAAATTTGGCATCTGTGTAAATGTATTTTTTTTTTCCTGAGCGTTTCAGTGTAATTTATTTCTAAGGCTCACCACGTAAAAGGAATGTAAAGCAATAAAATCGATTATCACAATGCTTTTAACATATACCTAACAAAATATTTTATAAATATGCATCCGAATATGCTTCTTTTAGAAATTTTTCTTTGACTGACGTTTTTGAATATACCGTATGGTGTCTTTACTAAAACGTATATCCTATAGTATTATTCATATTATCATTTACGGTCTCAGAAGAGGTATTTTATTTAAATAGATCTTTCTTGTTCTAGCATTTAGTAGAAAAAAAAACATACTAATGATCACATAGATCTGCGTTGAAATTTGTTTTGTTTAAGGCGAAGAGTATTTTTTAAATATCTTTTTATGTAATTTTAAGGAAAATACTCAAAAAATCACGTACAGATTCAACACAAAATGTAAAATTGTCTTGTTGTTCGTTGATAAATTGTAAATTTAATAATAAAGACATTAGATTTTCCTGTTGGATTTAAAAACACAAGATACCTTTATTTCTTTGATTACGGGACAGTACTAGCAACAATTTTATATTCAATCGTACTACAATTTACAGTACAAAAGGCAGATTTTTCTGGTAGATTTCTGTACGAGAGATTACTTTTCATGGCAGAGATTACTTTTCAAAAAGTGGTAGAATAAAAAATAGTCTGCTGGGTCGTATGTGTCCCAACTCGTAATCGAAAGGTTGGGACATGATAGCAGACTATTGCTGTTTGCTGTACGTAAGACGGCCCCTAAAAAGGAAAATAAAATAAAAGGAGGTTAAATGATAAAATACACCTTTATTTTGAAGAAAATGCAGTATAAAAATCGTGGAAGCTATGGCAACCGTAAGAAATGGGTAAAATGTAAGAAACAGCTCATTTCTAATTTAAGTTTAGATAAAGCTGACTAACTATGCTAAATTTACTTGTGTGATTATCCTGAATCGTCAACCTCACATTGTCAAAAAACCTTACGTGCTAAATAGAAAAAGTAGTTTTTTTTTTTTTTTTTTTTTTTTTTTTTTTTCCAATTCAGCGTTCGGAATTTTATGAATACGACCCAACATGGTGCCAAAAATATATCTCTTTTGCAGGTCTGTCTTATTAATTAACAGCGTCTGAAAACATCTATAAATTATGAGCATATTTATGAATGTAAATCGACTCTATATAATTATACCATTTATTTCATATAAATTCGGGGATTTAGAAATTTCTTGGTTGGTTTGATTACATTTTCTCATTTTAAAATCCTAAATTTGGAACGAGAAGCTTATGAGACTAAAAATATTTTGAATGTTTTGCAGCATAAAATAATCTCGAGATCATGAAATGTTTTTACTATCAATAATTATATATTTTAAAAACACAAATTGCACAAATTGTGCTTATTAGTTGCTAAAATCAGTGTAAAAATTGTTTTAAACTCATAAAAGAGCTAAAATCCTACATGTTTCGGCTTTAAACTTAAAGCCATCATCGGGGAAGAGGAACAACACAAACGACTACTGATCTTATTGCACAAATTGTGCTTATTAGTTGCTAAAATCAGTGTAAAAATTGTTTTAAACTCATAAAAGAGCTAAAATCCTA
The DNA here is from genome assembly GCA_963931845.1 of Maratus michaelseni. NCBI lineage: Eukaryota > Metazoa > Arthropoda > Arachnida > Araneae > Salticidae > Maratus > Maratus michaelseni. The sequence continues at coordinate 91,935,289 of OZ007595.1, forward strand.
CATGTTTCGGCTTTAAACTTAAAGCCATCATCGGGGAAGAGGAACAACACAAACGACTACTGATCTTAGATCACAGATCAAAGATCAGTAGTCGTTTGTGTTGTTCCTCTTCCCCGATGATGGCTTTAAGTTTAAAGCCGAAACATGTAGGATTTTAGCTCTTTTATGAGTTTAAAACAATTTTTACACTGATTTTAGCAACTAATAAGCACAATTTGTGCAATTTGTGTTTTTAAAATACTAGTTAACAGTGTAGTGTCCAAATGGATTCAATTGTGAAATAATTATATATTTCTAAAAAAATATATATAAGGCAATAAATATTTATTTCAATGTATATAAGTTAATCTCTGTTTAAATAAAATCTGCCAATAAGACAATTTATTTATTGTTTATATATATATATATATATATATATATATATATATATATGTACTTTTATTTTTTGCTTCATTAGATGCATTAGTAATAAATTAAAGCAAACGACACAAAGAAAGTACTTCAGAAATTAAAGTAAGTGTCTTAATAATGTATAAAACAATAAAAAGAAATCTCATATTAAGCAAAATATGCTAATAAGTAATTTATACGCTGTGAGCTTATACTTCAAACAATAGAATTTTTATATAAATCATTATATTGGAAATACTAGCAATCGTACTACAATTTACAGTACAGAAGGTAGCTTTTCCTGGTAGATTTGGAAGTACTTTGTTAAATCTTCCCTTGGAAAGGTAGTCAGTTTCAGATAACACAAGAAAAAAAATATTTATCCTGTTTAATAAGGGCCAACACGCAAATAAAAATTGAATGCTGATAAGTTAAATTTTTTGATCTGAAGAAAATTATATAGTCATGGGTTTATGAGGCACACAGAGTAGGCAGAGTAGCATGTATAAAACATTTTATAAACACTAACACAACAATGTTTTTTTCAAAGCTGCAATGCGTCTAGCGATAACATGTGTCTTACTCAACAGAACACTCTCGCTTGCAGAGCGGTTTTGTAGTGACTTTACTATAGATATGCGCAGAATATGTGCAATCAAAGGCAAATAAGAACGTTGTTTTTTCAATAATTCCCCCATCACAATGTGCATTGCTTGAACAAAACATTATACATGTAAATTTCAGAGAAACAGTATCTATATATTTAAAACACTAAGCATTTTCTTTCGACAATTCGTGAGAGCAAACTACTGCATCAAATTACACCATTCTTTTTTAATGAAAGATATTTGGATACAGATTTGTTATCGTGCATTCGTTTGTCCGAAAAATTAATTAATTAGCCGTAATTTTCAATTAAACTTTTACTTCTGTATATGACGTCATAAAGTCGGCAACTCCCACTGTTGCGAGGTATAGAGTTTATTCTCTGAACTCCGTGGTTCGCCAATCTTTTGACATTAGCTAATATCAACTAGGTAATATTGTAACATTGTAATATAAAATCTTTAAAAACTTACTTAAAATTAGCTGTAATATAATCCTATTAAAATATCTCAACATAAACATAGCAATATGAATAACAAATCTCACGTAAAATGTTGCAATTTAAATGATTCCAATTGAAGCAAGATTTGGAGAGTTATCCCTGACGCCCAGCTAACATAAAAGTACCTAATTTATTTTATTTATTTACACACATATTCAATTTTATTATAAAACACCAAGTTGCCATACAAAGCAAAAATCGTCATTTTGGCGCCAAAAATTAACCCCGGTGCGTCTGCGATATCTCTACCGATTTAATCAAAATTGTTTTGGTTGCACCGCATATTGCAAAATTAATTAAATCCATGATTATTGTTTCTTTCTCGGATTAAAAATAAGAAAATTTTGCACAGATGTCATATACGCACCACATTGGCCTGATTTTTTTACCCGCCAATTTGGCGAAAACTTTGTTTTTGGATATTAGTTACAAATAGCATGGGATAATAGCACGTGATTTTTTATTTCAATATAAAAAATAAAATAACGTAATTAATGAAATAGATTCTATTATTTAAAAGAAAAGAAAAGAAAAATAATAAATGATAGTTTGATATAAATAAATATTTATATACATAATAAAAACAATTTATAGAATTAAAATAAAAATAAAAGTAAATCAACAACAATATAAACAAAATAACCGGGTTAACATGTGAGGCATAAAATTACCATTTTGTTGCAATTGCGCCAATGTGGTGCGTATATGACATTTGTGGCGAAAATTTAATGCTTAACGAAATTCAATTATTTGATCGATCACAAATTTTGGTACTTTTCCGTTATACGTACACCATGCCACACATGTAAATATATGTAAATGTATGCTTGGCGACAATGGTGCCCGTATAATGGAAAAGTACCCAAATATTTCTTATCATATATTCTAATACGAGCAAATCTTGTGTGTGGTTTTATATATATATATATATATATATATATATATATATATGCAAAAATTATCTTAAAAACGGCTCTAACGATTTTGACGAAATTTCGTATCCTACCGTTTTGGGGAACCAGAAAACCATTGGGCTAGGTCACATGTTCGAGAAAATTCGATTAGTGGGTCATTTTGGGTCATTTTGGGTCATGGTCTAGCTAATTGTATCTAAAAAACGGTTCAAACGATTTTGACGAAATTTTGTATCCGACCATTTTCGGGCACGAGAAGACTATTGGGCTGGGTCACATGTTCGAGTACTTTCGATTAGTGGGTCATTTTTGGGTCAACGCGGGTCAAATTAATTTTATCTAAAAAACTGCTTTAACGATTTTGATTAAATTTTGTGTCCTACGAGTTTCGAGCACGATAAAAGCATTGGGCTATGTCACATGTCCGAGAAAATTCGATTAGTGGGTCATTTCTGGGTCATTGTGGGTCAAGATCTAAAAAGCGGCTCAGTTTACACTAAATTTTGCATCCAATGGTTTTCGGGCACGAGAAGACTGTTGGGCTAGGTCACATGTTCGAGAAAATTCAATTAGTGGCTCATTTTGGGTCATTTTGGGTCATGGTCAAGCTAATTGTATCTAAAAAACGGTTCAAACGATTTTGACGAAATTTTGTATCCGACTATTTTCGGGCACGAGAAGACTATTGGGCTGTTTCGCATGTTCGAGAACTTTCGATTAGTGGGTCATTTTTGGGTCAAAGCGGGTCAATTTAATTTTATCTAAAAAACGGCTCTAACGATTTTGATTAAATTTTGTATCCTACGAGTTTCGGGCACGCGAAAATCATTGGGTTAGGTCACATGTTCGAGAAAATACGATTAGTGGGTCATTTCTGGGTCATTGTGGGTCAAGATTTAAAAGGCGGCTCAATTTACACCAAATTTTGCTTCCTATGGTTTTCGGGCACGGGAAGACTGTTGGGCTAAGTCACATGTTCGAGAAAATTCAATTAGTGGGTCATTTTGGTCATGGGTCATGATATTTGAACTCCATTTAATTTTGACCGAGCATAGCTCTTTCTTCCCTGCTCGTTTCGGTCTATAACAAAAACAAACATTTTACAAGTAACAGGAAAATCGTCAAAAATGACAGCTTCATCAGAAGTTATGACTGCAAAGTTGTATAAAATCTAATAACCAGAATTTTACAACGTTTATGCGAAACACCACAGAGAACGCACGCTATATAAGTAGGGGATATTTAAAAGAATAAGAGAACTAACAACCTTCAATAATATAATGCATGAAAAAGTAATCAAATAAGTGATTCAGCAAATCTTAAAAATATGTCTTTCTGGTACTTCTCTATTATCCCGTCGACCACTTTTGATAGCAAAAAAACTATCGCCAAACTGTAAAATTAAACGCCAAAACTGCAGTCCCATTGCCTTGATGTCAAAAGCATTATACGTGTTTGTTATGTCATCAAGTGGTTTTTAATTCGACATTTGCGTGTATTTTTAATTATGTTTTACTGATTTATTAGTTATTTCATTAACTAAAATAATAATTGTGTCCTTAAATTCTTATATTTTATTTATTTAATTATTTTGATATTCCAATGGCAACGTTCTCCCTTTTATTTGGCGTTACAGTTTGGCGGTAGTTTTTGTTATGAAAAGTGGTCGACGGGATAATAGAGAAGTACCGTATTTCTTAATATAACTATAAACTGCAGAAAAATATTCTGGTACTTCTTTATTACTCCGTCGAAATTCCGTTCATTATCCCGTCGTCTCATAAAGAAAAAAAAACTATATCTAAATTAGGTACTTTTCAGTTAGCCGGCACCAGTAAAAATAAATAAATAAATAAATAAATAAACTTTTACTTCTGCGTATGACGTCATAAAGTCGGCAATAACTCCCACTGTGGCGAGGCACAGAGTAACGAGAAACTCTGTGTTTGGGAGGATAAAAGAAAAATAATAAATATTAAAAGCACGGGGCTTTTAGGCCGAATTTTTTAATTTGCAAGTTAAATTTCGGTGAAAATATTTATCCGCGTGTTTTATAAGCGAATAATAATTCATATTTATTGTGACATCACTGGAATATTGTCCATTGGGTTTATTTTATCATTATGCATTATAACTTTTTTGATGCCATTTTTTCATTACAATTAAATACAAAATAAATTTTTTTGTATACATGGTGTTTAAGTATAAAAGTAACCTTACAATGCAAGTGTGAAAAGTTTGCGCTGGGTAAAATGACGTTATGCTTAGCTTGAAATGCATTTTAACATTGATAAAACTAAAAAGAAAAATTGATTGTGTCAACATGACGTAATTGATTTTTAAATTTTTAATTTTAAAGGTCAGAATTGGAGCCTTTATTGGTTGTTTCATCCTGATTGCGTACTTTGATTACATGTTACCAATTACTTTTTCTTTTATTATTATAGATTAAAATATTTCATTTTTTAATAAAAAAAAATCACAAAAGTAAAAGATTTCCGGAAAATTAAAATTATTAAAAATAGTGTTATAATAATAATAATAATAATAATAAACTGAAATAATGATTGTATTTTTAGCTAGAATAAACAATGTAAGGCTAATATTTTATAGGAATTATTTTGGTAGGTTTGTTATAAGTTAATTTAACAGTTCCTTATTAGGGGAGGGGCAAAGTCCTATTTCTTTCACTGTGAATTTCTCTTTCGATGTCAAAAAATGGTAGTCTACTTTTGGACGCCATCCAAAACACAGTGGCAATTTTTAGAAATGTATAGCGGTTGTGACACCAAACGGCGCAGTCGCTTTAGCTTTCATCGCGCTTACATCACTTCTAAATACTTCAAATTATCAATTTATTTATTACATTTTACTACATTTTACAATTTCAGTTCTTACATCATCAATTAGAAAAAAAAATAGTTTTCGATTGAAATTTATTTGAAAACTGAATTTTTAAATAATTTTTAAGCATGAAATATATTTCAATTCTTTCTCAACAATGATCATCAGTTTGCTTTAATAATGTAACATAGTCCCTGGGAAAGTTGCCCCAATTGAAAATAGATTTTCCTAAGCATCATAAAAACTGAAAAAAAAAAACCCTAATAAATCATAAGATCAGATTATCCATAAGATAGAGCATTTTGGCGCTAAACTAAAATCTGTCGAAAAAAAAAAAACTATTTTTAGTTTATGATTAACATAAAATTGATATGTTGGATTCGTTGATGTATTATATGTTGCATCAGAATATGCTAGGAACTGTATTTTATTATTTTTTTTTAAGATCCGTTGGATATTTAACTGTATAAGAGGAAAAAATCCCCGACTGTGATGGAAAAGGAATAATCATCCTGATTATTTAAAGGAACCGAAGAAATCATACAAATAAATTACACTTGAAAACATTAGAAATCTCCCTTATCTGCAGATTGATTTATTATTGTAAAAAGAATTCTTCATCTTTACATAACAAGTATCATATATAAAAAATTTTAAGTCAATTCCTACTTTTTAATCATAAATATACAAAATAAACCAGTGCAGCATTAATGTCCCACGTTATCTTTATTGAACATTTTTTTTATAATCATCGTTTCGGTATTTTATTTTTGTGGCATCACTAACTTGAGGAAAATCTTTCATTTCATTTATGAAAACAATGGGAGAAAACTTTTTCTCCCATATAAAACTAAAATTAATTATTTAAATTTAATTAATGAATTAATATTTGAAAAAAACTGTATTAACATCAAGTGTCATCCATGACAAGTTAAAAAAATTGTATTTGAACTTGAGTGGATGAATAGAAAATATTTTATTAACGATTGAAAATTTGAACAAGATATATAAATATATAGAGAGTGTGAGCTAATAGTAGGAATTGAAAAATTGATTAGCTTACAACAATGGATGCGTTTCAGAAGATATGGATTTGAAACGAACAATGATTAAAAATAACGTTTTAAAAAAGACATTTTAAAACTTTTAATTTAAACATTTTAAAACTTTTTTTAACGTCGAATTTTGACGGCGCGTTTGGGGAGATGCAATGCACATGCGCATAGGAGCTCATTCGGTTGCATTATTACAAGGGGGGGGGAGATGTGTGCTTTATTTACTATGTTTTTTTATTGACTGAATATGAGATGAACGTAGGGATATACTATTTGTATGATACTAGGTCCAGGAAATTTTCTTTCTTGCCGTGGGGAATATGGCGGTAATATCAAACTGATTTGCATTATTACACGGTTGTTTACGGATTGTTTGTTTGGAGTTTGCATCGGAAACAGTTCTGTAATTCACTGTGGGAAAAAACTTTTAAAATAAAATATTAGAAAGACTGTTTCATACGCAAACTTATTTTACTAATATTGTTATTGTAATTTTTTTTCCGTCAAGTTTTGACGGGCTCCATCTAGTTATTATAAAGTTACAAACAACAAATATATACAAAACTTGTATGAAGAAAGGATACAAAATAAAACAGAATATTTTAAAACACTTATTCCAATATATTTTTTTTATTATTTATTTTGTTTAACTAGTCAGAACTTTAATTAAAATTTTCTGCAGGCTTATTCTCTCTTTCTAAGTATTTAACATTTATTTTATCGGTAACATATATTTCTCCCTCAAAATGTTGATGGATAACAATGTGCTATGCATGCAAATGCATGGCTAACTGGATTCCGTGCTAAGTTTTGAGTTGAAGTGATTGTCACACAATAATCCAGTTGGCAAAGTCACCGTTTCAGGGGAAAGAACATTTTAGAACCGTCTAAGATGAAATTGTCTTTTTAACAGCCTTTCATACCACCATATCTTCAACAGCTCGTTTCTTTCAGACTGCTTGTTGCTCGTTAAACCATACTAGTCAGTTCTTCATAACTAATGGCCAATGTTTATATTATTTGGCGGTGCAGGTTTCTTGTCCGCTATTTTTTTTTCTACATACCAATATCTTGTGTTCAATTTTCGATCAGTAATTATACTTGAAAAGGGGATGATGTCTTCAGACAGAAACTTTTTTGTTCTCATTATTCTTTTGTTCTTGGCTACTTCTTTTATTAGATAGATTTCGTAGAACATACTACCTAGTACATTCTTCACTAAGTTGGAATTCCAGAAAAATGTTTGCAGATCTACACTGACCATGAGTCCTAGAACCTCCCCAAGTTCAAAACTTTATCTATTTATCTAGCTATCTATATAACTTTTGATGGACACGATAACTTCCATAATTCTGCACAAATCTCTTCCAAACTGATACATAAAATCAAGCGGCATAAAATCTCGGTCAACTTCGTTAATGGGCAAAATCGAACCAGAGGGATGGGAAAATGGGGGGGGGGGCTTTTTGTGAATACAGAAAAAAACCCATAACTTCTTAATTTTGATACATATCGGATCCGTTTGAATCCGTTATTATTTCTTCTAGGAAAAGGGCCAAAAATTTATGTATGACATATTTTTGATTTCATTAAAATTGCCCCTAAGGGGGGGGGGAATAGGGTTTCATAAGAAAAATTTGTATAACTTCGTCAATTCACAAGATATCAAATCCACTTAAGCTTTTTATTAATCTTATTAATATTATCTATAACTTTTGCAATGACAAGCTTTTTATAGGACCAACTCTTACAGCCAAAACAAAAACAATTAAAAAAAGAATTAAAAACAGAGAAAATCCCTGGTGGCTCTACCTACATGCAGAGGTATATTTCGAAGTGAGCGGTCCCAACTGCCGCATCGTGGCAAATAGGTTTTTCTTCTGCAACTTCCAATAAACAGGCGCCCCACGGTCTGCGTCTTCCACATTTACCTGTGCCTGTAGGCCGAGCCGTCAGGGATTTTTATTTTCATTATAATATGCATATCTTGTGACGGTATTCATTTTCTAGTTTCCAATCCTTCTAAAATTTAAATTTTCAAAGATTCGTGTTTGGGTAACGCATCTTTAAATTCGATGAGACGTCTAAAATTTTCGAAGTTTTCTGCAGCATTTTTGAATAGGAAAATTAATAAATTAACGGAGTTTTCAATTTTCATTTCTCTGACCTTAAACGCTATTTCGAATTGAACGTTCAAATGTTTAGACATCGTTTCACTTACATGCATATTTTTAGACAAAAACTGTTTTAATAGGGTTGTCTTCCTCACTAGAGACTCGATTCACATCCTTCGAATTTATTCCATACACCACTTGCAGACACACAATACACTCTATGTGCGATTAAAGAAGAATATCAAATTTGTGTTTCCATGAATAAAAAGTAACATTCTGTGTTTGAGATAAAACTGACCACACAACTATTCAATTATATAATACTTTAACATAAGAGAGAAAATAAATACAAATGAGATTAATCTAAATCCAGCAGTTTATATATTATATATAATAAAATATTCTTTAGGTGACTCGTAAAATGAAATGGCTTTGGATTATAGCTATCTCTACATCAACGAAATTATCTCATAAATGTCATCACCTTTCTTTAATTTAGCGACTCCATGCCGTCTTAATAATCTTTATTGCATTTTCTATTTTTTCTAGCTATGATTATAAATATATTATCCAATAAATATAATCACAGATATTTCTATAATTAAGAAGAAGAGGCAACTAGTGCTAAATAAATTTTATAGTTATTATCTAATTGATTGTAGTATTCGATTTTTTTTAATGAGAAAAGCATTTTTTTCACAAGATATATATATGTATATATATATATATATATATATATACATATATATATATATATATATATATATATATATATATATATATATATAATATTAATATATATATATTATATATATATATTATTATATATATATTACATATATATATTATTATATATATATTATATATATATTATATATATATATATATATATATATATATATATATATATATATATATATATATATATATATATAATATTATTATATATATATTATATATATATATTATTATATATATATTACATATATATATTATTATATATATATTATATATATATATATATATATATATATATATATATATATATATATATATATATATATATATATATATATATATATATATATATATATATATATATATATATATATATATATATATAATATATATATAATATATATACTATATATATATAGTTAAATATTATATATATATATATATATATATATATATATATATATATATATATATATATATATATATATATATATATATATATATATATATATATATATATTCTTCTATTGATTTCATTCATGATACTGCCATCTGAAGATATTTCTTGTCCAAGGTACACATAACTTTCAACATCTTTAATCTCAGTGTTGTTGTAGACGATTTTCTTTTTTGATGCAAATGAATTGAACATCACCTTAGTCTTTTCCAAATTTATTTTTAATCCCACATTAATGCTAGCTTCTGCCAAATCTTTTAGCATATTTTGCAATTCTTCAGGGCTATTACTGAAAATTAAAATGTCATCAGCAAACCGGAGATGGCTTAAATATTCCCCATTTATTCTAATCCCTTTGTTTTCCCAATCCAGCTTCTTGAAAATACTCTCTAAGACAGCAGTAAAAAGCTTAGGCGAAATGGTGTCTCCTTGTCTTACTCCTCTTTCAAGCTTGATCTTCGCTTTTCCTTTGTCCAAACGGATGGTGGCTGTTGCTTTCTTGTAGATCTTCTTTATGATATTGATATAAGGTTTGTCTATACCAATGTTCTCCAGAGAAGTAATTACTGCAGATGTGTAGACCGAATCAAATGCTTTTTCACAATCAATAAAGGCAAGACAGAGAGGTAAATTATATTCTTTAGGTTTTCCTATAACTTCCCTTACTGTTTGAATATGATCCATTGTGCTAAATCCACTTCGAAATCCTGCTTGTTCTCTAGGTTGAGCTGAGTCCAGAGCTGATTCAAGTCTTGTCGTTAAAACTTTGGTGAAAATTTTATAAATCACTGACAGTAAGCTGATTGGACGGTAGTTTTTAATGTTTTCCTTTTCTCCTTTCTTATAAATGGATGGAGTGCTTTTGGGAAGAACAATATTATTCTGAAAAGTAACATGCCTCTTTGTTTGAAAAGAAAGGTGTTTAACCAATGTGTTTTGCCTGCACTAACTTATGGAGCAGAAACTTGGACACTAACAAAACGGATGGTACAAAGATTACAAACAACACAGCGAAGTATGGAAAGATGTATGCTAGGCATAACCAGAAGAGACCGAAAGAGAATAACGTGGATAAGAAGTCAGACGAAAGTTTTTGACATTATCGAGAGAATTAAACGGCTAAAATGGAAATGGGCTGGGCACATTGCAAGAAGACAAGACAATAGATGGAGCACAAACACCCTACAGTGGTATCCCAGAGATGTAAAACGACCAAGAAGACGACCTCAAGTAAGATGGAGTGACGAAATCAGAAAAGTGGCCGGTGTTAATTGGATGACTAAAGCACTAGACAGGCAACAATGGAAAAATCTGGGGGAGACCTACATCCAGCAGTGGATTGAAAACGGTTGATGATGATGATATATATATATATATTGTAATACATGTTCGTTAACAATGGAACAAATATTACTTTGTGTATTTCAAGCTGAAGTTTATTTAATTAGATTTATCTCTTAACATTTTGTATTTACGTTTTGGGTAAAGTTTCCAGAGAAATAATAATTAAATCCGAGTGAAAAAGCTGTTGACCTCGTAATTTGAATACCTAATATATTCTGACATACCTGAATACCAATGTATTCTATTTCATAAAAGTAAATGTGATTTTGCATTGCATCGATCTCTATGTAAAAGAAACTATTTTGCATGACTTTTCTTTTATAAAATTTAGCATTTACACGTCATTTAATAATCTTTATTAGACGGCCTGCACACGAGAATATTTATTTTTCTTCTATTTGTACCAATATTTACAAAAAATTTCTCTGTGATAGATTTATTGTGAAATTATCCGAGAAGCGAATGGCAAAGACAGCGAACCTTTCCAATCGGTTCTGCGTCAATTCGTCGCGCACAATTCATCGCGGAACAATTCATCGCCCACAATTCGTCGCAGCGTCAATTCGTCGCGGCGACAATTCGTCGCGAGCTCAATTCGTCGCGACGTCAATTCGTCGCAGCGAAAACGCACAATTCATCGCGGAACAATTCGTCGCGCAAAATTCGTCGCAGCGTCAATTCGTCGCAGCGTCAATTCATCGCGGCGACAATTCGTCGCAGCGTCAATTCGTCGCGGCAAAGATAAATCAGTAAAATTACTTACTGATAATTTGTTTTTTAGATATAGAGAATTGTAACTAACATTTTATAGGCAATTTTGGAGGAATCTTTTTTCAAATGTGATTTCTGTGAATTTCCCTGATGAGAACATGAAGGTTTAATGAATTAGAACAACTCATTTCTTATTTAAATTAGAGATCGAATAAATATTGCTTTAGATTACTGAAAAAATGGCGGAAGATTTAGGATAAAGACACCCAGAGCATGAAAAAATGACGAATACAAATGCTAGAAAAAAAATTACATATGCGTACACAGGGTAAAAAAGAGGACCCCCCCCCCCTCCTCCTTATATTTGAAAGAATTAGAAAGTTAAAAAAGTATTTAGAGATGTAAACATAAAATCTTTTTGTGATTGTGATTGAACTGATCGCTTCATGAATGCAATTTCATTATATGATATTTTGGCTTTAAAAGTTTTTTCATTCATTTCATCTATACTAATAAAAGAAAGTTGTTTGTTTTTCTGAGTTCTGTGTGTGTGTGCGAAATGACAAGCGAAATCTACCGCACGTAGATGTCTGAAAATTTGGGTGCGGATAGTCCAAGGCAGTCCCTGAAGACCTGAGGCTCAGATTTTTCATATTTTAAGACCCGGGGTCCCTGGGGCCTTTTTAAGGTTTTTGCATCTAAATTGTTAATATTTTGCCCCGGTTTTATCCAATCTCCCTTGTTTTCGTGATCATTTCTCCATTAAGCTCTCCCCCCATTTCCACATTGCAGTTAGGGCCCTGGCACCCTGTGGCCCGATGCGTTGTTCACTTGAACCTTTTGTATGCCCAGCATTTTTCACCCTCTCTAATTGTGTCACTCTCTCAATGCGTGACTTTTAAGTTGAGTTTTAGACTCCTCTCAACGGGCCACCACCCTCATATTTCTATTGAAGCCCTAGGGGCCATTTTTTAGCATTTCTTTCAAATTTTATAATAACGATTAATTTATAACCTATGCTTAATTTCGACTAATTGAAGATGTAAAGCGCTACGTACTAGGATCTTTTAAGATGTTTCCTTCTTAAGGTCTTATTCAAAACTATCAGTTGGCCCCTTTTGGGACCTCTCCCTTAAAAATTGACCGATCCACTAAGCTTTTGTTTACTGATAACTTTTTAGGACTTCCAGCTACAAATGGACGACAAAATTTTCTCGGTCAAGTCCCGACCCTCCTGGGCACTGTAAAATTTTTGTGCCCTAAATTGTTAATAATTAGGCCCAATTTTACCCGATCTTCTTCGTTTTTGGGGCTTTATCTACATTAAGCTTTTCACCATTTCTATGTTCCAGTTAGGACCCTGGCCCCCTGGGACTCAGTATAGGGGAGAAGGTGTCGCGTCAATTCATCTCGCACAATTCATTTAGTTAACATGATTTCGGCAAATTTTCTTTCATCTCCCCTATTTCATCCCCCCCTCTTTTTCTCCCCTATACTGAGTCCCAGGGGTCTTTTCGGGTCTTAAAATATGAAAAATCTGAGCCTCAGGTCTTCAGGGACTGCCTTGGACTATCCGCACCCAAATTTTCAGACTTCTACGTGCGGTAGATTTCGCTTGTCATTTCGCACACACACACAAAACTCAGAAAAACAAACAACTTTCTTTTATTAGTATAGATGGAATGAATGAAAAAACTTTTAAAGCCAAAATATCATATAATGAAATTGCATTCATGAAGCGATCAGTTCAATCACAATCACAAAAAGTTTTTTTATTTACATCTCTAAACACTTTTTTTACTTCCAAATTCTTTCAAATATAAGGAGCAGGGGGGGGGGTCCTCTTTTTTATCCTGTGTACGCATATGTAATTTTTTTTCTAGCATTTGTACTCGTCATTTTTTCATGCTCTGGATGATTTTATCCTAAATCTTCCGCCATATTTTCAGTAATCTAAAGCAATATTTACTCGATTTCTAATTTAAATAAGAAATGAGTTGTTCTAATTCATTAAACCTTCATGTTCTCATCATTGAAATTCACAAAAATCACATATGAAAAAAGATTCCTCCAAAATTGCCTGTAAAATGTTAGTTACAATTCTCTAAATCTAAAAAACAAATTATCATTAAGTAATTTTACAGAATTATCTTTATTTTTATCATATTAGCTTTCAAAGACGTTTTCGCTGCGACGAATTGACGCCGCGATGAATTGAACCCGCGACGAATTGACGCCGCGATGAATTGTCGCTGCGACGAATTGACATCGCGACGAATTGAGCTCGCGACGAATTGACGCTGCGACGAATTGTTCACGATGAATTGTGCGTTTTTGCTGCGACGAATTGACGTCGCGACGAATTGTCGCCACGACGAATTGTCGCCACGACGAATTGACGCTGCGGCGAATTGTCGCCGCGATGAATTGACGCTGCGACGAATTGACGCTGCGACGAATTGACGCTGCGACGAATTGACGCTGCGACGAATTGACGCTGCGACGAATTGGGCGAGATGAATTGACGCGACACCTTTCCAATCCAAGCGCCTATTTTTACTTACCCATCATACGTATACCTATCATATAGGGTAAGTCTTGTAATCGTTTTGAAAATCGAAAAATTTTTTTTTGACGGATTTACACGTTTCAGACACTGGAGATGCCGAAAAACATATTTTTAGAAAAAAAAAATTTGCCGTCCGTCTGTGTGTCTGTAAACTCTCTATCTTCCGAACAAATTGAGATAGAGACTTGAACTTTGGTATGTACTTAGTATCTAATAATGAGAAGAAGCTTATTGAGTTTCAGTAACCTTGATTATCCGGAACTATTTTTGTTCAGACTCTCGAAATATTCTTTCTGATAAAAGGTATATAAAATTTTTCGAAATTGTTTATTTTAAGGAGTGAATATAAAAGACAATAAAAAACAAATTTTGCATAAAGCATGAAGTCGATCGGATAATGAGTTACCGAGATATTTGTAATCCTATTTTCCACACTCTTCGATTTTTCATGACCCTTTATTTTATCCAAATTTCAATTCAAAGATATATTTTAATTGGAAATGAGACGCTTAATCAGATGCAATAAACCACTAGTTAATAGGATTATTGTTTTTGGAGTTATAAGGAAGTTTCTTTTAAGCAATTCAGTAATCGAGCCTTCATATTTTATGGCATCATCAAGCCACGATTTTATTCGAATTGCAATGCATTTTATAAGTCGTTTACACATTTTTTATTTTAATATTTTACATTATGCATATCCATGATGGGTAAGTATTACGGTGGCCCGCAACGACTACTTTTTTTCTTGGTCATGATGTTATAAAAAGTAAACAAAATTATTAATAATAAAATAATGAACCCAAATTACTTATACTAGGATTAATACATACGGGTACCTTGCATGGTATTTACACAGTGATAATTATACTAGCAATTAAATTTTATCAATAAGCAAATGAATATGATTCTCCTCCTGTGCATCTTGGATGGGAAATTATGGACATCAGAATCATACGTAAATTCATGCATAATTACCTCATCAGAATGAAAACTGAAACGGTGTCATGCGATAAGCGCTTTCTAATTGAATTTTTTTCATATTATTCTTTTCAAAAAATACTTATTTTCTGTTGCAAGTGATTATAATGATTTTATATTTTTGCTTATAATGCCCAAAAACTGTTCCTTGCCGATAGTCCATTGACGTAATCCGGAATTTTAAAAGTTGTGTTTCAATTTCTTCAGTTTAGAAAATAATAATAATATTTGTTCATATCAGATCAATATTTCTAAATTAGATTATTTCATGTAATTTCATTGTACTTTGACATATAATTTCAACCGACACCTTATCAAAAAGAATCGGTCGCGTATCATCTATGGCACGCAAACTGATGTATGGCAATTAATTTTTTTAAGTAGCACGAATGGAATAAAAAAAAATTGCCTATGATAACTTTGTTATTGTGTTCTCATTTTCTCTAACTATGTTTAAACAGGGATTGGAAAATGTTTAGTGCACCAGGCAAATATCATTTATTTTATTCATATATTTAAACATGTTAAATGTATGGCTTAAATGTTAAATGTATGGCTTCGGTCATGAGTTTTAAGTTTTCTTTTTGTTAGGTAAATACATCAATCGAAAATCTATAAAAACAAGAGCGAACAATCATGCGTCAAGCATAGATTATGTAACACTTTCCAAAGCTTCCAAAATAATTTTACAAATCATACCGTTTAATAAGCTGAAAGATAACATCTAAGTAAACAATTTGGAAAACGCATAACATATTTAAAAACGTAATTTTAGGAATTTCCAACATTTGCAAGATTCGGAAAAATATCCGAATACTTTTATTCAGCCCTGTATAGGATCTATAGATTTGTATATATACTACATAGGATGCTAAATTTTAGTTCAGTTAGGAAACGCGTAGCACAGTTTAAAATTCTCCTTCTGGAGTTTCTGTCAATAAACGGAAATGTGTTCGCGAACTTTTGTGCTTCCCTGTATATGATTTACAGAATTTATACACACCACGTAATAAACAAAAAGTGAGTAAAATTTAAAATCGCGTTCAGTAACTTAAAACGCACGTCCAGGAATTATTGTTAACAGACAGTAGAGAATTCTTTTGTGTGTTCCTGTAAATAACCGATGACTGCTATACACACAATATTCTGACGTAAGCCTCTTGTAATGCACCTTAGTGATACATATAAATTTCAATGCGTTTAAAATAGTGAAACATTATTTAAATAAACCGCAGACGATTTTTCTCCATAGACGTAATGTAACGGAATTCTTTTGACTGTCCCTGTAAATTAACTATAAGTGCTATGCACACTCTATTCCATATTAAGCTTCTTGTAATACACCTTAATGACATATATCAATTACAATGTGTTTACAACTGTGTAACATCATTAAAATAAATCGCAAATGAGTTTTCCCCATAGACCGTAATGTAACGGAATTCTTTTGAGTGTCCCTGTAAAAAAACTATAAGTGCTACACACTTCAGTTGAAATAAGGAACGTGCTATAGATAACAACAATAACATATAAAAACTGCAAGGCAATCCGAGCATATTTACCGGAGTTAGAGCACGGACAGACGGCCAGACAAACCGAAGTCATAAACACTTTTCAACTAGGTTGGATAGTGTTAAAAAGAAAAGGCTCGAAGAACCTCATGGGATGCGAGCAAATAAATGTCTTATGGCCATATAAAAACTGTTGAAAAATCATTTAACAAACAAAAAGACTGGTCTTAAATTTAGTCGAACGATTTCTACATACCACTCTTGTGATACATTTTTATTTTGGGAAACGTCAGATGAAAAAATCTATTTGTTTAGTGGAAGGTATTATGAAACTTTATGAAGGTATTATCAAACTTTTATGAATAAATACAGTAGAGTCCCGACTTTCCGGCATCTGCACTATTTGGCCTAATTAAGTCTTTGTAACCGAATTTGGAATAACTTTGCCAAGGCATTGGATGCGGGTATATGCTACGACATACAATTAGAGATTGACCGAAACAGGTTTTAAAGCCGAAACCGAAACCTAAACCGAATTTCGGTGATCTTCCCACTTTCGGCCGAAACCGAAACCGAAACCGAAAGTGTCAAAAAATTTAAAAACGCATTAATACATACATAACTGTATATAATTATTAATTAATTAATTAATTAATAACAAATAATTAATAATTACTTAATAATAACTAATTACATTACTAATTAATTTATTAATTATACGTGTATTGAGCCACATTTCTAACAAACAAACGTACATATATATGTGTGTGTATAAATTTCAAACAAAAATGAAACATGAATAATACAACTTTTATATTTTATTATTTTATAACAACCAATACTTATAGGCATTTATCAATAATTAATTAACAATGTAGTTAATTAATGTAAAACAAATTCAATAATGAATATCGAATTTTTAAATATATTCATATTTTCAGTTCGTTAATATTTTGCATTTAAATTGTTTAAGTATACAGTTAAGTATTGGTTAAGTAAAAGTTTAGGGCACAAAAACTAAAATAATTTGTTCAATTTGACTAAAAACGGAAAATTAGCATTAAGACAACATTTTAAGCCTAGAAATTATTAATTATAAACTTTATTTTCCATTTCAATATTCTCAAAGTGATACGTTTAACACTATTTTGTACTACCTAATTTTAAATATATATATATAAGAATAAAAATGTAACAGTTGTCAATTTTCTTTTAGGATGTGCACAATAAGATCAAAATAAATCTTTGCTCACTCACCGCCCCCCCCCTAAAAAGAAAGCTTTGCTACTCCCTGCCTCCCTAAGAAAATATTGAAATGGCAACCCTGTTTGAAAATTTTATCTCCGGTGCCAAGTTGACTCTCTGTGCCTCTATCCAAAACTATTTTTTGTAAAATAAAACGTAATTAATTTAGCAGTAAGACGGAAATAGTTTTTAATTATACGAATCATGTAATAAAAAATATTTTAAGTATACATACCTCGATATCTGTTTTGTAATAAATTTCGTAAATCTTCATATGTTTTAACACCTTTCTCATAAATCATTCAAAACAATCCGGAGTTTTAAAGTAAAAATTTTCTATTACTGTTAAGTTTTCAGTTTTTAAAGATCTCGTGATAAGCGTCTTTTAAGTTTAGTCATATATGCATTGCTTGCTTTATAATTTACACTCGCATCATGGATCAGTCATGACCGATAATGATAAACAGTGGAAATCACAGCAATAAACAGTGTCTCATTTGAGACGATACAACTCACATCAATGAGTAAAGTTGAAAATTTCCGAACGAAGGAACGATATTTTGAAATTCAGATAGTTTCGGTCGAGTTTCGGTCAGGCCGAAATTTTGGCAGCAGTTTCGCCGAAAACGAATATTCAGCGAAACTCCGATTTTGTGCCGAAACCGAAACCGAAACCGAAATTTCGGTCGATCTCTACATACAATGTCCAGAGCTGCCAAGTCTCCGGCTTTTTGGATAACAGTATTTTAGTACAGAAAAATTTGACTTCTTTAATCGGAGCACTCTGCGATTTAAAATCACAACATTTTCTCTAATAAAATACTGGTGTTCAAAAAGCCGGAGACTTGGTAACTCTGAATGTCTATCTGTTAGGATATCCTTCTATGTGCCGTGTAGTATTGCCGATTAAAAGTATTTTTTTTATTTAGACTAGGGTGGCTCGGCCCCCCTGCTTGCTACGCTCACCAACCCCCCGCGTAATCGGGAAAATCCCTTGCTCGTTTAATATATATGAATAATCGGGAAAATCCCTTGCTCGTTTAATACATATGAATTTGGCGACAGTAATTTGGTCGACAGGATAACTAACAAGTACCAATTGTATATGTACTGTTACGAATATTGTAAATAGTTAGTGTTTGTGCTTAAAAATAATGTAAATAGTTCAATTAAGCTCTCTTCATCAGCTAATATTAATTTTTGTTGCATTGCAATATCTCAATTTCTTGATTTTTTGCAAGCGAGTAAACGCTATTGGATTTCAATGGGTGTCTATGGAAATTTGGTGAAATACTGGAAATAGCACCAAGTCGGCGCCACTTTTGGATGCCAATTTTGGCCGCCAAATTCGGCGATATATCGCTAAGTTGGCGACATACCCGGGTACCTTCCCTTTGGTAACCCCCCTAATAGCGCCCATCCTATCTAAATTCTCTACTTTCATGTTAATTCCCCCTAAGAAAAGTCAGAAAGCTCTGACCAATCAGATACGTTTCACGGTATCTTCGCAGATTTCCATTGGTTCATTTCCAAACCATTACTTTTTTTATATATATAGAAGGATATATAACAGAAATCCGAATAGTAAAAACCGTTTTACTTTATCCGTCATTAAGTAAGGCGATTTTTGGCATTCGAAAACTCTGGCAGGTATCTGAATCTCTCTATCCTTCTATATAACAAAAAAGTAATCTGGAACTGAGCCAAAAACGAAAGGGACCAATCAAATTCTGCGTAGATATTCCAGGTTAATATCATCGCTTTTTTACTAGGGACTTTTTTGAGGAGCTATTACTTTTTTTCTAGCCATCCTACGGATTCGAAAATCATACCACCAGACGCGAAATATAACAAGTTTTCATAAATTAAAAAAATTATCACGGTCGGATAATAAAAATTCAAAAAATCCTTAAAAATCGAGTAAATAATCTTTTATTGTAAAAGTCATTTTTTTTTATATTGTTGCCAATTTCTAAATAAGCGCAAAGGATTGTTTTATCTCAAATAAAAAATGTATTTGAGCGAGACTATTAAAAACAATAATGACAGTTAAAAATAATAATTAAATGATCACGTGTTGAAAGCAGGAAATAAAGAAAATTACGTCATAAAAATTGTGTTTACGCATGAATATTAAAAATAAAAAGATGAATTAAATGAAAAAGCATTATAAGCAGTTAAATGAAAAAGCATTATAACCTGATTACAGAAGAAAGTCGCCGTTCGTGATATCATCATCATCATCTTTTTAAAACAGTATACATTACCAGGTTTTAAGAGGCTGTGAAATCAGAACGGGGGTTGGTGAGCGTAGCGAGCAGAGGGCAGAGCCCCCTAGTATATAAAAAAAAGTAATGGTTTGGAAATGGACCAATGAAAATCTGCGTAGATATTCCGGGTTGTTCTCATCGCTTTTTTACTAGGGAATTTTTTGAGGAGCGATTACTTTTTTTCTAGCGATCCTACGGATTCGAAACTCATACCACCAGACGCGAAATATTACAAGCTTTCAGAAATTCAGAAAATTATCACGGTTGGACAATAAAAATTCAAAAAATCCTTAAAAATCAAGTAAAAAATCTTTTATTGGAAAGTCATTTTTTTTATATTGTTGCCAATTTCTAAATCAGCGCAAAGAATTATGTTATATCTCAAATAAAAAATGTATTTGCGCGAGACTATTAAAAACAATAATGAAAGTTTAAAATAATAATTAAATGATCACATGTTGAAAGCAGGAAATAAAGAAAATTACGTCATAAAAATTGTGTTTACACATGAATATTAAAAAGAAAAAAGAAAAGTGCCCAGTTAAAGTGAGCTCACAAGCTATTCACACTAATTGTATACTATACTCTTATTTTAAAGAATAACGTCCTTCGTAAAATAAATTAGGAGGGGATTAGCTCCCCCTTTTCCCTCCTTTATACTTAACTAATGAACCGCAAAAGTGATCAGGGAAGCGCCTTATCAAAATAAACCTATATCCAAAATTTGAAGGAAATCGGATAATTCTGCATGAAAAACCTATTTATCTAACTTAAGAGGGGAAATTATCCCCGTTCCCTCCACTCCTTTATACTTCCTCATACAATATACCGATACATTTAAAACTATTTTCTTATGGGTAATATTCATATGACGTCACATTGGGAATCATTTGGTGTAAAAATAACGCAAAATAGTTTCAATTTATTTTGTACGCATTAGGCATTACTGCTCGATAAATAATATTACAAATTTTGTATATAATTATTAGTTAAAACAAATAATCTTTATTGTAAAAATAACATTAAAATATCCATGAGGATGCATTAAAATAGAGAAAAGATTTCATGCATAAGATATGTCTGTACCTGAAATTATCTAAAACTCGATGAAAACATAAAATATAATAGTAAAATTTGAAAACACGTTGCTTTTCAATATTGTGATTTTGAATGTTATTCCCAAGCAGACGGAGAAGTTTAACATTGAACCTAAAGGAAAGATACTGTCCATAATCTATATATATAAAAGAAAGTCCTTTCTGGCTAGATGATCAACGCACAGCCAAAACTACTGAACATACAAAGACAAAACTTGCAGGAAAAATACGTCTTAGTATGTAGAGGCGCACTAAGACGGGTTAAGACGGGGACACTAAGTGCGCCTCTACATACTAAGACGGGATTTTCAAAAACTCCACCCCTAAGGAGGGTAAAAAGGGGAACAAACTTTAAAAAAATTCCTTAAAAATCGGGTATTATAGTTACGTGACAAATGATAACATATTTTAATGTATTTTTGTAGGCTGAATCGAATGGTATCAATTAAATACTCATAAGTCAAATAGTTTGTGAGATATTGCACATTTTTCTAATTTGGCGAAGTCTTTGACGTCAATTCTAACAATACAAGTGATAATTTCTAAAAATACGTCCGTTACTATAGCAATGGAAGAAATTCAAATTAAATCTTTTTGTTTATTTTTGCAGATAGAAACATTAACTGCTCAATTGGGAATTGAATATTATTTTTACAGATATTTATGTAATTGTGTATTATCTGGAGGCACGGCAGTGCCTCCGCCAAGTCGAGAGAGGACAGCCGTAAGCATACTTTTCTGGAAGCAACTCAGGGCACTTTTGCCCCCCCCATATCTCCGCACTGGAGTATCCCAAAAATTTTAAACTTCAATTATAGAGAGTATTTGGCCCACAGGACCAAAATTTAAAATTACAACTTTCTGTCTTTTCTAGTTCAGGCGATATATGAACTCAAACATTCGATTTTTTGTCACTTCTTACTCACTCGTTCACGCGTCATCAAAAAGATTGGGTAGATCCCGTAGCCCCAGAAACTTGACATTTGGAAAAAAGGTAGTGTTTAGGATACAAAGAAAGGAAAAATTATAAAATCCAGAAAATTCGAAAAAAAAACATTCGAAAATTCAACAAATTCCATCAAAATTGAAAATTGAAAATAATACGATCTTGTAGTCTTGGAAACTTAAGATTTGGTGTGAAGGTAGTGTTTAACATCCAGAAAAAGAAAACATCAAAAACACCAAAAAAATCGAAAGCAAAATTGAAAAAATCGAAGAAATTGAAAAAAACCGAAAATTTGAAGACAATTCGATTTTGTTGCGCTAGAAAATTCAAATTAGGAATAAAGGTAGTATTTAGGATACAGAAAAAGGAAAATAAAAAAAATTCAGAAAATTCGAAAAAAAAATAAAAAAAATCGAAAAAAAATGAAAAAATGAAAATAATTTGATACGATAACGCTCGTATTTATAAATTAATTTGGATGAAACTAATTGTGTGTATTAAGCTCACCAATGCCTCGGCCGAGTTCGTTGGCCAGCTTGGTCCGCCATCTTGTTTCAAGATGGCGGCCACGGAAAATTTTAAAACTAAAATAAATATACAAAAAAGTTAAAGAATCAAGTTTATTTTTTAATTAGGTGTTAGGACTTGATACAAGGATTCCAGAGCATTTTTTGTTTTACCTCTATCTTAAAAATTGGCTGAGATAGAGCAGTTTGAAATTCTAGGGTGGCTGACATTTTGAAACAAAACAGCACATTACAAAAAACCAACGATAAATTTATGGTCAATAATGGTCAAGCAGGTGTAATCCCGAATGAATACTCCGTGTTATTATGACTGTAACTTTGACTTCGAAATTTTGATACGTTGCATTTTCTATTTGTTGATATTTTTGAACTATGATTTACGCTAAGTGAAATGTTGTTGTTGAAGAGGGATTTTCCATGTAAATCCGAAACGTCCAATTTTAATATGTTTTTAATGTTTTATGAAAGTGTATTGTAATGTCTGTAATTTTAATGATTTTAATATAAATTTATAAGTTTTTGTGAACGCGATTTCTCGCAAATTATTTTCTTTCATTGTTGTAATCATTTTCCCAATCATACGCATAAAACTATATATTCATATCCATTAGCGCCAAATTCTCGCCAAACTTGGCGACAATTGGCGAAATCTTGCCAAATTTGGCGACAAAAATAAGTCTTCATAAATGAAGCCAACTTGGCTATAGCTCAATAATTTGGCGAATTTCTTATTCAAATTCAGTGTAAACGAATCTTTTGTAAACGGTTTCTTTGCATTTTAACTTGCTGTTTTCGAGTAACATTAGCTAAAATTTTAAAACGAAGATATAGGAAAGCTACCTTTTCCTGCCGGTACAGGCCGGAGGACTTTTTTATGAGTTGTCGGATGCAATCTATGTTTTGCATTAAATAAAGTAAAACATTGAAAAACAAATCCCATAGGATGGGGATAGTTTGTTTGAGATCTGGAGGCACGGCAGTCCCTCCGCCAAGTCGAGAGAGGACAGCCGTAAGCATACTTTTCTGGAAGCAACTCAGGGCACTTTTGACCCCCTCATATCTCCGCGCTGGAGTATCCCAAAAATTTGAAACTTCGTTTTTCTAGAGTATTTGGCACACAGGACCAAAATTTTAAATTAAAACTTTCTATCTTTTCTAGTTCAGACGATATATGAACTCAAACATTCGATTTTTTGTCACTCACTCACTCACTCGTTCACGCGTCATCAAAAAGATTAGGTAGATCCCGTAGCCCTAGAAACTTGACATTTGGAAAAAAGGTAGTGTCTAGGATACAAAGAAAGGAAAAATTATAAAATCCGGAAAATTAAAAAAAAAAACATTCGAAAATTCAACAAATTCCATCAAAATTGAAAATTGAAAATAATACGATCTTGTAGTCTTAGGAACTTAAGATTCGGTGTGAAGGTAGTGTTTATCATCCAGAAAAAGAAAACATCAAAAACACCAAAAAAATCGAAAGCAAAATTAAAAAAATCGAAAATCGAAAAAAATCGAAAAATTTCAAATAATCCGATTTTGTTGCGCTAGAAACTTGGAATTCGGAATAAAGGTAGTATTTAGGATGCAAAATAACGAAAAATTAAAAATTCCGGAAAATTCGAAAAAAAAAATCAAAAATTCGAAAAATTCGAAAAAAATTGAAAAAATTAAAATAATTTGATCTTTTAGCCTTAGAAACTTAAAATTCGCAGTAAAGATAGTGTTTAGGATTCAGAATAAGTTAAAATAAAAAACCAAATAAAATTCGAAAATAAAACAAAAAAATCGGAAAAATCGAAAAATAAGAAAAATTTGAAAATAATTCGATTTCATAGCGCTAGAAACTTGAAATTTGGAATAAAGGTAATATTTAAGATACTAAATAAGGAAAAATTCAAAAATATGTATAATTCAAAAATACCCATAAATTAGTGCAGACGATATATGAACTCAAAGTTTCGATTTTTTGTCACTCACACACTCACTCACTCTCGCGTCATCAAAAAGATTGGGTATATCCCACAGCCACAGAAACTGAAAATTTGGAATAAAGCTAGCATTTCGGATACAAAGAAAGGAAAAAATGAAAAATCCGGAAAATTAAAAAAAAAAAAAAAACATTCGAAAATTAAAAAAAAAATCGAACAAAATTGAAATTTGAAAATAACACGATCTTGTAGTCTTAAAAACTTAAAATTTGGTGTGAAGGTAGTGTTTAGAATTCAGAAAAAGAAAACATCAAAAACACACAAAAAAAGTTGAAAATAAAATCGAAAAATCGAAAAAAATCGAAAAATTTCAAATAATCCAATTTTGTTGCGCTAGAAACTTGGAATTCGGAATAAAGGTAGTATTTAGGATGCAAAATAAGGAAAAATTAAAAAATCCAGAAAACTCGAAAAAAAATCAAAAATTCGAAAAAATTTGAAAAAAAATTAAATAATTTGATCTTTTGGCCTTAGAAACTTAAAGTTCGCGGTAAAGATAGTGTTTAGGATTCAGAATAAGTTAAAATAAAAACGCAATAAAATTCGAAAATAAAATAAAAAAATCGAAAGAAATCGAAAAATAAGGAAATTTTGAAAATAATTTGATTTCATAGCGCTAGAAACTTGAAATTTGGAATAAAGGTAATATTTAAGATACTAAATAAGGAAACATTAAAAAATATGGATAATTAAAAAAAAAATCGAAAATTTAAAAAAACAAAATAGAAAGAAAGAAAGAAAAAGAGAGAAATTGAAAATAATACGATCTCGTAGTCTTAGAAACTGAATATTTGTTGTAAAGGTAGTGTTTAGGATTCAGAAAAAGAAAAATTAAAAACACAACAAAAATTGAAAATAAAATCAAAAAATCGAAAAAAAAAACGAAAATTTGAAAATAATTCGATTTTGTAAAGCTAGAAACTTAAAATTTGGAATAAAGTTAGTATTTAGGATACAAAAAAAGAAATAAATAAAAAATCTGTAAAATTCGAAAAAAAATTCGAAAATTCGAAAATTGAAAAAAATTCGATTTTGTAGCTTTAGAACTTAAAATTCGGCGTAAACTTATCGTTTAAGATACAGAAAAAGGAAAAATTAAAACACAATAAATTCGAAAATAGAATAAAAAACTCGAAAAAGATCGGAAATTTCAAAATAATTCGATTTTGTAGCGCTAGAAACTTGAAATTTGTAATAAAGGATACAAAATAAGAAAAAATTATAAAATCCAGAAAATTATAAAAAAAAAAAATGCGAAAAAATAAAAAATTGAAAATATTTTTATCTTGTAGTCTTAGAAACTTAAAACTTGGTGTAAAGGTAGTATTTACTATTCAATAAAAGGAACAATTAAAAAATTCGAAAATAAAATCGAAAAATCGAAATATGTTTAAGAAATCGAAAATTCGAAAACAATTTGATTTTGTACTGCTAGAAACATTAGTTATAAGATAATTGTCCTATTAGCTAGTACAACGCCCCTAATTGTTTTATGTTATTTCCCCCGGATTATGGTTTTCTTTTCTTTCGTTTACGAATTTCGTTATAGAAAAGTTCCGCTATAGACTGGCTACGATATAGGCGATTTCTTTATAGACAGGTTTGTTTTCTTTCACATGTTGTACTCTATTTACTTCACATATGAAATATGGATTGTTAAATGATGTTAGCCCCACAAAAATTTTCACAGCTCCCCCTACCCTCCCGACATTACTGGCTATGGTTATGGCTTGATAGTCCTTTCTAAATAAAATCATGGTGACTCTAAGATTCACTTGATTTATCTCTAAATTGAACCTAAATGATCCTAAGAAGACGGATCAAATAATTACTATATTGGCATGACAATCAGTTAACTTAGAATTAAAATCGAAAAATCAATAAATTTATAAAAAGTCGAAAATTTGAAAATAATTCGATTTTGTAGTCCTAGAAGATTGACATTTGGCAGAAAGGCAGGGTTTTGTACACAAAGTAAGGAAAAATTAAAAAATCCGTAAATACTAAAAAAAAGTCTAAAAAAAAAACGAAAAAAACCATCGAAAAAAGGAATATAGTTTGATTTATTGGAAATTTCCGGAAATTTTAATTTTGGCTTTCTTTTTATACTAAAAAGTTCTTTTATGTTAAATATCAAGTATCTAGGGCTGCGAGTTATATCTCAGATGCATAGCACCTATCCTGGAAGCAATTGAGAGTACTTTTGACACTCCCCCTCCCATAATTTAGTGCTTGCCTAGGAACCTGAAATCTCTTTTTATCTACAGTACTTTGCAAACGAAACTAAAGCTTCAATTTTTTTATACCTGTAAATAATAGGGACAGAGTGTGGGCTTAGCGAAAATCAGTGGATGATCTCCAAAAAGAACCCAAAATCAAGAAAAGGAGGGTTACTTACAAAAAGAAGTGAAATCTCATCAAAAAGTCACCTGTAAAAAATGCAGCCAAGTCTCGTAACTCATTTACCGTAAAAAGTACTGAGATCGTATAAAGCCACGTTTAACTATCTTATTAACTCTGAAATTTTCATTCACAAAATCACTCCTAGTCTCTACATCTTTAGTTAATTATTATTTTGTGACTTGGCAATTACGCAGCACAGGGAAGTTATTACACCTTACTATGTTATGGGATGGGATGGGATAATTTAACTAAAGCAAATTATATACGCACAGGGAAGTTATTACACCTTAATATGTTATAGTATTATTTGATTAAGACTAACTATATACATCACATTCTCGTGCTAAGTAATTGCCAAGTCACAAAATAATAATTAACTAAAGATGTAGAGACTAGGAGTGATTTTGTGAATGAAAATTTCAGAGTTAATAAGATAGTTAAACGTGGCTTTATACGATCTCAGTACTTTTTACGGTAAATGAGTTACGAGACTTGGCTGCATTTTTTACAGGTGACTTTTTGCTGAGATTTTTCTTTTCAATTTCTAATGCAATTTCTTTCTCGTTGCCATAAAAAGAAACTATGTATGAACAATATTTTTATTAACCAATAAAAATTCAGATTATCTCAATCAGAAACTGACGTAATTTTGGGCAGATAATGTGATTTGTTTATATCCTTCTATATTAAAAAAAAAAGTAATCTGGAACTGAGCCAAAAACGAAATGGGCCAATCAAATTCTGCGTAGATATTCCGGGTTATTCTCATCGCTTTTTTACTAGGGACTTTTTTGAGGAGCTATTACTTTTTTTCTAGCCATCCTACGGATTCGAAAATCATACCACCAGACGCGAAATATAACAAGCTTTCAGAAATTAAAAAAATTATCACGAAAACTCAAAAATTCCTTAAAAATCGAGTAAAAAATCTTTTATTGAAAAAGTCATTTTTTTATATTGTTGCCAATTTCTAAATAAGCGCAAAAGATTACGTTTTATCTCAAATAAAAAATGTATTTGCGCAAGACTATTAAAAACAATAATGAAAGTTTAAAATAATAATTAAATGATCACGTGTTGAAAGCAGGAAATAAAGAAAATTACGTCATAAAAATTGTGTTTACACATGAATATTAAAAAAAAAAATGATGAATTAAATGAAAAAGCATTATAACCAGTTAAATGAAAAAGCATTATAACCAGTTAAATGAAAAAGCATTATAACCTGATTACAGGAAAAAGTCGCCGTTCGGGATATCATCATCATCATCTTTTTAAAACAGGATACATTACCAGGTTTTAAGAGGCTGTGAAATCAGAACGGGAGTTGGTGGACGTAGCGAGCAGGGGGCAGAGCCCCATAGTATTACAAAGATTACTATAAGCGCGTTTAAAGGATATGGTATATTTATTTAAATGTGTTTGGAGATAAAAATAAATAACGTAGCTTCTAATTTTATTAAGGTAAATTGTTTCCATGGGTTTATTGATATTAAAGTAAATTTTCCAAAAAATAAAAACATGTTTTTGCGTATTCAAACTTCATGATTCAATTTATTCTACATAATCAAAAATCGTCTGTCAAATATTGACATTTAGAAATCATTACATCGTAACTTTTTTCAGCTTGAGCTTCAACCAAGGAGGCAAATTCTGCTTAAATTACATTGTAAATATAATTTCTGAGTTAAATTAAGTTTTTAATAATATTAATCTCATCCAAAAGTCACCTGTAAAAAATGCAGCCAAGTCTCGTACCTCAATTTACAGTAAAAAGTACTGAGATCGTATAAAGCCAAGTTTAACTATCTTATTAAGTCTGAAAATTTCATTCACAAATCACTCCTAGTCTCTACATCTTTAGTTAATTATTATTTTATGACTTGGCAATTACGTAGCACAGGGAAGTTATTACACCTTACTATGTTATGGGATGGGATAATTTAATTAAGGGAAATTATATACGCTCAGGGAAGTTATTACACCTTAATATGTTATAGTATTATTTGATTAAGACTAACTATATACATCACATTCTCGTGCTACGTTATTGCCAAGACACAAAATAATAATTAACTAAAGATGTAGAGACTAGGAGTGATTTGTGAATGAAAATTCCAGTGATAATAAGATAGTTAAACTTGGCTTTATACTCAGTATTTTTACTGTAAATGAGTTACGAGACTTGGCTGCATTTTTTACAGGTGACTTTTGGATGAGATTATTATTTCTAGAAACGCCATGATTTAAAATAAAACGTGATTGCTAAAATAAAGGGTCTTCAGATCAATTATTCCGTCGACCACTTTTCATAAAAAAATTAAAAAAAAAATCATCGCCAAACATGAATGAACTCCAAATAAACAAATGGAAGAATGTTGCCATTGGAACGTCAAAATAAATAAATAAAATAAAATAACTTCGGAAACGCACCACTCACCAAAGTGTCCAGTAAGTTTTAACACAAAAAAATTACAATATATTAATGAAAATAGAAAAAAAAATCCTGAATATTTATTTATTTACATTATTTTTCTTAATTATCCTTCTCGGCTGGTGAATTAATGTTTGTGACGTCAGTTGAAATTGATCTATTGCACTTAACTATGAAACGCAACATTTTTACAATGCATTTTCTCTTTTAATGTCATGGCACAGCCGTTTAAGGACGCAATTTTTATTTTAATTAACGAAATAACAAAAATATCAGAAAAACAAAATGAAAAATACAGGTAAATGCCGAATTAAAAACCGCTTCATGACATAAGAAACACGTTTAATACTTCTGACGTCAAGTGAATGGGACTGCATTTTTAGCGTTAAATCGTATAGTTTGGCGATAGTTTTTTTTTATGAAACGTGATCGACGGGATAATGGAGAAGTACCAAATAAAGTGTCGAAGGTCTGATTGGTATTATGTATTACTGCTTTATTTGTTTTCAGTCTTCAGCCATGTTTCTCTTTTTCTTTGGGTAGTTATTCATACGATTTCGGGCTAATTTTCCGCAATCGGATACCTCGCCAATTGGCGTATTAGCCACAATGTTGAAAGCATCATTTATGTTTGAAGCGAAATCTTCATGATGAATCCTGTTACAGAAAATCATGCTATCTACTATGAGTATAAACCGCATATTCACATTTTAATCAGGTAATGTTT
Source organism: Maratus michaelseni (assembly GCA_963931845.1). Classification (NCBI taxonomy): domain Eukaryota; kingdom Metazoa; phylum Arthropoda; class Arachnida; order Araneae; family Salticidae; genus Maratus; species Maratus michaelseni. The sequence goes on from OZ007595.1 coordinate 91,965,665, forward strand.
TTTGAAAGGTTTTAGCGTATAGCTATTCTACGTTGCTTTGTTATAGAGCTAAAGAGGAAAGCTCTAAAATTATGTGAACCCGATTATTAAAGATTACTTAAAAAAATTCTACTGAACGAATGTTAATGGAAGTGATTTTTCAGGTATGGTTAATGACCCTATAACATATCATTCTATGTTGCTTAGTGATAGAACTAATGGAAAAGTGATTGGGAAAGGTGAATGCAATTATGAAAGATATATCTACTCTGTATTTAAAATGCAAATTCGTATTTCATTCCGACCGTTTATAATTTGAGTTCTGCTGTACGGACTTTGGTGCGATTTACAATGTTAGCAGGAATGAGATTTCTCCTCTTTTTTGCATACCAGTATAATGTTAGAGAAAACGTTGTTCTTTTAAATTGCAGAATGTTCCGATTAAATAAAAAAGCCTTTTCTGTAAGATTATACTGGTATGCAAAAAAGCAGAGAAATCTCATCCCTGACTGTTAGTTAGGTAATTTTGTGGGGATGGTTGGTACTTCTGTGGAGCAAAGTTTTCGCCTGCATTGTGTTTTCTGAAGCGAAAGCTTGACAACGAATCCGATTACAAAAATCATATAATATTTATCTATAATATTTATAAAACGCAAAAATCCATTCCGATCGGTTAAAACTCAGGTTCTACCGAACAGATTTTTATATGATTTCACTGTTAGTAAGGTAATTTGTTTTAGAAAGGTTTTAAAATAAAGTGCATTGTTCTACATTGCTTATTTATAGAGCCACGGGAGGAAGTTATAGATAAAATTAGGTGAACCCGATTATGAAAGATTACCTTTTTTAAAGTTCTACTGAACGGATTTTGATGGGAGTTTCGCAGTGTGATAATATTTCAGGAATTGATTTTCTACATTGTTTAGTTATGGAGCTATGGGAGAAAGTTGTCAGTGGTGTAGTCGTAAAAAAAAAAAATATACTCTATAGACAGAGGATATATACTAGAGAGTATATGTTATAGCTACGGACGGTGTGCAGAATTTAGTCTTAAAAATTCCAGAAGGTTGACGGCGTATACCAGCATATACTTTCTACAAAATCCCTGAGAGTTCTATCAACAGGTGAAGACGATTATGAAAGATACATTTATCTGTCTACTGTATATGTATAATTCAAAGGGAATTTCAATCCTGCCGCTTATACCTTGAATTCTGCTGAATGGATTATGCTGGAACTTGCACTGTTAGTTAGGGTGTGGGGCATTTCTATAATCAGTTGAACCCAATTATGAAACATTAGACTTTTTTAAAGATTCTGCTGAATGGATTTCTATGGAACTTGCATTGTTAATTTTCCAGGGATAGTTTTAGTATATTGCATATCGTTATATCGTTCTTTAGAAAATCATACTGCAAATGATTAAATAAACACGTTGGTCTTTAACCGCCTACATTTCGTGTAACACTTTAGAAAATATAACAGCATAATGGCTTTCGTATCGTTTTACACCAATGCGGAAGGACATGAAGGTAAAAGTTCATGTTTCTTTAAAACACAGAATCAAATTCACCGATATATTTAGTTTGATTAAAGTTTATTTTTGGATAAACCGACCAGCGTAGCGAGCAAAGCCTGATAGGTAATAATAATGGTTAATTTTATCTGTATATAAAATTCTATATTATGTAAAAGGAAGTCCTGACTTGGGATATCATTAACGCACAGTCCAAACTACTGAAGCTACAAACACGAAATTTGCGGGGAAAATACTTCTTCGGATGTAGAGACGCAATAAGAAAGTTTTCCTAAAATTCCATCCCTAAAGGGGTTAAAATGGGAACAAACAATAACAAAATTTCTTAAAAATCGGGTTTTATATTTATTTGTCAAATGATAACTTATTTCAATGCATTTTTGCATGCTGAATCGAATGGTACCAAATAAAATAGCTGGGTGCCAGTGATCGCCAAATTTTTTTAAAATCTCGCCAATTCTTTTTTTTTTTTTTTTTTTTTGCTAATATTTTAACGTTAGCTAATAACAACTAGCCATTATTTTAACATTGCGATATAATATCTTAAAAAACTTATTTAAAATAACTAAAATATAATCATAATAAAATACATAAAAACAAACATATCAATACAAATAAAATGTCACGCAAAATGTTTCAATTGAAATGATGCCAATTGAAACTAGATTTGGTGAGTGTTTACTGGCGCCCAGCAATATAAAAGTACCAATTATTCTTACGGATATTTATGTAATTGTGAGTTTTAAATAAAATATGCTTGCTGAAGTAAAGTTTCGAGGGTCTGTACGGTTTCGATATTGCACATTTTCTATAATTTGGTGATGCCTTTAGCGCCAACTCATCAATATTTCTAACATTACAAGTTATAATTTTTAAAAACGCATCCATTACTATATCTTCTTTATTATCGCCACTGCAACATATCCAGGGAGTCTCATCTTGCCACTTCAAGGCACGGCACGAGGTGCAGGGTAACTGAGATCCGAGATCAACAGGCTTATTCCTGGAATAATCTATATGAGGATCATATTTAAAGCCAGACAAATACTTAGTAGTGCAAGGCAATAATTTGATATGCGATCTCTTTTTATATTTTCCTGTAGCTGTCTGACCAAAAGCGTACATTGTTGGATAAATGCAATTCACCGGTATATTTAGTTTGATTCAAAATTCGTTTGGAGAAACCGACCAGCGTAGCGGGCGAAGCTTGCTAGTGTCCTTATAAAAGTCTAAGAGGCAGCGACATTTTTAACCAAATCATTTTATACAAACTGATTTCCAAATTAGTAATTGATCTTACTTATCAATCGCCAAAACAACCGTAAGCTGTCGTAACAGCGGTGGGTAAGGCCATGTTAACCCAACAATACCCCATTTAAATTAAAAAGCATTATAAACTGATTACAGAAGATAGCCGCCGTTCGTGATATCATCAGCATCTTTTTACCAAGTTTTACGAGGCTGCGAAATAAGAACGGGGGTTGGTGAGCGTAGAGATCAGGGGGCAGAGCCCCCTAGTAAAAAAAACGACAAATTGGCAGCACTTATGCCGTTTACCTTCGGCTAAAGGCTAAAAGGGAGATGCAGTCATTCATCACAGACTTTTTTCAGAAACTACTTTTTGTTTCACTCTTTTTTCTCAGGCTTTTATATTTTATCGTCACATTTTTGTAATCATTTATAAAAAAAATTTAAATCTTTTTTTACTACATTTATGTTTTACTTTAAGGTTAACTTTATTTTAAAACTGTATGTACTCTCTTTATACTGTGCATGATACATAATTTTATATTTCATGCAATTAAGTTACACACACAATTTTTTTACTAAAACTCTTAGACTATTTTTATTGTTGGACTTCTTTTTTCTGTAATAATATCTTCCAAAGTACAGGATTGTATACATAACAAACATTTATATAGTATCTTTTCGTGCGACGAGGTCAGAAAAGATGCATATGAGCAAGTTTTGTTATAAAAGATGTGTCTTTATTGGTATAGAAGATGGCAGGAAATATGTATTTACAGACCTGTGGCCATTCGAGCTTGTGATCTGGTCAATTTTTCAGCTAAATTAGGTAAGATAGTCAAGAGTACACTGTATATCCATGAAGAAATTGTAAATCAATGGGGTTAAAAGCACTTCAATTAATACATTATTAATTAATTATTAATTATTAATTATTAATTAATTATTAATTAATAAATTATTCAACCAGGTCTCTGCACCGGTCCGTATGGGCGTGAAACCAGATGCACCAAAACATTTTCCGCATCCAGTTGAATAATCACACATGTATTTATATTAAAAAGTAAGAGAGAATTTGTACTAAATTACTTTTTTATGTGTTATCTTGTACGGATAAATGATGAATTTTTCACCTTTTCGTGTCGAGCGGCACATTTACAGAGTGATTACCTTATAGAGTGTGTAAAGTCCTTGATTTTAGACACAAGTCTTTCTGCAGTAAAAAATGTCTTATCTAATCAAAGTGTTTCGGAGATTGAATATTACAAAAAAATCTTTTCAGAAAACGAGGTACAAAATAAATAAAAGAAGTTTAGCTAACGGTCGTCGTGAAGGGCTTAAATACGAACATTTTCTTCGTTATCAGGCATTATCGTATCATTTGTTAAATACTTCCTTCAAATAAAGAAAGATTATTTTATTCGTAAACTTCAAGTCTATTTAAATATATTTCTTCAGTTGTTTGCTGTATTTTATTAATAAAGTTTCTATTGAAAATTGAATAAATAATAAAGAATAAAATGTATGAATAATAAAAACAATTAAAGGATATTTGAAGTTTTATATAAAATAAAGATATAAACGAATTTTTTTTTGCCGAAAATAGAAGAAGAGAATCACAAATGCAAATTTTTCTGGTTTTCAAACTGTGGAGTATGCAAATTTTGAGTTCGACGTCAAAAACGTCGCTTCAGCGGCAGCGAATGAAATTTGACTTTCAACGGGATAAAAGAGAATGAAGACAAGGATGATCGGCATTCAGTGATTGCTTTGTTTCGATGAGTACGATGTCTCAGCGAAGTCATTTGACAGATTCAGAAGCTTGGAGAATTGTTGGTAGGTTAGAAGGGGGCCAAACTCAAGCCGAAGTAGCGCAAGCCATTGGAGTGTCACAAAGTGTCATTTCCAGGATCTGGAACCGTTTTTTGGAGAGTGGATGTGCAGGCCGAAGACCAGGGCAAGGTCGTAGACGGGCAGCAACGCCCAATGAAGATCGGTATTTAGCGTTAACAGCTCGGAGACACTGAAACATGAACGCTACTCTTCTCCAACAACACCTTCGCTCGGCTACAGGCACCACGATTTCAACTCAGACTGTCCGAAACCGGCTCCATGCTGTAGGTCTGTATGCTCGCCGACCGATGGTATGTGTTAGATTAACATCAAGGCATCGTCGCAACCGCAGGGAGTGGGCAACCGAGCATGTCAACTGGAGGAGAAATGAATGGAGCAATATTCTGTTTTCTGACAAGTCCCGTTTTTCTGTGCATCCGGATAATAGGCGTATTTTCATCTGGAGGAACCGTGGCAGTAGGAATAATCCTGCGTTCGTGCACGAAAGTGTCAGATTTGGCGGTGGAGGAGTGTTGGTGTATGGTGGCATCTCCATTGACGGGCGCACTGACCTCTACATCATTCGAGATGGAGCTCTGACTGGTTGTCGATATAGGGATGAGATCCTCAGACCTATTGTAGTCCCTTACGCTGCAGCAATAGGAGATAACTTCATTTTAATGGACGATAACTGCAGGCCACATCGTGCAAACCTGGTGGAGGATTTCCTTTTCGAGGAAGGAATCGTTCGAATGGAATGGCCAGCGTGTTCTCCAGACATGAATCCAATCGAGCACGTTTGGGACGCTCTAGGAAGACGAATTTCTGGCCGCCAACAACCCCCACAAACTCTCCAAAAACTGGAAAGAGCTCTTCTGGAAGAGTGGGGCAGAATACCCCAACTCGTCATTAATAGCCTCATTGAGTGCATGCCTCAAAGGTGTTCAACGTTGCTGGCCGCCCGTGGAAACCATACCCCCTACTGAAAATCATTTTCTTTGAAGAAAACACCTTTTCTTATTCTTTTTTTCTCATATGCACAAATTGTGTTTTTTTCCTTTTGTACACAAATGCGCAATAAAATGCATTTTTTTTCTGCCAAACATGTGTAATTTATTTTCATATAACCTACTATGTCTGCCGACCATGTATCAATCAGCTAAAAAGTTTTCCAGTTACAAAATCCTCCTAAAACTGCAATATCATTTAATTGTTTTGAGCAGTGTATTATAAATCTGATTGTGTGCAAATGTTAGGCTGAAGCCAGCGTCAAAATGGAACATTTAATGATCCTGTAACTTTGCATATAGGCTGATTATAACCCTCAGTTGAACATAGGCTGTTTTTTGTTTATTTTATTCAAATATTTTTCTTAATAATTCAAAATTTCGTTATTTTCATAGAGAATAAATGGACATTTTTTTCATAAAATTTAACCATTTTACTTTATCGTTGCTAGGGCTTTAATCGTTGCCAATAAAAAAAACGCGGAAAAATATTTTTTTCTCAATAATTAATTTTCAATTGAAATATTTTCACGTGAAAAACAAAAATGAAAAAGAATTCAAAAGAAGATAAATTTCCGTGATATTTTAAACAAAAATATGGAGTATTTATTATTATACATGAAGTATGAATATTGGTTGCGTTGAGAAGATATTTTCTGTCAAAAACTGCATTATAATTAAAAGGAAAAATGCACAATAATTATATTATTAAGAAAATATTTCGCTTGGACCATAGAACTATGAAAAGGATCCTCCTTGGCTTGAACAAATATGACGTCATAAATAAAACATGTATTTTCAAATATTCGTAATATTACAAGGAGCATGAATATCAGTGTATAATAAAAGTATATACATAATGGACGTTAGACATAAGATGAATAACTGAAATATTTTTTTTTATATACTGATTAATATTAAGCTTGAATATCAGTTACATACAGATGTGAGTTTTCTGATAAAATTCCCGTTATGATTGTCAGGAAAAGAAAATTAACAAGAATTATATCACTGAAAAGAGATTTTTCTGGGATCAAAGTAAAGTCATATTTCAAATAAAACGGGATTTTTCAAATATGTTTCAAATGGAGTGCGAATCAATTTCATACATTAATAATTACAGAGTACAGTGAAAGAATAGAGAGGCTGTCAAATCGGTGAAAAAATAGTGAACCGTCAAATCGGCTTGCAATATGAAGCCGGTTATCGCTCAAATCATTAGGCCCAAGGGCTGACTTCATTGAACGGGGAGAGGTTTTCAAAGCAAGCCGTCAGTTGTTTGGGCCAACTGTAGTGTTTCATTTTCAGCATCACGCTAAACATAAACATTTCATATCTATTTATTCTCTGAACTCTGTGATTAATAATACAAGCATCAGTAAGATCATTAGGAAAAGAAAATTGAACACAAGTCTATTATTTCAAAATCTGACTGTCTGTTTGTATTCCGCAACTACTACTCTTAATGCAATGCAATTTACTTAACACCATCATTGATCTGAGTTTGTCATGTAAGCTCCGAGAATTTAAAATTTTGAATTAAATTCTGAGATATTATTATTATTATTTTTTTTTTTGTAAATTTAACGAAATTTTCCTAAAAACGGTAATTAAATTACTCCATTTTTGTGGATAAAAAAAAAGAAGAAATAAAACGGATTAATACATTTTTACGCCATTTTCTCATTAAAACTGAAAAAAGAATTTATTTTCAATTTGATTAGTTGGTGAAAAAAAAATCTTGATTACCATAGAATTTCCGAAAATTAAAAACATATTTCCACATATTCAAACTTTATGAATTAATTTATTCTGCAGAACAAAAATCGTCTGTCAGCATATTGTCAAGAAATCAAGAGTTGTTTCAGCTATAGATTAAACCAAGGAGACAAATTTGCTGTTACATGCAAACGTAACACTAGCAATTGCAAAGCTTTTTGCAACCCCAAATTACATACAAACGTAACATTTACATGTAATTTGCACCCAAATTAATTTTAATTTTATCCCTAATAAATGTTAATTTGCACTGAAAATTACATGCAAAAGTAATGTTTACATATAATTTTGGGTTGCAAAAAGCTTTGCAATTGCAAGTGTTACGTTTGCATGTAACTGTTACTGTTACATGCAAACGTAACACATGTAAATGTTACGTTTGCATGTAATTTTGGGTTGCAAAAAGCTTTGCAACCCATTGAAGCACCTTGCATTTAGGTGTAGAATTATTCCTCCATATTCACAAGAATTGAATTTAAAGACAAAGCATATACTATTTCCAATGAATTATTTTTAAATGATGGCTGTTAAAACGTTTTTCAAAGTCGTTAAAGGTAAAATGGCTTATCAGGTAAAACTGACATTTGTTTTTTGACAAATTGTACCTTTTTTAAAACCGAGTTATGTCAAGGCCCTACAACAAAGAAATACCGTATTTTCTCCTATGAAATATGATAAAGAGTTAGTTAATTATTTACGTTTGTAATTATTGGGGGTGAAATATTTTGCTTGATTAATGCATTTATTCTTCTTTTAATGTTTTTATTTGTAAATTTAACGAAATTTTTCTAAAATCGGTAATTAAATTACTCCATTTTTGTGGATAAAAAAAAAGAAGAAATAAAACGGATTAATACATTTTTACGCCATTTTCTCATTAAAACTGAAAAAAGAATTTATTTTCAATTTGAATAGTTGGTGAAAAAAAAATCTTGATTACAATAGAATTTCCGAAAATTAAAAACATATTTCCACATATTCAAACTTTATGAATTAATTTATTCTGCAGAACAAAAATCGTCTGTCAGCATATTGTCAAGAAATCAAGAGTTGTTTCAGCTATAGATTAAAACAAGGAGGCAAATTTGCTGTTACATTCAAACGTAACACTTGCAATTGCAAAGCTTTTTGCAACCCCAAATTACATGCAAACGTAACATTTACATGTAATTTGCACCCAAATTAATTTTAATTTTAACCCTAATAAATGTTAATTTGCACTGAAAATTACATGCAAAAGTAATGTTTACATATAATTTTGGGTTGCAAAAAGCTTTGCAATTGCAAGTGTTACGTTTGCATGTAACTGTTACTGTTACATGCAAACGTAACACATGTAAATGTTACATTTGCATGTAATTTTGGGTTGCAAAAAGCTTTGCAACCCATTGAAGCTCCTTGCATTTATGTGTAGAATTATTCCTCCATATTCACAAGAATTGAATTTAAAGACAAAGCATATACTATTTCCAATGAATTATTTTTAAATGATGGCTGTTAAAACGTCTTTCAAAGTCGTTAAAGGTAAAATGGCTTATCAGGTAAAACTGACATTTGTTTTTTGACGAATTGTACTTTTTTTAAAACCGAGTTATATCAAGGCCCTACAAAAAAGAAATACCGTATTTTCTCCTATGAAATATGATAAAGAGTTAGTTAATTATTAAAGTTTGTAATTATTGGGGGTGAAATATTTTGCTTGATTAATACATTTATTCTTCTTTTAAAGTTTTTATTTGTAAATTTAACGAAATTTTTCTAAAAACGGTAATTAAATTACTCCATTTTTGTGGATAAAAAAGAAGAAATAAAACGGATTAATACATTTTTACGCCATTTTCTCATTAAAACTGAAAAAAGAATTTATTTTCAATTTGAATAGTTGGTGAAAAAAAATCTTGATTACAGTAGAATTTCCGAAAATTAAAAACATATTTCCACGTATTCAAACTTTATGAATTAATTTATTCTGCAGAACAAAAATCGTCTGTCAGCATATTGTCAAGAAATCAAGAGTTGTTTCAGCTATAGATTAAACCAAGGAGGCAAATTTGCTGTTACATGCAAACGTAACACTTGCAATTGCAAAGCTTTTTGCAACCCCAAATTACATGCAAACGTAACACTTGCAATTGCAAAGCTTTTTGCAACCCCAAATTACATGCAAACGTAACATTTACATGTAATTTGCACCCAAATTAATTTTAATTTTAACCCTAATAAATGTTAATTTGCACTGAAAATTACATGCAAAAGTAATGTTTACATATAATTTTGGGTTGCAAAAAGCTTTGCAATTGCAAGTGTTACGTTTGCATGTAACTGTTACTGTTACATGCAAACGTAACACATGTAAATGTTACGTTTGCATGTAATTTTGGGTTGCAAAAAGCTTTGCAACCCATTGAAGCTCCTTGCATTTAGGTGTAGAATTATTCCTCCATATTCACAAGAATTGAATTTAAAGACAAAGCATATACTATTTCCAATGAATTATTTTTAAATGATGGCTGTTAAAACGTTTTTCAAAGTCGTTAAAGGTAAAATGGCTTATCAGGTAAAACTGACATTTGTTTTTTGACAAATTGTACTTTTTTTAAAACCGAGTTATGTCAAAGCCCTACAACAAAGAAATACCGTATTTTCTCCTATGAAATATGATAAAGAGTTAGTTAATTATTTACGTTTGTAATTATTGGGGGTGAAATATTTTGCTTGATTAATGCATTTATTCTTCTTTTAATGTTACGTGAACGAAGTCACGGGTAACAGCTAGTAATATTATAAATCTGATTCTGTGCAAATGTTAGGCTGAAGCCAGCGTTAAAATGGAGCATTTAATGATCCTGTATCTTTGCATATACGTTGATTATAACCCTCAAATGAACATAGGCCGGATTTTGTTCATTTTATTCAAATATTTTTCTTAATAATTGAAAATTTCGTTATTTTCATAGAGAATAAATGGACATTTTCCCATAAAATGTAATCATTTTACTTTATCGTTGCTAGGGCTTTGATCGTTGCCAATAAATAAAAACACGGAAATATAATTTTTCCTCAACAATTAATTTTCAATTGAACGATTTTCCCGTGAAAAATGAAAATGAAAAAGAATTCAAAACAAGATGAATTTCCGTGATGTTTGAAAGAAAAATATGGAGTATTTGTTATTATACATGAAGTATGAATATCGGTTACATTAAAAAGATCTTTTTCTGTCAAAAAACTGCGTTATAATTAGAAGGAAAAATGAACAATAATTATATTCTTAAAAATAGATTTTGCTTGGACCATGGAACTATGAATAGGATCCTCATCGGCTTGGACAAATATGAAGTCATAAATAAAGCATGTATCTTCAAATACTCGTAATAACACAAGGAACATGAATATCAATGTATAGAGAAAGTAGATAGATAAGGGACGTAATATTTAAGATGAAAAACTGAAATATTTTTTATCGATACTGATTAATAATTAGCTTGAGTACCAGTTACATACAAATGTGAGTTTTCCGCTAAAATTTACGTCCTGATTGCCAGAAAAAGAAAATTAACAAGAATTATGGCATTAAAAAGAGATTTCTCTGAGGAAAATGTGACGTCATATTTGAAATAAAACGGGAATTTTCAAATGTGTTTTACAAGGCACGGGAATTTTCAAATGTGTTTTACAAGGCGCGGGAATTAATTCCGTACATGCTAAAAAACAAGGATGAGTAAGTACAGAAAGTAGATTAGTTTCACGACATATTGAAAACGAAAAATTGAAATGTTTTTTTATCTATACCAATTATTAAGCATGGATATCAGTTACATACAGATGAGAGTTTTTTGCCAAAAACCACACCATGATTATTAGGAAAAGAAAATAAAAAAGGAATCTATTATATTAAAATCTGACCGCCTGTTTGTATTTCGCAACTACTCTTTTCAGATTTACTTAACACCGGTTATCATTCATCCGAGGATGTCTTAAACTCTCAGAATTTAAAAAAAATAATTTAAATTCCGAGATATTATTATTAATTATTTTATTTTATATTATATTTTTTGTAAATTTTAACGAAGTTTCTCTAAAAATGGCAACTAAATTAATTCATTTTTGTGGATAACAAAGAAGAAATAAAACGGATTAATATATTTTTTCTCATTAAAACTGAAAAAAAAATATTTTCAATTTGAATAGATGGTGAAAGAAAAAATAATCTTGATTACAGTAAAATTTTTGAATAATAAAAACGTATTTTCACATATTCAAACTTCATGAATCAATTTATTCTGGAGAACAAAAATTGTCTGTCAACATATTTTCATTTAGAAAAAAAGATTTCTTTTCAGTTATAGATTAAATCAAGGAGGCAAATTTAAGCTCCTTGCATTTAGGTTTACAATAATTGCTCCCTATTCATGAGAATTGAATTTAATGAAAAAGAATATACTATTTCCATTATCTTTGAAGGATTGCTATTAAAACGTTTCACAAAGGCGTTAAAAGTAAAACGGTTTACCAGGTAAACTTGACATATGTTTTTATATAATTCGCCGATTTCCACGATTATATTTGGCCCGTCTTTTTTCATTGGTTGCAGTTTCCTTTTCGTGATTATTTGTCACAAAATTTCACTTTTTTAAAACTTAGTTATGTCAAGGCCTCTATAACATAGAAATACTGTACTGTCTCCTATGGAATGTGATAAAGAGTTAGTTAATTATCTACGTTTCTAATTATCGGGAATGAAATATTTTGCTTAATGCATTTATCCTTCTTTTAATGATACGTGAACGAAGTCACGGGTAACAGCTAGTAATATTATAAATCCGATTGTGTGCAAATGTTAGGCTGAAGCCAGCGTCAAAATGGAGAAATTAATGGCCCTGTATCTTTGCATATAGGTGGATTATAACCCGGAAATGAACATAGACTGGTTTTTGTTTATTTTATTCAAATACTTTTCTTAATAATTCAAAATTTGATTATTTTCATAGAGAATCAATGGACATTTTTAGCTAAAATTTTGCCATTTTACTTTATCGTTGCTAGGGCTTTGATCGTTGCCAATAAATAAAAATGCGGAAAAATAATTTTTCCTCAACAGTTAAGTTTCAATTGAGCGATTTCCACGTGAAAAATGAAATTAATTCAAAAGAAGATGAATTTCTGTGATATTTGAAACAACAATATGGAGTATTTGTTATTATACATGAAGAATAAATATCAGTTACATTAAAAAGATATTTTTCTGTCGAAAACTGCGTTATAATTAGAAAGAAGAATTAACAATAATTATAATATTAAGAAAAATATTTCGCTTGAACCATGGAACTATGAAAAGGATCCTCCTTGGCTTAAACAAATATGACGTCATAAATAAAACATGTATTTTCATATATTCGTAATATTACAAAGAGCATGAATATCAGTGTATAATAAAAGTATATACATAATGGACGTCGTATTTAAGATGAATAACTGAAATATTTTTTTGATACTGATTAATAATAAGCTTGAATATCAGTTACAAACAGATGTGAGTTTTCTGCTAAAATTCACGTCATTATTGCCAGGAAGAGAAATTTAACAAGAATTATATCATTGAAAAGAGGTTTCTCTGGGATCAAAGTGACGTCATAATAAAACGGGATTTTTTAAATATGTTTCAAAGTGAGCATGTATCAATTTCATACATTAATAATCACTGAGTACAGTGCATGAATAGAGTGGTAATGAACCGTAAAATCGGCTTGCAATATGAAGCCGGTTATCGCTCAAATCATTAGGCCGACTTCATTGGATGGAGAGAGGCTGCACGTGGAACAAGGACTGGATTCATTGGACGGGGAGAGGTTTTCAAAGCAAGCCGCCAGTTGTTTGGGCCGACCGTGGGGTTGCATTTTCAGCATCACGCCAAACATGAACATTTCATCTCTATTTGTTCTCTGAACTCTGTGATTAATAATACAAGCATCAGTAAGATTATTAGGAAAAGAAAATTGAACACAAGTCTATTAAGTTGAAATCTGACTGTGTGTACTTTGCAACTACTCCTCTTAATGCAACGCGAATTACTTAATACCGGTTATCATTGAATCGAAGATGTCATATAAACTCTGAGAATATAAAATTTTGAGTTAGATTTCGAGATATTAATATTTTTTCGTAAATTTTAACGAAATGTCTCTAAAAACGGTACTTAAATTACTCCATTTTTTTGGATAAAAAAGGAGAAATAAAACGGATTAATATATTTTATGCCATTTAATCATTAAAACTGAAAAAAATTATTTTATTTCCAATTTGAATAGTTGGTGAAAAAAAAATTTGATTACAGTAAAATTTCCGAAAAATAAAAACATATTTCCACATATTCAAACTTTATGAATCAATTTATTCTGCAGAGCAAAAATCACCTGTCAGCATATTGTCAAGAAATCAAGATTTGTTTCAGCTATAGATTAAACCAAGGAAACAAATTTGCTGTTACATGCAAACGTAACACTTGCAATTGCAAAGCTTTTTGCAACCCTAAATTACATGCAAACGTAACATTTACATGTAATTTGCACCCAAATTAATTTTAATTTGAACCGTAATAAATGTTAATTTGCAATGAAAATTACATGTAAAAGTAATATTTACATATAATTTTGGGTTGCAAAAAGCTTTGCAATTTAAGTGTTACGTTTGCATGTAATTTTGGGCTGCAAAAAGCTTTGCAATTGATTCTTTGACACCTTGCATTTAGGTGTTTAGATTGACTCCTTGCATTTAGGTGTAGAATTATTCATCCCTATTCACAATAATTGAATTTAAAGAAAAAGCATATACTATTTCCAATGAATTATTTTTAAATGATGGCTGTTAAAACGTTTCTCAAAGTCGTTAAAAGTAAAATGGTTTATCAGGTAAAATTAACATTTCTTTTTACCCAATTCGTCGATTTACACTATTTTATTTGGCCGTCCTTTTTCCATTGGTTGCAGTTTCCTTTTCGCGGTTATTTGGCACAAAATTTTACCTTTTTTAAACTGATTTATGTCAAAGCCCCTATAACAAAGAAATATCGTATTTTCTTCTATGAAATGTGATAAAAAGTTAGTTAATTATTTACGTTTTTAATTATCGGGAGTGAAATATTTTGCTTGATTAGTACATTTATTTTTCTTTTAATGTTACGTGAACGAAGTCACGGGTAACAGCTAGTAATATTATAAATGTGTTTGTGTGTGTGTATGTTTGGCTAAAGTAAACGTCAAAACAGCGGAATTAATGGTCCTGTATCTTTGCATCTATGGATGGTTTATAACCCAGAAATGAATATAGGCTAGATTTTATTTATTTTATGAAATATATTTCTTAATAATTTAAATTTTTATTATTTTCATAGAGAATCAATAAACATTTTTTCCATAAAATTTAACCATGTTTCTTTCTTGTAGCAAATAAATAAAAACCGGGAATAAATTTTCCCCAACAATTAATTTTCAATTGTAAAATTTCCATGTGAAAGAATGAAAATAAAACAAGCGGGAAAAATTCTACCTTACGACAGAATATAGATTGGCCACCCACGGCTTTTATCGTTGAGATTTTTTCCGCCAAGTCTAACTCGTCAAAAAAATAGTTTTTGCTAGCATAAGCCAACTTTTCCACTTTAGAATTTAGTTAGCGCTCTAAGATTTTTTGTGAGGCTGGCGGAACATATTAGGCACGAACACACCAAGTTTTAAAAAGATTCGGTGACTAGAAGTATTTTTAATAAATATAATAGTAAAAAGATGTGGCTCCAATGGGCTGAGACGTGGCGAGGTAGTTGTTGTTTACAAATGTGCTAGCTTAATGACACCCTTTAAACTGTTTTTAATGGTTCAAGGCATTTTAGCACTTAATAGATAACCTAAAAAAGGTAATGAAAAGTTCTATGATAGCAGCTTTTATGATGGATACAGCAAAGAGAAGTTGTTTAACAAATGATGAGTTAGCATTAATTGACGGGATCTTGGAAAGCGGTGGGGGAAGGGAGGGGGAGCTATATAAAACACAAGTGCTCTACGAGACCCGATTTAAAATAAATCCTCACTTACAATTGAGAGATGGGACTTTAAAAGGGATCCCCCTTTTCGCCCCTCTGACAGTCCCCCCAAGAGAGATACGTAAAAACCGAGGGCGCCAAAAGAAGCGGGTGGGGGGATACCTTTAGGCGGTTTACAGCTAATTTTGCTGAAATTTTGGAGCTGTTCGGCCCATAGGAACAGCGAAAAATGGGAAAAACTAAAATAAATATGAGAAATTGAAAAAAAAAAAAATAAGAAAAGTGCTCCTGACAGGAGACGGGAGAGAAGGAGGGGGAGAGTAGAACCAGACAAAAGTGCTTCATGAGATCAAACTTTTGATATGGTACATGACGGGGTTTGAACACCTTGAATGTCTTCCCCGTGGGGGGTAACTCCGGTCCTATGGGAGATAGGGCCTCGGGACCCTCTTAGAAATGTCGGCCTCGACGATTTTAACTTCGTTGTATCCTTTAGAAGAAGCCTACGTCCTCTGTGAGGATTAAAGGGGCTGAGAAAGATGGGAAAAACTAAAATTTAAAAAGAGTTGAAACAGAGAACTATGTTTCTTAAGGGAGGGGGGAGTGAGAGGCGGAGAGTAGGAACAGACCATAGTGCTTGACGAGATCTATCTATAAGGAAAGGGCAACTGACGTCACTGTTGGTTCCATTACTGTTGGTTTGAGAGAAAAACCTGTTCTTTCTTCACGACTCCTACAGTACACATGAGATGGGGCGATTTGATTGGTCTACGTTAAACTGGTTTGTGATATGATTGGCCTACGTCGCCATGACGATTCCTGCAATGATAGTTGCGACAAAAATGCAGTGATAGATTGGTTGATGGAACTGTTTGTTTGTAAACATGCCCTTTCCTTATTGATATGTTACATGAAGGGGTTTACATGGGGTTTACATTTGGGGGGAGCACCAAAAAGGTCTGACTGAACCTTTCACATGATTATGCCAAGGTTGCAGTTATGATTTCGCCAAGATCATCGCAAAGTTTATATAGACATCCTATATACGCATATATATATTCCAAACAATCCTATATGTGCCATATACGTCATTATACACATATTATTTATGTTTTATATGTTGTATATACATCATATACACATGTCATATATATACATCATACATGGCTATAACTTGGCCACATACGTACAGAAATGTTATATATATATATATATCATATATTATTACAATGTCATACATGCTTTATAATTTGGCGATAAATCTTGGTCGCTTGGCAGTTCATCATTGGAAGCCGCTATAATACGAAAGTACCAAATTTACAATATATTAATGAAAACAGAAACAAAAATATTTCATGCTTGGTGGCTGCTATAACACGAAAGTACCAAATTTCTTTTTTATTTTTCACTAGCTGTTACCCGTGACTTCGTTCACGTATCAATAAAAGAAGAATAAATGCATTAATTAAGCAAAATATTTCATTCCCGATAATTAGAAACATAAATAATTAACTAACTCTTTATCACATTCCATAGGAGACAATACAGTATTTCTATGTTATAGAGACCTTCACATAACTAAGTTTTAAAAAAGTGAAATTTTGTGACAAATAATCACGAAAAGGAAGCTGCAACCAATGAAAAAAGGCGGGCCAAATAAAATCGTGGAAATCGGCGAATTGTGTAAAAACATATGTCAAGTTTACCTGGTAAACCATTTTACTTTTAACGCCTTGTGAAACGTTTTAATAGCCATTCTTCAAATATAATGGAAATAGTATATTCTTTTTCATTAAATTAAATTCTTGTGAATAGGGACCAATTATTCTAGACCTAAATGCAAGAAGCTTAAATTTGTCTCCTTGATTTAATCTATAACTGAAAAACATCTTTATTTCTAAATGAAAAACGTTGACAGACGATTTTTGTTCGTTAGAATAAATTGATTCATGAAGTTTGAATGTGTGAAAATACGTTTCTATTTTTCAAAAATTTTACTGTAAGATTTTACTGTCAAGATTTTTTTTTTCTTTCACCATCTATTCAAATTGAAAATAATTTCTTTTATTCAGTTTTAATGAGAAAAAAATATATTAATCCGTTTTATTTCTTCTTTTTTATTCACAAAGGGCGCGTTCACAGACCGAACCCCGAGTTACATAGGGTAACACATGGGTAACCCGAAGCGTTCAGAGAGCGATATCACGTGACTTTTTGCGAGTTACCCGTAGCGTTCAGAGCTGGAAATTACTCAGACTTCGGGTAACCCACATTACCTGGAAAATTTTGTTGGGTAAAGTGATCCCGTGGTTGGAAATCTGATTTGTTTGTTTGCTTTATAGTTAACTGCAACATTTAACTGTTGTTCTTTATGACTCCTACTGTACACATGAGTCCTGAACATTTGATTGGTCTACCTTTAACAGGACTATGATATAATTGGCCAACATCGGCTAAGATGGTTCCTGAAATGTTCGTACAATCAAAATGTAATGGTAGGTTGGTTAACGGAAGTGTTTGATTGTAAATATACCCATAACTTTACCCAAAAGCGTTCACAGACGTTTTAACCCAACTTTACCCCTGAGAAAATCAGACGACGTGATTCCCCAACTATACGAGTAACCCGCGTTTCAGTCTCTGAACGCGTTCAAAATTGGAATAATTTAGTTGCCATTTTTAGATAAACTTTGTTAAAATTTACAAAATAATAATAATGATAATAATAATAATAATATATCGGAATTTAAATCATTTTTTTTTTTTACTTCTGAGGGTTTATGATATTCTCGGATCAATGATAACAGGTGTTAAGTAAATCGCATTGCGTTCGACAATCTGAAAGGAGTAGTTGCGAAATACAAACAGGCGGTCAGATTTTAATATAATAGATTCGTATTTATTTTTATTTTTCTAATAATCATGATGCGGTTTTTGGCAAACAACTCTCATCTGTATGTAACTGATATTCATGCTTAATAATCTGTATAGATAAAAAAAATAATAATTATGCGTTTTAATTATGGCGTGAAACTCATCTACTTTCCAAACTTACCGATCCTTGTATTATTAATGTAAGGAATTGATTCCCGCTCCTTGTAAACACATTTGAAAATTCCCGTTTTATTTCAAATATTACGTCACTATTTCCTCAGAGAAATCTCCTTTTAATGGCATAGTTCTTGTTAATTTTTTTTTCTGGCAATCAGGACGTAAATTTTAGCAGAAAACTCACATTTGTATGTAACTGGTATTCAAGCTAATTATTAATCAGTATCGATAAAAAATATTTTAGTTTTTCATCTTAAATATTACGTCCATTATCTATCTACTTTCGTTATACATTGATATTTATGCTCCTTGTATTATTACGAATATTTGAAAATACATGTTTTATTTATGACGTCATATTTGTCCAAGCCGAGTAGGATATTTTTCATATTTCCATGGTCCAAGCGAAATCTATTTTTAATAATATAATTATTGTTCATTTTCCTTCTAATTATAACGCAATTTTTGACAGAAAAAGATCTCTTTAATGTGACCGATATTCATACTTCATGTATAATAACAAATACTCCATATTTGTGTTTCAAATATCACGGAAATTCATCTCCTTTTGAATTATTTTTAATTTTCAGTTTTCACGTGAAAATCGTTCAATTGAAAATTAATTGTTGAGGAAAACGTATTTTTCCGAGTTTTTATTAATTGGCAACGATCAAAGCCCTACCAACGATAAATTTAAATGATAAAATTGTATGGAAAAATGTCCATTTATTCTCTATGAAAATAATGAAATTTTTAATTATTAAAGAAAATATTTGAATAAAATAAACAAAACCCAGCCTATGTTCATTCGAGGGCTATAACCAACCTATATGCAAAGAAACAGGATCATTCAATGTTCCATTTTGACGCTGGCGTCAGCCTAACATTTGCACACAATGAGATTTATAATATTATTAGGATATCTGATAATTTGCATCTATCCTTTTTTGTAATTTTAACATTTTTGTAACGATTTTATGCATTTCTATTGCCTATTCAAAGAAAAATCCTTCTAAAGTTACAGAATTTCGTTAAAAACGGTTAAAATAGTAAAATGTGAACATCGTTTGGTCCATTCTCGACCGAAAGCAACAACCGTTATCATCTGGAGGCACGGCAGTGCCTCCGCCAAGTCAAGAGAGGACAGCCGTAAGCATACTTTTCTGGAAGCAACTCAGGGAACTTTTGACCCCCCCATGTCTCCGCGCTTGAGTATCCCAAAAATTTGAAACTTCGTTTTTCTAGAGTATTTGGCACACAGGACCAAAATTTAAAATTACAACTTACTGTATTTTCTAGTTCAGACGATATATGAACTCAAACATTCGATTTTTTGTCACTCACTCACTCACTCGTTCACGCGTCATCAAAAAGATTAGGTAGATCCCGTAGCCCTAGAAACTTGACATTTGGAAAAAAGGTAGTGTTTAGGATACAAAGAATGGAAAAATTATAAAATCCGGAAAATTCGAAAAAAAAAACATTCGAAAATTCAACAAATTCCATCAAAATTGAAAATTGAAAATAATACGATCTTGTAGTCTTAGAAACTTAAGATTCGGTGTAAAGGTAGTGTTTAGTATCCAGAAAAAGAAAACATCAAAAACACCAAAAAAAATCGAAAGCAAAATTGAAAAAATCGAAAAATCGAAAAAAACGAAAAATTTTAAATAATTCGATTTTGTTGCGCTAGAAACTTGGAATTCGGAATAAAGGTAATATTTAGGATGCAAAATAAGGAAAAATTAAAAATTCCGGAAAATTCGAAAAAAAAATTCAAAATTTCGAAAAAAATTGAAAAAATTAAAATAATTTGATTTTTTAGCCTTCTTGAATTTTGGAACTTGAAATTTGGAATAAAGGTAATATTTAAGATACTAAATAAGAAAAATTTTAAAAATATGGATAATTAAAAAAATACCCATAAATTAGTGCAGACGATATATGAACTCAAAGTTTCGATTTTCTGTCACTCACACACTCACTCACTCTCGCGTCATCAAAAAGATTGGGTAGATCCCGCAGCCACAGAAACTTAAAATTTGGAATAAAGCTAGTGTTTCGTATACAAAGAAAGGAAAAATTATAAAATCCGGAAAATTAAAAAAAACATCGAACAAAATTGAAAATTGAAAATAACACTATCTTGTAGTCTTAAAAACTTAAAATTTGGTGTGAAAGTAGTGTTTAGAATTCAGAAAAAGAAAACATCAAAAACACAACAAAAAATTGAAAATAAAATCGAAAAATCGAAAAATTTCAAATAATCCAATTTTGTTACGCTAGAAACTTGGAATTCGGAATAAAGGTAGTATTTAGGAAGCAAAATAAGGAAAAATTATAAAATCCAGAAAATAAAAAATAAAAAAATAAAAAATTCGAAAAAATCGAAAAAAATTGAAAAAAATTAAAATAATTTGATCTTTTGGCCTTAGAAACTTAAAATTCGCGGTAAAGATAGTGTTCAGGATTCAGAATAAGTTAAACTAAAAACGCAATAAAATTCGAAAATAAAGTAAAAAAAAACGAAAGAAATCGAAAAATAAGGAAATTTTGAAAATAATTCGATTTCATAGCGCTAGAAACTTCAAATTTAGAATAAATGTAATATTTAAGATACTAAATAAGGAAACATTAAAAAATATGGATAATTTAAAAAAAATAGAAAATTAAAAAAAAATAGAAAGAAAGAAAGAAAAAGAGAGAAATTGAACATAATATGATCTCGTAGTCTTAGAAACTGAAAATTTGGTGTAAAGGTAGTGTTTAGAATTCAGAAAAATAAAAAAATAAAAACACAACAAAAATTGAAAATAAAATAAAAAAATCGAAAAAAAAACAAAAATTTGAAAATAATTTGATTTTGTAAAGCTATAAACATAAAATTTGGAATAAAGGTAGTATTTAGCATACAAAATAAATAAATAAATAAATAAATAAATAATCTGTAAAATTCGAAAAAACTATTCGAAAATTCGAAAAATTGAAAAAAATTCGATTTTGTAGCTTTAAAACTTAAAATTCGGCGTAAACTTATTGTTTAGGATACAGAAAAAGGAAAAAATAAAAGACAATAAATTCGAAAATAGAATAAAAACTCGAAAAAGATCGGAAATTTCAAAATAATTCGATTTTGTAGCGCTAGAAACTTGAAATTTGTAAACTTGGTGTAAAGGTAGTATTTACTATTCAATAAAAGGCACAATTAAAAAATTCGTTAAATTCGAAAATAAAATCGAAATATCTTTAAAAAATCGAAAATTCGAAAACAATTTGATTTTGTACTGCTACAAACATTAGTTTTAAGATAATTGTCTTATTAGCTAGTACAACGCCCCTAATTGTTTTATGTTATTTTCCCCGGATTATAGTTTTCTTTTCTTTCGTTTACGAATTTCGTTATAGGAAAGTTCCACTATAGACAGGCTACGTTATAGGCGATTTCTTTATAGACAGGTTTGTTTTCTTTCACAGGTTCTCTATTTACTTCGCATATGAAATATGCGAAGTAACGAAGTATGCGATGCCCCACAAAAATTTTCACAGCTCCCCCTACCCTCCCGACATTACTGGCTGGTTATGGTTTGATAGTTCTTTCTAAATAAAATCATGGTGACTCTAAGATTAACTTGATTTATCTCTAAATTGAACCTAAATGATCCTAAGAAGACGGATCAAATAATTACTATATTGGCATGACAAAAGGTGAAAAATTCGAAAACAATGTGATTTTGTACTGCTAGAAACATTAGTTTACTTAGGTCAGGTTTACTTACATCAGGTAACTTAGAATTAAAATCGAAAAATCAATAAATTTATAAAAAGTCGAAAATTTGAAAATAATTCGATTTTGTAGTCCTAGAAGCTTGACATTTGTCAGAAAGGCAGGGTTTAGTACACAAAGTAAGGAAAAATTAAAAAATCCGTAAATAATAAAAAAAAAGACTAAAAAAACGAAAAAAAAAACCATCGAAAAAAGGAATATAGTTTGATTTATTGGAAATTTCCGGAAATTTTAATTTTGGCTTTCTTTTTATACTAAAAAGTTTTTTTATGTTAAATATCAAGTATCTAGTGCTGCGAGTAATAGCTCAGATGAATAGCACCTATCCTGGAAACAATTGAGAGTACTTTTGACACTCCCCCTTCCATAACTTAGTGCTTGCCTAGGAACCTGAAATCTTTTTTATCTACTGTACTTTGCAAACGAAACTAAAGCTTCAAATTTTTTATACCTGTAAATAATAGGGACAGAGTGTGGGCTTAGCGAAAATCAGTGGATGATCTCCAAAAAGAACCCAAAATCAAGAAAAACAGGATTACTTACAAAAAGAAGTGAAATCTCATCAAAAAGTCACCTGTAAAAAATGCAGCCAAGTCTCGCAACTCATTTACCGTAAAAAGTACTGAGATCGTATAAAGCCAAGTTTAACTATCTTATTAACTCTGAAATTTTCATTCACAAATCACTCCTAGTCTCTACATCTTTAGTTAATTATTATTTTGTGACTTGGCAATTACGCAGCACAGGGAAGTTATTACACCTTACTATGTTATGGGATGGGATGAGATAATATGATTAAGGTTAATTATATACGCACAGGGAAGTTATTACACCTTAATATGTTATGGGATGGCATGGTGTTATTTGATTAAGACAAATTATATACATCACATTCTCGTGCTACGTAATTGCCAAGTCACAAAATAATATTTAACTAAAGATGTAGAGACTAGGAGTGATTTGTGAATGAAAATTTCAGAGTTAATAAGATAGCTAAACTTGGCTTTATACGATCTCAGTACTTTTTACGGTAAATGAGTTGCGAGACTTGGCTGCATTTTTTACAGGTGACTTTTTGATGAGATTATCTTTTTACGCGTGAAGGTTTCGTTATGGTACTTCATTGTGAAGTTTGGTAACTTTTGAAATTCATTATTTGAAAAACGGCATAATCATTCGATTTAAAATTTATATCAAGAAAAAAACAGTTTTTTTCCTTTCTAACGCAGTTTGTCTAATAATTTTGTGACAAATACTTTTTGAGCTATTAATTTTTTTAGTAACTTCAAATGTTTCATTTTCCGAGATTAACCTGTGGCAACGATGGATTGCTGTGACTTTTCATAAACATGAAAAATGATAGAGATTGAAAGAATAAGCCTCCCCGTGGGTGGCTAATAAGAAAATTTAGAGTTTAAAAGAAGATTAATATGACATCATATTAGATAAAAACAGGCATTTTCAAGTATTTTATAATAATACAAGATATATAAATAAGAGTAACTACGAAAAGCAGAAGAATATGACGTCATATATCAAAAATAAAACGGATGTATTTGATGTTGAAATAAAATGGTCGTGGGTTATGGTATTATTTCGTATTATTTTCTTTTCTTTCTTTATTTTTTCATGTGCATTTTAAATGTATGTGTTTTAAATTAAAGTTCTGTATTTCAAATGAAATGAACCCCAATCGAATGATAGCGATGGACACAATATTTGGCGGTTTATCTTTTGCGCACAGCTGAAATAAAGAAGTTTTAATTTAAATTTTTAGAAGGTTAAAAAAAATTGTTTAAAAAAAATGGATAGCAAATGTCAATAATATGCACCACAAAAATATCCATGTCGAAAATGACGGCATGGCTAGCGGGAAATAGTTATTTTCATTCATAAAAACTAAAACAATAACACGCCTGACTGAAAACAAAAATAATGACGAGTGTTAAATCTTAAAGCCGTTTACCTCAGAAAATATGAAAAAACATTACGTCAAAGTAACATAATTTTTCTTTGCAAGCATTAAAATTATAACTCGAGGGCTTGAAGCATACGAGTACACTCGAGACACGTACGTTTGTAAATCGTTGTTTGATAACCGGATTTTAATTCCAAATTTATTTTAGCTTTAAAAGAGCTAAACGTTTGTCGTCATTTTTGAAAATAACATTTAAAAAAAATATTTTTGTATGCATATTTCTCGTGGCCAACGAACTTGATCAAGAGCTTGGAAAGTTCTGTGCATATGCTTAATAACATCCAAATTGGTTCATAAATACGAGAGCTATTGCATGACAAATATATATATATACTAGCAGGCTATGCCCGCTGCACTGGTCCATTTTCCGCTAATGAATCTTGAATCAAACGAAATGGTGAATTCGACCATGTTCATCTACTAGTATTAAAAATGCTCTGAAGAGCACCAAAAAAGGTTAATATGTTTAAGTATGAAAAAGGGTTGGGCAAGTGCTACTAATTGAGCATGAGAAAGGAAAGGGGTTCCTTCTTGGCTGCAGCTCACTGTCAATGCCAACTTTTGAAAAAATCATATTCGCGCTTTTTCATATAAAAGAAATTTGCGGTACTGTAGTAAAACTTTCCAACGTGCTTTATATGTCAACTGCACTGTTCTACTGTTGTACTGTGCGTGCGTCTGCAATGCAACTTTGTACAGTGCACTGTGTACCATTATTGATCTACAGACTATACAACACTGTACACTCCTATTATACTTTTGAGCCTCAGTGCACATCCGCACTGTTTCTTTGTACTTCCGTATTAAAGGTATATGCGCCTAATGTTCGTTTATAACTTACATATGCATTGCTGTACTGCATATTGCATTGTGGAGCCACAGCCACTTGCATATAATTTCAGTGAATGAATGCATTATACTGTAATGCGTGCATATGTGAAATTGTTCCTGTTCAGAATGCTGCAACACTCTGCACTGCAATACAAATCAATTTTCTGCGCAGTTCTACACTGCAGGCATGCTTGGTAGAACTGCATGAGTGTGATACGCTGCAGGAACTAAGATTTTTGGTACTATGTCGCCTTACATTCATGTCTAATCAAGCCGCGTCTTCACTGGCTACGTCTTTAAACTATACATTTTTATTGTAACTGTGAGTGATTTCATTTATATGGAAAAAGCGCAAATATGATTTTTTCAAAAGTTGGCATTGACAGTGAGCTGCAGCCAAGAAGGAACACCTTTCCTTTCTCATGCTCAATTAGTAGCACTTGCCCAACCCTTTTTCATACTTAAATATATTAACCTTTTTTGGTGCTCTTCAGAGCATTTTTTAATATTAGTCATTTAAATTTTTTGATAAAACTAAAGATTTTTTAATATCTTGAAAAGCAAAAAATTATGTTATTGTCAAAATTTTATTGTTACATTTTTTTTACAACACTCGCCAAATCGTTGACTGTTCATCGCCAAAGTAGCATTTTTTCATGTCTACCTGCTCTCTCAAATGTCAGGGGACAGTCACATCAATAATTAAATGGTGGTTTTCCATAGCTATTACCTCATAAAGAAACTGGATTCTATAATTGTCTCGGTCGTATCCATGGACTATTTCTGCTGCACTGAAGTCGCCTGCTGTAGGCTGAGTTGTTCTTTCAGTGGTATCTTTTCTTACTACTCTTCTTAGTCTTTCTTAAAATCGCTGAATGGGACCGAATATTAGGTTCTGATAATTATACTAACGATCAGTTCAGTGATGATGCTATAAAAATTGAGTTTTGATTTTGCATCGTTATTTGGTGCATGAGACTGTTATTTAAGAAAGTTATGCCGCGATATATATTTTTTAATGTATATAACACAATGTTCATTGTTAGCTCACTGTATTCAAATTCGTACCAAAAGTAGAATGCACCAGCGCCATCAAACAATTGTTTAAAGGCAGTTCCTGAAATCAAAATTGGGCCTTTACGGGTGCTAGCTGCAATAAATCCTCAAACAAATAATGTTTTTGTCACCAAAACAGTAATCTCGCTTGTTTTTACAACATTCGCCATATCGTTAGCTGATCATCGCTAAAGTACATTCGAAACCATACTGCACTCATCGATAATTACTAAATCCAATGATTTCCATTGTTGCTTAAATAATTTCAAATCGTCAGAATCAAGCTTAAATTATTCTGCTTCATTCGTATGTTGGACGGGCAATTTGAAAAACGTGTGAATTGTACTTCTTCCAATGCTGAAGGCAGCAATTCCCGTTGATGCTAGTACTGCAGCAGCATCATTATTGTGATTACTCATTAAACGAACCTTTTGACTAAGTAATTAAATTAGAAAGCTTTTTTCTCTACCAGCATCTACGCGTACAATCAGATTTATGGGTGGAATAGACGGGTCTTTCTTTTGTTCTTCTATGTGCTTTACAATTGATTAGAATATTTTCCTTTGGTCAGCATTCATTTTTTTTGTTCAATTTATCTTCATTAATAACAATTTCCTGGTGAGTTTCAGTGTTATCAGAATTTGCGGCTATCATATCAACGTCTTCATTTGATTCTTCGATATTTTAAAGCTGGTTGTGCAAATCACTTTCTTGTTGCAACTTTTCAGCCAAGTCGATTGCAGCTTATAATCGTTGTTTTGTTTCACGATATTCTTCCATCTCTGAAAATTTTTTCACATTGTGCTCAAAGGATTCACGGTAGAGTTTAAATTATCCCAATAGGTCTTCTTCGTTTCGCCAAGGCTTGAACAACATCAGAAAAGAATGATGATAGTACAACTCAATTCCAGCGTCCGTTTTCGTGTTATGATAGGGCGTTTTCAAAACAACTGGTTTCAAACGTTTTCTGAACCAACTGTGGTTCTTTTTTAATTCGTAATATTCTACAGCCTTTGGTTTATTTGGTTCATATTAGTACCTAGTGGCCAATTCGTATAAACACATGTTTTCCAATTTGTCATGTCGATTCATGTAATAATCATCAATAAAATTCCGACAGTAAATTTCAGTAGATCGTTCATCCTCTTTTGCCAACAAAACCAAATCATGGTGACTTTCACTTTTCTTCGTCGGTCTTTTTTCATTCTGGTATTTAAGTATTGCACAGCATCCCATGAATAGAAACATTTATGGCCAAGAATTTTGTCTACGGCTTCGTAACTTCCAGTTCCTCGACTAATCAGTTTTATCTGGCAAAAGCGCGTAATCTGGCACCGAGACTTTTGTTTTCGTCAATGGTATTCCAAATCTCTTCCTTACCATTTTTTATCGGTTTGGTTGTATAACGCGTAATGTAACGATTTAACACCAACCTGGGTTCTCCAGCAAACTGGATGTCAGGCGGCTCACATGAACAAAATCGCGGGATTATAATCATTGATCCAAGTTTGTTTTTCTGATCGTTTCAAACCACATAACTTTGTAACATGGTGTCCACCTTTTCGAGATAAAATGCAGTCTTTAACAGAATTTAAAGTTCAATGTTTCACCAAACCATACATGAAAATTATGTGTAATAATATGCAGCCTGATTATGGCACATTATCCATGACCGTTTAGATGATAATAATGATAGATTTTCTAATATTCCGTAATCAAGTCTACAGATAATGTTAGCGAGAAACAAAAAAAATAGGTACTTTTCGGCTAGCCGGGAGTCAGTGAAATATATATATATATGTATGTGTATATATGTGTGTGTGTCTATATATACTTCACTGGCAGCTGGTTAACCGAAAAGTACCAAAAGATATTATAGCAACAATATGGATACAGTGTAAATGTCGATATGATTGAAGGTTTTTCACAAGATCGCAACAACCACATCAAACATTTATCGCCAATAAGAGGCCACTAAATCTACCGGCACAGGATTTTTCCTTTTATTGTATAACAATTATTTATTTTCTTATTTTAAGTATATATTTGTGTTTTAATTTTAATAGAATAGTGCTTAAAAGTCTGTAATTTTCAAATGTTATATTTTTCAAATGCTCACTTTCGTTTCAACATTGTTGTTTTTTTTTTTCAAGTGTTTTGATTCACGGGAATTTCATTTTGCGCTTACTATTACGCTTGGCGACAATGGTTTTTGTATAACGGAAAAGTACCGAAAAATGTTTTACATTCAATAAATAACAAATCAAAATGTTTGGCACGGTTTGCATGACAACACGATTTGTTGACAACATCTGCTCGGTCAGGGTTGAAATAATTGGCGCATTAGCAAACATTTTGGCATGGTGTTGGTATAACGGAAAAGTACCAAAATAAAAGATACAGCACAAGCTGTACAGGAACGACTTAATAACGACAACATTGAAAATTGGGTACTTCTCTAATCCCGTCGACCACTTTTCATAACAAAATACTATCGCCAACTCAAAGATTAAACGCCAAAAATGCAGTCCCATTTACTTGATGTCAGAAGCATTATACGTGTTTGTCATGTCATCAAGTGGTTTTTAATTCGACATTTGCGTGTATTATTCATTATGTTTTACTGACTTATTAGTTATTTCATTAATTAAAATAACAATTGTGTCTGTAAATTCTTATATTTTATTTATTTATTTATTTTGATATTCCAATGGCAACGTTCTCCCTTTTATTTGGCGTTACAGTTTGGCGACACATTTTTGTTATAAAAAGTGGTCGACGGGATAATAGTACCGAAAATTGTTTGCCGCATATTTTACGTGAATTAGATGAAATTATGAAATGCAATTCTTTTACATAGCATATAAAATGCTTAGTGAGTTTGAACGTAAGTAGCAGGAGCCTGTTAGGCGATATAATTTTCCAATATATATATTTCCTCATTGTTGATGAATAGTATAAGAGTATTATTTCAAATTTAATGTGAAAACCACGATTTCTACCTACGATTACTGTCCTATAACGGGCATTTACGCTAGTATGAAAATAAAAACAATTAAGCATGTTTGTCACGTTATTTAATTAATTTGAATGAATTCTGTTACATACATAATAAAAATATTTATTTAAACGTTCGTGCAAACGCGCGTTTGCTACGATAAAAAAAGAAAAGAAAAACCAATGTTAAACCGAAGCTTTACAACATAAATTCGATTTTCTCAGCGACCGTCAAACATACAAAGATAAAAAAAAAAAAACCTATTTTAAGTTTTACTAAGAGGGAAAAAATAAAACAAAAACGAAGTTAATCCAGCCAGTAGAAGTTTAGCTAGAGTTTGTTGAACTTTTCGTCTTCATTTTTTCGTTTAAAGTTAAATAATTAACTACAGTAAGCTACAATAATTTTTTGAATGCTATCATTTTATTCGTCTCGTCGAGTTCTATCTTAAAAAAAAAAATCATTGTCGTATGTCAACTGGTTCGCCAGATATTTCAGAAAAACGTTTGCATTTTTTATTTCTTAAACATATTATAGCAAACGCTACCGCGTTTGATATGATAGTACAGTTTAATAGAGAAATGTGGCCGTTATGACCAACAGAAATTAAAATGTTCTCTAGTCACCAAACTACTAAAAAAGAGAGCATTACAATCATTGCAGAGATTGACCAATGAACATAAATAATGTTCGGGTTATTCATTTTCGTTTGTTAGTTCTTGAACTCTGGGCCTCTCTGCTTGGTGTTATGTGTAGTTCTGGTAGCTTAAATACATTCTCACTCTAGGTTACATTATATTTCCTAATATAGTTATCTGCTGGCAGGTCTACTACAGTTTTCTATCTTTGTATTCCAGCAGATTAAATAGAGTGAAAACTGTAATAAATTATTTGGATACAACGAACAATGTTTAACTTACGTATTTAAAAGAAATGTGAATAGTAAAAAAATGGGTTTTTAAAGCTGAATTGTTTGAATAAAATAAAATTAACATCATTTTCACTACCTGTTCATTTTATGTAACAGTTGCAATCATGTAACCATTAACCTGGAAAAAACTTGATACCTGATTCTGGTATAAAAATAAAACTCTATTTTGCATCCAGTAAAATCTTCTCAATCTTCCGTAATCGCGTCCACAGCCATGTTTGAAGACAAACATTAGAAGTGTTTGCAACGGTATGGTTACAAATGTACCAGAGTTAGTTACAAAACGATGCTAATTAAGCGCCAAACTACGTTCCAATAAATAATGTCAAATTGCTGTTGATTGAATTATAGATCTTTTGACCAATAAAACTCCTTGAGAATGATAAATAGAGTGAGTAATGCAAAATGTTTAGTAATAATCTTTTTGGGGAATATTTAAACCAAAGTTTTTTTTTTTTTTTTTTTTTTTTTTTTTTTTTTTTTGGCATTTCTCAAATGAGCATAATAAAATGGAGAAATAAATAGGCTTGTTATTTCTTTTATTTTCAAGATTACATTATTCTTAAGTTTGTTGTCTGAATAAACCCCATAACACTCATAATCGTCAATTTGTCACTAAGTTTAGCGGCTGTGCTTGCCGAAAATGTTGTCTAATGATCGAACTTTTATCTAATCTGAATTCCAGGTACTTCTTTTCTTATCTAACATAACCTAAAACAAGAATGGAAATTTGAATAAAAAAATTGAAATAATTTGTTCTAATGATCAGATTTTGACGAAATTGAAATGGGACCACCTTGGGGTCTTACTCTTTCAAACAAAATAAAAATTATCAAAATCGATGCTCATTTACGAGAGTTATGCATGAACAACATAATACGGATCGAATTGATAACCTCCTCCTTTTTTTAAGTCGGTTAATAAATCTGCAAATAATGTTTCTTGGCCACAACTAGCTTTTTTTTTTGTGCATTGCAAGTATTGCTCTTTTAGTTATAGTAAAATAACTGTAGATGAAAAATATATAACAATAAATCTTCATTTGTCCGCTTGTTTAATAAAGAAAAATCTTAAATTTAATCCTTGAGTACAAATTTCATGTAATCTTCTGCAATCGGATTCAAGGTCCAGAGTTCCCTTCAAATCCTAATAATATTATAAATCTGATTGTGTGCAAATGTTAGGCTGAAGCCAGCGTCAAAATGGAGCATTTAATAATCCTGTATTTTTGCATATAAAATGATTATAACCCTCAAATGAACATAGAGTGGTTTTTGTTCATTTTATTCGAATATTTTTCTTAATAATTCAAAATTTCGTTATTTTCATAGAGAATAAATGGACATTTTTTCGTGTAATATTTTAAAATGGTTAAATTTACTTTACCGTTGCTAATACTTTATCGTTGCCAAAACTAATTTAAAACCCCGAATAATAATTTTTACTCAACAATTTAGTTTCAATTAAAAAATTTTCACGTGAAAAATGAAAATGAAATAAAAATATTAAAGAATTAAAAAGAAGATTAAATAATATTATTAGAAGTAAAACGTACTTTTTTAGTTTTTGATAATAATACAAGGTTTCAATATGCGTAACCATAGGAAACAGGCAAATATGACGTCATACATCGCAAATAAAGCTGATAGGCTTTGATTGGTGAAATAAAATGATCTTGGTTTTTTTTTCTTTTGTATGGTAAAATACTTGGCGTTTTATCGTCTGCGCACGGCTAATACTATAACTATACCGTAATTTTTATTTAAATTTTAAAAAAGTAAAAAGAAGTTTCAAAAGAAAATGGTTAGCAAATGTCAATAATATGCTCCGCAAAATTATCTATGTCGAAAATGGTGTCATGGATAGCGAGAAATAGCTATTTTCATTCTTAAAACTAAAAGAAATAACTCGATTACCTAAAAAAAAATGACGAATGTTAATAGTTCCATTTTTGTTGATAAAACATAAGATTTAATATTATTTCGTTAAAATAACATAATTTCCCCTATGTCAGTATTGAAATTAATTGCCTGGAAAAGAAAATTAACAAGAATCTATACTATTAAAATCCGTGCGCGTATCTAAGTAAACTCAAAAACTCAAAAACCACAGGGATCAGGGATACGAAATTCTGCACACGGGTAGCTGGCAGGGGGCCCAATTTTAAATAGATTTTTGATAGATTAAATATTAATTAAAGTCCTCTCACACAGAGATATCAAAAATACGCTTTTTTATCTTCGGTTGGTTGATTGTATAAAATATCCGCAGAAGTCATTAAATAAATCCAGGTAGGGACCATGGCAAATGCGATTGCGAGCCGAGTGTGTAAAATTGATGGATCAGAGATTATATGACCTGTAGACAATCATCTTAATTATTAACCGTTGCCAAATGCTAAAAACTTAATTTTAAAGGATTTTATCGATTTAATGAATGATAATTAGCTAGGTTTAAGGTTTTTTTTACATGGCATAAATTAGTATGATAGAGATTATATACAGAAAACTTAATTTAACAGATTATTTGTTAAATTTGAAGGAAGGGGGAGGGACATAGATAAACGACTTTTTATTAAACATCACATTTATTTTACTTGAACACGTGCCACCTGGCGGCGGCTTTTTCATTAATTTCCTTCTTTTTAATAAATCCAAACCTACTGCTCTGATTTCAACAGAACTAATTACATTTAACAAATTTAACGTGTTTAGCTTCACCCGTAACGTTTAATCGCTGTTTTATATAGATAATACCGCTATTTTAGAATTACAGTTTTCGTAAAAATTAAATTTATGTTCCTAATAAAAGTACAGAGCCCGTATTCAGTTGATGAATACCAACAGTTAAAGTTAGTGATTTGTTGTGGAGCACTTGACGGCGCGCCTCCTCGCGGGTAATTATTTTATTGAGCTTAATTATTACCTTTTTTGAAAAATAAACAAAAACATTTTATCACAAACATCAGCAAAACTTTTTATTCTATTTATTCCTTTATTCTAAAAATATCATTTTATCGTCTGCTGCAATAGCAACATGATAAATCAAATTTCATAAAAAAAAGGCACAGTAGTAGAAAAATATTTTTCTAAATCGAATAGTTATTGAACAACTCAACTCTTTAACAGGGAATTCTTATTTCTTATTTAGATATTTTAAAATTGTTTGTTGTCATTGCGTTTTTATGCTAAGTTTCATTTCATATTCGATTATAATTATGTCTATTTGATGTAAATTTTTTACGTACTACTACTTTTTACTACGGATTTTTGGTTGCGTAAATACTGATTTTTAAAAGACATAATAAATTTTTATGTTCATAAACTTTAGTTTGGTTGTACTGATTTTTATTTTTAATTTTGGTTTTAGAATTAAATTCATGAACTCCCGTGCGTAGAACGGGTTAAACATCTAGTATAAACTAAATTTTCAACAATATAGTAAATACGCCCATTGGCGGGTGACCCGATTACAAAAGATTAGTCCAATATATTTTTTAAATCTTCAAAAAGAAAAGAAGGCATGCAAAGAAAACGCAAATGAAATGAATGCCGATAAGTCTTGATGTATACATTTTAGAAGGTACATCTTCCCTCAAAAACTAATTTATTTTTAAAGATCTTTCTAAAAACGTAAATTATATATTTAAAATATTTAACGCATAAACACTACGTCTGATTACTTTATTTTACAATATTATAAGAACACGCAATTTTTCATACAATTAAATACACTAAACAAACATGAGTGAAAAGTTGACCTGGGGCAGGACTCGAACTTGGGACCTTGTGCATGACGTTATGACGCGCTGTGACTGAGCTACCCACACCGATATCCTTCAGCGGCAATTTCTCATACTCATTCATGTTGGAAACAGTCATCTGCCACAGTTTGCAGTCATATTTAATTGTCTGACAAAATGTGTGTTCTTATAATTATGAAGTTTTATTAAAAAAAAAATATATATCTTCAGAAAAAAATGGCTGACTTGCAAATGAAATTTGATGTGGTTATAACCTGTAACTGATATGTGCTATTATAATACAGATTGTACATGGTCGTTGGCGGGTTTTATCTCTGTTTTGGCATTATTTTTTAATTTCCGAGTTAATTAACAGTTTTTTGCTAATTAAGGATAGAAAATAATTTTTTTTACACTGAATTTTATAAAAGCACATAGATTACGTAATTACTTGTCCAAAAATGCAATCCTTTTTTTTATTCTGACGAATATTAAGGCCTGTAGGTTGTTTGAAAAAAAAAAGTTTGACGAAGTAAAAAATGATCATTTTAAGTAACTCGACGTTTTTTTAAAAAAGCTATATCTCTGTTTATAAATCACTTATGAAGATGAGTTTGGTCTTAAATTGAAGAAATTCTTCCTTAGATTCTTCTAGTTTTCGTTTTTTTTCTGCGCCGCTTGGTTTCTTTGATATCTGATATTTTAATCTGGCATGTTTTGTCGATTTAACATTGCGAAGTCGCTTTCTGTAAGTAAGCATTAGCGATCTTTATTCTAGTTCTTGGCGTTGTTTGTGTGGCGTTTTTTTTAAAGCTTGGCTTGGCAGAGCGACCGCCCTGCTTGATCTACTATATACCGGGTGATTATAATTAAAGTTACGATTTCAAAAATTGATAATTTTAAAACTACTAGTCAGAATGACTTGATATTTTAACAGAACAATCGTGAGGCAATGGAATTTTGTTTAGCGAAGGAAAAAAATGGTTCCAAAATGTGCCGATAGATGGCGCTTTCAGAGTAATGCCAGAGGAAAGACCAAAAATGTATTCGTTAAACACAATAATGTTGTTAGCAAAAAGGAAAAAATAGAGTTCAGGGTTTTAGTAAAAATTTATTAGCGAAAAGACAAGAATACGTGTTTACAGCGACAACATCGATAATGACAAAAAATGAAGAAAAAAAAGAGCTTCATGGAACAAACATCTTACTGATGAATAAAAGACATAAGTTTTTCGATATGCCCTCCGCCTTGTTCCGCTACTAATTGGAAGCGCAAAACGGCATGCTCGACAACAGATCGGACGGTATCTGTACTGGTGCAATGGATGTGGTGTGTGTTGCTTGCCTTCAAGTCCACTAGATTCTGAATCCGCCTGCTGTGAACAACATTCTTCAGGTACCCCCTAAGCCGGAAATCACACGGGTTTAAGTCAGGGGAACATGGCTGCTACGTTGTTGTAAAAAGGCGGTATCCAAATCATTCCAATGGTAGATCCTATCATCCATGACATTAGCACTCGGTAGCTGCTTCACAGGGGTAGCAATTTAAGGAGGAGAGCCATCTTGCATGAATATTGTGTGATCCACACACTGACGCTGCTGAAGTGCCGGAATGACATGGTTACACAAAAGTGTTTCATATGACTTGCCAATAACGGTGCAGGTAACGGGACCCGCAGGTGTGATGTCCTCGAAGAAAAACGGACCGACGATAAACGCTGCCGTTATTCCGCACCACAGAGTGACGTTTTCAGATTGAAGAGGTAATGGCTGTAGCTGGAACGGATTCTCGGTGGCCCATATCCTGCAATTTTGCGTATTTACAGAACCTTGCAAATGAAAGTGGGCTTCGCCAGACCACAGAATGTTCCATGGCCATCTGTTGTCCACTTCAATCCGGGCAAGAAATTGTAGTGCAAAAGATTGACGTGCTTGCAGGTCAGCAGGTAGCAACTCCTGCACATGAGTTATCTTGTACGGATAACAGCGCAAGATGTTCCGTAGGATTTTACGCACCGTGCTGTTCGGCATATCCAGCATTCGGCCAATTCCCCGTGCACTGCTGATTCCAGTATCACTGTTAGTCTGTTCTTGTAGTGCTGTAGTCACATCTTCCACTGCCGCAGCCGAAACTGGTTGCCTTCCTCCACCTCGTTTAACGTCAAATGAACCGGTCTCTTCGAATTTAGCAATCATTTTTTGCAGACCATTTGTGGTTATTGGACCCTTTTTTATGGATTTTAATGTCCGAAACTTCCTAATAGCTGTAAGTGCACAGTCATCGTTCTTATAAAAAAGCTTCAAGAGCAGAGCGCGATACTTCATAGTCAGAGTCATGATGAAGCATCCAGGCAAAGAGCTGGTGCTCCGCATTTTTATGGCAGCTATGTCTGCGGTGTGCATGTCACGTATTAGTAATTAGCATATATCCAGAGAATGTGAACCCTTACAGCACCATCTATCGGCACATTTTGGAAATATTTTTTTCCTTCTCCAAACAAAATTCCATTGCCTCACGATTGTTCTGCTAAAATATCAAGTCATTCTGACTAGTAGTTTTAAAATTATCAATTTTTGAAATCGTAACTTTAATTATAATCACCCGGTATATAAAACACAAACGGAAATTTCGTTCCGTTCCTTTATAACTGGCGTTCCGCTGACTGGATTTTGATGGAACTTGCACTGTTCGATAGCTAATTTTTCAGGGAAGGTTTTAGTATATAATATATTGTTCTACGCACATTAGTTATAGAATTATGATAGAAAGTTCTGTTATTTTGGCCAATAAGGTTACCATTGCGAATTTTTTGGCGACTATTACTGTTGCAGAAAGAATTGAAAAGGCTATACATATCTCAAAAAATAAAAGAAAAAACTGTTGCTAATTTTATTTTAAAAAAAGAAAGAAAGAAAAGAGAAAGAAAAGAAAAGAAAAGAAAAAGAAAAACAGTTTCGATGAGAGATAATATTATGAAAGGAAATTATTTAAGTTAAGCACGATTGTGAATGTTCGTAATTTTTAAAAAAGTATTCAATGGGCAAGATTGCTATTGAAATATTATTTCGCGATTTATATTTTGTTTTTGGTGATTTTGATTTTACTTTTGACCTCAAACAATTTGATTTTAAGCCAAAAGTTGTTTTTTCAAGTGTACTGTATAACAGCCTTTTTGGAGTAATTTTTTTGCTACTTTTCTGTTAGCCGAGCGCCAGTGATATATATACGTGTATATACACACACATATAATATACACATATATCTACACATATGCATATCTATACATACGTACATATATATATATACACTTATATATATATATATATATATATATATATGTATGTATATACAATATACATATATATTAATATATGTACATATATCACTGGCGCCCGTCTAACCAAAAAGTACCTTTTTTTTATTCAAATGTAAATGATATTAATAGCAATATACTTCTATTTACTTCTACCTTATATATGAAATTTCGTTCCGGCTGCTTATAACTCGAGTTCTGCTGAATGGATTTTCATAGAACTTAAACTATAAGATAGATAATTTATCAGGGAAGGTTTTATTGTATAGTATATCGTTCTACGTTGCTTAGTTATAGAGTTATGGGGGAAAGTTCTATAATCAGGTGAACCCGATTATGAAAGATTAGCCCTTTGAAAAAGTTCTACTGGACAGATTTTGATGAGAATTGTATTGTTAGTTATATGCTATTTCAGGAATGGTTTTAGTGTACTACATATTGTTCTTCGTTGCTTAGTCAAACAGTTATGTGTGAAGGTTATATAGTCAGGTGAACCCGATTTCGAAAGATTAGCCTTTCTGAAAGTTTTTACTTGGCGTATTTTTTGCGACTTGCATTGTTAAAAAGATAATTTTTAAGAATGGTTTTAGTATATCTCATATCGTTCTATGTTAGTTTTAGAATTATGTGGAAAAGTTCTATAATCAGATGAACCGGTCTATCAAAGATTAGTCTTTAGAAAATCTTCTACTGGATGGATTTTGTTAGTTAATTTGTTTGCATTGTTAGTTAGATATATTTTAGTGATGGTTTTAGTATATAACATATAGTTTTATCGTTCTTTATTAAACCTTAATTGTAAATGACCAAATAAAAGAGCTGGTCCTTAACAGCTAAAATTTTGACTGCACATTAGAAAATATAATAGCGCAATGGCGTCGTTTTTCAGTAATGTGGAAGGATATTTCAAGTACATATATACAGATTGCTTTCAAATTCAATGTCATTAAACGATATATTTCGTTTGATTCAAAGTGCATTTGTAGAAACCGACCAGCGCAGAGGGCGTAGCTTGCTAGTCTCATATAAAGAGCACTTAAAATCATAAAATAGAGAAGTGGTCCTTATAAAATGCAAAAAATTATACGCTTTAAATAAATCTTTTATTTTTATTTATTTATTTATTTTTTACTATTTCCGAAAGCACGGATAAAAATGTAAAAATCTCGTTCACAAATGTCATTAAAATGGACAAAACTCGATTAGCATATTATAAAGGAGTTGGTCTACCACGTCACTTCTATGTGGGAAGTACTGGCAGACCAAATTTTAGTGGTTGATTTTTAAGACCCTAACCTCCTCATAGTTATTGTACAAGCAGGGCTTAATTTGCGCCGGAGCCCACCGGATCCCGGCTCCGGTACTTCTCTGTTTCTAGTAAATATTTAAATATTGGCCAGAATTCACCGAAGCTCATAAACACTGCAGTCCGGAGCTCAGTGCAATAAAGCTTCCGAAAAACGAATCCTAAATTACCTTTTCCTTTCCCTCCAATCTCTAATCTTTTGCCTTCTTTTGTATCAAAACACTTATAAGTGACGTAATGTAACGCTCACGTAAGAGATGGAAATGAAGCAGTCTCCATTTTTATATCAGTCTTCGGGTTTGGGCAGGCTCGAGCTCATGTGTCTTAAATTCAAAATATTATTTATTTCCATTTCAAATTGTCTTAATGCTATTTTGATCAAAATAAAGAGTAAACAGAAATATTCTTTTCCAATTCTGCATAGCTGCGAACTATTTAATTTTTGTGTTAACACTATTTCCGAATCATAATCCTGAGCTTATTTAATCGCAGAAATCTGCGATTAATTAACATTAAGTTTAGGCAAAGGATTCTATTTATAAGTAGTAATAACTAAAAAGTGGAATAGTTGATAGTTAAGTATATGCATATAGATGTCCTTCTACTATATACAGGGTGTCCATAATTAAACGACCCTACTTTAAAGTTGTCTACAGACGAAACTAATGGTCAGAAAATTGTGAAATTTTGTGAAGGACATAATAAAGGAATGGGAATTTGTTTAAGCGAAAAAAAAAAATAGTTCAAAATTTCGCCACCAGAGGGCGTTTTTTAATGAATAACACATTTAGCATACATTTCGGATAGTTTACATACTTTATGACAACAAAACATGTTCCACATGACGGCTATCATTTTCAGCTACCATCTGGAATAGTAAGATAACATGTTCCACAGTTGACAGTAGTGTTTTCTGGGAAATGCTAAAAACATGTCGCGAAAAAAGTTTTGTTCAACATGTTTTGTTGAAATAAAATTTTTAATCTATCGTAAATGTATGATAAATGTGTAATTCATTAAAAAAACGCCCTCTGGCGGCGAAATTTTGAACTAAATTTTTTTTCGCTTAAACAAATTCCCATTCCTTCATTATGTCCTTCACAAAATTTCACAATTTTCTGACCAATAGTTTCGTCTGTAGACAACTTTAAAGTAGGGTCGTTTAATTATGGACACCCTGTATATAAAACACAAACGGAAATTTCGTTCCGTTCCTTTATAACTCGAGTTCCGCTGAATAGATTTTGATGGAACTTGCGCTGTTCGA
This sequence comes from Maratus michaelseni, assembly GCA_963931845.1. Lineage (NCBI taxonomy): Eukaryota > Metazoa > Arthropoda > Arachnida > Araneae > Salticidae > Maratus > Maratus michaelseni. The sequence goes on from OZ007595.1 coordinate 92,005,341, forward strand.
TAGATATTTTTAGTATATAGGTTTAGTATAAAGGTTTTAGTATATAACATATTGTTCTACGTACATTAGTTATAGAATTATGATAGAAAGTTCTGTTATTTTGGCCAATAAGGTTACCATTGCGAATTTTTTGTCGACCATTATTGTTGCAGAAAGAACTGAAAAGGCTATACATCTCGAAAAATAAAAGAAAAAACTGTCGCTAATTTTATTGAAAAAAAAGAAAGAAAGAAAAAAAAGGAAAGTAGTTTCGATGAGAGATATTATTATAAAATGAAAATATTTAATTTAAGCGTAATTGGGAATGTTCGTAATGCTTAAAAAAATTTTCAATGGGCAAGATTGCTATTGAAACAATATTTGCTGATTTATCTTTTGTTTTTGGCGATTTGGATTTAACTTTTGTCCCCAAACAAGTGTACTTACTGTACGACAGCCTTTTTGGAGTAATTTTAATGGTACTTTTCTGTTAGCCGAGCGCCAGTGATATATATACTTGTATATACACACACATATAATATACACATATATACACATATACAGGGTGATTCATAAAAGATGGGCAGAACTTTAAGGGGTTATAGTACACTTAAAGACAAATAATATTAAATAGGAGACTAAGGGTCCCAGACGTATTCCCAAGGAGATAGGGGGCATTAAAGTTTAGGGTCCGAAATTTCAAATGATTATAAAACATGGAAAAATTGGTCGATTCGTTTGCGGTTTTTGCAAAAAATTTTCTTTATGCCAGTATTTTCTTGAAATAAAATTTTAAAGTTCAATTTCAAAAAATGCCGATAGGGGGCGCTTTAGACTTTGGAGTAACAAACAACTATTTTTTAACGTTATTTTTTGTATTTCTTTAAATGATTTCGAAAGCTTAGACTTAAACTTAAATTTTGATCTAAAAATCTGAGTCCTAACGAGTAGTTAAGTAGCGTAAACTGAAATTTGAAATTTGAAACCCTTCTCCCCCCAGAACAAAAATCAGTTATTCCCGATCTTTGTGTCGTAGATTAGGCTCTAACTACTGCCGCGTTTTGCTAAAATTATTCTTTATGTCAGTATTTTCTTGAAAATAAATTTTAAAGAAAATTTTCAAAAAATTCCGATAGAGGGCGCTTTAGACTTTGGAGTAACGAACAACTATTTTATACCGTTATTTTTTGTGTCTCATTAAATGCTTTCTAAAGCTTAGACTTAAACTTAAATTTTCAGCTCAAAATCTGAATCGCTGAGCGTGGTTCAGTAGCGAGGGGAGGGGGTTCAAATTTCAACTTCTGAACATAGTTCAGTTTGCACTACTTAACCATGCCCAACGATTCTGTGCTGTGATACGAGGCAAAAATACAACTTTCGTCAAGGACTGCATAGTCGGAATTCACTCATAAAGGCACTGGCACAGTTGGAAACGTCGCTCATGCAAACGTTAAAGCTCCATTCCTGACGCTAGTCACCGGGTGAAGAAGGAAACAGAAAGTATGCAAATGTCAAATGGGGAAGAAGAAGAACACGTATGCAAAATTTCGACACGATTCAGGCATAAAAACCACTGAACGGTGAGTCAAGTGTAAGTCGCTGTAGTAATGAATCGGAAGATGGTCCCTTCACGAATAAGGAAAAGGCTGAGATGCATTTAATTTACGGAGCGGCAGATGGAAATGGTGCAGAGGCACAACGAATGTACGGAGAGCGATTTCCTAACAGGCGGTTGCCTAACCGCAAAACTTTCGAGCGCTTGCACAGACAGTTGTGTGAGACGGGATCATTTCTCGCTTCCCGGTCGAATGCAGGTCGTGCAAAAAAGGACGAATCAGTAGTTGTTGCAGAAGCCATTCTGGATGTAGTAGCGGCGCAGCCAAGTACAAGTACACGAACAGTGGCTAGCCAGGTGGATACCTCACAGTCCACGACTTGGAGGGTACTGAAGGATGAACATTTGCTCCCGTTTCATGTGCAACGAGTCCAGAAACTGTCTCCAGGGGATTATCCAAATCGTATTGAATTCGCCCGCTGGTTTCTGCAGCAGAACGCGCTAAATCCACATTTTGGACGAACTGTGCTTTTCACCGATGAATGTACTTTCACACGTGAAGGTACATTTAACACACACAATGCACATGTATGGGCGGATGTCAATCCACATGCTACGTATCCACATGCTCATCAGAGACGCTTTTCCATCAATGTTTGGGCAGGAATCCTCGGAGACCACCTAATCGGACCGTACCTTCTTCCTGAACGCCTCAACGGTAAAACATACCTCACATTTCTGCAACATGTGCTGCCAGACCTGTTAAACGTTGTTCCTCCACGCATCCGGCGGGTCATGTGGTTCCAGCACGATGGAGCGCCAGCCCATTACGTACGAGACGTCCGCAACTATCTGGACATCACATTTCCGAACAGATGGATTGGTCGAGGTGGTCCTGTTGCTTGGCCTGCTCGCTCGCCAGATCTTTCACCCCTCGATTTCTTGTTTTGGGGACGATTGAAGGCTCTTATGTATGAGACACCCATTGAATCCCCCGAGGAACTGGTCGCCAGACTTTCCGCCGCTGTAGGGGAAGTGCTCGAAAAGCCTGATGTTTTCGCGAATGTTTTCTGCGTGCATAACCTCTGGTGGTCACAATTTTGAACATTTATTGTGATTACATGTTAATAAATATGCTTTGGTAACATAATCCTAATTTGTGTCTTTTTACCTCGTATCACAGCACACAATGTGTGGACATGGTAAACTGAACTGTGCTCAGGAGTAGAAATTTCAAACCCCTCTCCCCAGAAACTTAACCACGTCTAACGATTCAGATTTTGGGCTGAAAATTTAAGTCTAAGCTTTAGAAAGCATTTAATGAGACACAAAAAATAACGGTATAAAATAGTTGTTCGTTACTCCAAAGTCTAAAGCGCCCTCTATCGGAATTTTTTGAAAATTTTCTTTAAAATTTATTTTCAAGAACATACTGACATAAAGAATAATTTTAGCAAAACGCGGCAGTAGTTAGAGCCTAATCCACGACACAAAGATCGGGAATAACTGATTTTTGTTCTGGGGGGAGAAGGGTTTCAAATTTCAAATTTCAGTTTACGCTACTTAACTACTCGTTAGGACTCAGATTTTTAGATCAAAATTTAAGTTTAAGTCTAAGCTTTCGAAATCATTTAAAGAAATACAAAAAATAACGTTAAAAAATAGTTGTTTGTTACTCCAAAGTCTAAAGCGCCCCCTATCGGCATTTTTTGAAATTGAACTTTAAAATTTTATTTCAAGAAAATACTGGCATAAAGAAAATTTTTTGCAAAAACCGCAAACGAATCGACCAATTTTTCCATGTTTTATAATCATTTGAAATTTCGGACCCTAAACTTTAATGCCCCCTATCTCCTTGGGAATACGTCTGGGACCCTTAGTCTCCTATTTAATATTATTTGTCTTTAAGTGTACTATAACCCCTTAAAGTTCTGCCCATCTTTTATGAATCACCCTGTATACATATCTATACATACATACATATATATATATATCTACTATATATATAAAACACAAACGGAAATTTCGTTCCGTTCCTTTATAACTCGAGTTCCGCTGAATGAATTTTGATGGAACTTGCGCTGTTCGATAGATATTTTTTCAGGGAAGGTTTTAGTATATAACATATTGTTCTACGGTCATTAGTTATAGAATTATGATAGAAAGTTCTGTTATTTTGGCCGAAAAGGTTACCATTCCTAATTTTTTGGCGACCATTATTGTTGCAGAAAGAACTGAAAAGGCTATACATCTCGAAAAAAAAACTGTTGCTAATTTTATTGAAAAAAAAAAGAAAAAAAAAGGAAAGCAGTTTTGATGAGAGATATTATTATAAAATGAAAATATTTAATTTAAGCTTGATTGGGAATGTTCGTAATGCTTAAAAAATTATTCAATGCGCAGGATTGCTATTGCAACAATATTTGCTGATTTATCTTTTATTTTTGGCGATTTTGATTTAACTTTTGTCCCCAAACAAGTGTACTGTACGACAGCCTTTTTGGAGTAATTTTTTTTGGTACTTTTCTGTTAGTCGAGCGCCAGTGATATATATACTTGTATATACACACACATATAATATACACATATATCTACACATATACATATCTATACATACATACATACATATATATATATATTCACTTATATGTATGAATATATATATATATACCGGGTGATTATAATTAAAGTTACGATTTCAAAAATCGATAATTTTAAAACTACTGGTCAGAATGACTTGATATTTTAGCAGAACAATCGTGAGGCAATGGAATTTTATTTGGAGAAGGAAAAAAATAGTTCTAAAATGTGCCGATAGATGGCTCTGTCAGGGTAATGTCAGGGGAAAGACCAAAAAATTTATACTTTAAACACAGGAATGTTGTTAGCCAAAAGGAAAAAATATATAGTTCAGGGATTTACTAAAAATGTATTAGCGATAAGACAGGAATACGTGTTTACACGCGACCTGCGTTATACACGGCCAGTGCATGACGTTTAAAACGTCACATGAAGTGGATCATTTTTGAACGGCGATTGGTGCAAAGCGGCGAGCCCTCCATTTTGCACCAATCGCAATGTAAAAATGATCCACTCCATGTGACGTTTCAAACGTCATGCCCCGGCCGTGTATAACGTAGGTCGCGGTTTACAGCGACAACAGCAATAATGACAAAAAATGAATAAAAAAAGCTTTATGGAACAAACACTTTACGATGATGATTAAAGTATAAGTTGTTCGATATGCCCTCCGCCTTGTTCCGCTACTAATTGGAAGCGCAAAACGGCATGCCCCACAACAGATCGGAAGGTATCTGTACAGATGCAATGGGTGTAGTGTGTGATTCTTGCCTTCAAGTCGGCTAGATTCTCAATTCGCCCGCTGTAAACAACATTCTTCAGGTACCCATAGTTGCCACGTATTAGTAATTTGCATATCTCTAGACAATCTGAACCCTGACAGCGCCATCTATCGGCACATTTTGCAACTATTTTTTCCTTCGCCAAACAAAATTCCAGTGCCTCACGATTGTTTTGTTAAAATATCAAGTCATTCTGACCAGTAGTTTTAAAATTATCGATTTTTGAAATCGTAACTTTAATTATAATTACCCGGTATATAATACATATATATTAATATATGTACACATATCACTGGTACCCGGCTAACCGAAATGTACCTTTTTTTTATTCAAATATAAATTATATTAATAGCAATATACTACTATTTACTTAAACCTTATATATGAAATTTCGTTCTGCTTATAACTCGAGTTCTGCTGAATGGATTTTCATAGAACTTAAACTATAAGATAGATAATTTATCAGGGAATGTTTTATTGTATAACATATCGTTCTACGTTGCTTAGTTATAGAGTTATGGGGGAAAGTTCTATAATCAGGTGAACCCGTTTATAAAAGATTAGCCTTTTGAAAAAGTTTTGCTGGACGGATTTTCATAAGAATTGTATTGTTAGGTATATGCTATTTCAGGAATGGTTTTAGTGTACTACATATCGTTCTTCGTTGCTTAGTCAAACAGTTATGTGTGAAGGTTATATAGTCAGGTGAACCCGATTCCGAAAGATTAGCCTTTTTGAAAGTTTTTACTGGGCGTATTTTTTGCGACTTGCATTGTTAAATAGATAACTTTTAAGGAGTATATTTCATATCGTTCTATGTTAGTTTTAGAATTATGTGGAAAAGTTCTATAATCAGATGAACCGGTCTATCAAAGATTAGTCTTTAGAAAATCTTCTACTGGATGGAGATTGTTAGTTAATTTGTTTGCATTGTTAGTTCGATATTTTTTAGTGATGGTTTTAGTATATTGCATATAGTTTTATCGTTCTTTACTAAACCTTAACTGTAAATAACGAAATAAAAGAGTTGGTCCTTAATAGCTAAAATTTTGACTGCACATTAGAAAATATAATAGCACAATGGCGTCATTTTTCAGTAATGTGGAAGGATATTCCAAGTATGCATATATACAGATTGCTTCCAAATTCAATGTCAAATTAAATGATATATTTCGTTTGATTCAAAGTGCATTTGTAGAAACCGACCAGCGCAGCGAGCGTAGCTTGCTGGTCTATATATAAAAAAAAGTAATGTTTGGAAATGGACCAATGACAATCTGACTTTTCTTAGGGGGAATTAACATGAAAGTAGAGAATTTAGATAGGATGGGCGCCATTAGGAGAGTTACCAAGGGGAAGGGATCCGGGTATGTCGCCAAGTTTGGCGCCAATTTGGCGATATATCGCCAAATTTAATTGCCAAAAGTGGCTCCAACTTGGCGCTATTTCCAGTATTTCGCCAAATTTCCATAGACTCCCATTGAAATCCAATAGCGTTTACTCGCTTGCAAAAAATCAACAAATTGTGATATTGCAATGCAACAAAAATTAATATTAGCTTATGAATAGAGCTTAATTAAACTATCAATAATATTAATGTTGGTAAACATCTGTCTGTGTGTCTGTCTGTCTGTTAACGGATAAACTCGGGTTCGGAACGCCGGACGGAAGCGCTTTTTATGTCAAAAAATGCAGAAAAATCCGGGCATTCCGGAGTTATAGTTTTCGTACGAGTCCGCCCGCAATTAAGGCAGTTATTAATTAACAAAACTGTTTTAATTACTGCGAAATAAACCTATATTGAAAGTATTTCGCATTTGATCAAAAACCGTAAAAGTTCCCTCCGAAAGGGGTTGCCAGTCGAACACCAGACTACAATGTTGAGGTTCCCAGTGAGTAATTTAAACAATAAAGTGTATTGGGCCGTTTTAAACCGACTCGTATATAGGAAAGTCACGGGCCTAGAAATTCGGAATTTATACAGACAGATTCAGGAGAGCATCTGCTATCATAAATTCGAAAAATCACTTCCGTACGACAATTAGAACCGAAAAAATCCTCTAAAATCGATCAATAAAAAAGAAATTTTGGTACTTATGTATTATCCGTGCCAGTTTTAAGCCAACTGTGCCAAGTATGGAGCCAATATTAGTAATTATAGTAACCCTTATATATATTTTTCTTGCTACATGGTACATGCCTGGGAATAATCTATAATATTATTCTTTCTTATTTAATATGCTATTTACCATTTATTAATTTTACTAAAATAATGTTATTTACTATTTTTAACAATGTTATAAATTTAATAAACATATATTACATTTAATTTATTTTATATTAATTACCATTTTTAACAATGTTATTTGATAATATTGTTATGGTTGTTGTTGAATTGACCCAAAGGGCCCGGTTTTGCAGCTTTCTATTTCTATATAGCTGTCATAATCCACTATGCTTATTCCATAATCCTGACACCTAAATCTCCTAATTTTGAACCAATTCCAGATGAGAGATTTGCATCTGGATTGGCACCCCCAGAGGTAACGCTTATATAGAACTTGAAGGACTTTTGAGCCACGTTATGATAAATTACTGCGTTTGAAAACATGATTGGCAACGATAAACAAGATTGGTACTTGGCAACCAATTTTGGCGATCAATCTCCTGGCACGGATAATACGTAAGTACCGAATTTTTTATTCCGTCGGAAACGGGCAGCTGTATTTCATTTCCTCTCCACGAAACCAAATCTCTACAGATACGGCGGCGCTCCGAAAGTGCAAAATCACGTGGCTCGGTGTACTATAGGGTTTTCAGCCTCTTTCCGAAAAATCTCAAAAATCGTCACGAAAATTTACAAACGGACGTAAAAAAAATCGCGAATTTTGAAGCTAAAATTCATAAAAATCGACCAGTAACTTTTAAAGATATCAATTAAAACTCATAAATGAAACGCAAAATGAATTTATTTCTATTCCAAAAACACAGCTGCTTTTTTTCGACACTCAATCCAGACAAAGATTCTAAATAATTTATTTCTGACAGAAATAAAATGATGCATTTGGAAATTTAATACGCTGTATAAAATTTTCAATTTTTCGGATTTTCGAATCTGAAATATATGCATATTTGCTCAGAGTGGGCTGACATTTCAGGGATTCAAAAAATTTTCGATTTCGGACCATAATTTTTTATTTTAGCAAAATCCTGATTTTTGTATAGGAAAAAAAGGCTAAGGAATTATCTATTTCTTTTCAAAATATCTGCTGTCGTATGGGTCCCATCGCGACACGGTTTGGCTCATTCGACTCGACATCGATAGAGCTTACCGATTTTAGTTCGTTTTTTCACCACCAGGGGCACGGTTTTTTTCTCTTAACTATGGTCCGTTTGTATAACTCAGAAAGTATGTTACGGATTTCCACCAATCTGATTCCAAACATCATAATTAAAATAATAAGGACCCTCTATAACATTTTTTTAAGTTTCAGAGTTTATACCATTCTTTTCGAATAATAATATCAGATTTATATATTCATTTCATAATATCTCGAGTTCAGAGAGTCCAATCGCATCGTGGTTTGGCTCATTCGACTCGATATCGATAGCACTTACATACTTTGGTTCCAAGTTTTACCACCAGGAAGCGCTTCCGGAAATCGGGTTCTATGGGCCCGATTATTACGGGGTTTGGCTCTTTCGACTGGATTTCGATAGTTTCACAGATTTCGGTCATGTCCGTATAGAACAGATTGCGCCCCCTGGTGGTGGAAGGTGTAATTAAAGGATCTTTCAGCCAACTCGGGTTCTATGGGTCATATCACGATGCGGTTTGGCTCAATCAACTCGACATCGAACTCTTTCACGACCAAAGCGCCTGAAACGCCCGGTCATTCAAATACCCAAACCGCCCGAAAGTGGTTCGACGATTTAAACCCCCCTTTTCTTCCTAGAGCTCCTGTCAAAACGCGGGTTGTGGGTGTTGCGGCAAGCTCCATTAGTCACTCTTCGCAGTTACCTCTGAATTGGAAAGAAAGTTTTGTAGATCCAGAGTTTTTCGATACCAGTAAGTTGATGACCGGCTCTATCTAAAACACTTCGTAGCCTCCTGAATTGAACTGAAATTTCCGTATGTTTCGGGGTTTTGGTACCCTGAATCAGAGCTGAAGCTGCTTGTTTTCGTTATAACTGAAATGAACTGGTAAACTTTTTAGATTGTTTTACTTGTTATGTTGAATTTGTACGGAGCTGTCTCCGGTTTTTTAAACTGCATTTTTATTGTGAAGTTTAAGTTTGTGATGTAGAAGTATTATAATGCTGTTTTCTGTACATAATTTGAAATAGATAGTTTTAAAGTTTATGAGTTTAACTGGTATTTATTTAGTTTATGAGTATATTTTTTGTAGATAGAGATTTAATTGAATTCAATCATATTCGGCAGTACGGAAGAGAAACCTGGCTTGTATTTAGTTGAAAGGAAGTAAATAGATTTAGTTGGAAATATAATTTGAAATATATGGTAGAAAGCTGGGTTTCGACATTTAATGGCGCCCGAACAGGGACGCCGGGTTTGATTGAAGCTTATTTGAATGAAGAATTGGGGGGTGAGGTAAAACTTAATGTTACTGAACAGTTATTGATGATTTCGTTTTAATATTACTTGATTGCGTTTTTAGGAAAAAGATTGTTTTTGAGGTTTAATATATTTTATAATCAATTTTGTTTGAAGTTATTGATAAATATGGCTGATATAGACAAGTTAAGGAAGAAACGTACTGTTTTGAGAACAGCGGCTACTAAATTAATAAATACGTGTGAGCAATATCTTGAGCAGAAAGAACACGAGGTTTCTGTTCTTACGGAATATATTGACCAGCTGAGTGCTAAGTGTAATAATTTAGTAACTTTAGATGAACAGATACAGAATAAAATGGATGATGAAAGCGGATTGGAGGCTGAATTCGAAACTGCGGAAAGTTATTCTGAAAAAATAATTTCCATGAAATCAAAGTTAACCTATGCTATTAAGGTAAGAGTTGAACCCAAGCATTCTATTAAGGGGGTGAGTTCGGTTAATGAAAACATCGCAACGGAGAATTTTGCTTCTTGCTCTCATTCTAAGATAAAGTTACCGAAGTTGAGTATTAATAAATTTAATGGAGATCCCGCTTATTGGTTATAATTTTGGAACCAATACAACAATGCCATACATAATAATGATAGTTTAACTGACGTTGATAAATTTAATTATTTACATTCCCTTCTTATCGGAGCTGCTGCTAACGCTATCAGCGGATTTTCGCTATCAAGTGAAAACTATAGGGCAGCGATTGAACTACTGGAGAAGCGTTTTGGTTGTAAAGACTTATTTATAAATGCTCATATGGGAAAATTGTTGAATTTCAAAACAGTTAAACATGTGAACAATACTTTCGCATTACGGAAACTTTATGATAACATTGAAACACAAATAAGAAGTTTAAATTCCCTTAAAGTAACTTCAGGAACATATGGTACATTACTTACGCCAATTTTACTTAAATTGATTCTTATGAGTTAAATTTGGAGTTTCACCGTAAAAGAAAGTCTCAAGATGATCTTTTTGAGGTGAACAAGTTGCTTGACTTTGTGCGGGCTGGAATGCAGAGAAACCAAGGGCGCCCATATGATTAAATTTAGGGGGGGGCTGAGAAAAATCTCAACTTCCACCAAAGCTATCATACATTTTAGTAAATATTTAAGGTACTTTGCGTTTTTTTACTATCTTTTGGCAAAATTTGAGTTTTTTCCCGCGATCTTTTGACGAAATTTGCATTTTTTTGCGATCCTTTGGCGAAATTTGCGTTTTTCCCACAAATATTTGACTAAATTTTCATTTTTTCCACAAATATTGGACTAAATTTGCGTTTTTTTTTCGCGATTCTTTGACGAAATTTCGTTTTATTCCGCGATTCTTAGACAAAATTTGAGTTTCTTTTTCCGCAATCTTTTGACGAAATTTGCGTTTTTCTCTACGAATCTTTAACGGAATTTGTGTTTCTTCTGCGATTCTTTCACGAAATTTGCGTTTTTTCCGCTATTGGACGAAATTTGCATTTTTCTCGTGATCCTTAAACGAATTTGCGTTTTTCTGCGATTCCTTTAGAAATTTTGCGTTTTGCCCACGATTCTTTGACGAAATTTCGTTTTTTTCGCGATTTTTTGAAGAAATTTGAGTTTTTTCCCGCGATTCTTTGAAGAAATTTGCGTTTTTTTCGCGATCCTTTGAGGAAATTTGTGTTTTTTCACGATTCTTTGACAAAATATTCATTTTTTCCACGATTCTTATTTACGTTTTCTGCACGATTCCTTGACAAAATTTGAGTTTTTATCGCGATCTTTTGACGAAATTCGTCTTTTTCCCGTGATCCTTTGACGAAATTAGCGATTTTTTTCTGCGAACGATTGACGAAATTGGTGTTTTCTATGATCATTTGTCAAAATTTGTGATATTCTTCCGTGACATTTTTTATGTTCGAATTTTCGGAACCAAATGCCTTAAATTTTCAGACAATTCGGAACATAATCTCCTTCACCACTGACCTGAGGGTACTGAATAAGGGGCTCACAACCATAGTAGACAAAGTCCATTTTGAAAAGAAATAATATAGTCCATTGAGAAGGTGCATAAAATCTGTTTTATCCCTCCCACAGTAAACATAGTCTGTAAACAGATGACATATACAGGGCTGCCACGGGAGACTATTTTTCTATCCTATTTGCACCACTATTAGAAAAATTAAAAAAAAAAACAGATTTTGCAGTACATTTACTTTCTTCTATCTATAATAGAAGAAAGTATTGTAATCGAAATTTTTTTCGACTTCCGGTTTTTGACGGATTTACACGTTTTAGGGGTCAGCGATTTCGAAAAACATGTTTTTACAAAATGTCTGTCTGTCTGTCCGTCCGTCCGTCTGTGTGTCTTCATTGTACCATCTAAAAGTGTATGAAGTTATGCTTCAAATTGAACCACATTTTTTTCTAGGTTTCTGGCTATGGCAAGCAGGTTCTATCAGAATTTGGGGATATTTCGACGAAAGGGGGCGCTGTGATCGATATTTTTGTTCCATTTTCACTGTTGTATCATCGAAGAGTGTATGAAGTTATGCTTAAAATTGAACCACATTTTTTTCTAGGTTTTTGGCTATGGCAAGCAGGTTCTATCAGAATTTGGGGATATTTCGACGAAAGGGGGGTGCTGTGATCGATATTTTTGTTCCATTTTCACTGTTGTATCATCGAAGAGTGTATAAAGTTATACTTCAAATTGAACCAATTTTTTTTTTATGTTTTTGGCTATGGCAAGCAGGTTCTATTAGAATGTGGGGATATTTCGACGAAAGGGGTCGCTGTGATAGCCATTTAAAGATTTCAAATTCAAAAAAATTAGAAATCCTAAAAGTTTTTTTCGTTAAATGTTCGGCCTTGATCCGGAGCAATATTTGTTTTGCCCCTATTTTAAAAAATAGCTGAGATATAGCAGTTTGAAATTTTAGGGTGGCTGACATTTTCAAACAAGACAGCAGAATTCATCCATAAGCGGGTTTCATTTATGAGTTTTAGTTAACATGGTTTCGGCAAATTTTCTTTCATTGTTGTAACCATTAATCCTATTACATGCTTATCACTATTTATTTATATTCGCCAACGTCAAATTCTTGCCAAACTTGGCGACAGTTGGCGGAATATTGCCAAATTTGGCGACCAAAATAAGTTGCCATAAATGAAGCCAAATTGGCTGTAGAGGACTAATTTGGCGATATCCTCTTTGAAATTCAATGTTGACGAAAACTGGGATTGAATCTTCTTTATTTAGGTTCACGCATTTTACCTTCGTGTTTTCCAGTAAAATTAGCTAAAATCGTAAAACCAAGGAATAGGGAGGCTATTTGTTCCTGTCGGTTCAGGCCAGAAGGACTTTTCGTAGTTTAGTATACATCGGTTGTTCGCATCCCTGTAATCCGACGATTCGCAAGCAACTGACGTGCAACAGAATGACGAAAAATATTGATTTTATTGGCGATGTGATAGCGAATTTTGAAGTATTAACATGACTGAGATAGAAGAAAGTTTTGGGATTGGCACATCCGACTAGTTCTCTTGTATTCTCACCACAGTCTTTGCTTTTCCACAAATCAAGCCATGTTCTTGCTTCCGACTCCAAATTCTCAATATTATAAAAATGAGATAGCTCCTTGATTTCTTTGACAAAAACATTTTTTTTCATATTTTTCATCATATTGGGATGAAGTAAAATTGCTTTGAATGACGTTTCATTTCGATTCAAAAATCTTGACTCAAGGGATATAATTAAAGAGTCTAAATATGGATTTAGAAATGCTGCTCTGTAATATTCAAGAGGAGTGGCCATAGGAAGGTTCGAACGATAAGATTCTAACGGTAGACGTTCTAAACATTTTGATTTCGATTTCTTACAATAACAATTCTCCATTAGCTCCATGAAAATTTCTGAAAATTCTACTTCTGATACCATTCTGTGCATAAGAAAAATCTCAAGAAGTTCCATCTTCATGTTCTGATAAACCGAATGCAAATCTTAATCTACAGATTGTAATATGTTTACAACTGGCTCCAGATAGAAAAAATATCGAGAAATTATTTTGAGATGTACAATAAACTTTACATATGACGTTGCAGCATCTAAATGAATGGCTTGTGAGCGTGTTTCTTGGTTCGTACTATTGTCTAGAGAAAGATTACTGAGATTTTCTTTAACAGTGGCAAAACAATTAGAAAAATATAGTGTGGACTTATACTTTTCTGACCACATTGTTTCACATAGACCAGGAAAGTGTGATTTACAAGAATTCGACGAAAATTATTTTGTCTTGTTCTGTAGACTTAAGATAGAATTTTCGAGTTCGGGCTGCGTACAATCTGACACATTCAGGATTCTAATCTTTATTAGATTCGGGAAAAAGAATTTTTCAATTAAAAATTGCACTGTACCATTCACATCTTATTATTAAATCTCTCTCTAATTTCTCCGCGTTTTGTTCATGCAAAATCAGTTTTACCTGTGAAAATAGATCCTGTCTATAACAAAATCCTTCCTTATGCAGAAAAAGTGTTACCGTCTTGTAGGAAAAAACTACACAGTAACATCAGCTAAGATAAAAATCGTCTAAAACGGAATTTGTTTCCTATCTTGTGCTTTTTCTCTTTGTTAGAAGCAGACTATTGGAAAGGACTAATTAAAAACTTATGAAAACAGAACCTGTCTAAAACAGAATCCAGCTTTAAAAGAAAAAAAATATGGTTGTGACAAAATGAATTCCCAACAATTATACCTGCTAAGACGGAAACCCGTCTAAAACGGAAATTTCTTCCTGTGCATTCTGATGTTGTCGAGGCATATTTTATTATGCTTTGTTCATACAAGATACATTTTCGTATCTTGCAACTGATTTATATTAAAAAAATTTAACAAAACCAAAATCTAGGGGGGGTTCAAGCCCCCCCTTGCCCCCCCATATGGGCGCCCTTGAGAGAAACCGCGATACAGATGCAGGACAGGGTTATCTTTACAAATCCAGCGCAAGTGCATAGGGAAAGGAGAATAAATAAAAATATAGGTCCTACTGCTGCTTCATTGAGGGTTACGGTAATGCAGTGCAGTTTTTGCGGAGATTCTGCTGAATCCGTTAAGCACACTTCGGCAGCTTGTTCTAAATCGGTAGTAGAAAGAAAAACATGTTTGCGAAAAAATGGAATGTGTTACCTCTGTATGAAAAGGGGAAATCATTTGGCAAAAAATTGTTATTCAAAATTAAGATGTGAACATTGCAGTGGAAGACATAATTCTTTAATTTGTGATAGGAACAATAAAGTGGGAGAGAAAAAACGTAGTGGGGATAAAGATTTTAATTTATCGCATAAAACATGTACGCTGAGGGTTTTGTTGCAAACTTTAGTAGTAAGAATTCGTGGAAATGGTAAAGATAGATTTGTACGATGCTTAATTGATACGGGATCACAAAAATCCTATATTTCGAAATTTGCTGCAAAAATTATGCAATATAAAAGCATCAGTGAAAGTAACCGTGTTCATAGTATGTTTGGCGGAAGAGAAGTTTCTGAAATTCATCGACAATTTGTTGTGTATTTGAGTAATGATAAGGGTGATTATAAATGTAATTTTAAGGCTCTTTATCAAACCAAAATCTGTTCCGATATCCCGCAAATAGAATTAAAACCCCTGTTAAACGAGCTTAAAGAACATAGAATATTTTTGAATGACAGTGTTTACATGAAAGATAAATTGTTGTTTGAATCATCCCCCACTGAAATTCATGTTCTTATTGGGGCGGACATTGCTGGAAAACTACTTACAGGTGATGTAAGAAAGTTAAAATGTGTTTATATTTGTCGAAAAATTAAATAAAAATCATGCACTCATGGCATTATAATTCACTTTTATATTTTAACAGAATAATACGGCTACTATAATTTGTGACTCGTGCTGACACATTGCTGTTATTATTATTTTTTTACGCGTGAAATTTTCGCTATGGTACTCCATTGTGAAATTTGGTAATTTTTGAAATTCAATATTTGAAAAAGTGCATAATAACTGGATTTGAAATTTATATCAAGAAAAATACAATTTTTTACCTTTCTAACGCAGTTTGTCTAACAATTTTCTGACAAATACTTTTCCAGCAATTAATTTTTTCAGTAACTTCAAATGTTTCATTTTCAGAGATTCATCTGTGGCAACGATTATCGAAAATCCCAGTCGTCAGCAACACGTACCTTTTTATTAAAGAGGATAGATGAAGTGTTTTGGAAGGAACATTCAACGAAACCCTTTGTGCGATCTTCGATCACACTTACCCACTTGTTTGCAGTTAACATCAATTTTAATTGTTCATTCGCTGCTTGTTGTTTTTAACGTCGGGATTATTTTATTTTTATTTATTTATTATTTTTTTTTACGTAAATAATTCCAGCGAGGAAACTTAACGGAAAAAAACTTTTTGGATTTCTAATTTTTTGTACATATTTTTGAACTTGAAATCTTTAATTAGCCTCCACATTGAAACAAGATCGCAGATTAAGCTGACCAATGAACTCGGTCGAGACCTTGGTAGGTCCTGTACAAATCCTCATTTGCATACAAATTGTTTGATAAATACGACTGCTGTCACATGACAGAAATAATATATATACAGTGAAACTTCCATTTAACGAAGTCTCATCGTTACACTTAAAAACTTCGTTATGAAGAACATTTGTTAAATAAAAATCAACTTAAATTCATGAAATTTTTCCTTCAGATATGACAAACAGGTGTTGGATTCAGAAGCATTTGATTCAGTTTCAATTATGAAGCGGTCTTTTCCAAAACAGTTGTGTACGGTCGATGAAATCACGTCACACTCCCAAGCTTTGGCTCAAGTTTCATCAGCTCTGATACACAGGTTCTCAAACTAATGTTTTCACTAAATTGTCTGTTTTCTGTCTTTTTCGATAATGTACTTCAAGTTTTTTTTGTTATTCCTCAGACTAATGGCTGAAATTTAGAAGTTTTATCGGCAGGAACACAAATGACTTTGATTTTCTTCGATTTGCATTTTGAAGCACATTCTTGTGGCTACACAAATCAATTCTAATGAAACTTATCAAAATCATGTATTTTTCAAAAATATATACTGTAAAGAGGGAATTAACCGGCATGTTCGGAAAATGCTGCTTGCCGAATGCTTCAAATGTCCGGACATTTGAATGCTACAAAATCTGTATCTGCTGGGGAGCGCATCGATGAAATAGTGAAGCAGGAAAATAAGTTTTCGCCTACAGTGAAACTTCCATTTAACGAAGTCTCATCGTTACACTTAAAAACTTCGTTATGAAGAAAATTCGTTAAATAGAAATCAACTTAAATTCATGAAATTTTTCCTTCATATATGACAAACAGGTATTTCATTCAGAAGCATTTGATTCAGTTTCAATTATGTAGCCGTCTTTTACAAAACAGTTGTGTACGGCCGTTGAAATCACGTCACCTTCCGAAGCTTTGGCTCAAGCGTTCATCAGCTCTGATACACAGGTTCTCAAACTAATGTTTTTACTACATTGACTTTTTCTGTCTTTTTTGATAATGTACTTCAAGATTTTTTATTATTCCTTAGATTAATGGCTGAAGTTTAGAAGTTGTATTGGTAGGAACAAAAATAACTTTGCTGTTCTTTGATTTGTTGAAGCACGTTCTTGTGGGTGTACAAAGCAGTTGTCTATCACCAATGGAAGTTCAGAATGGTAACTGTCTGACTCTAATTGATATTTTTTGTTTCAATGCATCTTACGCCATTGCATCACTGCATCTTCTATATCATTGAATGTAAAAAGATTTTGACTTCCTCTAACTGTCAGCGCTGGAGTTTCGGTTTGGTGATGTAATGATAACAATTGTTTTTCTTATAGTGAAAAAAAAATTGTCTTATTTAGCACCAATCAGAATGGAAATTATTTAAATGTGTTCATTTGCTTACAGTCCGCCAATATAAATTCGCATATCCATCGCAACAGCAACCCCTTAGTTTGAATTCTGTAAACGTACAAAAGTGGAATAAACTTCGTTATATGGAATATATTTTTCGTAATATGGAGATTAATTTATATGCTAATGGTGTTCAATGTCAAAGTTCTGCAGAAAATTTCGTTAAGTAGAAAACTTCGTTAAATAGGGACTTCGTTAAAGGGAAGTTCCACTGTATATAAATTAAATTTTGGACGGAAGGTGGTTTTGGCGTCTAGTGGTCATGATCAGTGAAAATATACCGAATATCTTTCATCCGGATGGCTGCAATAGGTTTCCACTCTCCTTTTGTAATGGAAGCTTACCTAAAAGTCAACGCATATAAAACCTATTAGAGAGCGTTTTTTTTAAATAAATGAAACTTTTATATGTATTAACGTTACAGGCACACGTAATATGTATTAAATATTGTAATCAGTAATAAATAACCTTGTTTCACATATATTTTTAAAGTACAAGTTCTGATGGATAAAAATCACTAAAAGTTTTAAAACTTTTCTATAAAGACTTTGAAGGATATTAATCATTAGATAATGTAATAAAGTAGTTTTTGAAATGATTTACGATCGAATGAGATAACAGTATTTTGAATTTGCGGAAGTAAATTAGTTGTTAATAATGTCCTGATAAAAATTAAAGGACTATAATAGATGTTTTCGAAAAAAAAAGCTTTAATGTAATCCTGGCAGGATATATATTCTACTATACACGTCATTTAATACAAAACATTTAGAATCTGACTTTTAGGCTTTAGAAACACGGTATAGTTTCTTATTTCTTTTAGATAATATATTATAAAAGCGAACTGTAGTGAAACCTCATTTGTAATTTTTATGTCAAACTTAACAAAGTTACTGCAATCACAGAGCTGATTTATCTTTTCGTTGAGTACATTTTACTTATCTGGTGATTAATATCTTTTCTCATCGGCACTTAAAGCTACTAAAAAATTAAAGAAGTAATCAATCAAAAAAGTTTCAAATAACATAGGCTGTTCTCCAAATTTCTTTCACAAAGGATAATTTATGTCTTGATATGAAAATCTTCGTTGAAATTGTCAGTATGCATAAATTTTGAGAATGAAATATTTGCCTTGTAATAAAAATAAAAAATAAAATGTGTGCAGGCTGAATACACTTATTTGAGATGAAATTTATCGTATATATGAAACATTGGACGATAAAAATAAAAACAAAGAAAACCTCAATAGTGCATTTTCCTGAACACAATTTGACTATTTTTGAAAAATGTTTGTCTGTCTGTTAGCTTGTGTGTTACACAAATTATGTGACTGCTGTATCTTAATAACTAATGTACGGAATTTAATCGAAAATCAGATTAAGTTAAACCTTGACATAAATTAGTTCTGATTAGGTTTCGGCGTAAATCGCCTCACATGCTATTCTATTTTTCACGACTTCTGCAATAGCTATATATCAAGAAGTTATGCACACAATTTCATCAAACTGGGTATTGTGTTGGACCTTGACATAAGCAGATGCGCATTCAATTTTGACATT
Organism: Maratus michaelseni; assembly: GCA_963931845.1. NCBI lineage: Eukaryota > Metazoa > Arthropoda > Arachnida > Araneae > Salticidae > Maratus > Maratus michaelseni. Next base: position 92,024,364 of record OZ007595.1, read on the forward strand.
GATCACTCAACAGGGGGTGCCCCATGCTTGGGGAAATATTCCTAATTGGGACCGCAATCAATTGATTTGATTTAGTGAGCACTGTTTCCAGTATATCTTAATTTAATTATTATTTTTTTACAAAATTTCTAGGTTTAATTGATTAAAAAGAATGCGAAGTTTGACAGCTATGCATTTGTGCAAGCTCAAATGATTCATTTGATATCAAAATAATTTATTATACCCATCACTAAGATTTACGACATTCCTTAAAAGCAATAATTTCACATTTTATTCTTAGCCCGTCAGTTGATTTTCGCAAAACATTTCATCCGCAGTTTAATATTTACTGCTGAGTTATGAACGGAAGCTTGGAATTGCGTTTTAAAGTCACTACATTAAACAGCTACGAATGACCTTGATTATAACAACCATCTGAATAAGTAAAGAATAGCCGTGCTTAAAGTTTTACAGTTAATACGCTTTGCACTTATATTTTTTCAACAACTAAAATAAAAGGAAAAGAAACATTTTTTTTTTTTTTTTACATTCTTATATACTTTTTAAAAGTATTTTTCTTTTTTACAATGACAACGTTAGATAACAAAACGCCAAAATTTGACCACAAAACATTACATATTTTCAAAAGTTAAACAAACCCTACCGTGCATGAATTTTTCTTTTAGAATTATGTTTTTTTAAACTTATACTAGGGGGCCTACCCCCTGCGAGCTACGCTCGCCAATCCCCGCTCAGGCTTCGAAGCTTCTAAAAACATGACAGCGTGCTTTGTTTTTAAAATATTGGTAAATCTGTAATTGGGTTGCCATGCTTTTAACGTTTTAATGGGGCATTTTTTGATTACCATGGCCTCATACACAGCTGTTGCGACAACTGACGACTGTTTTCGGGATTGATAAGTAAAATCAATTAAAACTTGAAAACCAGCTTGTATAAAATGTTTAGGTTTAAATTGTGGCTACCTCTCGGACTTTTATAACAACGATCTGTATTCTATTCTTCCTTTGCGTTTAAGGATGAGAAAAATTCCATCTGCTTGTGAATAACATTAAGAACCACGGTATTGAAAAGTACTATGTTATAGACATTTTCAGTAACAGGTTTTAATTTTCTCTCTATTTTAGTGCACCATCATGCATATTTTCATGTTATTTTAAATATGTAAATTATTTATTTTAATTAATATGTATATACGAATTTTCTAATAATTATTTATCATACAATATTAATTAAATATTTTGTGCATGCATGCCTGCATTTATTCGGCATCAATTGAAGACATATTTAAACAAATTTGCTATCCCCGATAATTTTACACCTTGAATATTGTCCATAAGAAAATCGGGTACTTTTATCCTTTGTTTTTAGGTTTGGCGTAATTCGAGCTTCGAAAACGGATAGATTCGTTAATATACATAGATTTGTTGCCAAAAGTTATGGAAACAAACCCAATGAGCTTTTGGTGCTTTTCTATTAGAGGGGTCTTGACGCTTTTTTAAAAAGCTTGGCGCAATTCGGGCATCAGAAAGTGAGATTTGGTGCCAAATGACATAAACAGCCATGGAAACAAATTCGACGATTTTATTTGTTAATATGTATATTTTAATTATACGTATATTATTATTGTTTTTTCTATACAAATTACTTCTGATTATATATAAAATAGGATAAATGACATTTTACGCTAAACAAATTGTATAAATATTTTTTTGCTCCTTTTTTTTGCGTTTACATAAATGACGTCATTTGGACGATTATATTCAAAATATTTTCAGTTTATAAATTATAAATTAAATGCTGACAGACGATTGAATCCTGACGATAGAAATGTGATTTTTTTTTTCAAATTTTCCTGAAAAACATAATTTAATCACAATCTTGTCTTCATTATCGATTGAAATAAAAAATAAATTCAATTTCAATTTGAAAATGACGAATAAAAAGAAATCAATAATCCCTATCGGGATCCTTTTCAATTTTTTTCCCTTTTTTGTCACAAAAAAACTAAGTAATTAGTTGCCATCATTACAAAAATGTCATTAAAATTAGAAAAAAAATTAATATCTCGAAAACTTATTCCAATTTCAAAATTCTATTACCAGTTTTAACATCCGCGGATTTTTATGGACAATTGGTATTAATTTCACCCTCAAGCGTTTAATATTTTATTATAAATAGCCCTGAAACATAATCAGTCGTTTAATCAGTCGTTTCATAAAATCGTTTCATAAAATCGTTTCATAAAATCGTTTCACAAATTTGTTTCATTAGGATTTTATATATATAGGGTAGATTAAGAATTCGACACCAGAAATTTTAAGATAGATTTTTTAATTTATATAGTAGCATATTTATGTTATTTTTACAGCATTAATATTTCTATATCAATATTGTGGTCGCAAAGAACTTCATTTATTTATTAAAAGTTAATTAGAAAGTGTTGCCAATTGGCTACACTATACACTGTAGGGTTAAAGGTGGACCTATCAATATGTAACGCACTGTATGTTTTTTATCTTCACAAACACGAAAAAATAATAGACCGGGAGGCGGCAGCACAGACAATCACCTCATCGAGTTCACGGCTGAAATTCCAGAATTAGTTAAAACACGATTCGCATATTAAAACGTAATCGGTCTGCCAAGTCATATCTTTGTTGAAAACACGAAAAAGCCCAATTTTAACGGTTGACTCATAGGTTTACCATTGTGTTTTCCTGCACCCAAAAGTAGGAAAACATGTAAAACTGGGTGCAGGAAAACACAATGGTAAACCTACGAGTCAACCGCTAAAATCAGGTTTTCACGTGTTTTCCACCAAGATATGACTTGGCAGACCGATTGCATTTTAATATGCGAATCGAGTTTTAACTAATTCTGGAATTTCAGCCGTGAACTCGATGAGGTGATTGTGTTGTGCTGCCGCCTCCCGGTCTATAACAATATAACTTGTTATTTTCAATGTGACTACAAACACAATTTTAATGAAAGATGATTTAACTCGAGCACTAACACTGTGTTTATAATCAAATATATTGTTTGAAATAGTCAACTAATAATTCTTTTCAGGTCAATAGAATTCCAATGTCTCGCGAGGACATTTCATGACGGAGTATGGCGCAATGTTATTTGTAAAATGTAGCGAATGTTGTAAAAGGTAGTTTCTAAAATATATACATTTAAAGCTAATATTAAATTTCACTCAAAATTGAAATAGGTCCTTTGATTAAAATTAGATTGTCATTTAATTAAATTTTATTTTAGATTGTCTGTTAACGTTTATGTTAACATATGTGTTTATTTATATTGATAAACAGTCTAAATCATTAAATGAGATATCGCATAGAGGAAGTGCAATCTCCTCTAATTATAAACATATAATTTCATTCCGCCCACACATCTAATTTCGTGATCACTTGCAATAGGTAATAACTACTACGCGCCAGAACTTTCCAAGGTTTTTACTAAGTGAAATATAGAAGGACATTCCTCTCTCTGAGACTCAGACTGAATTTCGCATCGGAACACTGCAAAAGTTCTTTTGTACCCGCATCTATCGCTTCGCACAGTAAACTGGGTTTACTGATCAATTAATATGTATCCCATAGCGGATTATATCTACAAAGCAGAATGCTGCTACTAATATCACCGCATACCTTTTCTCCTGTAAATATCAATATATGTTTGTGATTCTAGATAGACTTATTTCTTTATTTGCTACAAAATTATTTCTTCTACTCTACACACCTACACGTTCCCCAATCGTGGATAGGAACCCCGCAACATTTCGTCTTTTAATTAAATTTTATTTTATTTGTTAATTAAAATTCAGCAGGAAAAAGTAGAAACAAATAAAATATTTTACATTTTTTGTGCTAACTCACTTCGTAGCATATCTAGTACAAAGTGAGAGGAATGCAGATTTTTTATATATTTCACTGACATTTTCAGCAATCTGGTATATAACATTGATGTTCTTGGATTTCTGAACATACATGTATTCCCCATGCATTGTAGCTTGCTTTAAATGTCCAAAAACTAATAAAACGAAACACTGGTGTTTGTAGCTGCTATGTAGAAGTAAGGGGAGAAAATTGCACCTTATTTATGGGCGTCCTTGTCTCAAGGCCGTAAAAGCAAATTAAAGTAACATATAATGCAAGTTATTGATTATACACACACACAAAAGAATATATTACGAACTTTACATTGTTACAATGTGTACCAGCGTTGCATATGAAAAGTTGTGCATCAGTTCCATATTAAAAAATGTATACATTACACACCTCTTCCTTTCGGTTTGTCCTTGTTGAATCCGTAATATTCAGTGGAGAAATAATAGATCATATGTATCATACTCAAACATAAATACTACATAGAATTAAACTGAAGATACATGATCTGTAACAGACCTTAAGGAGAAACTTTCAAGTCCGAAAAATGTCTTTCATGATCTCCCAACTTCCAAACGGCGAAATTTCCACGCTTGACCGGTGAAAACTCCAAACGAAGCATCACTGAACAGTTTGACATAAAGTGTTACAAACACAAATATCATTATAAAACCTTCTCTGATGCAATGCGTTATCTGTCTCTCGATGAACGATACTCCATTATTTGCCGATTTTTCGGCTAACTTTTATTATATTTATTGCTTTCAAATATTCATCAGTACATGTTTTTTATGGAGAACGTATACTAACATTTTCAGTAAAAGATTATTTGTATTAAATGAACTTTGCAAAATATAAAATTATCACTTAATAATAATCTGTTATTATTAATAAGAATTTTATATAATTTGAAAAACAAGTATCTCAAATACTGTTTTTTTTTTCTTTTTGGATATTTGGTATGATTTTTAAACCTTTTACTACCAGGTCCAGTGCAGAATTTTTAGTCTTTCAGCACCACTTTTTAAAAACCGAAAATTTTTGTCTAATTTAATTACGTAAATTACTTACTTTGAGAATGCAAAATATACAATAAATATACTGGTAAAAAAGGAAGGAATTGTGTGCACGCTAGATGTCATGTATTCTCGAAATAGGGTGCGAAAGATTGAAAAAGACTAACTCAAAATTATATTTAATTTGTTAAATGCAATCTATTTATTCGATATATCTATTTGATAGAAATACGTTTATATCTTTTGTATAAAAAGGATACAGACATAATTTGTAAATTTCCTTTTTTTCCCCCATACTGTTTTATGTTCCCATTGCACATAAATTAGTTTTCATTAGAAAGATATAATATCTAAAGCACCTTATAAATTATCTAAGTATTTACGTCTAAAAAGGCAAATTAAAAATAATCATGAAATATACATTTAATTAACATATTTTTTAAATAAATATAATCATTATTTTCCAGGCATCCTATTCTTTTAAAAAATTACAATAAAGCATTAACTATAATGTCTACTATTGTCTACTACTTATGTCTTGTCTATTATTATTATTATTATTAATTTTTTAATATTTAAGTATTTCAAGTAGTTTTCATTTTATGAGATAAATATAATAATAGGCATAAACTATTACTTAAAAAAAAAATATATATATATATAACTTCATAAAGAAAGTAAAAATACACATATTGCTTATATTTTAATGTTCATTTTATGCATTTAAGATAAATATGTTTATTGCAACTCATTTGCATTGAAGGCAGATAAAAGTCAATAAATAATGAAAATTGAAATCAAATTATGAAGTATTTTAAAAAGATAAAACACATTTGTAAATAATTTTATGAAAACTAATTATCAAATATTTCAATAAAAATATAAAGGATTATTATTCATTTTTGTGATATAGCTTTTTTTTTATAATATGTTGCTACTAAAACACTGCTTAAAAAAAGGCAGGCAAACAACAGAACAATAAATAAAGTAAATTTATTGAATCATCTTTCTAATAATATATTTTTTATAAAAATTGTCTTTTTATTCGAGCATGTTTAAAAAGGAAACATTCATAAAACCATCAATTAAACAAATAAATAAATAAATAAAGGAATTATTAATTATCTCAGCGAGTCGGTGACTAATATACGACGGCAGATTTTTGTGGGGCTCTACTATGGCAAATGTTAAAATCTTTCGTCAAGCATAACAGAAAAAGTAGCAGACGGATTTCATTTACGTTTCACAGACGTTTATCTATGAGAGTGAAAACTAGAGCATTCTATCAACAAGAATTTATTTCAAACCGTTGTGTAATTCTTTTCTGAAATTATCGAAGACCAATACACGACGCGAGATATAATAGTCACTCTACTACTACAAATTACAAATATTAAAACATTTCGTGAAGCATAACTCAAAAAATGCTGGCTGTTTTTCGCTTACAATTTCAGAGAAGGTATCTATGAAGATGACAACATGAACTTCCCATAAGCAAGAATAAATTTCAAACCTTTGAGAAATTATGTTTCCTCGAAGCAAAGAGTAATAGACGACACAAACTTTTTGGTGGTTCTGCTATAGCAAATATTAAAACATTTCGTCAGGCAAAACTGAAAAGTTACTTGACGTTAATGTAATTATCACAGGAGGTATCGCAGGACGACAACAAGAATCTCCTGTTAGCAAGAATAAATTCAAACCATTTGGAAATTACTATCTGAGCAAATCTGAGACTAATGCACGACGCAAAATGTTTTGGGTGCTCAAATACAACTTTAACTTTTTTCTGGTACAACTCAAAAAGAACGATTCCATTCACTTTTTCCATTTGTCATTTTCAGGGTTGCAATAAAGGCCTGAAAGTGTGCAATTACTTGAACTGACTGCTATTTCGCCTATTTTGTGCCTAACGTCAGTAAGTTTGAAGCCACCTAGGTCGTCCACTGTGTTAAACACACCATCCCTTCTAAGCCGTCTTATCTATGTTAACCTAAATAAAATAGCTTTTAAATTTATCTGGCGAGATCTTGCGTGTTCGAGCTACCTTCCCGATAGTCTAGTACCCGATGATACTGGGGACGGATATTCCTATCTTTTTTACTAATAACAAATCTTAAACATGACTGTTTGGTATCATCTACATACCAACAAAATTACACATAAAAAGCTGCATCATTTGATACATAAATCAACGTATCAAAGGTTTTCGTGCAATAAATTGCGCCTTCTGTACCCACCGCCTCCTATTTTATACAGATATTTTCATCCTCATTACCTATTGACAATACACTGATTCAAGATGCACGATCGTGTATCCCAGGATCGCTTTATTAACTTATTATTGCACTTCTTCACAGAGGGCTGGCAAAATACATCCAACTGATCTAAAAATCAAATTGTTCCAGATTCAAGAGTTCAACGGTATGATAAGCCTACAACTTGATCAAAAGCTCGTAGTTCTGTTTGTAACAGTCCAGATACAGCACTTGTTAAAGGAAATTCAGATTCGATAATTAAAACCAGTCAGCAAACAGGCACTTTTACAGCAGGTCCATTAATTGTGTAATATATCGGCTAAAAATACTTAAATAAATCTGAAGGACTGAAAAGGAGAAAAACAGACACAACGTTACTTAATGACAGCATGTTTATATTTGCATTGAACGAACTTGGATTCTGTTGCCAGATCCACATAAGTATATATTACATAAAACATGGAGTTTCATACATGGAGGTGAGAACACATTACATGAGATTACCTTCTCTACAAGTTAAGACGTACAACTGGTTTTATATTACGCTTAGGGTGTTCATGCATATTTAATTTTACTGGTTGCGAGTTAACATTTTGTTTATTGCATCCAATTTCATTTCAATCAGAGCTTGTTGTTTCTAATTTTACATTATGATTTGTGTCATATTGGGGTTCATCAGATGGTAAATCAACATACTTACAAAAAGATGGAAATTCGTTATTTCTAAATTGCTATTCAACGTTATCCATAACTTCCTTGTTGTAAAAATTACCAACATCAAAATTAGAATTAAAATTTATATTGTCCTTATTAATAATGGAACTTCGAGCATTATACATACTCCTACACACAATTATTTTGTTCACATGACTTTTCCAAATAAAATCCTCATTAATTAATTTACACATATACACTCTATTACCATGCACTTCATCTATTGTACAATGAAAATGAACCTAATCCTTCTTGTTTGGATTTCCTGTATGTAAGTCATGTACCTACACACAAAATTAATGATACGGAGTGTCCTTTCGCTGTGAGATTGGAAAGTATAGGGATGATGCATGAATATGAAACTACTACGACATAAATGGCTATTGAATGATTAGATGGATATTAGCAGCACAAATTACAGTGAAATAAATCAAGACCACAGGCTGACAGCATTAACTATTAACAATAGTCACTGCGTTATATCTGCAAAGTATCCCGTTGGTTTCTTTGTTCTGCTTGTGTTAAAGATTTTTTCACGTCCCGGGAACTTTCATATGTTATAGTTTGTATACAATTTGGCATTGTTTATAAAGCTTTAATTGAAATTCAATTATTATTTTTAGTACTATCGTCACTGAGTAATTTATCTGCATATATCCAAAAAAGTATCCTTTTGGTTGTGCTCTCCCGAAGTTTGATTAATACACTGTAAAAAAAATTCCTGAAAAAAAACGGAAATTGTACTGGCAATCGAGACGCCAGTACTATTTCCGTATTTTAACGGAAAAAAAATCCGTAAATTCCAGGAAATTTTCCGTGATTTCTGAAATATCCGTTTTAAATTTCCGTTTCTTAACATATATTTTCCGTATTTTTAAGATATTTTTATAGCGTTAAAATAAATTTTATAGGACCAAATATATATATATATATTTCTCAAAGAACATCTTATAACACTTTTTTTTTCTTCCATTTCTGTGCGAGTTTTCAGTAAATACCAACACTTGCCAGGAAGTGTTTCGAACGCGGAAACTTCTGTGTGGTAAACTGGCGGGCTGCACCATTACTCTAAGACCGGACACTTCGTTCCCTCAAATGTTTTTATTTATTTTAGATTCTTTCAATGATGCAAAAACTTGAAGGTTTCATAGTTAGATGGATTTTTACAATATTTTATTTTCATAGATTTTAATATCTTGCTTTATTATTTGATGCTTTATAACAGATAAATTTTAACTTTTTATGTATTATAAGCGTAAAGCATTGTATTAAGACTAACGATTGTTTCTTTTTACAATAGTACATATACTTTTTAAAATTATTTGTTTGTTGATCTATTTATCAATTTTAGTAAGAACAATAATTATCTTAAGTAGACGTATTTATTACATGCTATTAAAGTAAATTTTCTTTATCTCTTATTTTAAAAACTTATGTGAATAAACAATTTTATAATAAATTAAATTATTATATTTAATCTTTGCTGAAAGCTTTTGTGTACGATTCTGTTAAACTGAATAATTAAAAAAAAAAAAAAAAAATAGATTTTTCGAGAAAATTTTGAAGTTAATGACCTTTTAGGATAGGTAAGTTTAAATTTGGATTGATAATTTAGTTTAAATTAATTTAGTTTAATTTATAAAATTATAAACTAACGAAATAAATTATAAACTTTATAAAATCATAAACTTCATTTTTATAAAAGTAAACAAAAAGTTATTAATTATTTTTTATAAATTAAAAAATATATATATGAACTTCGTAAAATTATAATTTATAAAATAATAAATTTTAGTTGAATTCACAAATTTATAAGACAAATCAGCTTAGTTTAACACCTACATACCGATAATTTGCAAAAATATTATTTTATGAAACCTTAAAAAAAATGGATTTTTAGCGAAAATTTTGAAATTAATGACCTTGGGATAGGTATGTTTAAATTTGGATTTATTAATTTAGTTTAATCTATAAAATTATAAACTAACTAAATATATTATAAACTTCATTTTTATAAAACTAAAGAAAAAATCAGTAATTATTTTTATAAATTTAAAGAAAAAATATAAACTTTCTAAAATTATAATTTATAAAATAATAACTTTTAGTTTAATTCACAAATTTATAAGACAAATCAGTTTTGTTCAATACCAATAATTTGCAAAGATATTATTTTACGAAACCTTTAATGACCTAATATTGCCTCACGTTAATAAAATTAAAATAAAATTTTAAAATGTCACTGAAAAAAATCATAATTTGAAGCACTATAAAGAAAACAAAAGTAGATTTTAAAAAATATTTTTCTGTAATTTATATAAATAAAGTAAATTTCTAAATATTTCACTAAAAAAATAAAAAATATCATTATTATTTTCACAAAAAATTACCGTCCAGACACGGGCCCGGTTAGAATGAGCTCCAGGATTGGCCCGAGTCTAATGACAGAAAATAGGCCCACGGGTAGGACCGGTCCAGGCCTGGATCCTAGAAGACCCTGGACCCTAGTAAATACAACAATCTTAATTCGCATTTCAAACAAGACGATATCTGTATGCAAACCTCTGAACGTTATTTACGGAAATGGGCCAATACGGACATTGTACTGTTTTGAAAAAAATCCATCAAATTTACGGAAAATGTTCTGCATATCTACGGATTTGAAAACTCCTTTACGAAACTAATGTTATTTACGGAAATTGTATTGTTGTTTTGGAAAAATGAAACTTCTCCGTAAAATTTTACGGAAAATCTCTTGTATTTTCACGGATTTTTTTAGAGTATAGGTCAACGCCATCTAGATGATAAAAATGTAAACCCAGCAGTTATTTCTAAGCAACTGCAGAAGTAATTTTAAACTTAAAAATTACTTAAGTTTGTATAAAATAAAATTTCCCAGAAATGTATTGCTGAAAAGAATTCAAGGTGAGTATTTCTCAACAGAAATTTCGGCATTGAAAAAGAGCATGTCCGTCCCTGTAAAAAGTAAGTTAAGGTTCTTAAATCAATTTCAAGATCAAGATGATCTATTAAGACTAGGTGGTCGTTTAGCCAACTCAAATTTGAGTTATGTCCGACCTCACCAAATCATTTTAACTCAGGTTGTAAATTAACATAAATTATCTTTATTTACTATCATAAAAGAGACTTACATTTTGGTCCTCAAGGATTATTGAATACTGTAAGACAAATAATTTGTCCTATTAACGGAAGAAACTTTGTTTGTAAAGTTGTTCACGATTGTGTTCAATGTTTCAAAATAAAACCTAGAATTGTCAATCAAATCATGGGTAATTTACCCCCTGAGAGAGTAATCCAAAATCCACCCTTTTATAATGCAGGACTTGACCTATGTTATCCCTTTTTGATTAAATACCGAACCAAAAAAAAAAGGGGATGTTTAATCAGGTTTATGTAGCTATTTTCATATGCATGGTGACAAAAGCAGTGCATTTAGAGTTGCTTTCTGATTTAAACTCTAATGCATTAATTGCAACTCTAAAAAGATTCTTTGATCGCAGAGGCAAAAGTAGTACAATCTCATGTGACAATGCATACAACTTTGTTGGAGCATCTGATGATTTGAAAATATTATTAAATTCTATAAATAAGAATAATTATGATGCATCAAAATTCCTGTAATCCGAGCAAGTTCTCTGATAATTTTTGCCCCCTCGTTCACCACATTTTGGAGGACTCTGGGAGAGAGTTGTCGGACAGTTCAAATACCACCTAAAAAGATCTATTGATGTTATGAAATTAACTTTAGAAGAATTTTTGACAATTACTACCCAAATTGAAGGTATTCGCAATTTTCGCCTTCTTACCCTACTATCCACTGATCTAGAAGAATATGAAGGTTTGACCCCAAGACATTTCCTGATTGGAAGACCAATCAATGCTCTACCTGAGCCAAATTTGATAAATGAAAAGGAAAACTTGCTTGACCAATGGCAGAAAACTCAAAAAATCGTGCAAATCATATTGAAAAATTGGGTCAATTCATATTTAAGCCATTTACAGCAGAGGTGCAAATGGCTCTTTAAAAAAAAAAAAAAAAAAAAAAAAAAAAAAAAACGTTGCATTAGGTATGATGGTTTTTACAAAGGATAGTGACCTAACAGTTTGTAAATGGGTTGTAGGTCGCATTTCAGAAATAATAAGAGGAAAATATGATAATGTGAAAGTTGTAGTAGTTCGTACTCTATCTGGACTTTACAAAAGAAGTATCTCAAATATCTGCGTTTTACCTATTGTAAATAATGATAATATCAATTAATCTTAGCATCTATCTATTGAATTTATTATTTTGCTTCATTGTATTACATTTAGTGCATTGTATGTAGCCATTAATTAGTAATTCATTTGTATGTTATTGTATATTGATTTGTTGTATCTTATTGAACTGTCAGAATACTTCAATGGGGGCGGTATGTGCGCTCCCGAAGTTCAATTAATAGGTCAGCGCCACCTAGCTGATAAAAATGTAAACCCAGTCAGTTGATCTTCGTTATCAAATACATAACATCTATTTGAAACGACTGCCCTTGTGCTCAAATCAGAAGTTCTATGAAACTTAATTTGCCCCTTGCCAATAAAAGAAATAATTCAAAACTACAGTCCACTGCTTGATTGCTCCCGAAATTGATGTCTTTGTTCTGCTTGCGTCACAGATTTTTTCATGCACCTGCAAATTTTATAAGTTATAATTAGTATATCAATGGCCATTCTTTATAAAACTTTAATTGAAATTCATTTATTATTTTTAGTACTATCGTCACTGAGTAATTTATCTGCATATATCCAAAAAAGTATCCTTTTGGTTGTGCGCTCCCGAAGTTTGATTAATACACTGTAAAAAAAATTCCTGAAAAAAAAAACGGAAATTGTACTGGCAATCGAGACGCCAGCCAGTACTATTTCCGTATTTTAACGGAAAAAAATTCCGTAAATTCCAGGAACTTTTCCGTGATTTCTGAAATATCCGTTTTTAAATTTCCGTTTCTTAACAGATATTTTCCGTATTTTTTAGATATTTTTATAGCGCTAAAATAAATTTTATAGGACCAAATATATATATATATTCATTTGTTATTTTTAGCACTACCGCCACTGAGTAATTTATCTGCATATACCGAAAAAAGTGCCAAAACATATATTCTAAAATAATATTTGTCAATTAAATGCACGATAGAAGTACCTGCTTTTTTCGCTATATTTTTTATGTATGCTGATAAATTATTTCGTTACAACAGTACTAAAAATTAACAAATAATTTTCAATTAAAATTTAATAAAAATGTCAAATAAACTATACAATTTTTACCATATATAAATTACAGAGACATGAAAATATGAATGACTGTACTGCGAATGTGTAAAAAAAATAAATTTCACATAATTGAAATCAATAATAAAATTTGTGTTGCTGCTAAATATTGTATGGACATATGATTTAAGTATTATGTTCCTGGAGGAAATCAAATAAAATATTACGAAAAATCATAAAATTTCTAAAAATATTTATAGTTTGGAAATTCAGATTTATTAGCTAAATATCAATCCTTGTCATCCGGATAAATCCTTAAAACAATATTTTTGTACTACTGGGGCCGAACGAAAAAACGACATTGAATGGATTTTATACCGTGATATTGAACTGTAATGTCATAAGTGATTTTGCGGAGTCGTTGTTATAGAAAATCATACTTATCGAAAACTGATCTAAAGGAAATAATATTGAATGTGGTCACAGATGCACTGCATATTTATATTAGATTTTTCAAAACAATAGATATAGAATAAAAATAATATTTCAGTAGATTTATTTATTGTTGGATTTTATTTATTGATGTACATTGCCATTACATATATTTTCTTTAAAAATATATCATAGAAATCTATTTGTCGAGTATTATTAAAACTTTCCATCATAGTTGAAAAGTGTTTATGAATTCGGTGTGTCTGTCTGTTTGTCTGTCAGACTGTTTGTATATCCGTGCTCTAACTCTTCTAAATATACTTGGATTGTCATGTAATTGATGATATTGTTCAGGCTTACCATGGAATGTTCGCTATTGAAAAGGAAGTGTTATTTATATTTCAATTACAGAGACACTCAAAAGAATTCCGTTACATTATGTACCGGGTGGTTATAATGTAAGTATCTCTATTTGGAGCAGTCTGTAGCTTGAAGGAATAACAAGAATGAAACCAAAATCGGTACACTTACCATTCGAGAAGGGGGAAGAAGAATGGAACAATAAAAAAATTGCAATAATCACCGATAGAGGGCGCTTTTGAGTATGAAATGTAATGTGTAATATTATGTACAGTGAAAGTGTAGGAAACCTCAATGACTTTACCGCATATCACAACAAGTGCGAAACATCACTTTTGACGCTTTACATTCCGTAGTTGAGAACGTCGTGCACCTCCTGGATTGTGTACTCCAGGAGGACACAATCCTGGACCTCCTCCTGGTTCCAATGGCAATGTGGAACCTGAACATGATCGGCACCACTATGCGAATGCGTAACCACATTCACTGTGACATTTTCCAATAAATTAGGTGTGCCATCCGGTTTGACGGCTTAATTATTTGTTCTTGTATTACACATTACATTTCACACTCAGTAGCGCCATCTGTCGGTGATTATTGCAATTATTTTTTATTGTTCCATTCTTCTTCCCCCTTCTTGAATAGTAAGTGTACCGATTTTGGTTTAATTCGGGATATTCCATCGAGCTACAGACAGCTCCAAATTGAGATACTTATATTATAACCACACCGTATATAAGGAAAAATCGTTTGCAATCTATTGTAAAGATTTTGAACTATTTTAAACACATCGAAATTAATATATAACACTGACATGCACTACAATTTGCTTACTATAAAATAGGGTAAGCATAGAATTTAACCTTCATTTACAGGATACACAGAAGAATTCGTTTTTATTACTGTCTATGAGCAATAATTGCTGGAAGTGCGATTTTAAAATTAACGCGCAGCACACATTTTTAAAATTAACTTAATATTTGTATATTAATTGCTGTGTATAAAGTTTTTGGATCATGTACAGGACTGCACAAAAGAAGTAGAGCACATTGATGCTTTTTGATGGAAAATGTTTATAGGGAATTTTAAAATGTATTATGTGTTTTCTAACTGAATTAAGTTTTTGCATACTATGTAGTATACAAACAAAACTATACGTAATATACAGGGCTGCGCAAAATCATTTGGATTTTGTTTTTCGACTATGGAAGGGAGTTACTAAAATTGGGTTTCCAAATGTGTTATGCGCTTCCAAATTGTTTACTTAGACATATTCTTTCACATTATTAAACGTTAAAGCTTTGATACAGTAGTCTGAATGCATGAAAAAGTGTTTCACAATCTATTCTTTACGCATGATTTTTATTTCTTGTTTAGACTGCATAAATACAAGATGAAACATTTTACTGTGAATGAGCGGGGTAACTGTATTAGTATCAAATAGTTACTGAAGGATTAATTACGATAAAAGCATTCTCAGGAAATATCATAAATCAAAACTAATGCTGCAGAAATATATCCTGATATGCATTATGGATGAAGACTATCATTTTCTGAATCACAAACAGAAATATTATGCTAGATGAATTGTTTCTTTGTTGTAGCTGGAGTTCTATTTATAATAACATTTTCTTACATTTACAGTGTATAAAATTGCAATAAGTTATGTCTAAAATTAAAAAAAAACGACAAAGGAAGATATGCAAGCACAATCAAAAAGTTTATATCACTACATAGTATAAAACAAAGTCGCTTTTTCTGTCCCTATATCCCTATGTACGCTTAAATCTATAAAACTACGCAACGGATTTTGATGCGGTTTTTTTTAATAGATAGAGTGATTCAAGAGGAAGGTTTATATGTATAATAACCATATGTTTTGCTTTGTAATTTCAGATAAATCACTACATAGTATAAAACAAAGTCGCTTTTTCTGTCCCTATATCCCTATGTACGCTTAAATCTTTAAAACTACGCAACGGATTTTGATGCGGTTTTTTTTAATAGATAGAGTGATTCAAGAGGAAGGTTTATATGTATAATAACCATATGTTTTGCTTTGTAATTTCAGATAAATCACTACATAGTATAAAACAAAGTCGCTTTTTCTGTCCCTATATCCCTATGTACGCTTAAATCTTTAAAACTACGCAACGGATTTTGATGCGGTTTTTTTAATAGATAGAGTGATTCAAGAGGAAGGTTAATATGTATATCCATTAAATAGTGGAGAAATACTGTTATTTTTGAGGTTTTTAATGTGATGTCGTAAATAATTTCATTTTTTCCGCTTATACATTGCAAACGCAGGCTGAACCCTACAAGATTTATCAAAATAATGTACTAATTATTGTACACATTAAAAAGGTCTACAGAAAACACAAAGAGATGAAGGTTTTCAAGGTTAACCCGAAGCAAAGCGAGGGAGGGCCGTTAGTATATATATATATATATATATATATATATATATATATATATATATATATATATAGACAGAGAAGGATCCATGCAGTACTAGAAATGAAAAAAAAAGTTGTGATGTAAACAGGAATAAAAAAATTAATGAAAATAGTCATTTCATTTAAAAAAAACCAGGAATTTAGTTTTCAGAGATTAATTTAAATTCGAATGTTTATGAGTATGTATTTTAATTAATATGAATTAGTATGCACTTAAATAATATGATTTTCTCATCTAGTTTATTATTAGTGTATCTTTTACAATAAAAAGTTGCAACAAATACACTGTATAAAAAGACAAATGCTTCTTAATACACCAAATTATAGTGTAACACCGAACGAAAATATAGTATAACATATTCCGAAAAGCTTTAGAAACCTCTGGTAGCGATCGATTTTAGACAATTAAAGATGCATTTATAAAAGCAATGATTTTTTACAAACCATAATTTTCGGAAACATCTCCAATTATATTTATATTATATTTTTATTAATCAATTTTCTCAAACTAAAATATCGGATTTCGGTGGTTATCAATTCTCAAGTAAACAATTTCAGCTGCGTAACTGACTTTATACATGCAAGAGTAATAAAATAAAATAAAATTGAATTTGAATATTGATGCTGTTAATTTTCGTCTAGAAAAGATGTTTGTTGAACATGAAAATGTTTTCGTAAGAATTGATACCATTTTAAAAACACGTATTACAGGTTTTGAAAACTAATTTCTACACTACAAAAATTATTCGGAATTTTTTTAAAAATCAGAGAGAGCAAGAGTAATTTTTTTATAAATGCTGTTTTAAATCTCGAAAGTACAGGGTGTCCCAAAAGTCCTTGAGACATTTTAAAATTCTATAAAAGATCAAGCAATTGGCATACGAGAGTGTGGATTGGAGGAAAATGGTTCTAATGATCTTATATTTTGTTAAAGCAAATAAAAAAAATAGTTCCAAAAATTTCTCATAGATGGCACTTCTTCTGGAAAGTTATCGAATAGGAAAAATGCCTTTATACATAACAAAGGCGAAAGACGCACAATACACGCAAATGCGTATACACAGTTTTTGTCCAAACTATGGCAACCCGCATTCTAGAACTTAACAATACTCTCCCTCCGGAGTTCGCTTAAACAAACAAGGATGGAAGACGAGTTTTGTTAAGTTCTGGAGTGTAGGTTGCCAGAGTTTGGACAAAAACTGTGAATACGAATTGTGCGTATTTAGGCTTTGTTATATATAAAGGCATTCCAGCTATTTGATAACATTCCAGAAGCAGCGTCATCTATGAGAAATTTTTGGAATTATTTTTTTTATTTGCTTAAACAAAATTTCCGATCATAAGAAGCATTTACGTCTAAATCGCACTCTCGTACTCCAATTGCTTGATATTTTATTGAATTTTAAAATGTGTCAGGGACCTCTGAGACACCCTGTACAATGGTTTTAAAGTTGCCTAAAGCACGCTTTTCGGAATCGTTAGTTTACCATAAAATGTTTTAACAAAAAAAAATATATATATAGTCATTGTATCATGTATATGCACGTTTTACTTTTTTTTTTTTTTTTTTTTTTTTTTTTTTTGTCGATGTCGTTTTTATTTCCTTTTCAAAAATCAATTGTATAGTGAAAAGTAAATAAAATGGTGTCTGTAGTATTCATGAAAATCTGTCTATACAAAGTCGTCAAAAAATAGTGGCCACATTTCAAAAACTCCAAAAGTAATTGAGGAAACACAATAGTTTTCTTTGCAGAATACTCAGCGAAATTCTGAAATTTGTTTGATGTAACTGTTTTGCATCTGTGATCATCATATGACACGTAGAACAGACGAGCAGTGAAAATTGAAATCGCACCGTCTTTCTCAGTTTTTACTTTCCGTTTACACTGTTCATACACATGATATAACATTTTCTACTAAATCGATTATGTTTAACTTTCTCACTTTTTTCAGATATTTCTAATAGGTTTTGAAAAACAAGATAATCTAAAGAGGTTGGGCACATTTAAAAAAATCACAACTCTAAATGTAATTGGAAAACGAAATAAATTTCTGTGGAAGGTATTTGGCTATTCCCTTAGATTTCTCATATGTAATTGTTTTGCAGCTATTACCTTCAAACGATGCACAGTACGATGCGCCGATGCGCGTTTAAAGAAGCCTGTGGCACTGTAACACACATAAAACATTTAATATATTTTATTAATGTTAAATAATATAAAAATGTAGCATTAAAACTGCTCAATATGTCCCTCTTCATTTTCAGCTATGTGCTCTAATCGTAGAACCATATTTTCCATAGCTGACCGGAGTGAGTCTGCCGGAATTTCAAGGAAATCGTGGCTAATGCTGTTTTTCAGTTCTGGAACAGATCCTGGCCTTTTACGGTAGATATTGTCCTTTAGGAAACCCCACAACCAAAAGTCGCACTGGGCAAAATCCGGTGAAAGTGGAGGCCATGCTGTTGGAAAATGGTGGTTACACCCGTGAATCTGTGTAATGCTGTCTTAGCAATTGCTTTACACGACGATCAATGTGAGTCAATGTGACGATCAATGTGAAGTTGTGGAATTATAAAATTCCTCACTATATGCCGGTTTCGTTGTCCTTTGACGTAACAGGTTTGGATTTCATTTGCAGTTATCTCTTCAAAAAAATACTGTCTAATGATAAAAGTAGGCGCAAAATCACACCATACTGTCACTTTTTGAGGATGCAAGGGTTGTTCCAGGATAACAGTTTTCCATTGTCTAAATTCGACAATTGTGGGTGTTAACTTGCCCATTGAGGCAAAAGTGAGTTTCGTCGGTCTGCAGAATGTCTCAAGAATAAGTGACATCAACCGCTATTCGAGCAAGGATCTCAAGTGCAAAAGTTTTACGAACCTCTGAGTCCCGCGTCCTAAAATAGCTTGATTTTGCAGGGATAAAAATACAAAATCTGCCGTAATATTTTTCGTACAGTGGAATAAGGCGTATCCAATGGATGGAAACAACTGGCACAATCACACTGTCTTGCGGCGACTGACTGTTGGCTTCAACGACCGCGGTAGCCACATTTTCGACGTTAGAGTACTGGATTTGCTTTCGTCCTCTACCTGGAATAATTTCAAGTTGCCCAGTTTTTTCAAATTTTTTCCAATCATCTTGCGTAGGGCACATGGAGACATTGGACCTTTTCGTATCTGCTTCATACAATCGGAATTATTTTACAGCTCAACAATATTCTACTTGTTCCGTAGGCGTGATGTGCAGAGAAGTAACTACTGCGCGTTCCGAATCCGCCTTCTTTTGTATTAATTACGTAAGTTACGAATGTTTTTATATTACTATAAATTGCATGTGATTTTTTTTAAAAAAGGTAATAATTTAACAAATCTTAGATTGCTTTCATGAGTGTTGGAATAATAGATTTTATTTTTTGTTTAATACTTGATTTTCCTTTGTTTTAACCCTTTAACGGGCGGTGGTCACAAAAAAGGACACCTAATTTTAATTCCAAAACTGACAAACGGCACCAAGATTATTTAATTAATTTTTTTTATTTTATTCAGTACCGGAAAATAAGTAAGTTTTTATTTTCAAATAAATTCGTTTGTAAATTACGGTGTCAGTCCATTATTTCATCATTTTGCAAACAGACTTACTCCGCGCCGGAAAGGGTTAAACTTTTTCTTTTTTCTTACAATATTTTCGACTAATCTGTGCAAACAATAACAAGATTAAAATAAGTACAAACAAAATATATAAAAACTTCAAAAACTATTCCAAACACTAATGAATTAATTAATAATTTACTATTATATACAAACAAAATCAACTTATTGTTAAGTGTTTTAAAAATAGTTACAAATTTGGTAGCCTTATCAACATCTACTCAATTTTTAGTTTGATATTGAACAAACCCGAGTACAAACGGGTATTCATTCTAAGCCTACAGTTAAGCATAAAGTTGTATGCAGTTGAACTATGACTTGCTGTAAGCCTTATCCAAATAAATAAGAATAATTAATCCAGGATATAGGTCAGTCGCAAAGTGGCTACCTTTCATTGTTTCATCAAGTGTAACAGACATACCTTTAACGTATGTATCAGTCCTTTTAGCCAAAAATATGTATAGTCATACCCAGGGCTTTACAAATTTGATAAAATCTGGTTGCCAGAAAAAATTTCTAGTAGCCATTAAAAAATATTTACCACTCCCTCCTTCCTCGTTATTAAGTTTCAAAAAGCACAAAAGTTTTTATGAATTAATTGAGGTAAAATAATAACAGGTATTGTTTAGAATTATTAGTTACATAATTTAGAAAGATAATATAAAGTAAGTTTTCTAATGAAACTTATCACAATCATGTATTTTTCAAAAATATATACTGTAAAGAGGGAATTAACCAGCATGTTCGGAAAATGCTGCTTTCCGAATGCTTCAAATGTCCGGACATTTGAATGCTACAAAATCTGTATCTGCTGAGGAGCGCATCGATGAAATAGTGAAGCAGGAAAACAAGTTTTCGCCTATTTTTCTGTCAAAGTCTCAAATAATTCTGATTTGATTATTTTAAAATTTACATTTGATGAACTTATTTTTGCCAAATTTAAAACAAAAGTTAAAAATATTTTTTGTTCGAATATAGTTTCAAAGTTTATTTTTTAATATTGTGAAGAAAGGGGGGAAGGAGGTATGGTATTTGTGCTCATTTAAAAAAAGCTTAAGTCAATTTTTGTACAAAAAAGGAACAACAAAAACCCCATTAGATTAAATAACTTGGTCGCTATGCAAAAATATTTGGTCGCTACTGCGACCTGGCGACCATATTTTTAAAGCTCTTGTCATACCCTTTGCATATCCCTCCTACCCCTCGTACCCCTGCATATTTCCCTCCTACAGTTTTTTTTATGATGCCACGCTGTCACCACATATCTGTCATTTTATTTTTATTTTTTTCCATATTTTAGCTGTTTCACTACTGCTACAACTCTCTCTCTATGAGCCTTGTCATAAAAAATTGCTATTATATTTACTCTCTGGAGATATTTCTCAATGTTTCTTTTTAACTGAAAATCTATGACTTTCTTTGCAAAATATAGCATATTTTTCAGAATTGCCTTCACAAACCAATAAAACTAGTAGCTAACTGCTCAAATAAAATGCGCTGTGCCCAGTATGGGTTCCATCGGATATCTAACTCGAACTTTTTGCTTCTGCAGCTTTACAAAAAAATATTAACATGTTTTAAATGTTGTTTTGAATACAATGTTCTAAATGTCTTTTAAACGCATGTTTTAAACATAACAATCCTTGTTTTAATACATTGAAAGGGTGAATATGATCATGAATAACATGTTATTTTTCATTAAATTTAGATATGAACGAATATGTGAAAAATGTCTCTTAATAACAGACATTTTGCAAGTTTATGTTGTTTACCGTTAAAGTTTGAATCAAATAATGCATGTTGTTTTTGAGGTTGATTTGGATACAGATTTTCATCCTGCAAGCAACTGGTATGAATAAGAAATGTTTTTGACCAAAAATAAACTTACTCTTTCCCTATTTTATTGCATGAAATCAGCTAGGATCTTTAATGCAAGAAGAATATGATGTATAAAAATTTAAACCTGGATGGATCCGATCATGCTATATTAATGTATTTGCCAGCGCAGTTAATAACTACTTTTTAAGGTCTGAAGAGCTGTTGTTTTCTCTCGCTGAGAGAGAATTGTTCAAATAAAAAGAAGAGTTTGAAGAGTAATTTGGGGTTATATCCAAAAGAACAATGAAACTAATCACGGCCACTGGCTTGCTGTCTATTAGAAAACAAACAAAAATTTTCTGGCGGCTTATTGCTCCAAGTATATCCAATCATATTTATAAAAAATAACCGAAGCATTCTAGAATTTAATTAAGGATATCTGTAGTTGTTTAAGAATATTATATATGGGTAGTAGCAACATAAAAATGTACGGCGTTTTACACGTACATATTATACAAGTTACTAGAAATATTTCTGTACAGAAAAAAAAATAAAAACCCAATTTGGGTCGAAAGATCCTTAGGTATGTGGCCAAATTGGGCAATGCCTAGTTTGGTTACTACTGTGTATCCATTTTGGGCACTGTTAAATAGCCATTTTGAAAATGGGTATTTAACAGAGCCCAAAATTGATAGATACAAAGATATTTTTATTGTACTATAAAAGCATCTACGTTATACGTATCTCGTTTTACTAATTATAATTGAAGTTTTACTATATCTAATCGTATTGTATAACAGTATTGTGTTTAGCAATTTGTGTCTGCTGCAACAAAATTCCTCCTGGACCTTGCAGTATCAAATTGGATAAAATCACCAATTAGGAGTGCAACTAGGAGCTCTGTATTGTAAGATTACACATTCCCACTAAATGGACAAAGTGAACTGACTCACGCTACAGATTTAATAAGAAGAATTTCACTGCCTATTACGTTTTGAGATTTGAATGTCAAGATTCTATTAAAAAAGTATAAAACATACTTTGAACTTAAAATACAGTCAATTTTTTATGGTATGGATGATGATGTTTCTGATATAGCAATTACTTATCAACTCGGTTTCTCATTTAAAATAGACATGTGTTACTCCAGCAAAGCTAACGCTAAATCTGGTTATCTCCCATCAGGTACCATATTTATAATAGTTCCAGATACTTTATTTTAGGAAAGGAGCTGTTAATTATTGTCTCTCCGCAAATTACAGTCATGTGTTTACATTTTATATGGCGTGAAAAGATCCGCATTTAGATATAATTCCTTGTTAAGTTGTTTTACTTTTCTAGAAACACCACTACCAGTACCTATAATAAATGTCGTTTTTTCTCGTGAAATGTATGTTGAATGTATAAACGTAGATGTATAAAATGTATGTTGAATATATCAACGTAGGTTTGTATAAATTTCTTTCTAATTATCTCAATTTAAATAAAGCCTAAATACTATAAATACGTATAAATATTACATTTGAAAGCGGCCATAAGCACAGGCACCCTTAGCATATCTATTAACTCCATACCACGATAGATTTCCAAGTAGTTGAATATAAATCTGGTGAGATCATAAAATGACAATTTAAATCAAGCAATGATTTTTAAAGTTATTTTCATATACTTAAAGTTGGTCTTCTGGATGTTCCTTGTACCTTTAACAAAAACGAACAAAGTTGGTTACAATATAATTTTAACAAGTACGTAGAGATTACATTTAATTTATTTAAAAAAAACAATTCATTTTCTATAAAAATCTAATATCTTAGTTGTAAGTCAATTTCTTGTAATAGAAATTTCTTTCGTTTATTATGAAATGCATTGATTGGATTCAAAGAATTGTTTACTCTTTCAAAATAAGCATTCTACTGTTAATGCATGATTTTTTTTATATATCTCTTAAATTCTTTGAAAAGAAAAGTATTTGAAGGGTTTAAGTTTCCTACTGAACACTGTTTATAAACACGTTCTTTAAATTTCATATTTTTTAGAAGAAATAAAAGTTTTTCGAAATATTTCGACACCCATATAAATGGAACAATGAATGAAATAACAAAAATTTCTATTTCAGTAAGGGTTATTTATTTGTTTCAATGAGAAATATCTTTTTTAACCCTTTAACGGACATTGGTTTCCATATGAAACCACAAAACTTTAATTACGAAATTCAACAATGACAGAAGAATTTTAATAGAAATGTTTTCCATTTATTATATATGTGAAATATCGTTTTTTTTGTATACAAATAAATCTGTTCATAATTTCCGGTGTCAATCATTTATTTCAACATTTTAGCAATTGAAATGCTTTATCCGTTAAAGTTAAAGGGTTAATTGATACAAATTGTGTTGTATTACTTCGGGCAGAAATGATTTGCAAAAAAAACTGAATGAGATTTTTAGTTGAAGAAACCCAGTATTTATTTTA
This sequence comes from Maratus michaelseni, assembly GCA_963931845.1. NCBI lineage: Eukaryota > Metazoa > Arthropoda > Arachnida > Araneae > Salticidae > Maratus > Maratus michaelseni. The sequence goes on from OZ007595.1 coordinate 92,048,709, forward strand.
TTTAGTAGAATATCAAACACAAGAAGGAAAATGTATTATAGGAAATGAAATAATTTATATATATGTCAATATTAATACAAGTTATGGATTAATAAAAATGTACTAAAAGGCTAAAAAAATAGAAATACATTAGTGTAAAGAAATTTGGAGTCAAGAAAAAATGTATGTTTCACTAAAATTAATTGCTGGAATTAAATCTCCAATATATAAACTAAGTTACCAAAATATTATGACCACCCTTCATTGAAACTTCGACCTGTCCATGCAGTATATGCGGAGATGCAATGAACGGGATTTTTTGATGAAAACTTTACCCTTTTTCAGAAGCACCAGTGAACTTTGCAACCTTCCAATTCATGTGAAAAATAAGAATTTTGAATGAGACATTATTATGGGCGCAAAAAAGGTCGATTTCAGTTTGTCAGAAATTACTAACTTTCTTGGCTTTTCTCGTATAGTAATGTCTCGCGTCTTCAAAGACTTGGAGCTTGCTTCAAACGTGGATCAATAAGTAAAATTTTGGGAGAAAATTGCTTGCAAACAATAGAGATGGCAGGTATCTGACACACATTGTCAGCAGCAACAGAAGAGCTACAACACAACAAATTGTAGCTTGATTACAAATCAGAGTCTTCGCAAAGCATATCTTTAAGCCAATCTTGTTCTGCCCGTATACAGGGACCGGTCTAAAATAGAATTAAATTAAGCAGAGTATGTGGAAGCCCAATTGCTGATATTGGCAAGGTAGTGACAAAAGTGTTTGATGTAGATATAATCTTATCAAAAAGTCACCTGTAAAAAATGCAGCCAAGTCTCGTAACTCATTTACCGTAAAAAGTACTGAGATCGTATAAAGCCAAGTTTAACTATCTTATTAACTCTGAAATTTTCATTCACAAATCACTCCTAGTCTCTACATCTTTAGTTAATTATTATTTTGTGACTTGGCAATTACGTAGCACGAGAATGTGATGTATATAGTTAGTCTTAATCAAATAATACTATAACATATTAAGGTGTAATAACTTCCCTGTGCGTATATAATTTGCCTTAATTAAATTATCCCATCCCATCCCATAACATAGTAAGGTGTAATAACTTCCCTGTGCTGCGTAATTGCCAAGTCACAAAATAATAATTAACTAAAGATGTAGAGACTAGGAGTGATTTGTGAATGAAAATTTCAGAGTTAATAAGATAGTTAAACTTGGCTTTATACGATCTCAGTACTTTTTACGGTAAATGAGTTACGAGACTTGGCTGCATTTTTTACAGGTGACTTTTTGATGAGATCTCACTTCTTTTTGTAAATAATCCTCCTTTTCTTGATTTTGGGTTCTTTTTGGAGATCATCCACTGATTTTTGCTAAGCCCACACTCTGTCCCTATTATTTACAGGTATAAAAAATTTGAAGTTTTAGTTTCGTTTGCAAAGTACTGTAGATAAAAAGAGATTTCAGGTTCCTAGGCAAGCACTAAGGTATGGGAGGGGGAGTGTCAAAAGTACTCTCAATTGCTTCCAGGATAGGTGCTATCCATCTGAGATATTACTCGCAGCCCTAGATACTTGATATTTAACATAAAAGAACTTTTCCATATAAAAAGAAAGCCAAAATTAAAATTTCCGGAAATTTCCAATAAATCAAACTATATTCCTTTTTTCGATGTTTTTTTTTTCGTTTTTTCAGTCTTTTTTTATTATTTACGGATTTTTTAATTTTTCCTTACTTTGTGTACTAAACCCTGCCTTTCTGCCAAATGTCAAGCTTCTAGGACTACAAAATCAAATTATTTTCAAAATTTCGACTTTTTATAAATTTATTGATTTTTCGATTTTAATTCTAAGTTACCTGATTGTCATGCCAATACAGTCGAACCTCGTTAACGCGAACACTCAAGGGGAAACTTTTTTTGTTCATGTTAAAAGTAGTTCGTGTTATCCGAACTTAAATACATTACATACAACTGGACGGGGCAATCGGAAATAGTTCGTGCTAAAAGTAATTCGCGTTAAGCGTGTTCATGTTAACGAGGTTTGACTGTATAGTAATTATTTAATCCATCTTAGGATCATTTAGGTTCAATTTAGAGATAAATCAAGTGAATCTTAGAGTCACCATGTTTTTATTTAGAAAGGACTATCAAGCCATAACCAGCCAGTAATGTCGGGAGGGTAGGGGGAGCTGTGAAAATTTTTGTGGGGCTAACATCATTTAACAATCCATATTTCATATGTGAAGTAAATAGAGTACAACCTGTGAAAGAAAACAAATCTGTCTATAAAGAAATCGCATATATATGAGCCAGTCTATAGCGGAACTTTTCTATAACGAAATTCGTAAACGAAAGAAAAGAAAACCATAATCCGGGTGAAATAACATAAAACAATTAGGGGCGTTGTACTAGCTAATAGGACAATTATCTTAAAACTAATGTTTCTAGCAGTACAAAATCAAATTGTTTTCGAATTTTCGATTTCTTAAAGATATTTCGATTTTTCGATTTTATTTTCGAATTTAACGAATATTTTAATTGTTCCTTTTATTGAATAGTAAATACTACCTTTACACCAAGTTTTAAGTTTCTAAGACTACAAGATAAAATTATTTTCAATTTTTGATTTTTTCGAATTTTTTTTTATAATTTTCTGGATTTTTTAATTTTTTCTTATTTTGTATCCTTTATTACAAATTTCAAGTTTCTAGCGCTACAAAATCGAATTATTTTGAAATTTCCTATCTTTTTCGAGTTTTTCATTCTATTTTCGAATTTATTGTGTTTTAATTTTTCCTTTTTCTGTATCCTAAACAATAAGTTTACGCCGAATTTTAAGTTCTAAAGCTACAAAATCGATTTTTTTTCAATTTTTCGAATTTTCGAAATTTTGTTTCGAATTTTACAGATTTTTTATTTATTTCTTTTTTTGTATCCTAAATACTACCTTTATTCCAAATTTTAAGTTTCTAGCTTTACAAAATCGAATTATTTTCAAATTTTCGTTTTTTAAATTTTATTTTCAATTTTTGTTGTGTTTTTAATTTTTTTTTCGTTTTCTGAATCCTAAACACTACCTTTACACCAAATTTTCAGTTTCTAAGGCTACGAGATCATATTATTTTCAATTTCTCTCTTTTACTTTCTTTCTTTCTAGTTTTTTTTAATTAATTAATTAATTATTTTTTGAAGTATCCATATTTTTTAATGTTTCCTTATTTAGTATCTTAAATATTACCTTTATTCCAAATTTCAAGTTTCTAGCGCTATGAAATCGAATTATTTTCAAAATTTCCTTATTTTTCGATTTCTTTCGATTTTTTTATTTTATTTTCGAATTTTATTGCGTTTTTATTTTAACTTATTCTGAATCCTAAACACTATCTTTACCGCGAATTTTAAGTTTCTAAGGCCAAAAGATCAAATTATTTTTTTTTCAATTTTTTTTTCGAATTTTTCGAATTTTTAATTTTTTTTTTTCGAATTTTCTGGTTTTCTTAATTGTTCCTTATTTTGCATCCTAAATACTACCTTTATTTCGAATTCCAAGTTTCTAGCACAACAAAATTAGATTTTTTGATTTTTTTTCGATTTTATTTTCAATTATTTTGTGTTTTTGATGTTTTCTTTTTCTGAATTCTAAACACTACCTTCACACCACATTTTAAGTTTTTAATAGTACAAGATAGTGTTATTTTCAATTTTCAATTTTGTTCGATTTTTTTTAATTTTCCAATGTTTTTTTTTTTTTTTTTTTTTAATTTTCCGGATTTTATAATTTTTCCTTTCTTTGTTTCCGAAACACTAGCTTTATTCTACATTTTAAGTTTCTGTGGCTGCGGGATCTACCCAATCTTTTTGATGACGCGAGAGTGAGTGAGTGTGTGAGTGACAAAAAATCGAAACTTTGAGTTGATATATCGTCTGCACTAATTTATGGGTATTTTTTGAATTATCCATATTTTTTAGTTTTTCCTTATTTAGTATCTTAAATATTACCTTTATTCCAAATTTCAAGTTTCTAGCGCTATGAAATCTAATTATTTTCAACTTTTCCTTATTTTGCGATTTTTCTGATTTTTTTTATTTTATTTTCGAATTTTATTGCGTTTTTTATTTTAACTTATTTTGAATGCTAAACGCTATCTTTACTGCTAATTTTAAGTTTCTAAGGCTAAAAAACCAAATTATTTTAATTTTTTCAAATTTTTCGAATTTTTCAAATTTTTGAATTTTTTTTTCGAATTTTCCGGAATTTTTAATTTTTCCTTATTTTGCATCCTAAATACTACCTTTATTCCGAATTCCAAGTTTCTAGCGCAACAAAATCGGATTATTCGAAATTTTTCGATTTTTTTCGATTTTTCGATTTTTTCAATTTTGCTTTCGGTTTTTTTGGTGTTTTTGATGTTTTCTTTTTCTGGATACTAAACACTACCTTCACACCGAATCTTAAGTTTCTAAGACTACAAGATCGTATTATTTCCAATTTTCAATTTTGATGGAATTTGTTGAATTTTCGAATGTTTTTTTTTTCGAATTTTCCGGATTTTATAATTTTTCCTTTCTTTGTATCCTAAACACTACCTTTTTTCCAAATGTCAAGTTTCTAGGGCTACGGGATCTACCTAATCTTTTTGATGACGCGTGAACGAGTGAGTGAGGAGTGACAAAAAATCGAATGTTTGAGTTCATATATCGTCTGAACTAGAAAAGACAGAAAGTTGTAATTTTAAATTTTGGTTCTGTGTGCCAAACACTCTAGAAAAACGAAGTTTCAAATTTTTGGGATACTCCAGCGCGGAGATATGGGGGGGTCAAAAGTGCCCTGAGTTGCTTCCAGAAAAGTATGCTTACGACTGTCCTCTCTCGACTTGGCGGAGGCACTGCCGTGCCTCCAGATACATAGATAAAGCAGTTTTAGGTTTTAAATGAAACTAACGTTTACTAACATATCTCAAAATAAATTAAAGATGGACAAATATAACAGAAAATTTAATTAAATAAAAATATAATGACATATGGCATGGCAACAAAAACAGGTGGCAAAATATGAATATGAGCGTAAGATAAATTAAGCTTTCAAAGACGTCAAACACTTGTAAAAAGTTCATTTTCAACTCACATGACGATTAGAGACGTGTAGAGCACAAACACAAATTGAAGCAGGCTTTTTATCACTATTGAATTGAAGAGGGAAAAAAACAAGATGAAGAGAAGTCCACCCATTATTTATCTTTGAAGAAAACACATATCACCATGAACGAAAAAAACTAGACGAACTTCAGCAGAAGAAAAAACAAAAACTTTAAAACGTTCAAAGTCCATCATCGCACTCAATAACTACTAACAGCTGCTAGCATCGTTCATTCAACAGCTACAAATATCTTTTTTAATTATCGCTGTTCTCTCTCGCTCTCCCAAACGGCCTTCAAGTTCATTTTTAAATAGTATGAAAATACCGTTTTCGGAAAACGCCCAATTCCTAAAATGTGAAGTTCAGAATCTCTTATATTACAAACAGTCTGAAAAGAAAAATAAACACGTGACTGGTGATTTGAAAAACGAAAGATGAAGGTATTAAACGATACCAGAAATGGAAACGATAGCAACTGAAATGAATTACTGAAGAAAACAAATGCAGGATTGAATGGAAATTAGGCAAGTACCAAAAGGTGACATTATGTATAAGTTTCAAGGTCCAAAAAAATATATAGGGCTGACAGATTTTAAGTATATTTGCTAACAACAATGCCAGAGAAAACACAATTTTAGTAGTGCGACGCAGGTGGTCATGATATTTCGCTACTCCGTGTATATATAATATAATGGGAAAACCTCGGGGAGAGCTACCAGTGGTGGATTGAAAACAAAACAGTTATTGTTGATGAAGATAATATATACATATATAATCAATAAATGTGATATATATATATATATATATATATATATATATATATATGCAAACCAAATCTTAAAAACAAAAAGTTAACAAATTTAAACTAAACATAAACAGGAACTACCACTTATTAGGAAAGACTATCATAAAAAACAAAATACAAACACAATGAAAAAGAAACTTACAAATAACTAAATATGCAGACAGGTGCATGTGATATGCAAGCTGAGTTAAGTTTGTTTTACGAAAGAAACACTTCCCAGACCTGTCACAAACTCGTATATAAACAAAAATCCTCTAAAACGTAAAAGCTACAAACAAAAATCCTCTAAAACGTGAATGGTGCAAATTTTAATGGTAAAATTTTATCACCTTCTTTTAAACCTTTCAAGAATAAACAAATCAATTCGAATCTGTATCTATATAAAACCTTCATTCCGATTTAAATAAAACTCAATATAAGTTGTAAAACTATGTGGTCTCAAAGTAATCTGCAAGTGCAGAATTACGGATAATTGGGAAAACATCACTTAAAGGTTATATTTGTATATAAAAATGTTTTTAAAATAAATTTGTTTAATAAAAAGATAGCATTCAACTTGGGTTAGTTCTACCCTTTACAAACATCACTTTTTATACAATAAAATTACTTAAATACATTTAAATATGATAGTTTATGTCCAACAAATAAAATTTGATTCTTTTAAAATGTTTGTTAAAGCGTAAATGCTTACTTAGAATTTATATATAGATTACAAAAATTTCATCGAAAAATGAATTTTATCGTTGGTTTATATAGGGAATTGAAAGAAATTATTTATGAGCGATTATATAAATTCGATTTTCCATAATATTGTATTCCGTTGAATGCAAATATTTTAATTTCTTATATCGATTTGTATAACCACAGTCAAGATAGTTGAAGTATCACTTTATATATATCTACTATTTTAATTATAAGTTTTAAAAAATTAACATAAGAAACTATAAGAAACAATAATTTATAACTACAATAATAATGAAAATTTATAAAGGCCGGTTCTTTACTATATTGATCTTGCTTTTAGAAAATTCATATAGTTACCATGATTTTTTTTTTTTTTTTTTTTTTTTTTTTTTTTTTTTTTTTTAACGATTCAAAATTTAATAAATCAGGCAACCATTACAAGTCATCAGAAAATTTTTATAAGGAAATGACTTTAAAGAAGAAAGAATTTTTATCGAAGAACACTTAAATATTATTAGGACATTTTGAGAATTGCAAAATTCATTAAATTTAAGCACAGTTCGCAAACTATTTCCGGCAAAAATGTAGCTTGGAATGATGCATTACCAAAAGCAATGAAAATAAGGGGATATGGGAAAAATAAATTCGACGAGAAAAAATAAATTAGCATTCGTTACAATATTTATTATTACTAGCATGTTTAATTTAAATATTTTCATTGATATATTTCAATTACATTTTATTCAAATGTATTCACAAAATTTTCCATTTTAATCTTTACTTTTACGATTTTGAAATTTTCTAGTTTTATGACAAGATTATGTTTTGTTATACGTATTTCGATTTGCTTTAATGTTGCTTTGAAATTAAACCAGATTTTCTAAATTCCCTCGTGCAATTATGTAGGTATAAGCAAAATATTTTTATATCACATAAAGTTATTAGAACTATTACCGTTTGTTTCACACTAAGCAACAATATATTTAAAGTACTTCCGGAGTAAATGAAGATAAATAAGGACAGAATCAATTTAAATTTTTTGAAATATCTTCTTTAATAACACAAAACTCTTTCTTTAATAAGAAATGAATTATGCTACATTTTTTATTCTCTGCTCAATTAAAATATATATGATTCCAAGAAATAACTAGTCGGATGGGCCAATCCCAAAACTGTCTTCTATCTCACACAGGTTTCGCATACACTAAAAAGAATCAGCACCAATTTATATCAAGGTCTAACTGAATCCAAAGTTTTATTAAATTCCGTGCTTTATTTCTTGAGATATGACTGTTGCTAAAATCGTGTAAATGCTGCAAAATGTAGCATAGCAGCGCCATCTGTGGGGAGATTTAGATCAAAACCTAATTATCAACAACTTCTGTCAACGTCTAACTGAATCTGAAGTTTGATGAAAATCCGTGCTTCCGTGTTCTTGAGATATAGTTATCGTGATAATAATGAAAAAAGTACCATAGCAGCGTTTACTGTTGGGCTATTTACACCAGCACGTAAGCAACATCTATTTATATTTATACCAAGGTCTAACATAACCTAAAGTTTGATGAAATTCCATGCATTAGTTCTTGAGTTTTAGCTATCATAAAAATTATGAAAACAGTGGTATGGCAGCGCCACCTGTTGAGATATCTACACCAAAACGTAATCAGCATCTATTTATGTCAATGTCTAACTGGATCTGAAGTTTGATGAAAATACGTGCATTAGTTCTTGAGATAGAGCTCTTGCGGAAATCACAAAAAATGCAGCATTGCAGCGCCAGCTATTGAGCGATTTTCACCAAAAACTAATCAGCACTAATTTATATCAGGGACTAACCTAATATATAGTTTTATTAAATTTCGTGCATAAGTTCTTGAGATAGTGCGCCCACAAAATTTTTGTCACATACATACAGACAGACAGAGTCACAAACTCACAGACAGACATTTTCTAAAAACAGTCAAATCATGTTCAGGACCTTCTAAAACGTATAAATCCGTCAAAAACCGGAAGTCGAAAATTTTCATTAATCCAATACAAAGATAGAAGGAAGTAAAAAATAATGAAATTGTTTAGTCTTGGACAAGCTGCTCAAGAATATCTGGTTTATCGTTAAAAAATATTTGCATTTTTCGGACTGTATTTTCTACGTCAGAAACAAAATCGTGTTCCAGACCTACACCCACCACAAGAATAAAAAATTGTTGTCCCATCGTTACAAATTTGTGTGAAAGGTTAGTAAATGATAGAATTGGCAATGACAAGGTTGAGAAATGATTGGTAAATGATTACCCCTATAATTTGAACCATATCTGAGCAAGATTCCGAGCTGCTCACGGTTATACAACTGTTGAGCATTTGTTTGCAAATCGTTCGTTGTGACTGGAACGGTAAAGCCGACATTTCTTACTGTGGGCCAACGCAGGACAAAAATTAGCCAATGACTAGCCAATGTTGTCCCAACCATGTTATACTACTTAGACGAACAATGATTTTAACACTTCAAATATATTTTAAAAAAAATTTATGCAATTAAAGAAATAAGGAATTTTGTTTTTTTTGGAAATTATTTTCATATATCTGGTTGCAAAATATCTCCTGTAACTTAATTCCATTAAATACCTCTCTTCCGATCACTTGTTTGCAAACAAATTTAATTTTAGAAGCAGATCACTTCGATGGTTTACTTCACTCCAGTATAAAATAATCAACACATTTTCTTCTAAAAATACCGTCGCTTAAAATTCTGTCGTGGAAATTGAATTATTCATACTAGGGAAAATGTACAGTATTATAATTATGGAGCTCAGAACTCTGTCATATGCACGCAATGATTTGTTCCGGTCTTTGCGACAGCAAATTTTACATTATAAAATGTTTTATAACAAAAAGATAATTACTACTAAGTTGACCTATTTATTAACTGCAGAAAATTTCATAAATGATCCAGAAAACAGAGTGAAGGTAATTTAAAACATTTTTTTCCGAAATAAAGTGGTCAAATTCAAAATATTGTAGACAAATATTGCATTTAGTCCTTGGAATTTTAGTATTATAACTACAGTTATTACAAACAATACATAGTGTTAAATTTTAAAATGTCTGAAATATTTGACACGATATTCAAGACTTCCCCATGAGTATTCATCTTTATATATATATATACTGTATAGTCTGGCGTATAACGTGCATTTTCGGTAAACAAAATAGAGTTAAACTTACAGGTCCGTGTTATACGTACATCGGTTATATAAATGACAGATTACAATTAAAGGAAAAAATGTTTAACATACGAACTGAGATTCTGAATTTAATGAACATGCTATTCGTTTACAAAAAAAATATTTTTCGCTGTCAGATTACATGAAAAGTAAGAGTCATTACACTTTACAATAATATTTATTTTATGTTTTAGTGTTTACCTCGTAAATGTGTCTGTTTCAAAGAAGGGGGTTCGCGTTATACGGTGAATATACGTAAAAACAGGAAAAAGAAATAGGAAAGCTTAGGTGCTCATACTACGTCGGTATATTACACACACACACACACATATACATATGGCCTAACGCTATCTAGGCTCTTTGCAATGAGTCTAAAAATGTCAGGCTGATTGAAAAATAAATGACCATATTCCAATTAGCCTAACGCTGTCTAGGCTCTTTGCAATAAGCCTGGAAAACATCAGGCTGATTGGGAAAAGGGAAATGATTCTCCAATTAGACCGGCTCTTTGCAAAGAGCCTAGACTGTTTGCAAAGAGCCGGTTTTTCCCAATTAGCCTACGATATATATATATATATATCCGAAGGTACTGTTTGACAACAGACGCATGTATGCGTCACACATTTCGTTCCCAGACGCCTTGAATTTAAAATTAAGACATTTTAAAATGCATTTGATGAATAAATAAAGAAAAATATCAGATTCAGTTGTAGAAATTTATGTTTTGAAAGTTTACTTTGCATTAATAATTATAACACACACTGTTAAAAATAAATCCGTTAATTCACGGTAAAACTACTGGCAGCAAAGTTGCCGGGTATTTTCCGTTCCGTTAGTAGATTTTCCGTTTTGAAAGATAACAGAAGGAAGAACTCCGTTTGAAGAAACGGTATCTTTCCGTTTTGAATGACCTCGGTTAAAAAAATTACCTTTCTGTTTGTGCTGCCATCTGTTGACTACACCGGGAGTATTTAATAATTTGATATAATTCAAGAATATTTTCGGCTGACGTTGTGGTTCAAACCAGAGATGATAGCGTCTCGAGACAAGTGTTTTACCGCAAGACTAGTGGGCCCTTGCTAGAACAAGAAATTGAAACGATCATACGAGATTTTTTCAAATCGCGGCTGCGAACTTAAACAATCTGGGGTTTAGAAACCTGGTAATTTTGAAATTAATTGGGGGATATTTTGTTATAGGATTATGACCGAAAACTTTATTATTAATAGAGGATTAAAACATGAATTATATATATATATTTTTAATTTGATTGTTAGATGCAAAATATGAATATTATATTTTGAATTAAATTCGATAAAGTATGTTTGCTTTTTTGAGAAAATCGATTTTTTTCAACTATTATACATTTTTTAAACGTGTTCGGTTAGAATATATTTTTAGTGAGAGTGTTTTTTATAACTTTAAAAAACAAATTGCGAATAATTTCAAAGGAATGAGAAAATTATTTGTTATTTTTTTAAATTCGAAAGCATTATTTTTGTTTGTTGCTTTTTTGAGTAAAATCGATTTTTTTTCGCTTAACTATTAAATATATATATATATATTAAGCAGCTATTTGTTTAGAATATATTTTTATAACTTAAAAAAAATTGCTAATAATTTTAAAACATGGGAAAATTAATTGTTGCTTTTTTAAATTCGAAATCATAATAATAATAATTTAAATTTTTGTTCTTTTAAATAAACTAGAAATTTTAGTTTTTCTGTGCTGAAACATGTCAGTTTTTTAAACATTGAAAATAAATATGCAGCAGATAACGGAATATCTCCGTTGGCCACTTTCTTCTCCGTCTGTTCCGTTATTTTCAGGAAATGTGAGGAAATTTTCTGTTTTTAACGGAAAATGCCCTTTTGTCGTGAAAAGGGACCTTTTTCCGTGAAATTCAGGAAAAAAAATACCCGTGAATTTGATATTATTTTTAACAGTGCATATTTATATTGGAGGCATTGGACAAGATTCAATCATTTGAATACGGATAATTGTAAAAAGTATTCAAATATATTAAAAATGTCTACTGATATGAATTGCATTGTATTAAACGCACTTGGTCATTAATTGTCCTTAGAGTGTCAGAGGGATCAGTGTCCCGTAGTTTCTGTACTATTTATTTTCAAACAACAATCTTCATTGTAGATTTATTTCTATTTCAAATGCTAAAGATTGAAAATTATTTGAAAATTTAATTTCTCCATTGAACTTGAAAATATATTGTCGCACAAATAAAACCATATTATACATATCTGTTATTCCACAAACAAAAACAAAATAAATAAATAAATAAATAAATAAAATTTTTTACGCACAAAGGGAATTTTTTTTTAAATCACATACTGTATACTTAACTAAGATGTTCAATCTTGTGTATAATGTTTTAATTATTTGATTGATTAAATTTTCTATACTTTTAAAAAATTGCGATCACTAACAATACATTTACTTTATAATTTTCACCAGATAATCATATTATTCATTTAATATCCCCTTTTCCCTTTAAAAGCAAGATTTTTTTATTGTTTTTGCCTTCATAAAAAGCAAAAGGATTAAAGGCCTAATTCTTTGAATAAAAAAAAACTTGACATATTTTATTTATGTTAAATACGAAATCAATTAGTTTTATTTCCTTCATTATTTTTATACATTTTAAATTATTACGTTAATAGATATTTTTCAATTCAAAATATATAATAGGAAATGAATACCGAAGGACAAATAAGGATCATAAATCATTTTAGTCGAGTAGATAAAGGTTGTTGTAAATCTATACATATAAATCTATACAAATAATGGAATATTTCATTCAATAAAGATTGATTGTTGCTTCCGTTAATTAAAACCTTTGTAATATGTTTCTATTGAAGCATTTATGAAAGGAAGAGGACAAATTAGTAAACAATGAATTAAATACTTCATACTTTAATCATTTATTTATCCGGAAATAACAATACAGACTTATTTAAGCATAAAATTGTGATTCACGTGAAATATTTGTGAAACCTTCAGTAAATCTATACAGCATTAAATTAATCATCAGTAGAAATTACTCCAACGCCAATTGAATTGAAAAATTATTATGGCGAAAATTTCATAATACAGCATGTCGCCAACTGTCGTATTTTATTGAGAAAGGGTTGGCGCATATTTATTTTCATTAAGTTAAACATGTTTGATATGATATTTTTATGATAGTTTTTTTAACAGTCATTTAATTAATATATTTATGTTACGGTATATTATTTGACAGTTTACTTCGGGATATGAAAAACATAATTTACGTTAAACAGGGTAAGTACATTTTGTTTTTCAGACACGTTATACGGCAAAATGTCGACGGTCATTTTCAATTTTAGACCTTTTGTCGAATATCTAGCAACTGCTGATTTTTTCTTGAGTTTTAGATATGTAAAGTACATGTTTGACTCCATGTTTTACATTGAAGCTTTGGTAACAAGAGAAAATATAGGGACCAAACAACAAATTGAATAAAAAATATATTTTGTTATCCTCTGTAAAATAAAATTCTCGAAATATTCTGTAATTGAGGGTCCTATTCAGCATTTGTGTCCATTTGTGTAAAAATATCATCTATATTCATGTAGATTTACGGAATACAGTTTTTGTTTTCACAGTTAGCAACGCCCTCTGCTGGCAGAAAAAAATTCTAATTTATGTCTTCTTGGTAATTTACTGGTTTCTCAAGTAGAAAGCAACAGACAATGCATTTCTATCGCTTTTGGTTTTTCTTTATTTCAGTTTTTAAATGCACCCATGATTTTTGGGACGTATATAGTTTCATTCTAGAAAAGAACATTGCTAAAAAATAAGAAATCCTGCAATTTTTTGCTTCCGTAAGAATTTAAAGTTACAACCTACAAATTTTTATATATAAATTACCCTGACAGTGGATATGTTTTTTTTTTAAATAATTATCGAGAAGAATATAAAATTTAAAATATTACTTGACAAACATTTCTATTGAAAATCTAATATATTAATGCGAGAATCAAAAAGTCTTAATTTCTCAGTACAAATTCGACCTTACTGCGCATGCCTCAAATTTATTTTGAAGGGTGAATACAGCAGGAAATAGAATGAAGGAGAATCAAGAAGGTTGGGGAAAGAAAGCTCGCCTATTAACATTCACTGATCACAACTCTACCCTACTATTTGAGGCTCATTTAAAGTTTTATCATGGGCCCGGGCAAGGCCGCACGGATAAAGTACTAAATATAAAAGTAAAATAAGTTAAAAAACAAAATCCCTCTTTTATAAGAATTCAATGTTTATCTTGAAAATCACGTCTAATTTTATAACTTCAATTCAAGTTTTCTTCCAAAAATGTCCGTTACAATTCGTTAATTTGACGTAGGCATAGAATTGGACTATGAACAATTTACCACTTTTTTACACTTGGTAGCAATCACGAGCTAGAATTTATATATTAAAATTTTGACTCGGTTTCTTCTTTAAGATATAGCAACAGGAAAGACAAATTAAAACATAATTTAAACTATCATTATAGGATTTCTAAAATGATTTATCAACGAACAATCATATTTTAATTAATATGAAACTATTAATTGATTGAAGAGTGTCTTATATATATATATATATATATATATATATATATATATATATATATATATATATATATATATATATATATATATATATATATATTGCACTCTTTATTTTTCATTTATAGTTTCTACTTTTTAGTGTTTAAAATGTCTCGTTGTTGAAGTTTCGCATCTCGTTGACCTATTTTGGCGAGCGTGATTTAGTGCATAATTATTACCATAGCTGTTGTAACTCGTATTCAATCAATGGTAGATCGTGCCGGTCTTTTGGGGGGGCACTAAATGCATGCCAGAAACAGATATGATTTTTATACCATTTTTTTCAAAAAATATTTTTCTTGTTTAATGGCAAAACTTTCTGACAGTAAATAAAATAAAGCATTCCTTTTTAATAATAGTGGTGAGAGAAGAATAATTTATCAGCCATGCATTTAGTGCCCCAAATAAATCCAGTCATGAGCCACCACTGTATACAATTATAACCATAAATAATATTTTATGATTTATCCCGAATAACTGAAAAATATCTTAAAATTAATTTCATCATCATTTATTTATAATTAAGTTCTAAAAGTTTCAAAATTTGTATTGTCATCGAAAACACACCTGTCTACATGATCTTTTTAAATTCTTTCTTATCAAGGAGTGAGTGCAAATCAATTACACAATTCCATATTTACATGCAGAAACCAAGTTGAGTTAAACAAAAGTGTATAATAGGCTGTAATGCCTTTTAATTTCGCAATATTGGTGAGATAAACATATTTTACGGACACTGATAATTAGTGTAATATATAACAAGCGGTGCTGGAATAAATTTGTTTAAGGTTAGGTTTTATGATTAACATTACTTAAATAAAAGAGAAAAAATAATGGGCATGAGAATTAATTATGTATTAATATACCAAAAATTGGAAATAATAAAATCAGTAATGTACGTTTTAATTAAACATATTATTCAGAGCGCTCCATTGATTAACTTTTTATCTCAGTGTTAGATGAAAATGAATGATATAAGAAGATGATAATAATAATTCAGGGAAATGAAACGCATTAATTAAGAACTGGGTTACTGTGATCTTTTCAGCACATCCTTTGTTTTTGTTTTCTTTTCTTTTTTTCTTGTTAAATTACACAGGTCAACACAAATCTGGGGTTTGCAGAATAACACTTTTTTCTTATTGAATCAGTCACGCTGATCACAAATATGACATTAGTTTTTTGCTATCACCCACAGTTTTTTCACAAAACAAAAAAGAAGGGGGTGCCTCTTAATCAAATTAATGTGTAATATTTATTAAATAAAATACATTCTTAATAAAAACAAAAATTAATTTCTTAGTAAAATGACATTAATAAATGTTAAATTACAATACTGCACTAAAGGATGTGAAATATAAATATAGATGGCACCACTTTATGTGTTGATATTTGTCTGAGAAGGCGCAATTTTCTCCCGCGCATTTGTAGTGAGAACATAAGTTTATTTTGTTCGTTTATTGATATCTTACGTTTGTTTTGTCACTTATTCAATCATAGCATATTCATTCATAGAGATATGGCATCAAGAGGTTGTAAAAATCCAGGATAAAAAAAAATGTGATTCGGCAGAACTTAGTTTATCCAAAAGAAGTCCTCTTGCCTCCCCTGCACATTAAATTAGGTTTAATGAAACAATTCGTAAAAGCCCTAGATAAAACAGGGGATAGTTTTCGATATTTAAATGAGGTTTTTCCACATTTATCGGAAGGTAAAATCAAAGAAGATGTGTTCGTTGGCCCAGATATAAAACGGATAATGAAGGACAAAAAATTTGAGGAAAAAATTAAATCAGTCAAGAAATATGCATGGGTTAGTTTTAAAGAATTCACTCAGAAATTTTTAGGAAATTACAAAGATCCTAACTACGCAACGATCGTTGAAAAAATGCTTCAAAACTTTCAAAAACTTAGTTGTAACATGAGTTTAAAAATGCATTTTCTGCACCCCTATCTTGAATATTTTCCTGAAAATATTGGTGAAATGAGTGAAGAACAAGGTGAGAGATTTCACCAGGACATAAAATACATGGGAAAACGCTATCAAGGACACTAGAATGTAAATATGTTGGCAGATTACTGCTGGGGGCTGAAAAGAGACACTAAACCAGCTTCAAAATCTAAAAGACACAAGCGTTCTTTTGATGATAAAGAAAAGTAATTTTATTGTTTATACTAGAATATAATTTCTTATAAAACGTGCACACACATTTATATATGTATGTATGATTTTATTTATTTATCTGATTTTTTTACATTTTTTAATGAATGTTGTGTAGATTGTATATTCTCAGATTCCAAATTCTTAGTTTCTTAATGGTAAAAAATCCTGACGTGATACATAAAAATGAATATTATTTTTGAAATAAGCATAGCAGATTTCTTACAATTTACATAAATTCATGAAAACCCCAGACAAAAAGTTAAATTTTGTAGGCCTGTGTTATCTTTCACATTTTAATATTTTTTTATTTTATTTAGAGCGTCCTTTTATGCTTTTATACCTTTATACATTTTTCCGTATTTTACAAAATTCCATATTTACATACAAAAACCAAGTTAATTGAAATAAAAGAGAGTAATAATCTGTAATGCCTTTTAATTCCGCAATATTGGTGAGATAAACATATTTTACGGATAATGAGTGTAATATATAACAAGTGGTGCTCGAATCAATTTGTTTAAGATTAGGCTTTATGATTGTCGTTTTCTGAATAAAAGAGAAAAAAAAAAGTTGCATGGGAATTAATTTTTCATTAATATACCAAAGATTGAAAATAATAAAATCAGTAATGTAAGTTTTAATTAAACATATTATTAAGATCGCTCCATTGATTAACTTTTTATCTCAGTGTTAGATGAAAACTAAGGATATAAGAAGATAATAATAATAATAATTCAGGGGAATGAAACGTATTAATTAAGAGCTGGGTATTACTGAGACCTTTTCAGCACATCCTTTATTTTTTTTCTTGTTAAATTATCTGATAGCTCTTTCACATTTTAATAATTTTTATTTCAGTTCAGAGCGCACTTTTATTCATTTATACTTTTATACATTTTTATGTATTTTACAAAATTCCATATTTGCATACAAAAATCAAGTTAATTTAAACAAAACAGTGTAATAATCTGCAATGCCTTTTAGTTCAGAATATTGGTGAGATAAACATATTTTACGGACACTGATAATGAGTGTAATATATAACAAGCGGTGCTGAAATCAATTTGTTTAAAGTTAGGCTTTATGATTATCATTCCATGAATAAAATAAAATAAAAAAGTTGCATGCGAATTAATTTTGCATTAATATACTAAAACTAGGAAATAATAAAATCAGTAATGTACGTTTTAATTAAACATATTATTCAGAGCGCTTTATTACTAACATTTTATCTCAGTGTTAGATGAAAAGGAACGAAATAAGAAGATAATAATAATAATTCAGTGTAATGAAACATTATAATAGAGACCTGGGTATTACTATAACCTTTTCAGCTCATCCTTTGTTCTTTTTCTTGTTAAATTATCTGATAGCTCTTTCACATTTTATTAATTTTTATTTCCATTCAGAGCGCTCAAAATGCTTTTATACTTTTATGCATTTTTTTCTGTATTTTACAAAATTCCATATTTACATACAAAAACCAAGTTAATTTAAACAAAAGAGTGTAATAATCTTCAATGACTTTTCATTCCGCAATATTGGTGAGTTAACATATTTTACGGACACTGACTATGAGCTTAATACATAACTAGCGGTACTGGTATCAATTTGTTTAAGGTTAGGCTTTATGATTATCAATCCATGAATAAAATAGAAAAAAATAAGTTGCATGAGAATTAATTTTGCATTAATATACCCAAGATTGGAAATAATAAAATCAGTAATGAACGTTTTAACTAACCATATTATTTAGAGCGCTCCATTGATTAACTTTTTATCTCAGTGTAAAATGAAAACGAAGGATATAAGAAGATAATAATAATAAGTTAGGGGAATGAAACGTATTAATTAACAGCAGGGTATTATTAAAACATTATGATAGGATATGATATACATGTTATATAGGAAAATATGCTGAACAGACATGTTTTCAAGTAGAAGATATTATCATTTAGCTGTAATATGTTGGCGTAGGTTTTTCATTAAGCCTAACATGGCGTTTAACTACGGTCGATTCGCAGACCAGAGTGGTCCCACCCGGAATGGTTACAGACACTTTTATCTCAGTGTTAGACGAGAACGAAGGATATGAGAAGATAATAATAATAAATAAAAAGTACCTTTTCAGCACATCCTTTGTTTTTTTTCTTGTTAAATTATCTGATAGTTCTTTCATATATTAATAATTTTTATTTCAATTCATAGCGCACTTTTATGCTTTTATACTTTTATACATTTTTCTGTATTTTGCAAAATTCCATATTTACATACGAAAACCAAGTTAATTGAAATAAAAGAGTGTGATAATCTGCATTGACTTTTAATTCCGCAATATTGGTGAGATTAACATATTTTAAGTACACTGACAATGAGCGTAATATATAACTAGCGGTACTGGAATAAATTTATTTAAGGTTAGGTTTTATCAGGGATTATCATTCCCTGACTAAAAAAGAAAAAAATAAGTTGCATGAGAATTAATTTCGCATTAATATACCAAAGCTTGGAAATAACAAAATCAGTAATTGACGTTTTAATTAAACATATTATTCAGAGCGCTCCATTGATTAACTTTTTATCTCAGTGTTAGATGAAAACGATGGATATAAGAAGATAATATTAATAATAATTTAGGGGGATGAAATGTATTAATTAAGAGCTGTGTATTACTGAGACTTTTCATCACATTCTTTGTGGGCTTTTTTTTTGTTAAATTATCGAACTGCTATTTCACATTTTAATCAGTTTTAGTTACATTCGCGCTTTTATGCTTTTATACTTTTTAATACATTTTTACATTAATAAAATATTTCTTCAAATTTGAATTTTAAGAAAAGTTACTATTTTTTAAAACATAAAAATAGTTAGATAAAACAATACTTATCATATAAATAATATTTTCTTATGTTTGTTCAGTTATATTTTACAGTATAATGTTGTGCAAGCAAAAGTATATAAGAAAAAATGTATTTAATGCATTTTTATATACAAAATAATCCATGTCATGTCTATATGTAAATGTAGATATGATATTTATTAACACAGTTTAATTTTTTTTAACAGCCTAGTTTACTTATCTCACATATAAACCAAATGCCAAATCTTTATAAATGTTTCTTCGAAAAAAAAATTGGTACTGGATATCCAAAGATCTAAACATTTACAGAAGAGTTAATGATAAATATATCTCTATTTCAGATATCGCATAAATCAGAACTAATGTAGCAGGAATTTCCCTTGATATGCATTAGGAATGAAAATAATGATTTGCCGAATCACAAATGGAAATATAATTCAATGTGAATTATGTCCTTCTCAGATGTTGAAACATTATATAAAATAAATAATTATCTTTAAAATTACAGTTAATAACAGTGCAATGTCAACAAACCGATGGATTTAGTATAGCACATTAAAATTTAGAATCACATTATATACATTTGGTTAGAGATTGCTGCATTTAGTGAATCAAACAAGTCTTATTAAATTATAACGTTAAAAATGTTACATTTAAAAAATTACAATAGAGAATATAGAAAATCAATACACAAACTCTAAGTATAATCCAGCAAACATATTAATTTTTCTAAACGTTTTTGATCAGAATGAAATACATCTGCCTTTTACAATAATTTTAATTGTACAGTGGTAGGAATGTTCTCCTTTTTGACTACCATTATACTCGAATAGTAATCTTTATGATATACTTTTATAACATTATTAAGAAAAATATAAAGTGAAAATTATTGTTAGGAAATGTTAGTAACCAAACAGAGACTGATCTGAATTCTAGATATAGAATAAAAAAGCATTACTATGTAGTGTATTTTTAAAGAATAGTCCTTATTGTGTTTTATCTGCAGCATTTTACTGCAACAGATATCGTAATGCAAATACAAAATTAAATACTTTTATAACCAGAATATTTCCTATTCTGTCTATATACAAATATAGATATTGGTTATTTTCATAGCAGAAGTGAAATAACACTCTAGCATAGTTCACATCTTAAGATGAAATACATCTGCCTTTTACAATAATTTTAATTGTACAGTGGTCGGAATGTTCTCCTTTTTGACTACCATTATACTCGAATAGTAATCTTTATGATATACTTTTATAACATTATTAAGAAAAATATAAAGTGAAAATTATTGTTAGGAAATGTTAGTAACCAAACAGAGACTGATCTGAATTCTAGATATAGAATAAAAAAGCATTACTATGTAGTGTATTTTTAAAGAATAGTCCTTATTGTGTTTTATCTGCAGCATTTTACTGCAACAGATATCGTAATGCAAATACAAAATTAAATACTTTTATAACCAGAATATTTCCTATTCTGTCTATATACAAATATAGATATTGGTTATTTTCGTAGCAGAAGTGAAATAACACTCTATCATAGTTCACATCTTAACTGAAAACCTCATTTTTATAAACGTATCTCCAAAATGAAAAAAATATATATATGTACCTGATATCGAGAGATTTAAACACTGGCAGAAAAGTTAATAATGATAAATATTAAGTAGATGGAACCCGTCAAAACTTGACGGAAAAAATATTATAACAATATCATTAAAATAAGCTTCTTTATTATTTAAGAAGAGTGCAAATGAAACAGTGTTTCAAATATTTTATTTTAAAAGTTTTTTCCTCAGTGAAATACAGTACGGTTTCCAATGCAAACTCCAAACAAACAATCCGTAAACAACTGTGTAATGCAAATCAGTTTGACATTACTGCCATATTCCCTACGGCAAGAAAGAAAATTTCATGGACCTATGAAGTATCATACAAATAGTATATTCCTACGTTCATCTCATATTCAGTAAATAAAAGAACATAGTAAATAAAGTACACATCTCCTCCCCCTCCCCCCTGTGATAATGCAACCGAATGAGCTCCTCTGAGCATGTGCATTACATCTGCCCAAAAGCACCGTCGAGATTCGACGTTAAAATTTTTTTTTAAATGTTTAAATTAAAAATTTTAAAACGTCTTCTTTAATCATTGTTCATTTCAAATCCATATCTTCTAAAACGCATCCATTGTTTTAAGGTAATCACATGAAGAATTTTTTTTTACAATAATAAGTCAATCTTCAGATGAGGGAGATTTTTAATGTTTTCAAGTGTAATTTATTTGTATAGTTTTCTCCGTCCCTTTACATAATAAGGATGATTATCCCTTTTCCAACACAGTCGGGGATCTTTTACCTCTTGTACGGTTAAATACCCAATAGATCTTTTAAAAAAGTACAATTCGTAGCATATTCTGATGCAACATATGCATCAGCGGATTTAACATATCAATTTTATGTTAAACAAAAACTCAAAATAGTTTTTTTTCTTTTTTGACAGATTTTAGTTTAGCGCCAAAATGCTCTATCTTATGGATAATCTGATCTTATGATTTATCAGGGTTTATAATTATTTTTTTTTCACTTTTTATGATGGTTAGAGAAATCTATTTTCAATTGTGGCAACTTTCCCAGGGGCTATTTTACATTATTGAAGCAAACTGATGGTCATTGTTAAGATAGAAATGAAAAACATTTCATACTTGAAAATTATTTAAAAATTCGTTAAATTAAGCGTCAGTTTTCAAATAAATTTCAATCGAAAGCTAATTTTTTCTTTCTAATTCATGATGTAAGAATTAAAATTATAAAATGTAGTAAAATGTAGTAAAAAATTGAAATTTGTAGTATTTAGAAGTGATGTAAGCGCGATGAAATCTAAAGCGATAGCGTCGTTTGTTGTCATAACCATTATACATTTCTAAAAATTGCCATTGTGTTTTCGCTGGCGTCCAAAAGTAGACTACCAGTTTTTGACATCGAAAGAGAAATTCATAGTGAAAGAAATATGACTTTTCCGCTAATATAGAACTGTTAAATGAACTCATAATAAACCTACCAAAATAATTCCTATAAAATATTAGCCTTGCACTGTTTATTCTAGCTAAAAATACAATCATTATTTCAAGTTCTTTTTTTCTACCATAGCACTATTTTTAATAATTTTAATTTTCCTGAAATCCTTTACTTTTGGGAATTTTTTATATTAAAAAATGAAATCTTCTAACCTATAATTAAAAAAAAGTAATTGGTAACATGCAATCAAGATGAAGCAATCAATAAAGACTCCAATTCTAATCTTTATAATTAAGAATGGAAAAATCAGTTAAAATTACGTCATGCTGACACAATCATATACATTTTTCTCTTTAGTTTTATGAATGTTAAAATGCATTTCAAGCTAAATATAACGTCAGTTTCACCGGCGCAAACTTTTCACACTTACTTTGTATATGTTACTTTTATGCGTAAACACCATGTATACAAATCAAAACATATTTGTATTTAACTGTATTGAAAAACGGCATCAACAAAGTTATAATGCATAATAATAGACGCTTTCAGTCGTAACGTCAATCATGACGTTTTGCTTGGAAACTGACTCCAAACAAACGGTTGCTATGTTGTATTTTCTATTATATTTTATATATGTAGCTATATCTTATAGCTATATCTCACAGTAAAGTGTTTCAATACATTATATGCAGCGGTAACATTTTTTTACGATTTATATTTAATAAGAAATGAAACATAGCAACCGTTTGTTTGGATTATCCAACCAAAACGTCATCACTGACGTCACACTGAAAGCGTCTATAAAATAAACCCAATGAACAATATTCTCGTGACATCACAATAAATATGAATTTTTATTCGCTTATAAAACACGCGGATAAATATTTTTACCTAAATTTAACTTGCAAATTAAAAAATTCGGTCTAAAAGCCATGTGCTTTTAATATTACTTCTCTATTATCTCGCAACCACAGAGTTCAGAAAATAAACTATGTACCTCGCAACAGTGGGCGTTAATCTGATTGCTGACTTTATGACGTCATAAGCAGAAGAAAAAGTTTAATTGAAAATTACGGCTAATTAATTAAATTTTCGAACAAATGAATGCACGATAACAAATTTGTGTCCAAATGTCTTTCATTTAAAACAAGAACGAAAAATCATGCGTCAAGCATAGATTATGTAACACTTTCCAACGCTTCCAAAATAATTTTACGAATCATACTCTTTTATAAGCTAAAAGATAACATCTAAGTAATCCGAATACTTTATTCAGCCCTGTATAGGATCTATAGATTTGTATATATACTACATAGGATGCTAAATTTTAGTTCAGTTAGGAAACACGTAGCACAGTTTAAAATTCTCCGTCTGGAGTTAAATAATACGGAAATGTGTTCCCAAACTTTTGTACTTCCCTGTATAGGATCTATAGAATTTATACACACCACGTAATATACAAAAAGCGATTTAAAATTAAAATCGCATTCAGTAACTTAAAACGCACTTCCAGGAATTATTGTTAACATACAGTAGAGAATTCTTTTGTGTGTCCCTGTAAATGAACGATGACTGCTATACACACAATATTCTGTAGTAAGTCTCTTGTAATGAACCTTATATAAATTTCAATGCGTTTAAAATAGTGAAACATTATTTAAATAAACCGCAGACGATTTTTCTCCATAGACGTAATGTAACGGAATTCTTTTGACTGTCCCTGTAAAGTAAGTATAAGTGCTATGCACACCCTATTCCATATTAAGCTTCTTCTAATGCACCTTAGTGATATATATAAATTTCAATGCGTTTAAAGTATTGAAACATTATTTAAATAAACCGCAAATGATTTTTCCCCATAGACCGCAATGTAACGGAATTCTTTTGAGTGTCCCTGTAAAAAAACTATAAGTGCTACACACTTCCGTTGAAATAGGGAACATGCTATAGATAACGATTATAACATATAAAATTTGCAGGGCAATCCGAGCATATTTACGGGAGTTAGAGCACGGACAGACGGCAGACGGCAGACGGCAGACGGCCAGACGGCCAGACGGCCAGACGGCAGACGGCCAGACGGCCAGACAAACCGAAGTCATAAACACTTTTCAACTAGGTTGGAAAGTGTTAAAAAAAGAATGATGTAATTTGATGCAGTAGTTTGTTCTCACGGATTGTCGAAACAAATCGCTTAGCGTTTTAAATATATAAGATGATTAAAATGTGTAAGAATTGCTCATAAATCAGTGATAATGCATCAGAAATTTTTCTTGATATACATTTTGGATGGAGAATATGATTTGGCGAATCTCAAATGAAGCTATCATTCAAGAGGAATTATTAATTTCTCAAATTTAGAAGCATTACTTACAATAATAAATTATCCCTGCATTTACAATAAATATCAAAACAGTGTATTTACTGTAATTTAAAATAAAAACAATATAAGTATATACAGTAAAACCTGTGTAAGTTGACCACTTGCAGTGCCACACTTCAGTGGTCAACTTAGAGAGGTGGTCAACTTATAAAGGATGATGATAAATTTACTTTTTTTAACGTAATATTCACACCATATCATTCTTTAACACAAAAATTTCATTTATTGACAGGGCTATAAAATAATATTGTATTACCATGCATATTTCTAACACCTTATAAAAGAAAAGATTAACTACAAGAATGAATTAATAGTTTTGTATCAATTTTAAAATCAATTAATATACTACTATTTATTTAAAAAACAATCAATCAATATACAGTCAATTAGTGATTCTGCAAACTATACTAGTTATTACACATAATTTATAAAAAAACATTTAAAAAAAACACTTGTTTTTTTTTAACATGTTAAGACACATACACATTCTAAAATTTAAAATTTAAGTACATTACCTATTTGTCCAAGAAAAACTCTGTTATTGTAGTTTGACGCTGGTTTTTGGACTTTACATCAGCCCAATGTTTTGCAATGCAAACATGCAGATCCATTATCTTTTCAGAAATATCAGGCTGCTTATCAGAAGCATAGCCCATTAAATTTTGTACACAGTCTAAAGCTTCTGAAAAAGTTAAAGGAGTCTTCCTTGTGTTTTCATTAACGATCTCCTCTTCACTGTCTTCTTCTTGATCATCTTCTAGTTCTAGAGGTTTTTTCATCTTTGATAAGATATTAGCAGCTATGTCCTCTGCATTCTCTGCAACTTCTTCATGCACAATGATGTCATTGTCAAATGAGAGAAATGATTTTTCATCGACCAGCTCTTGCTGAATACTCACTGACAAAGCTTGAATATCACTCTTCAAACAAAATTCAGTCTCTTCTTCGTTTAATATTTCATCCACACTTTCAAATCCTGCTTTATAAAATGATTTGGAAATAGTTGAAGAAGATAAGTTTTTCCAAGAATCATTAAGCCAACGAATTGCGTCCCAAACATTTACTGATTTAGTAAAGTCTGAAACATCATTGCAGTGGTCAATTTTTGTAATGAGGCACTTCAACATTAGTGTACGATAATGCAACTTAACTGCACAAATAATGCCTTGATCTAGAGGTTGCACGAGTGACGTTAAATTTGGAGGCAAAAATACTATTTCAATATTGGTGAAAGATTTGGAAATTTTATGACTGGATACATTGTCAATAAATAAAATTATCCTCCTACCCTGTTTTTTCATTTGGGAATTAATATCACGAAGCCATTCTTCAAAAATGGATGAATTCATCCAGGCTTTTTTATTATATTTCCATGTCACAGGTAGAATCTCAACTTTAACACCATTTCTTTTAAAAGCACGAGGGTTAGCAGCGTTTCCAATTACAACGGGTTTCAATTTTTCCCCTGTGACACTACAGCAATGTAAAACAGTTAGTCTTTCTTTCGGCATTTTACCTCCAAAACATTTTTCATTTTTTGATACAAGGGATTTTGTAGGCAATTGACGGAAAAACAGCCCTGTTTCATCTGCATTGAATTGGTTTTCAGGAGGATAATCTTTCACAATTTCAGTTAATTTTGCTTTCCAGTCTTCTGCAGCATTACAATCTGCTGAAGCAGATTCACCACAAAGAGTACGGAAATTTATATTGTTTCTTGATCTGAAGGATTCTGGCCATCCATTACTTGCATTAAATTCAGAAATTCCCAATTCATTTGCAATATCTTTAGCTTTAGCCTGTAGCATAGGTTCTGAAACTGGAATATTTTTGGAACGACATAGCTTAAAAAACTCCCAAGCTGCCAGATTAATTTCTTCATTTGATGTTTTTCTCAATTTTCTTTTTCTATCACCACTACAGTTCTCTAACCACAATTTAGTTATTTCTTTCCCATTCTTTGATATGTTAGACACTGTAGTTTTTGAAATTCCATATCTATCAGCTAATTTTCTCTGGCTTTCTCCTTTTCTAATTAAATTTAATATTTCATATTTTTTATCATTTGAAAGTTCAACTAATTTTCTTTTTGCAGCCATTTTAGGTTAACAAAATCTTCCTTGTTAAAAGGCAATTACAAAATATAAATGCCCTGTACTACCTCAACACCCAGTTCACTGGATGAAAATAATAATCCTACTACAACACAGTTCTAGTGTAACTCATCACAAATAATTTTCTTAACTGGGTTGTTACAATTGCCACAGACTTTTGCAACTTGTGAAAATATTTCTGCTTACCAACTAACACCTGGGGTTATTGAAAGAAGGGAAGGAATGATAAGAGAATGGGGAATAGAAGAATGAAATCTAGAATCAAAGAATGGAGGGGGAGGGTTGAAAAGCCAAATCCACAAGAGCAACAATGTAAGAATAGATAAGCCTTGAATTATATTTCCCTACACCTATCATTACTAAAAGCATTTCCCAGGTTAATACTATTTCACCCTTCCAGAAATTCTAGTTAAAAAGAAAAAAAAAATAGAAAAATACTTGGAGAGTTACTTTTTTTTTATTCATGATTTGTTAGCTTTTTGGGTGGTCAAGTTATAAAGGGTTTTGATGGGCACTTTATAATAGTTCTAGTCTAATCTGAATAATTTCAGTGGTCAAGATACAAGATAGACAGGTGGTCAGGTTACAAAGGGTTTGTCTTATAGTTTTGTATAGGATAAATTTGGTTCCGGACAACAGAGGTCAACATAGACAGGTGGTCAACTTACAAGGGTGGTCAACTTTGCAGGTTTCACTGTATATGATTTAAAAAAATTATATTTATTATAAAAATAATGAACGTATTATGTTCAATTTACAAAATAATTACATACATGATTTAAAAAATTATATTTATTATAAAATTAACACGTCTTATGATTTATAAATCAATTCTTCTAGAATATCTGCCGAATACAATTATATTTTATAGTAACAGATATCCTAATGTAAATGCAAAATTAAGCATTTTTATAAACAGAAAATATTCTATATTCTGTCTAAATACAAATTTCCATATATTAGTCATTAGCATAGCAGACATGCTTTTATCCGCCTATCCTATTTTACTTATGTAAAAATCAAAAACCATACATTGATAAGTGCAACACCAAAGCGAAAATGTTATACTGGATATCCAGAGATTTAAACATTTACAGAAGCGTTAATAATGATAAATGTATCTCAAACAATCGCTCATAAATCAAAGCAAATGTAGCAGACGTTTTGTTGATATGCATTACGGATGAAGACAATGATATGGCGAATCACAAACGAAAATATTATTCAAGATGAATTATTATTTTCTTAGATGAATTAGTACATTCTTACAATATTAAACTATTCTTACATTTACAGATCTGAATTTTAGATAACGAATAAAAAAAATTACTCTATAGTATATTAAAAAAAATCTTTTTGTGTTTTATTTGTTGCATTTTCTGTAACAGATATCATATTGCAAATGCAAAATTTAATACTTTTATAACCAGAATATTTCATATTCTGTCTATATTCTGTCAAATATAAATATTTGTTATTATCATAGCAAAAATATAATGACAGTTTAGCATATTTCACATCTGAACTGAAAATTCACATCTTTATAAATTTTTATCCAAAATTAATATATATATATATCTACATGTGTTTTTTCATATCCAATTCTGATTTAATTCTCTTGTTGTCCAATTTTCCATTGTATATGGTTCATATTTCATTCCTTAATCCATTTGTATTCACTTGATAGCAACTCCAAATTATTATTTTTTTTTCTTTTCTCTCTCTCTTTTTAAATTTTCTTCATGTTTTCAGTATTTTTGGTCAATTACAATTGAAGCACAAGCTATGGTAATATTATGATTGCACTTGTTAATCTATTAGCTATGTGGTATTCTGTCTACACATTATCATTAATTATCTCTTTGGAGATTTAAGTAGAATGATACAAGAACTTGATATGTTTTTTGAAATTCATAGATATTATAATTATATATATATATATATATATATATATATATATATATACATATATATACATGATATCGAGAGATTTAAACATTTTCAGAAAAGTTAATAATGTTAAATACACTGCTCAAAACAATTAAAGGATATTGCAGTTTTAGGTGGATTTTGTATCTGGGAAACTTTTTAGCTGATTGATACATGGTCGACAGACATAGTAGGTTATATGAGAATAAATTACACGTTTGGCAGAAAAAAATGCATTTTATTGCGCATTTGTGTACAAAAGGAAAAAACACAATTTGTGCATATGAGAAAAAAAGAATAAGAAAAGGTGTTTTCTTCAAAGAAAATCATTTTCAGTAGGGGGTATGGTTTCCACGGGCGGCCAGCAACGTTGAACACCTTTGAGGCATGGACTCAATGAGGCTATTAATGACGAGTTGGGGTATTCTGCCCCACTCTTCCAGAAGAGCTCTTTCCAGTTCTTGGAGAGTTTGTGGGGGTTGTTGGCGGCCAGAAACTCGTCTTCCTAGAGCGTCCCAAACATGCTCGATTGGATTCATGTCTGGAGAACACGCTGGCCATTCCATTCGAACGATTCCTTCCTCGAAAAGGAAATCCTCCACCAGGTTTGCACGATGTGGCCTGCAGTTATCGTCCTTAAAAATGAAGTTATCTCCGATTGGTGCAGCGTAAGGGACTACAATAGGTCTGAGGATCTCATCCCTATATCTGCGACCAGTCAGAGCTCCATCTCGAATGATGTAGAGGTCAGTGCGCCCGTCAATGGAGATGCCATCATACACCAACACTCCTCCACCGCCAAATCTGACACTTTCGTGCACGAACGCAGGATTATTCCTACTGCCACGGTCCCTCCAGATGAAAATACGCCTATTATCCGGATGCACAGAAAAACGGGACTCGTCAGAAAACAGAATATTGCTCCATTCATTTCTCCTCAAGTTGACATGCTCGGTTGCCCACTCCCTGCGGTCGCGACGATGCCTTGATGTTAATCTAACACATACCATCGGTCGGCGAGCATACAGACCTACAGCATGGAGCCGGTTTCGGACAGTCTGAGTTGAAATCGTGGTGCCTGTAGCCGAGCGAAGGTGTTGTTGGAGAAGAGTAGCGTTCATGTTTTGGTGTCTCCGAGCTGTTAACGCTAAATACCGATCTTCATTGGGCGTTGTTGCCCGTCTACGACCTTGCCCTGGTCTTCGGCCTGCACATCCACTCTCCAAAAAACGGTTCCAGATCCTGGAAATGACACTTTGTCACACTCCAATGGCTTGCGCTACTTCGGCTTCAGTTTGGCCCCCTTCTAACCTACCAACAATTCTCCAAGCTTCTGAATCTGTCAAATGACTTCGCTGAGACATCGTACTCATCGAAACAAAGCAATCACTGAATGCCAATCATCCTTGTCTTCATTTTCTTTTATCCAGTTGAAAGTCAAATTTCATTCGCTGCCGCTGAAGCGACGTTTTTGACGTCGAACTCAAAATTTGCATACTCCACAGTTTGAAAACCAGAAAAATTTGCATTTGTGATTCTCTTCTTCTATTTTCGGCAAAAAAAGTTTCGTTTATATCTTTATTTTATATAAAACTTCAAATATCCTTTAATTGTTTTGAGCAGTGTATATCTGTAACAATCCCTCATAAGCCAGAGTTAATGTAACAGAATTTTTTCTTCACATGCATTATGGATTTGGAGAATCGCAAATGAAACTATCATTCAAGAAAAAATATGAACTTCTCAAATTTAAGGGCATTACTTGCAATAATAAATAATCCCTACATTTACAATTAATAACAAAACAATGTATTTACTGCTTTTTAATATATATATATATATATAATTATATATATCCTTATAAAAAAATATATTTATTATAAAAATAGGGTTTCTTATGTTAAAAATACTTCTTGATTTTTAACTAATTCTTCTAGAACATCAACCGAGTTCAATTATATTTTAACGTAAAAGAGATATAATGCAAATGCAAAATTCAGCATTTTTATGAACACAAAATATCCCATATTCTGTCTATATACAAATTTCCATCTATTAATTATTAGCAGGGCTTGACAAATACGGTTGCCAGGACGCCACTGGCGAACAAATATTTTTATCTGGCGACCAATTTATTTAATCTAATGGGGTTATTGTGTTTCTTTTTTGTAGAAAAATTGACCTAAGCTTTCTTGAAATAAGCACAAGTACTCCCCCCCCCCCTCCTTATTCCAATATTAAAAAATAAACTTTGAAACTATATTCAAACAAAAAATATTTTTAACTTTTGTTTTTAATTTGGCAAAAATAAGTTCATCAAATGTAAAATTTAAAATAATCAAATCAGAATTATTTGAAACTTCGACAGAAAAATAGGTGAAAACTTGTTTTCCTGCTTCACTATTTCGTCGATGCGCTTCTCAGCAGATATGGATTTTGTAGCATTCAACTATCCGGACATTTGAAGCATTCAGCAATCAGCATTTTCCGAATATTCCGGTTAATTCACTCTTTGTAGTTTTTTTTTTGAAAGATATATGAATTTGAAAAGTTTCATTAGAAAACTTAGTTTATATTATCTTTTTAAACTATGTAACTAATAATTCTAAACAATGACTGCTATTATTTTTCCTCAATTAATTCATAAAAACTTTTGTGCTTTTTGAAAATTAATGACGAGGAAGGAGGGGGTGCTAAATATTTTTTACTGGCTAATAGAATTTTTTTTTGGCTACCAAATTTGATCAAATTTGTAGTATGGCCCTGGTTATTAGCATGGAAAAAAATGTATTTCATCACCTATCTTAGTTTACTCACATAAAAATCGAAAAACATATCCTTATAAATTTATAACAAAAATTTTAATTTCGTACTGGTTATCCAGAAATTAAACATTTACAGGAGCGTTAATAATGATAAATGTATCTCAAACAATCGCTCATAAATCAAAGCAAATGTGGCAGACGTTTTGTTGATATGCATTACGGATGAAGGCAATGATAGGGCGAATCACAAGCGAAAATATTAGTCAAGATGAATTATTATTTTCTGGGATGAATTATTATCATGTTACAAGATTAATCTATTCTTACATTTAGAGTTAACAATAATACAACGTCAAATTAACATTTAAAAAGTCAATAGAAATAATAGCGGAAATTCAGACTGCTCTTTTTGAATTTCCCAAACTCCATTTTCAGAAAAATGCATAAAAAACATTAAAATTGTTAAAAAATGCGTTGGAATATACAAGACGGGGGGGGAGGGGGGAAGAAGTGTAGCTCACGGACAAAGGCAAAATGACGAAACACAAGGGAACAGTAGATCTAAGTATGCTCTGTATGCATGATAAATCTGTAGAAGACAAGTGAGAATGCAGCAACTAATCCACTCAGAAAGATTTAAAGTGCATGTGACGCAAGAAAGAATATGAGAGGGGGAGAAAGTGAGTTAAGAAAATGATATCCATACTTCTAACAATCTGTCTACTATCTACATTTAAAATTAATTTGTGCTTTTTATCACGTTGTTTAATTGTACTAATTTACCTTTCACCTTTTTAATTTGCAGTATAATAAAGTTGTTAGTAAAATAGGCAGTAACAGCGTGATACATCTTAATGCTAATGTGTATATAAACATGTGATGGAACTTTTGAAAAATTGTAACTTTTATTACATAAAATATATAATTCATATCGACTTTTCAAATTTAAAATTCGATAAACTGTGAAAAATGTAATTATTTTGAAAAGAGCATTTCAACAAATATGTTACAAAAAATGTGACGGTAGAATAGATAACAGAATGATCACTTACATAGAAAATTTTGTGTTTTGAGAAAAACAATACTACACTAGACTATGTGGTTTGTTAATACTTAAATCTCTTTAAAACTATATTATTTTCCCAATGCGAATCCGCTTCTGTAGGCTTGACTTTATTTACAAATTTAAAAATGCAATTGACTTTAATGCGAAGAGATATATTCTGCAGATATATAGGCGTAGTTATCATATTCGTATTTGAAAACAATAATAGCCGAAACAGAAAGTTAAATAAAAAATTACAAACAGGAAAAACTGTATATATTATATACTTTTCCGAACTGTTTTATTCTAGGCAAATAAAATACATTTTCAAACTTGGATATTACCATTTGAAAATTACAAGTTCATATAAGTTTTAATAAATAGACAACCCTCTGGGACATGTGGGAGAAATTAAACCAAAAAAAGGTTACAAAAACTGTATAAAATTAAAAAAATGTACCGCTTTTTCATTTTTTCATTAAGTAATGCTAGTCCAGTAGAAATTGCGCAAAAAAGGGCCTTGCCTTACAAAAATTCGGGTAGTTTTGATTTTTGGGTATGCTATAAAGGTTGACCATCTAATAAAAAAACCAAGTTTTCGACCTTCTAGATCTTGTGCGTTTTTCACAATATTGAAAAAAACAATATTTTTCGGCACTTTTTTCGATTTTTCTTATATAACTCAATTTTAGTGCAATGTACAGAAAAAAGCACTGTTACCATTTAGTAGAGCATAAAATTTTCTACAACATGCAGTATTCAGGTTTGTAAATTGTCCAAATAGGGGGTAAGATACGGAGCCGGGAAAATAGGGTAAAATTTGCAAAGAATGCAAAAATCCACTAAAGACGTTAGTTTTTGCTTAATAACCTACTTTTAGTGCGTTTTAGAAACAGAAGTACTATCACCATTTTGTAGAGCATAAAATTCGCTGCAACATGCAGTATTCCTGTTTGTAAATTGTCTAAATAGGGGGTAAGATACGGAGCCGAGAAAAGGGTTAAATTTGGAAAAAATGTAAAAATCCATAAATGACGTTAGTTTTTGCTTAATAACCCACTTTTAGTGCATTTTAGAAACAAAATTGTCATAATCAACTTTTTAGAGCATGATATAGTCGATAGTTTCATTTATTATAGGTTGACCCTCTAATAAAAAAACCAAGTTTTCGATCTTCTAGACCTTGTGCGTTTTTCACAATATTGAAAAAACCAATATTTTTCGGCACTTTTTTCGATTTTTCTTAAATAACTCAATTTTAATGCATTTTACAGAAAAAAACACTGTTACCATTTTGTAGAACATAAAATTCTCTACAACATGCAGTATTCAGATTTGTAAATTGTCCAAATAGGGGGTAAGATACGGAACCGGGAAAATAGGGTAAAATTTGCAAAAATCCACTAAAGACGTTAGTTTTTGCTTAATAACCTACTTTTAGTGCGTTTTAGAGACAAAAGCACTTTATTAAGGTTATTAAGAAAAAACGAACGTCATTTATGGATTTTTACATTTTTTCCAAATTTAACCCTATTTTCCCGGCTCCGTATCTTACCCCCTTTTTGGACAATTTACAAACATGAATACTGCATGTTGTAGAGAATTTTATGCTCTCCAAAATGATGAAAGTGCTTTTGTCTCTAAAACGAACTAAAAGTAGGTTATTAAGCAAAAACTAACGTCTTTAGTGGATTTTTGCAAATTTTACTCTATTTTCCCGACTCCGTATTTTACCACCTATTTGGACAATTTACAAATCTGAATACTGCATGTTGTAGAGAATTTTATGCTTTACAAAATGGTGAAAGTGCTTTTTCTGTAAAATGCACTAAAATTGAGTTATTTAAGAAAAATCAAAAAAAGTGCCGAAAAATATTGGTTTTTTCAATATTGTGAAAAACGCACAAGGTCTAGAAGATTCAAAACTTGGTTTTTTTATTAGAGGGTCAACCTATAATAAATGAAACTATCAACTATGTCATGCTCTAAAAAGTTGATTATGACAATTTTGTTTCTAAAATGCACTAAAAGTGGGTTATTAAGCAAAAACTAACGTCATTTATGGATTTTTACATTTTTTCCAAATTTAACCCTTTTCCCGGCTCCGTATCTTACCCCCTATTTAGACAATTTACAAACAGGAATACTGCATGTTGCAGCGAATTTTATGCTCTACAAAATGGTGAAAGTGCTTCTGTCTCTAAAACGCACTAAAAGTAGGTTATTAAGCAAAAACTAACGCCATTTGTAGATTTTTACATTTTTTCAAAATGTAACCCTATTTTCCTGGCTGCGTATCTTACCCCCTATTTGGACAATTTACAAACATGAATACAGCATGTTGTAAACAAATTTATGCTCTACAAAATGGTGAAGGTACTTTTGTCTCTAAAACACACTAAAAGTAGGTTATTAAGCAAAAACTAACGTCTTTAGTGGATTTTTGCATTTTTTGATAATTTTACCCTATTTTCCCGGCTCCGTATCTTACCCCCTATTTGGACAATTTACAAACCTGAATACTGCATGTTGTAGAGAATTTTATGTTCTACAAAACGGTTACAGTGCTTTTTTCTGTAAAATGCACTAAAATTGAGTTATTTAAGAAAAATCAAAAAAAGTGCCGAAAAATAGTGGTTTTTTCAATAATGTGAAAAACGCACAAGGTCTAGAAGATCGAAAACTTGGTTTTTTTATTAGAGGGTCAACCTATAATAAATGAAACTATCGACTATGTCATGCTCTAAAAAGTTGATTATGACAATTTTGTTTCTAAAATGCACTAAAAGTGGGTTATTAAGCAAAAACTAACGTCATTTATGGATTTTTACATTTATTCCAAATTTAACCCTTTTCCCGGCTCCGTATCTTACCCCCTATTTAGACAATTTACAAACAGGAATACTGCATGTTTCAGCGAATTTTATGCTCTACAAAATGGTGAAAGTGCTTTTGTCTCTAAAACACACTAAAAGTAGGTTATTAAGCAAAAACTAACGTCATTTGTAGATTTTTACATTTTTTCCAAATGTAACCCTATTTTCCCGGCTGCGTATCTTACCCCCTATTTGGACAATTTACAAACATGAATACTGCATGTTGTAAACAATTTTATGCTCTACAAAATGATGAAGGTGCTTTTGTCTCTAAAACGCACTAAAAGTAGGTTATTAAGCAAAAACTAACGTCTTTAGTGGATTTTTGCATTTTTTGCAAATTTTACCCTATTTTCCCGGCTCTGTATCTTACCCCCTATTTGGACAATTTACAAACCTGAATAATGCATGTTGTAGAGAATTTTATGCTCTACAAAATGGTTACAGTGCTTTTTTCTGTAAAATGCATTAAAATTGAGTTATTTAGGAAAAATCGAAAAAAGTGCCGAAAAATATTGGTTTTTTTCAATATTGTGAAAAACGCGCAAGGTCTAGAAGGTCGAAAACTTGGTTTTTTTATTAGAGGGACAACCTTTACAACATACCCAAAAATCGGAACTACCCGAATTTTTGTAAGGTAAAATGCTATTTCTACTGGACTATGTACCTCGTATGAATAATAATAAAAAATATATTGGAGAGTGTTTCACAACTAAAAATTAATACTCAATTTCTATAATTTAGCAGTTGAATGGAAAGCCTATTTAAAAATAAAACAATTTAAACAAATATTTTCATGCACAAACACTAAAAGTATAAACTGACACAGCAAATATTCTTCTTGC
The DNA here is from genome assembly GCA_963931845.1 of Maratus michaelseni. Lineage (NCBI taxonomy): Eukaryota > Metazoa > Arthropoda > Arachnida > Araneae > Salticidae > Maratus > Maratus michaelseni. The sequence goes on from OZ007595.1 coordinate 92,085,195, forward strand.
CGAAAAATGTATCTTAGTGTTTTTTGGCAGATTATGACATTTTGTTTTCAAAATTTATATCAAATCATATAAAAATATTTACAGATATTTCTACTACAAAAATTTTTGCGTACTTTTGGTGATAGTAAAAAATATATGTTTACTGTTTCTTTACATTTTTTGCACATTTCTTAGAATTTTTTAAACTTTTTCTTACAACTCTTACATAAAGTTTAATAATATTGAATGGAAAACATAAAATATAAATATTAAATTAATATATAAAGTTCTATCTAATTGAAATTAAGAGTATATTTTTAATTGCAAAGCATCAAACGGTACAACATCATATTCTTTAGAAAAGTTGAAATGCGATAAACTAATTCAGCGCCTATAGATTTTTACGCGAATCTTTAAATATACTTTATTAAAAGTGAGCTTTGGGACTAAAATTACAAATCATAAGATCATCTAATTTAGAAAGTACGAAACAATGTAATACAAAAGCTGGTATGTCCAGTCTAATTACAATTAAATGACTCAAGGATGAAGTCATTAAAGTAATTTAAAATCCATTAACGTCCTTATAGATAACCACTTTTGAATTATAGTTTGTTTTGGATAATACTACTTATTACAATGTGTTTTACTTATCCTCCGCCAACTACATCTTAAGGAACACTGTTTCATTAGATGAATATTTGTTTAAATAAAATATGGAAACTGAAAAAAAAGCTTATTTTTTGAAGAACAACAACAACAACTAAAAAAAAAATATTTAAATTAGTACATTTTAAAATGGCCTTTTCTAAATTTCAGATTATTACTTGCCCATCATACGTAGTAAAGGATAAGTCTTGTAATCGTTTTGAAAATCGAAAAACATTTGTTGACGGATTTACACGCTCCAGACACTGGAGATTCCGAAAAACATATTAAAAAAATGCCGTCCGTCTGTCTGTGAGTGTGTTTGTTTGTCTCTGTGTGTGGGTGTCTGTAAACAGTCTAACTCCCGAACAAATTGAGATAGAGACTTGAAATTTGGTAAGCACTTAGTATGTAATAATGGGAAGAAGCTTATTGAATTTCAGTAAACTCGATTATCCAGAACTATTTATTTCGGACTCTCGAAATATTCGTTCTCATAAAAGGTGCATAAAATTTTCGAAATTGTTTATTTTAAGGAGTGGATGTAAAAGGCAATAAAAAAACATAAGTTTTGCATAAAAAATGAAGTCGATCGGATAATGAGTTGCTGAGATATTTGTAATCATATTTTCCACACTCTTCTATTTTTCATGACACTGTATTTCATTCCAATTTCAATTCAAATATATATTTTAATTTGAAATGAGACGTTTAATCTGACGCAGTAAACCGTTAGTTATTATGATTAACATTTTTAGAGTTATGAGGATGTTTCTTTTACGCAATTCAGTAGTATAGCATTTAAAGTTTATGACGTCATCAAGCCACGATTTTATTCGAATTACAATGCATTTAAAAAATAGTTTACACAGTTTTATTCTCATATTTTATATTAGACATATCCATGATGGGTAAATATTACTTTTGCTTTAAACGACCAGTTTACTAATTTAGTTTTAACACTTTATAGCATAGCTAAAAAAGGTTTAGGACTTTGGTGCCTCTGTCTATCTAACCGTTCGCGCTCTAATTTCCATAAATAAATTACATTGCTTGGAAAGCCTTTATATACCTTGTTTTGCATATGTTGATTACGTTTTATATGTGTAAGTTACTTATGTTTTATTATAACGTATTCTCTATAGAAAATTATTTGATTGTTATTTATTGCTTGTTTATGGGAATAGACGAAAAATTCGTATATCTTTTTGCGTATGTGAGATAATTCTTTAAAATGTATTTTGATGACGTTATTCATATTGAATAAAAATAAAAATAAAAATATTACTACAATTTCCTGCGAAATTTTCTCTGTCAAAATTAATGCATTTAACATGTTTATTCATTTGCAGAGTCTTAGAGATTTTCTTGAAACAATATATTTTTATGTATAAACAATGCATATCTAAACTTATACCTAACTCAGAAACATTAATTTCACAGTGGTCTATTCTAATTTTATAAAAAAGCTAATATCTCTGTATAAACGCAGTTTTCAAAGAAGTTCTTAGATCAGTATAGTAAATCTTCAAAAGCTGCCCAAACCATTCGCGCCCAAACCTCTTTCAATTCAAATCAAATACATTCTCTACCTGAGATTTCAGATAGAAGTGGTACGTCAGTTGAAAGATGTTTATCTTGTCTTTCAATAGAAATCAATCAATGTCTTTCAATAGAATAGATCCCTACCATTTCTTATTTCTCTCTCAAGCTATAAGCTCACAAGTTTAGTCCTATGAAGTCCCTGACGATGGCTATAACATTTTATCCGAAACTGTTGGAATACTTTAGCTTTCAATTAAGTTTTAACGTTTCCATTTTACAATCTTTTAGGAAAGTACAAGTACAATTATGTACTGTTTATATTTTTAATCTGTACATAAACGACTAATTAAAAAATATATACTATATATACCTCCTTACATTAGCCGAAACAAAGGTGCGGTTTCCTAAAACCCAGGAACCACACTTACATGGTGCAATTCTTTCTTGAGTAATATGAAGTCATTTTTGCGGTTATAACTTTTACTTCCATTAGATTTATAATAAATATTTTACTACAGTGAAGTCTCTCTATAACGAACTTCTATATAACGAATTTTAGCAGGAACGATAACTTTTCCCCATGATTACATTTAAAATAATCTGCATATAGAGAAAGTTTTATCTCCATATAACGAATTTTTTCAGAAAATCTTCTTCATTTGTTCAGAAAAAGCTACAAAAATCACATGGAATTAATTTCCCTTTATTACTGGTTTATTTTTCAAAGCTGAGTACTTCTCTCTTATTCTTTATTTTGATTATCAAGTTCATTTTCACAAAGTTTTTGCTAAATTAGTTTATTTATCATTGGTGATCTTGAAAATGTTGCCGATTGTGCATACGAAACTGTTTATTAACAACTGTTTATTAGAAGGTATTTATAAGCCTTTATGTGTACTGTTATCACTTTAAGCATATACATTTTCACTTTAATGATAATAAGTGGTTTTCTTATATAATTCTTCATTCCTTGTTAAAAGAGTTTTTTCGAGGGTGTGACAGTTTTGAAATAAATACAACGAAACATTGCAGCGTTCTTCGACTGAAACAAATGTAAGTTTCCTTTATGTGTTAAACGAATTTATTTTCCGTTTTGAAACTGTTTAAATAATTAAACAAGAACGAAAAATCATGCTTGAAGCATAGATTATGTAACACTTTCCAACGCTTCCAAAATAATTTTACAAATCATTACCGTTTAATAAGCTGAAAGATAACATCTAAGTAAACATTTTGGAAAACGCAAAACATATTTAAAAACGTAATTTCAGGAATTTCCAACATATATTTCCAACATATACAGTATTCGGAAAAATATCCGAATACTTTTATTCAGCCCTGTATAGGATCTATATATTTGTATATATACTATATAAAATGCTAAATTTTAGTTTAGTTAGGAAACGCGTAGCACAGTTTAAAATTCTCCTTCTGGAGTTTCTGTCAATAAACGAAAATGTGTTCGCGAACTTTTGTGCTGCCCTGTATATGATCTACAGAATTTATATACACCAAGCAATAGACAAAAAGTGAGTTAAATTTAAAATCGCGTTCAGCAACTTAAAACGCACTTCCAGGAATTATTGTTAACAGACAGTAGAGAATTCTTTTGTGTGTCCATGTAAAATGAACGATGACTGCTATACACACAATAGTCTGTAGTAAGCCTCTTGTAATGCATTTTAGTGATATATATAAACTTCAATGCGTTTAAATAGTGAAACATTACTTAATTAAACCGCAAACGATTTTTCTCCATATACGTAATGTAACGGAATTATTTTGACTGTCCCTGTAAAGTAACTATAAGTGCTATGCACACCCTATTCCATATTAAGCTTCTTGTAATGCACCTTCGTGATATATATCAATTACAATGTGTTTAAAATTGTTTAACATCATTAAAATAAACCACAAATGATTTTCCCCCATAGACCGTAATGTAACGGAATTCTTTTGAGTGTCCCTGCAAAAAAACTATAAGAGGTACACACTTCCGTTAAAATAGGGAACATGCTATAGATAACGACAATAACATATAAAAATCGCAAGGCAATCCGAACATATTTATGGGAGTTAGAGCATGGACAGGCAGCCAAACGGCAGACGGCCAGACAAACCGAAGTCATAAACACTTTTCAACAAGGTTGGAAAGTGTTAAAAACACAATATCTGAGACGATATTCATAGTTAAGCATTTCGAAATCTTAATTAAACACCTCCAAAACAATTCTTTTTTTTTTTTAATTTACACATTAAATAGAAATGTTTTCGTTATACTCTGTATAATGCATTTTTCTTTATAATGAATTGTTTGACTGAAACAATAGATTTCATTATACAGAGACTGTATCTCATTTTTGTTTCCTTTACGAAATTATTTTTTTAAAATTCATATATTTTTTTTCTTTCTGAACGTTAACTGTAATCTAAATTCATAATGTAGCAATGCCCGTGTTTTCTTCAACAGAAATGAAAAAAAAAACGTATGCAACTCTTAACTAAATTTATTAAATTATAATCTTTTATTCAAAATATCATGTGCGTCATTTTATTTTGTTACTTATCTTCTTGTTTTGAGAAATAATCTACTTCTTATTTCAATTCGAAATCTTTTCTTATGAATATAAGTTTTGCTCCATTTGCCTGCATTTAAGGAATTTCTTTTTTATTCAGAAATTCCAAAAGAAGAATTTTTACTTTATGTAATCACGAAACATCTGTCATTAAATAAATTAAAATTTACTATTCAGAATTTCTGGTATGAATCAAGAGTTTCTGAATAAAACAGAGATTCCGGAAATGCGCGTATTTATGAACTAATGATGCAAATGGGTCTATAAGTCTATTTGGAACTCTATGTTAGAAATTTCAACCAGCATTAGTAATTGTACAGTTGAAAATAACATTTGTCCACTTGTTTATCAATTTACTACAGTGTAATAATCATTGTAATAGTAAGTAAAAATACTTTCTCCAAAAAGGACATTTATTTTTAAAGGTTATTTTTAGTCGGAATGATCCGCAGTAAATAACAAAAAAACCTCTCTAACTGACAATTTTCAAAGTAAAAAAAAGGCTTTATAAATGTATATTTTAAAGCATGCAGTACCCAGTTCTGTAGAGTTATATGAAGATAGAGATTCTTCAAAAGCTGTCAAATACATTCGCGTTTCCGCCCTTTTAAATTCAAATCAGAAACATTCTCTACATGAGATTTAAGATATAAGCGCTACGATAGTTGAAAGATTTTGATTGAGGCTTGCAACAATAACAAGTCGAAGTAAAGTAATATCATTCTAATTATTTTTTTCTTCTCAAGTCAAATACTTTCAGGAAAACGGTGGTGCAACTAAGCTAAGGTATTAAAATTAAAAATTGTAATAGCGATTTTACAAATTACACGTGTATCCAAACATGTATAAAACATAAAAACAGATTTTCTTGAAACAATATATTTTTATGTATAAACAATTGTATGATTTTTAAGTAACTATTCTTAACGATAGATGGCAGCACTATGAAATGGCAGCTATTTAAAAGGACTTTACAAACTGAGATTATTACATCATAAAATGACTAAAAAACATTCTAAAAACTTTATTAAATTTCCACAACCTTATTATTATTGTGCTTTAAATATTCTGTTATTATTTGTTAGATATGTTATTAATTCTCTTTCATTCTTTTTTTTATTAGATTTTGTATTTAGTGCGAGCTGCGATTCTGCAGGACAGTCATGTAAACATTCTATTTGATTTTCTGAACGTAAAGCACGGAGAAAGAACCTGGAGGGGAAACTAGAATAGGCGATGATATCGAAAATGCAAGTCAGATTTTTTTAACGAAAGAGGGCGCTGTAAAATTTTGGCGGCTGTCTTTAATCAGAATCTCATTAGATTACATGTTAAATTCTGAAAGTATTTTACTCGATTATTTTTAATTATAGCAATTATATGTCATAAATTTAAGATGGGGTATAAATGTTTTATTCCGGGATGTAAATCGGGCTATGATGATGAGATAAAAAAAAAAGAAAAATCGAAGGGGAAAAATTTAAGTATGTTTAGAACTCCAAAGGTGAGTGCTTTATATGATACTTTAATATATTATACTAAAAAGTATTTGGGGGCTTCATTCAGAAGTGCAAATGCAAGAACTCATTTAAATATACATATATATTTGCCTCTCTCATAAGTGTAATTTAAAAACTTAATTTCATTACTTGGCTGTTCAATTAAATCAAAAAAATTTATTGATTGTAAATTAGGAAAAAGAACTAATTTAAATAACAAATTTAATATTCACAAAGAAAAAAAGATTTAAGTATATATTGTTTTTAATAACTGTATACTTTTCAAATTGTAAGGTAAGTATGTTACCTGTTCTATCTGTAGCAGTGTATAAGTGTGTATGAAAGAGGAAGCATTTATGTATGATAAAAAAAAAAAAAAAAAGTTTTTGGACCATTCATAACTAACATTATATTAAAGTCACAATTTACGATTCTTGCAAAAATTAGTTAATAGACCCTATTATTTATTCAAGTTTTATTTCCCAAATAATTAAGATAAAAATTTGTTTTTAAATGTACATTATTAATTGCATAGATATAAAAAGTTATGAGTTATTAAATTATTCAAAGGTTATCGATATATAAGCAAGATTAAAACTTCTTTCAGAAAATTTGAATAATACTTTTAATCTCTAAAAATTATACGTCCATTCCGTATTTCTTCGCAGTACAATATCCGTGATATTTATTTTTAAATGACTATTCAGATGTTTTTGTCAGGATGAACTCTTATTTAAAGAGTTATAAAAAGCAATCGAAACGCCAAATATTTATTAAAATATATGCATGTTGAGAAGAAAACCTTATTTAATGAAATCTCTACTTATTTGACTTTTTTAAAGTTCAAATTTTCAATCAAAAACATTTAAAAAATGAATGCTTTTCGCATTGAAAAGCATTGCAGAAGTAGGCTAAGACAGCCGTCAGTTTACCGTAGCGCCATCTATGAGGAGAAAAACTGTATTGTAAAATTTCAACGTTACTTTCCCCTCCATCTATCTTCCTCCGTGACGTAAAGGTTCTATTCTGTTTTAGATTCTTAATTCAAAGTGTGTAGTAATTTAATTCAATTCAAAGTCGTATTCTGTGATTAAAATGTGAAAAAATATCAACTTCTCAGGTATTAATTTATCGTGAAATTATTCTTCAATAATTACGATTTAATTTACAGCATTCTTCATAGAAAATTCTACTGGGCCTTTTTAAAGGAAAATCTTCTGGTCTTCAATTCGAGGTTCTAAACAAGAAGTTAAGATTCGATCAATGAAATATAATTTCATAGAATTTCATCTAAGTGAATCTTAATAAATTCAACGTATACTAGCAGTCAACACCCCCCTATGTGTTAATTCATGATTATACTATTCAATGGAGGGAGAAAGAAATTCAGGAATGGAATCTGAGCATGACAAATATTCAGGTACGTAGATATTCTTTTATTTATTTATAGATTTAAATATCAACTGTAATAATTCTGGAATCTAAATATTCTACATAAAAGTTGTTGGTCCGTCGAGATCTCGGAGTTCGGCTGGTGATTATTCAATTACATCTTATTCAAAATTATAATAATGACGAAAACGAAAGCGGAAATCGCTTCGGAATCCAAATTTAATTTTACCGTAAAAGAAATAAAAAGATATAGGGATCAGGTATCCGATGCGATTGAAAAAGATAATTTGCAGTTATTGGAGAAATTGAAATCGGAACTTAATAATTTAGAAAGTGATTTGAAAAAATCATATTTTGGTATAGCTGAAGAAACAATTGAAACTCTTTACGATTCATTTACTTCTGCTAAAGACTTAGTTGTAGAAGATATAGTGAAAATTGATCAGTTTATTGCAACTAAGAACGAAAGTAAAAAAACCCGATGTGATGCAGATGAGAATAGTTCTATTAGGGAAAATTCAATAAAATTACCTAAATTCCAATTGCCCATATTTTATGGTGATATGAGTCACTGGATTACATTTAAAGAGACATTTTTGACTTCTATTCATAAAAATGAAGCGCTTTCCGATCAATTAAAATTTTCGTATTTAATTGCGAGTGTCAAAAATTATCCTGCTAAATTAATTTCAGGATTTTCTATTTCAGGTGAGAATTATAAACAAGCATGGGAAACGCTAGTTAACAGATATGATAACCGTAGAAATTTAGCATATTCGCTATTGTCAAAATTTATTAATGCTAAACCATTAAAATCGCCCACGCAGAAACAATTCTAGAATTACTGGATAATTGCAATGAAGTGATTAGAAATTTGAAATCTCTAAAATTTGAATTTAACGAATTTGTTGATTTAATTTTGGTTTATATTGTTCAAACTAAATTCGATGACTCATTAAGAAAACAATGGGAATTATCATTAAATAAAGATATTTTTCCAACATACGATATGTTAGTGACATTTTTAGAAAGACATGCACGCAGTTTGCAAGGTTGTAATGCTGAATTTATTAAGTATGAAACTAAACCTAATTATAAATTTGATTTTAAATCTCAACAAGGTCCAAAGAAATCTCTTTCAAATGCAGTTGTCATGGACAATGGGAACAAATCTTTAAAGCCCTTATGTCCAAAATGCAATGAAGGGCATGCACTTTACAAATGCCCAGAAATTCAAAATTTAACGGTTGATCAACGATGGCAGTTAGTAAAAGCAAAAAAACTATGTACGAACTGTTTAAGAGCTAATCATTTTGTTGCTAATTGTCTGATTAGCACTAATTGTAAATATTGTAAGGCTAAGCATCATTCAATTCTGCATCACGAACAGTCTAATTCTGCATCACAGAATTCTTTTAGACCGCAAGAGCGGGTTACAAATCAAAATAGTGGAAGTAATTCAAATGCACAAGTGGATGAATCCAATTGTTTAAGCAGTCAAACTTTGACTGAAAATTCCCAAACATTACTGGCTACTGCCATTATACATGTAAAATACAAAACAGGAAAATTTATTCCTTGTAGGGCTATGATTGACAGCGCTTCTCAAAAGAGTTTGATTTTAAAATCGTGTTGTAGAAAGCTAGGCCTTCCCTTGAGATCTACAATTCATAAAATATCAGGAATAAACAATTTGGTCGCAGAGACAGCTCTTCAGGAAGTTTCTTTAACATTTTCTCCGCATTTTAATAACGAAACTTTTCAGTTAGATGCTTTAGTTGTTAATCAGATCACAACAAATTTACCGAACTTTCTGATTACTAATAAGTATTGGCCTCATATTGAAGGATTAAATCTGGCGGATCCCAATTTCCATGTGTCCGATTCCATTGATGTACTCATAGGTGCAGATTTGTTTGCTAACATAATAATCGGAGAGTCCATTCTAGGTCCTAAGGGAACACCGAGTGCTGTTAATACGAAACTGGGTTGGATATTATCTGGAGTAATTTATTCGAATCATTCTAATCATAATTCTTCTGTTAGTTGTCATGTTACGACGCGAATAAATTCTCAGTTACAAAAATTTTGGGAACTCGAATCAATTCCTAGTTATGATCCAGTTTCACTAGTAGAAGATAATTATATAAAAACAGTATCACGCACGGAATCAGGAAGATATATCGTGGATCTTCCATTTAAATCTAAACCTGTTCTCGGAAATTCTAAATCTCAAGCTTTAAAGCGTTTCAATTCCTTAGAAAATAAACTTCAAGGAAATTCCGTACTTAAGGAACAATATTCTTCATTCATGAAAGAGTATATTGATTTGGGACACATGGAACTCGTTCCCGCCGCAGAAATTTCAAATCCAGATCATTTTTATCTCCCCCACCACGGGGTAATAAAAGAGGATAGTTGTACAACTCGACTTCGGGTAGTATTCGATGCATCCGCAATTGGTTCAGAAGGTCGCTCTTTAAATGATTATTTGGAGATAGGGCCGAAATTACAACCGGATATTTTTCAGTTATTATTAAAATTCAGAATGCATCCAATAAGCTTTAGTGCGGACATCGAAAAAATGTTCAGGCAAATTCTTATCAATCCAAAACATGTAGATTATCAACGTATTTTATGGCGGTTCGATCCTAAAGAAAACATTCAAACCTATCGGTTGTTAACAGTAACCTATGGCACTGCTTGTGCGCCATTTTTGGCAATTAGAACTTTAAATCAGTTAGCAATAGATAACGAACAAACTTTTGAAAAGGCTTCTAAAATTATTCGCGACAATATCTACGTCGATGATTTGTTGTCGGGTTCAGATTCCAAAAAAAATGCTCAATCATTAATTACGGAACTCATTAATGTCATGAAAGGCGGAGGTTTTAATTTACGAAAGTGGACTTCAAATGAGCCTGAAGTACTCGCTCATTTACCAGATGAACTTAAAGCTTCAGCTCAGACTGTAATCAAAGAAGATGAAGCTGTTAAAATTCTGGGCTTATTCTGGGATTCATCTAATGATATGCTCAAAGTAAAACTTAGTAAATTCAAAGACATTAAAACTAAACGAGATCTTCTATCCGTGATCTCCACAATTTTCGATCCTTTAGGTTTCCTCTCCCCTATAACTATCAGCTTGAAAATCATGATACAAAACCTCTGGAAGGAAAAAATCTCTTGGGATGAGGAAATCCCAAATTCAATCTTAGTGAGTTGGAATCAATTTTTGGCAGAAATTCATTATTTAGAAACTATTGAAATTCCTCGGTATAGTACTTCCTACCATAAAAAGGATTGTGAAATTCAGTTTAATCATAAGATGTGGTGGCATGGTCCTCCATGGCTGTCACCAAAAGAGCCAATTCCAATCCCCTTATACAGTCCTATCGTTGAATTAGATCAACAAGCTAACTCTGTCAGTAACATAACAAAAATAAATGTCTTACCAGACTTCATTCTAAAATTCTCAAGCTTTAATAGATTAGTACGCGTAATAGGATGGTGTTTGCGATTTATTCATAATGCAAGACAGAATTCTACAAGAAAGAGCGGAAATCTAAGTGCACAAGAAATATCTAGTTCTATCATTTCTATAGTGAGATTAATTCAAAATTATGAATTTCATGCAGAAATTAAATTTTTAAAAGAAAATAAATCCTTGCCAAGCAATAGCAAATTGCTATCGTTAAATGTCTTCTTAGATTCAGCTGACATATTAAGAGTGGGTGGTCGTTTATCGCAACATGAAACATTCAATTTTGGCAGAAAGTATCCTATTCTTCTTCCTAAAAACAGTCTTATAACTAAATTGTTAATAAAGGATATACACGAAAGAAATTTACATGCAGGTACACAGTTAGTGCTTTCTACAATTCGCCAAAACTGGTTTGTAGATGGTCGTTCGACAGTCCGACAAGAGCTCCATAAATGTGTACTTTGTAAATGCCTTAAGGCACAAGCCTGCCAACAAATGATGGGAAACCTTCCCGTTGAAAGAATAACTCCAATTCGTTCATTCCTCAAGGTGGGCTTAGACTTTGCTGGTCCTTTTTTGACCAAACCAAATATGCTAAGAACAAAAATCAAGCTAAAATCTTATATCGCAGCTTTCGTTTGCATGTGCACGAAAGCAGTTCACCTTGAGGTGGTATCCAACTTATCTGTACAAGCCTTGCTAGCAGCATTCAAACGCTTCATTGCACGCAGAGGTTTGCCCTCTGATATATTCTCTGATAATGCAAAAAATTTTATTGGTCTGTCCAATCAATTAAAACAGCTTTTTAAATACTTGAGGGAAAAAGACTTTCAAGAATTTCTCTCCACCCAAAAAATTAATTGGAATTTCATACCTCCATATGCACCACACTTTGGTGGTCTATGGGAAGCAGCTGTGAAACTAAATAAAACTCATCTTGTGAGAGCTTGTAAATCAAGCGTACTCAATTTTGAAGAGCTCACTACTTTACTTTGCCAGATAGAAAGCTGCATAAATTCCAGACCATTAACGCCTATGTCTTCAGATCCTTCTGATCCTCGTGCCTTAACGCCGGGTCATTTTCTAATTGGAGCACCTCTTCTTGACATTCCAGAATCACCGAATCATCCTAAAATTTCGTTAAATGCTCGCTGGCGTTTAATAGAGAAAGTAAAAAATCAATTTTGGGACAGGTGGTCCAGCGAATATTTGCAACATCTTCAACAACGTCCAAAATGGACTACTCCACGTGCAAATCTTCGAGAAGGTGATTTGGTAATAGTTCACGAACGTTTACAGCCCATGAAATGGAAATTGGGTCGAATTCTAAAGACTTATCCTGGAACAGATAATCTTGTGCGGGTTGTCCTGATTAAGACAGTTGACGATGACATCAAGCGTCCTATATCAAAGGTGTCCCCTCTCCTGCCGGGGGCGGAGGATGTATGATTTTTAAGTAACTATTCTTAACGATAGATGGCAGCACTATGAAATGGCAGCTATTTAAAAGGACTTTACAAACTGAGATTATTACATCATAAAATGACTAAAAAACATTCTAAAAACTTTATTAAATTTCCACAACCTTATTATTATTGTGCTTTAAATATTCTGTTATTATTTGTTAGATATGTTATTAATTCTCTTTCATTCTTTTTTTTATTAGATTTTGTATTTAGTGCGAGCTGCGATTCTGCAGGACAGTCATGTAAACATTCTATTTGATTTTCTGAACGTAAAGGTTCTATTCTGTTTTAGATTCTTAATTCAAAGTGTGTAGTAATTTAATTCAATTCAAAGTCGTATTCTGTGATTAAAATGTGAAAAAATATCAACTTCTCAGGTATTAATTTATCGTGAAATTATTCTTCAATAATTACGATTTAATTTACAGCATTCTTCATAGAAAATTCTACTGGGCCTTTTTAAAGGAAAATCTTCTGGTCTTCAATTCGAGGTTCTAAACAAGAAGTTAAGTTTCGATCAATGAAATATAATTTCATAGAATTTCATCTAAGTGAATCTTAATAAATTCAACGTGTACTAGCAGTCAACACCCCCCTATGTGTTAATTCATGATTATACTATTCAATGGAGGGAGAAAGAAATTCAGGAATGGAATCTGAGCATGACAAATATTCAGGTACGTAGATATTCTTTTATTTATTTATAGATTTAAATCTCAACTGTAATAATTCTGGAATCTAAATATTCTACAACAATGCATATCTAAACTTATACCTAACTCAGAAACATTAATTTCACAGTGGTCTATTCTAATTTTATAAAAAAGCTAATATCTCTGTATAAACGCAGTTTTCAAAGAAGTTCTTAGATCAGTATAGTAAATCTTCAAAAGCTGTCCAAACCACTCGCGCCCAAAACTCTTTCAATTCAAATCAAATACATTCTCTACCTGAGAGTTCAGATAGAAGTGGCGGTACGTCAGTTGAAAGACGTTTATCTTGTCTTTCAATAGAAATCAATCAATGTCTTTCAATAGAATAGATCCCTACCATTTCTTATTTCTCTCTCAAGCTATAAGCTCACAAGTTTAGTCCTATGAAGTCCCTGACGATGGCTATAACATTTTATCCGAAACTGTTGGAATACTTTATCTTTCAATTAAGTTTTAACGTTTCCATTTTACGAACTTTTAGGAAAGTACAAGTACAATTATTTACTGTTTATATTTTTAATCTGTACATAAACGACTAATTAAAAATATATATACTATATAAACCTCCTTACATTAGCCGAAACAAAGGTGCGGTTTCCTAAAACCCAGGAACAAGTTACAACAGTGCAATTCTTGCACATGGTGCAATTCTTTCTTGAGTAATATGAAGTCATTTTTGCGGTTATAACTTTTACTTCCATTAGATTTATAATAAATATTTTACTACAGTGAAGTCTCTCTATAACGAATTTTAGGAACGATAACTTTTCCTCATGATTACATTTAAAATAATCTGCATATAGCGAAAGTTTTATCTCCATATAACGAATTTTTTCAGAAAATCTTCTTTATTTGTTCAGAAAAAGCTACAAAAATCACATGGAATTAATTTCCCTTTATTACTGGTTTATTTTTCAAAGCTGAGTACTTCTCTCTTATTCTTTATTTTGATTATCAAGTTCATTTTCACAAAGTTTTTGCTAAATTAGTTTATTTATCATTGGTGATCTTGAAAATGTTGCCGATTGTGCATACGAAACTGTTTATTAACAACTGTTTATTAGAAGGTATTAATAAGCCTTTATGTGTACTGTTATCACTTTAAGCATATACATTTTCACTTTAATGATAATAAGTGGTTTTCTTATATAATTCTTCATTCCTTGTTAAAAGAGTTTTTACGAGGGTGTGACAGTTTTGAAATAAATACAACGAAACATTGCAGCGTTCTTCGACTGAAACAAATGTAAGTTTCCTTTATGTGTTAAACGAATTTATTTTCCGTTTTGAAACTGTTTAAATAATTAAACAAGAACGAAAAATCATGCCTCAAGCATAGATTATGTAACACTTTCCAACGCTTCCAAAATAATTTTACAAATCATTACCGTTTAATAAGCTGAAAGATAACATCTAAGTAAACATTTTGGAAAACGCAAAACATATTTAAAAACGTAATTTCAGGAATTTCCAACATATATTTCCAACATATACAATATTCGGAAAAATATCCGAATATTTTTATTCAGCCCTGTATAGGATCTATATATTTGTATATATACTATATAGAATGCTAAATTTTAGTTAGGTTAGGAAACGTGTAGCACAGTTTAAAATTCTCCTTCTGGAGTTTCTGTCAATAAACGGAAATGTGTTCGCGAACTTTTGTGCTGCCCTGTATATGATCTGCAGAATTTATATACACCAAGCAATAGACAAAAAGTGAGTTAAATTTAAAATCGCGTTCAGCAACTTAAAACGCACTTCCAGGAATTATTGTTAACAGACAGTAGAGAATTCTTTTGTGTGTCCATGTAAAATGAACGATGACTGCTGTACACACAATAGTCTGTAGTAAGCCTCTTGTAAGGCATTTTAGTGATATATATAAATTTCAATGCGTTTAAATAGTGAAACATTACTTAATTAAACCGCAAACGATTTTTCTCCATAGACGTAATGTAACGGAATTCTTTTGACTGTCCCTGTAAAGTAACTATAAGTGCTATGCACACCCTATTCCATATTAAGCTTCTTGTAATGCACCTTCGTGATATATATCAATTACAATGTGTTTAAAATTGTTTAACATCATTAAAATAAACCGCAAATGATTTTCCCCATAGACCGTAATGTAACGGAATTCTTTTGAGTGTCTCTGTAAAAAAACTATAAGAGGTACACACTTCAGTTGAAATAGGGAACATGCTATAGATAACGACAATAACATATAAAAATCGCAAGGCAATCCGAGCATATTTACGGGAGTTAGAGCATGGACAGACAGCCAAACGGCAGACGGCCAGACAAACTGAAGTCATAAACACTTTTCAACAAGGTTGGAAAGTGTTAAAAACACAATATCTGAGACGATATTCATAGTTAAACATTTCGAAATCTTAATTAAACACCTCCAAAACAATTCTTTTTTTTTAATTTACACATTAAATAGAAATGTTTTCGTTATACTCTGTATAATGAATTTTTCTTTATAATCAATTGTTTGACTGAAACAATAGATTTCATTATACAGAGACTGTATCTTATTTTTGTGTCCTATACGAAATTATTTTTTTAAAATTCATATCTTTTTTTCTTACTGAACGTTAACTGTAAGCCAAATTCATAATGTAGCAATGCCCGTGTTTTCTTCAACAGAAATGAAAAAAAAAAAACGAATGCAACTCCTAACTAAATTTATTAAATTATAATCTTTTATTCAAAATATCATGTGTGTCATTTTATTTAGTTACTTATCTTCTTGTTTTGGGAAATAATCTACTTCTTATTTCAATTCGAAATCTTTTCTTATGAATATAAGTTTTGCTCCATTTGCCTGCATTTAAGGAATTTCTTTTTTATTCAGAAATTCCAAAAGAAGAATTTTTACTTTATGTAATCACGAAACATCTGTCATTAAATAAATTAAAATTTACTATTCAGAATTTCTGGTATGAATCAAGAGTTTCTGAATAAAACAGAGATTCCGGAAATGCACGTATTTATGAACTAATGATGCAAATGGGTCTATAAATCTATTTCGAACTCTATGTTAGAAATTTCAACCAGCATTAGTAATTGTACAGTTGAAAATAACATTTGTCCACTTGTTTATCAATTTACTACAGTGTAATAATCATTGTAGTAGTAAGTAAAAATACTTTCTCCAAAAAGGACATTTATTTTTAAAGGTTATTTTTAGTCGGAATGATCCGCAGTAAATAACAAAAAAACCTCTCTAACTGACAATTTTCAAAGTAAAAAAAAAGGCTTTATAAATGTAGATTTTAAAGCATGCAGTACCCAGTTCTGTAGAGTTATATGAAGATAGAGATTCTTCAAAAGCTGTCAAATACATTCGCGTTTCCGCCCTTTTAAATTCAAATCAGAAACATTCTCTACATGAGATTTAAGATATAAGCGCTATGATAGTTGACAGATTTTGATTGAGTCTTGCAACAATAACAAGTCGAAGTCAAGTAATATCATTCTAATAATTTTTTTCTTCTCAAGTCAAATACTTTCAGGAAAACGGTGGTGCAACTAAGCTAAGGTATTAAATTAAAAAGTGTAATAGCGATTTTACAAATTACACGTGTATCCAAACATGAATAAAACATAAAAACAGATTTTCTTGAAACAATGTATTTTTATGTATAAACAATGCATATCTAAACTTATACCTAACTCAGAAACATTAATTTCACAGTGGTCTATTCTAATTTTATAAAAAAGCTAATATCTCTGTATAAACGCATAGTTTTCAAAGAAGTTCTTAGATCAGTATAGTAAATCTTCAAAAGCTGTCCAAACCATTCGCGCACAAACCTCTTTCAATTCAAATCAAATACATTCTCTACCTGAGATTTCAGATAGAAGTGGTACGTCAGTTGAAAGATGTTTATCTTGTCTTTCAATAGAAATAAAGAGAAATAAAATAATTTTATTCTCTTTTAGGATATTTTAATGTGAAATATTTCCAATTTCATAAAATTGATGGTATAATGAGTTGTAGCTGAATAAAATGATTATGTAAACATTGCACAGCCTGTGAATGCATTTTTGTATAAGAATAGCACGTATAATCATGATCATATAAACGTTTCATTTAAAAAACTTTAAAAAATTCTGATTATTTTTTTATATAACATGTAGGGTTTTCATTAAAACTTAACGCTACTTTCAGAAAACTTGAAAAAATATTAAGAGAAAGATTATACTGTAATTAGATATTGAATACATTGTATATGTGACAAAATATAACCATTTATTCGAAATAAATTTTAACTGCCCATGGGGACACCATCGTAGTAATCCAAGCTAATAAAGCCAAGCATTTTTTATGCAAATTTAATAGAAATAAAATTCATAGAATGCACAACCCACTTGGCGAAACAAAACAATTGAAAATCACATAATTTATTGTCATGAAATAGAGGATTCAACAAATAAATTGCATACCCAAAAAGATACACAATAAAAAAAAAATGTAATTCATAGATATAGTATAGGGGAATAAAATAAGTGAGAATAAATGTCTAATAGGTATACAGAAATAGGAAAAAATACACTCCTTGCCAAATTCTTTAAAACATGTTTTTCGGTTGGAATACAATGGTTTAAACAAGTAAAATACACCAAAACGTTAAGGTGATAGTTAATTTTACACATAATTTAATTGTAGTATAAAGATGAAAAATAATTTTTAAAAGAAGCAGTATAAACAAAAATACAATAATTACGGCTAAACGTTTAATATACAGTTATTCATTAGCGATTACTACTAATTATTTAAGTTTTCAAACATACTTAGAATCATAAAAATAATTCACATCTGAAATCTAAAATTATATATTACTAGGGGGCCTACCCCCTGCGAGCTACGCTCGCCAACCCCCGCTCAGACTTCGAAGCATCTGAAAACATGACAGCGTGCTTTGTTTTTAAAATATTGGTAAATCTGTAATTGGGTTGCCATGCTTTTAACGTTTTAATGGGGCATTTTTTGATTACCATTGCCTCATACACAGCTGTTGCGACAACTGACGACTGTTTTCGGGATTGATAAGTAAAATCAATTACAACTTGAAAGCCAGCTTGTATAAAATGGTTAGGTTTAAATTGTGGCTACCTCTCGGAATTTTTTAACAACGATCTGTATTCTATTCTTCCTTTGCGTTTAAGGATGAGAAAAATTCCATCTGCTTGTGAATAACATTAAGAACCACGGTATTGAAAAGTACTGTTATAGACATTTTCAGTAACAGGTTTTAATTTTCTCTCTATTTTAGTGCACCATCATGCACATTTTCATGTTATTTTAAATATGTAAATTATTTATTTTAATTAATATGTATATACGAATTTTCTAATAATTATTTATCATACAAAATTAATTAAATATTTTGTGCATGCATGCCTGCATTTATTCGGCATCAATTGATGACATATTTAAACAAATTTGCTATCCGCGATAATTTTACACCTTGTTATGTCACTTGAATATTGTCCATAAGAAAATCGGGTACTTTTCCAGAATAGGATCCTTTGCTTTTAGGTTTGGCGTAATTCGAGCTTTGAAAAGGGATAGATTCGTTACCAAAAGTTATGAAAACAAACCCAATGAGCTTTTGGTGCTTTTCTATTATAGGGGTCTTGACACTTTTTTAAAAAGTTTGGCGCAATTCGGGCATCAGAAAGTGAGATTTGGTGCCAAATGACATAAACAGCCATGGAAACAAATTCGACGATTTTTTTGGTTTATATGCGTATTTTAATTATACGTATATTATTATTGTTTTTTCTATACAAATTACTTCTGATTATATATAAAACTAGGGGGCCTACCCCCTGCGAGCTACGCTCGCCAACCCCCGCTCAGACTTCGAGGCCTCTAAAAACATGACAGCGTGCTTCGTTTTAAAAATATTGGTAAATCTGTAATTGGGTTGCCATGCTTTTAACGTTTTAATGCGGCATTTTTTTTATTATCATGGCCTCATACACAGCTGTTGCGACAACTGACGACTGTTTTTGGGATTGGTAAGTAAAATCAATTACACCTTGAAAACCAGCTTGTATAAAATGGTTAGGTTTAAATTGTGGCTACCTCTCGCACTTTTATAACAACGATCTGTATTCTATTCTTCCTTTGCGTTTAAGGATGAGAAAAATTCCATCTGATTGTGAATAACATTAAGAACCACGGTATTGAAAAATACTATGTTATAGACAGTTTCAGTAACAGGTTTTAATTTTCTCTGTATTTTAGTGCACCATCATGCATATTTTCATGTTATTTTAAATATGTAAATTATTTATTTTAATTAATATGTATATACGAATTTTCTAATAATTATTTATCATACAAAATTAATTAAATATTTTGTGCATGCATGCCTGCATTTATTCGGCATCAATTGATGAGATATTTAAACAAATTCGCTATCCGCGATAATTTTACACCATGTTATGTCACTTGAATACTGTCCATAAGAAAATCGGGTACTTTTCCATTATAGGATCCTTTGCTTTTAGGTTTGTCGTAATTCGAGTTTCAAAAACGAATAGATTCGTTAATATACATGTATTTGTTGCCAAAAGTTATGAAAACAAACCCAATGAACTTATGGTGATTTTCTATAATAGGGGTCTTGAAGCTTTTTTAAAAAGCTTGGCGCAATTCGGGCATCAGAAAGTGAGATTTGGTGCCAAATTACATAAACAGCCATGGAAACAAATTCGACGATTTTTTTTGTTTATATGCGTATTTTAATTATACGTATATTATTATTGTTTTTTCTATACAAATTACTTCTGATTATATATAAAATAGGATAAATGACATTTTACGCTAAACAAATTCTATAAATATTGAAAAAATTCTTCTGTATACGAAATGACAAAGTAAATAGGTTGACAGAAAGTATGTTGCCAAATTTCCTTTTCCGCCAAGGCTATTTTCTCTGTTTCGTCAAGGCCCCATATACTG
Source organism: Maratus michaelseni (assembly GCA_963931845.1). Lineage (NCBI taxonomy): Eukaryota > Metazoa > Arthropoda > Arachnida > Araneae > Salticidae > Maratus > Maratus michaelseni. The sequence goes on from OZ007595.1 coordinate 92,105,488, forward strand.
GAAAAGCACCGAACTTTTATGCTTGTTTATACATGTATTTATATGTATATATACAATTTATTTATAATTGTATTTCAATTTACCTCTTTTTGTACATAAAAATAGATAAATGGCTTCTTTATATTAAATAAATTGTATAAACATAAATGACGTATTTACATAAATGACGTCATTTGGACGAATTTATTCAAAATATTTTCAGTTTATAAATTAAATTAAATGCTGACAGACGATTGAATCCTGAAGATAGAAATATGATTTTTTTTTTCAAATTTTCGTGAAAAACATAATTTAATCACAATCTTGTCTTCATTATCGATTGAAATAAAAGATAAATTCAATTTCAATTTGAAAATGGCGAATAAAAATAAATCAATAATCCCTATCGGAATCCTTTTTTATTTTTTTCCCTTTTGTGTCACAAAAAAACTGAGTAATTAGTTGCCATCATTACAGAAATGTCATTAAAATTAGAAAAAAATTAATATCTCGAAAACTAATTCCAATTTCAAAATTCTATTACCAGTTTTGACATCCGCGTATTTTTATTGACAATTGGTATTAATTTCACCATCAAGCGTTTAATATTTTATTAAAAATAGCCCTGAAACATAATCAGTCGTTTAATCAGTCGTTTCATAAAATCGTTTCATAAATTCGTTTCATAAAATCGTTTCACAAATTCGTTTCATTAGGATTTTATAGATATAGGGTAGATAGGATAAATGACATTTTACGCTAAACAAATTGTATAAATATTTTTTTGCTCCTTTCTTTTGCGTTTACATAAATGACGTCATTTGGACGAATTTATTCAAAATATTTTCAGTTTATAAATTAAATTAAATGCTGACAGACGTTTGAATCCTGACGATAGAAATGTGATTTTTTTTTTCAAATTTTCCTGAAAAACATAATTTAATCACAATCTTGTCTTCATTATCGATTGAAATAAAAGATAAATTCAATTTCAATTTGAAAATGACGAATAAAAAGAAATCAATAATCCCTATCGGTATCCTTTTCAATTTTTTCCCCTTTTTTGTCACAAAAAAACTGAGTAATTAGTTGCCATCATTACAGAAATGTCATTAAAATTAGAAAAAAATTAATATCTCGAAAACTAATTCCAATTTCAAAATTCTATTACCAGGTTTGACATCCGCGGATTTTTATGGACAATTGGTATTAATTTCACCATCAAGCGTTTAATATTTTATTAAAAATAGCCCTGAAACATAATCAGTCGTTTAATCAGTCGTTTCATAAAATCGTTTCATAAATTCGTTTCATAAAATCGTTTCACAAATTCGTTTCATTAGGATTTTATATATATAGGGTAGATTTAGCCCCACCAGCGGCAGAGAGGTTCTGCTGTCAAAGCTCGTAGACCCGTGGTAGTAGGTTTAACACAATTGATCCCATCGGTCTAACAGTTCAGAGTTTACCGTGGTTATCTTCGGAACTTGGGTAACTTAGCAGGTTAAGTGTCCTCAGAACGACCCGCACAAAAGACACCACCTCCCCTCGGTCTATATCCATCGCTTAGATAATCAGCCGTAATAAACAACACCAAAACGTATATTATTTAAGTATAAAACACACAATCTCTTTATTAAATAACCATAAAATTTACACTGGCGAGAAAAATTAATGGAACAACTATAAAAACTCATCAAACTTGGATAATTTTGCAGATAAGGACATGAAACTAGCACAATATCTTTATTTTGTCATGCCTGATATATATTCAAAATGCAGAACTGCCTAGTTCTGAAAAAAAAATTACATAAAAGCATAGGAATGTGTGATATAAGAGAAGATAAGGAAATTGAACTGTTACAAAATTTTAAAGACACACAGTAAAAATCAATAAGGTATGTGGTCATCCCTGACCGAAATGAATGCTTTACAGCGATTTTCCATACTGTAGATTAGATTATACAGAAGTGCTTGCAGTAACAAAGAGTAGTCAAGTTAAGTAACGCTTCGAAGATCCTGGAGAGTGTTAGGTGGGGGTTGGCGAGATGCAAGTCGGCGTTCTAGTGCGTCCCACACATGTTCTATCGAATTTAAATCCGGAGAATATGCAGGCCATTCCGTTCGCTGGATTCTTTCACCCTCAAGATAATCAGTCACAGGTGCAGCATTATGAGGTCGCGCATTATCATTCATTATAGGAATTTATTACCGATTGCACTACTAAACAACTTGACATGAGGATCAAAAACCTCATCTCTGTATATTTCAGCATTCATAAATGCACTGGTAAAAATGTGTAGGTCAATGCGGCCATTCAGAATGATGACCGTCCATACCATGATTCCAGGGCCTTTGTATCGATGCCTTACATGGATGTTGGCAGCCTTATTGCGTGTGTTTGTCTCCCTCCATATGGTAACACGTCTGGAATCACTCTGCAAACAAAACAGGGATTCATCGGTAAAGATAACTCGGCTCCAGTCAGTTGTACTCCAATGACGATGATCTTTGCACCAATTTAACCTAGCGCATTGCGCCGCTGGAGTTAGTGCAATACAAATGATTGGTTTCCTTGCATACAGCCCTCTTTTATGCAGTCTGTCAAATTTAGAAAATCTAGATAGTCGAGTTCCTGTTACTGCAGCGAATTCCCTTGCAATCTGAACTGACGTCAGTTGCCTGTTTCTTTTAGCAATCTTTGCCGAATAACAGTTCTGAGAATCTGTTGTTTCACGTTTTTGGCCTTGACCTGGTTGTCTGTGCACATTAAAAGTGTCTTTAAACCGTTTCCAGATTCTTGACATGACGCATTTCACTATTTTGTCTGTCCTGTTTCCATTCTCCCTATCGAACGTAATTTATTATAATCAGTCAAATGTCTTCTGGACGACATATTCCACATACTACAAGCGAAAATGCTATCCAACTACACGTACAGTCATTGAAATTAGACTTCAAATCACCCACGTGCACTCCTTTACACGCGTGCCGAAAGAACGGGCTCAAAAATTTGCATATTTTTCTGTAGCGGAGGTTAATTCCATTGGAATATGTGATAACGTTGACATTGCGTTATCAACCAATCACCTTTCATTGAAGTTCCTTTAATTGATTTAACATAAAGCAACTTCTTATGGTTGTTCCTTTAATTTTTCTCGCCAGTGTAATTCTGACAATATGATATTCCATTCATTATAAAATTGCATAGACATTTAAAATAATCATGCAACTTTTAAATAATGGTTTTGATATATATAAACAATACAATCTCATTTTCTATGAGAAAAGACATATATTTATGCAAAAGTTTAAAAAATAGGCTAATCTTTTAAATTATGGATTTTAACATAACCAGACTCTTTTAAATCACGGTTACATTATGAAGCAATTTTCAGTATTGCAATTAAGTTTGACAGTGTAAAAAGTGTTTATGAATTCGGTTTGTATGTCTATCTGCCCTATCTGCTGTCTGCCTGTCTATTTTTCAGTCTACCGTATGCCTGTCTGCCCTAGTTCTATCTCGCATAAATGTACTCGGAAAACACCAATAGTCACTTTCAAAAAATATTTTTAAAATGACAAACTCGTGATTTTTTTTCCTTTCCACATGTTTAAAAATCCGCATATGCTCTTCTGATTGGAATACAAAAAACAATTCACTTATTCGGGGTACTTTAACATTTTCGGCTGTGTCATTTGTTTAAAAATAAACAAATATTAAACCTTTCAAAAAACAAAAATTTCCAAATGCCTTTTTCGAGTTTACTCTTATAGTTTTAATCTGTACATTAATCAAAGTAGTATAAACAATCTATAATAAAATATGAGTTATAGTAATATTTTTAAACGTAATTCCATTTTTATGTCTTTTAAACTCTTACAAATGTAGAACAGATACATAGATGTACTCGATCTTTACAATCAAGGCCTACAACATAAAGTTTATATCAACCGTTATTTTTCTTGGCAGATAACATATTTCCCGTACTTGCATTATAGTTAATTTGTTTAGGCTACGAATACTGCAACACTAAAATAAGAATAAAAGTCAGAAGCATATTTAGGAAAATCTACATTTATTTCAATTAATAATATTGGATCAAATACAGGATGATTTTTTTTTAAAGTTGTGAAAGTAAAACACTATAACAAAAGAACCACTGATCCAAATTACCTGAAATTTCATCAGTATGCTCCCAAAATAATGGGAATTTTTTAGGCATTATTAAAAAAACTTAAAATCGCACCAACAGATGGCGCTGTAAGGTAGCAGACACAAAGAATATCGTCTGTGGGAGGAAACCAATAGACGATACTTTGAGAAACCATCTTCCGTAGGCCCGCTGTCGTCATTGGACCTTTTCTTAAATTCTTAAGTGTCCTAAATCACCTAAGAGTAGTTGCTGGGCTGTCATTATTCTGATAATACAGTGTCAGTAAGAACGCACGGTCCGCCAATGGCGCAGTCATTACGAGGATTTCCGTAAAATAGTAAACACGAGGTGTGCGTACTTCACGTTTTAATCGTCAATGTGCGTGTGCCGGGCGCGCAAGTTCGTCTCCCTACTTTACTGCATGTACAGCGCCATCTGTGGGTGCGATTTTAAGTTTTTTTTAACCACGCCTAAAAAATTCCCATTGCTTCGGGAGCATACTGGTGAAATTTTAGGTCATTTGGATCAGTGGTTCTTTTGATATTGGGTTTTACTTTCCCAACTTTAAAAAAAATCACCCTGTATATTACCGTATAGATGCCTAAAACAGAACTTGTGAATCAAAGTCATATATACTTCAATCATATTTCGGTTTTGCAATAAACATAAAACGGTTTACTACTAAACACAGGAAAATACTCTACATTTTTACTGCCAAATTAATTTTAGATTTAAAAAATTTTAGTTGTCTTTTTACAAGATTTTATTTAACTTAATCTATCTGACTGTTCACTTCAAAATTTCCAATCCGAATTTAATACACTTTCTGACCTACAATTGTCCCACTCTTTGGTATTGTGGTGTATTTCCAGTAACAGTATAATATTCTTAAAAAAATTTAATTTGCCTCCGTTACCCCTCAGGATGCAAAAACATTTGTGCAATTAAGGGTACGTAAATTTTATCGCGTGTGTTTGATTGACATAAATGTCATTAATTGCTTCACAAATAAGCTGATGTTCTTCGATTGTACCGTAGCATGGTTTGTAAATGGGCCATCTTGCAGTTCCGCGCAGTAGCAGAATGGATGTGGCTTCGACTCCAAAGATGACGATGGTCGATTTTTTTACCTGCCAAGAAGCTAGATTTAAAATTTTATCTCCATTTTATTTTTTTAACAAACTGATGAAAAAAGTCATTCGCAATTTCATCTATTTCATTCAAAAAAGGTATTTATTTCAATCAATTGTCCTTCAGCATTGTTTTCCTTTTTAGTACATTATAAAAAAAGTTTTTTTTTTTTTTTTTAAACTTATAATTTATACTTTTGCTTTTTGTTTTAAGTATTAGTACTATTTATTTTATAAATTTAAATTACATTTACAAGTCTTATCCCATCTTAAGATTTTCCAGTGCTACATAACCAAAAAATGTATAACAGAATACATAATTAAAATTACAAATCTATGAAGGATTAAATAAAACCGGTTAAATCCGTATAATTTCAAAACATTTTCATTAAATTACAAGATTGTTTAGCATCATTTAAATCTTTCAGATTAATTTAAAAGTACATAAATGTAATCTTTAAAGTGAGCTGACTTATAAAGTGAAATATTTCAGAAAGGCTATCTAAATTTCAAAATATGTACCTGATATTATACGATTTATAATAATTTATTATGTCTACATAAATGCAATGATAAGCATTTAAGTATGGTTTTCGTCACTAGTTTTCCAAATTGAATACAATTTTAATAAGGTAATTCCGTTTTTCAAATGAAAGTAATACAGTAAATTTAAGATAATTGAATATTTTTATTTCTTTTTAAATTCAATCATTACGATAGCAGCTTAAATTTTAAACGTCTGTATTTTCTTTCTTTGTTTCTTATACAGTGAAGATGTATAATTAAACTTGATATTCGAACAAGTCATTCCTTTTTTTTTAAGTGAAAACTTCTTTAGGCGCGTTGGGCTTTTTTTGAGATGGGAAAAAACCATTGAACTCGCGACACTGTTACTGTAACCGACACCTCTGTATATTTGAAGTGAAAACTTCTTTAGGCGCGTTGGGCACTTTTTGAAATGGGAAAAAACCATTGAACTCGCGACACTGTTACTGTAACCAAGACTGTTACTGTAACCGACACCTCTGTATATTTGAAGTGAAATCTTCTTTAGGCGCGTTGGGAATTTTTTGAGGTGGGAAAAAACCATTGAACTCGCGACACTTTTACTGTAACTGACACCTCTGTATATTTGAAGTGAAAACTTCATTAGGTGCGTTGGGCATTTTTTGAGATGGGAAAAAACCATTGAACTCGCGACACTTTTACTGTAACTGACACCTCTGTATATTTGAAGTGAAAACTTCTTTAGGTGCGTTGGGCATTTTTTGAGATAGGAAAAAACATTGAACTCGCGACACTGTTACTGTAACCGACACCTCTGTATATAAGTATGTACATGTGTTGTGTATAGTTCGGTATGAGGTAGGGCGGGGCGGGTGCGTCGCGCGCCGCATGCTTTCCTGTGCGCTATTGGTTACGCTATTGGCTTGCCTGTGCGCAATTAATGCAGTCTTTATAAGATATTTAAGTAGATTCGAATCCAATTGTTTGTTTCCTATATTAGTTACCATAAACCTATAGTATCAGTTCTGGAATACAATGATAATAATGATGATGGTAATGATGATGATGGAAAAGTTGTTGAAATTGTGCATGAAAATTCATCACTTTCATTGGTACTCATTTCAAAGAATACCAATTAATTAAATTTCATATTTCATACATTTGTAAATTTACGTTTTAAGCAATAGATTGCAATTTTTGTATGTAAAATAATATGCATTATTTTTCATGTACAATAGCGCATTAAATGAAAATTTTAATATAATTTTTGTAGTAGTAGTTTATAATAATGAATAAAAAAAAACACTTCATTTAAAAGTATTTCCTGCACAATAAAACATTTCCTGACGATTCAAAAAATACACACGTAATTGTTCAAGTTTTCACTTCTGTCGGTACTCCCGGAGTGCCATTTTTTTTTTTAATGTAGGAGTGATTACAATGTAAGTGGCATATTTTATAGTCCCTGTAAGAATGGATACTTGTTTGGTTTTGCCTATAGACTGTCACTATTGGACGTTCTAGAAAATTTAGCTATGTATCTTAATCATGTGGAGATAGTTAATGAAAAATCCGATTTTACCATGCTCTCTGCAGCTTGGAAAAACTTGATAAGTTCAACCTTAGTGTCTGAAATAAGGAACACTGGAACCGGTGTCAGCTCAATCCTGTTGCCAGAGTAACTGGTCAGTCCACTTTATTGTAGGGAAGTCCGGCGTTTTATTTTCTTGCCAATTTTCACCAGTTAAATCGGTGATTCCGAGAATTATCGCAGTCTTTTGTCCTTCCACTGCTACGAACGAAGTTCCCTCCCTACAAGTTTTGGAACCTCCAAAAACAGGAAACCAACTCAGGGTTTTTATTATCTTAGCCACACAGTACCTATATATATTTCGTTTTTAATTATAATCATTATTTTGGTATTTAATTTTTATATATGTTTATATTGTTAATTTTTAATCTATTTTTTTATTTATAATAATAATAATAATAATAATAATAATAATAATAATATCTCAATTGATTTTTATTATTTAATTAATTAATTTTTTTATTAATTTAATTTTTTACTTCATTCTTTTTTGTTTATTATTCATTTATTTTTTATATATTATTGTAATTCCCTTTTCCTTTTCTGACTCTGTTTTATATTCAATGTACTTCCTATTCCTCATTCTGATTAGCGAATGCTCTCAGTGTGATTGGGTAATGCTTTCTGCTTTCCTAGTGGCTGATTTTTTTTTAATCTGTTACTTGCCTTTCCATTTCTTTTCAGCCTTGATCCTGTCTTGAAAGTGCTAGCATTAGTAGCGCCTGAATAAGAAAAACAAAGTTTTTACGAAAGGACTTACGCATTTTCTTGTTTTTATTGCGTTATTAAGAAGTTTTTTTTACCTTTATTTGTTTTTACTTTTGTTCTATTAGTTTATGGCTGCCGTAGTATACGAGAAAAATTTACACCTAAATCAGATTTTTGTCAAGATATTCCACAACTATTGTTTTTCTCTTAAATTTCGCCAACATAAATTCTAAATATAATGGTCAAAATATGTATCACATAATTTAAGACAAAAATACATCCGTACCTAAAATTCTTAAAATATAAAATCATCAAACTGCAATAATTTATTATTGTTTTAAGTTATTTGCATCACATTTTATTTTTTAAAAGTAAAGAATATTTCATATGGTAGAAAGTTTTAAATAAATCAACACAGTTAAATATTTGTAATGCATAAATAATGTTTTGACTAAATAATTTTCATTATAAATGGAATTCTGACAGATAAAGAGACACTCAATATTAACTTTTTTTTATTTCTGTTTTTATGTTATATTTTAAAGTTTGGAATGAATACCATAAAATATATAATTAATTCATAGAATTTTGTTTTCTTAAAAAACTACAAAAGTAAATATTAAATATTTATACTTTTGCAGAATAATAATTTGAAAAATTGCGATACTTTTATGTTTCTCCTTTATATCTTTTATTTACAATAGAACTATTACATAAATTTCATAAGATTGTTTTACATATTCCAAGTACAAAGCATTCAAAATATAAGCAGCATTTTGAGTTATTGCAATCACACAATGAAATGCATTCGTTTACAAATAATAAATCTTTTTATTTTATGTATGAGATTTATGCCTTTGAAAAGCATCTGAGATGAATCTAAATTTAAAATGTATGAGAATCAAATAGGCACAATAGTTAAATTGAAACATATTTGAATTTCGAAAACCAAGTACATTAATCAACGTTTTGTTGTGATAAATAGCAAAACGTACATATTATGAAACTTTTAAGCTTGAAATATTTTATTACTCTTCCTAGTTGTTTGTTTAATATTTATAATATAAATATTTCATGTGCTAGAAAATGTTGTGTAAATTATAACAGTTACACTTTCATAAAAGCAGAAACAATTTCTAAAATATCAAAAATAAAGAAAAAATAATAAATTACTGAAAGGTATATATATGCAAATAAATTCTTCTTAATTTTTTTTTTCAAGTTTAGCACACACACAGACATATATGTATATATATATATATATCACATGTGGGTGCATCCAGGCTGATGAGTACATGTGCATGTGTTTTTCCATGTCCAATTCATATTTAATTCTCATGTGGTCCAATTTTCCATTGTGTATGGTTCATATTTAATTTGTTAATCCATTTGTGTTTACTTAATTGCAACTCCAATTTATAATTTTTTTTTCCCCTTTCTCTCTATTTCTTTTTTCAATATTCTTTTGGTATGAGTAAAATTTGGCCAATTACCATTGAAGCATCAGCTATGGTAATATTATGTTTGCACATGTTAATTATTAGCTATGTGGTATTCTGTATACACAGTATCATTGATTATCTCTTTGGAGATTTAAGTAGAATAGAACTTGATATGTTTTTTGAAATTCATAGATATTATAATTATTTAACATTCTATAAAATTATGCTGCATTGCGCAAATTGGTATGGAATGGTTTTTACATATTCTTTTCAATATTCTTTTCAACATTTAGCTAGTTAAAATATTGATTTTTATATGATACCATAATTTAGCCTAATTGGCTCACAAATCACTTTGATTAACTTCTGTTTGAAATACATAGTTATTATAGCTGCATTGCGCTTTTAATGGTGTATTTAATAATAATTTAATAATAATAATATTTTAGTATTACTATTATTTCCTGGTATCATTTGTTTATCTATTGAATTTTCAAGGGCATCTTTATAAAATCTTATTCAGGTTCTAATGATTTTTTTTTTTTTTTTACCAACATTAATTTTGTACTGACTTATGACTGCTAGGGGTTTTTATATTGTTGTCTTTTGATGTTAGTTTGCTTAATGGGACTTTATGTATATATGTAAATAGTTTTATTATATAGCTTTATTATATTTAATCAAGTATTAAACAGTCAATCTTAATATTTTTTTTTTTTTTTTTTTTTTTTTTTTTTTTTTTTTTTATGGATATTCAAGTAATATTAAGATTGATTCATAACAATTTTTTTTTTTTTTAAATATGTTATAGATATATTTAATATGTATTTCTTGCAATTTTTATTGCTATCAAACAAATATGGCAGTTATTAGTAAAATGTTAGATACTGGCAATTTAGGCCTTGGTGGATCCAGGACTAATGCTCGGTACAGGAAGATTATTAGGGATCTTCCTGGATCGTTATCAGATAACCTATTCTATTGTCCCAAGCCTGTACTATGTTTTCGAGAGTGTGAATCTAAGCGTTGTCTTACATGTCCATTAGCTGATAAGTCACAGATTTCAAATAATAACAATCTTAATTTGGTAAAATTTTGCAAAGCATACAATGTAATCTATTCATTGAAATGCAATTCGTGTAACATGGAATATATTGGACAGTCTTGTCAAAAATTACATAAGCGGCTAAATTTACATCGTTCTCATATTGATAAATATAAAAATTCTAAATTTCAAACAACTCATAATATTGAATATACTCATTTCAAAAATCATGATTTTAAAAATATTACTATTAAAATACTTAAAATACAAAAAAATTTTACTGAACGACTTTTTCTAGAATCTAAATATATAAGACATTTTAATACTACATATCCTTATGGATTAAATCAATTAGTATACAAAAAATCACATCCTGTATTTTCAGATTTAACTAAATATGAAAATTATAAAAATCTTTATTCCGGATTAAATTTTTCAAACTTAAAAAAAACTTCTAGATCTGGTAGAGGTAAACATAATAACAAAAAATTCACTGATGATATTGTGATTCAACAGGAGCTTGATAATCTTGAGGCACAATTTTGTAATGATTATGGTTGGCTTGCTATAAGAAAACATGTTTTTAGTATAAAAAAGAAATATATAAACCAATATTTCAAGGTATTTAAAAAGAATCAATATTCTCCACATTTTTGTGATATCTTTTATGATATTCTACATTATAGAGCAAACCTATTAAATACAAGTCTTTCTAATAAACCTAAATATAAAACTAATAATACACAATTAATTATAAATTTTTCCAATCATGTATTTAATAATATAAATTTACACAATATAATAAACAACATTAATAATAATTTTCCAATAAAAAATTTTACCATTCACAAGACATATAAATATAATCGCACACTTGGACGTAAAATTTTTAATTACAATTCTTTTGCAAAAAATTTGGTCTCTTCAAAGAATTACCCATGTTATTGTAATGACCCAAAATATCAAAAGTATATAAATACAACACATGGTCATATCATTACTGGTGATCTTAATATTGTAGAACAACCTATTTTACAAAACTTAATGCATAATGGCACAAAATTTCGTCTTCCATATAAGTGTAATATCAAATCCATAATATTGCAGTTTATTCAAGATATTGATTTGTTTATATATAAAATTGCTGTTGATTACAATAAACCAATCGAATATTTCAGTGAATGGAGATTTTCTGTAATTGATAAATTAAAAAATGAAATTATAAAAAATTATCATCATATTACACATGCAGCTTTTAAAAACATAAATAAACATATATCAGAATTACAAAACAAATTTATAATTACTTATGTAGATAAATCTCCAAATAATTATGCTATCATTTGTAAAGAATACTATAAAGTGTTAATTCACAATGCAATCAACACAAGTAATATTTTTAATAAAACTAAATTAAATATTGAAATAAATAACAGAAAATTATTAAATTATCACAAATTACTAAAAATCAAATGTAATAATTTTAATTATCCTTATCTTGTTATAATTCCAAAATTTCATAAAAATCCTATTAAATTTCGCACTGTTACCATCGGTTGTAACACATATAATAAAAATGCAAGCAATTTACTACTTAATATTTTAAAGCAGATATATGATATAACGCTAAAACATAATAACCAACATTGCCTAAAAAATAGTTTTCAACTCATTAATAAAATACATAATATCAATCCGGTAAAATTCATAAAAACATTGGATTTTAATGATTTATTTAATAACATTGATATAAAAGACTTACATAAAACAATGTGTATATTATTTAAAGAATTTAAATCTCAATTAAAATTAAAAGAACATATTTCAGTAAATTTTTTTAAAACTTTACTAAATTTTACATTGCATAATAATTACATTATATATGACAATATTATCTATAAACAATGCCAGGGAATTCCGCAGGGCGGAACCGCATCTAGTATTCTCTCTGACCTTTACTTATATTATTATGAAAGAAATATAAGTCCGAACAATGATTATGTATTTTATCGCTATATTGATGACATTATCATATTTTATTTCAATGAAAAAAATTGCACATCACCACTCAATTTTTATCCTACTCAGCTTAAATTAAGCGAAAATGATTTAATTAATAATAATATAAACTTTCTTGACTTAAAAATTAATATTACTAATAATTATAAATTAATTTTTGATATTTATGATAAGAGATTTGATTTCCCATTTAAAGTAAATATTTTTACCAATTATGCTTCATGTTTACATAAATCTGTTTATAAAAATATAATTATCAATTATCTACATCGTATAAAATACTTATGCTCAGATATAAATAAAAACAAAAATATTAGATATATTCGAGATCAAGCAAAAATATATGGATATCCTATTTTTATGATAAATTCAATCATCAACTCTTTTAAATAACATTTATTATATAATTTAAATATAAACATGGTATGTAATAAATTATTGTTTTAGTGTGCGATAACATATAACAAAAGATATAGAAAATAATAATTATATCATACATTATTACAATTATAACATATTAGGAAATTTAATATTTAATATTTGTTTGAACATTATATACACTTTATGTAGAAAATTACAAATATAACATACATAATTACAATTATAACATATTAGGAAATTTAATATTTGATTGAACATTATTTATACTTTGTATAGTTGTGATTGTGCGTTGCCGATCACCTCTGTTTAAGGTATTATTGATGTGCAGTTTTCATACATTTATAAATTAACTTATACAATAACAAATTAAATTATACAATGATAACATTGGTGATTATAACTCATATATATATATCTATTTGCAATATATATATAAATAAATATATATAGTTTTTATTTTTGTCTATGAATAATTAAAATTAACAAGTATTTTAATTACTGCATTGCATTAATTTGATTGAAAAACAGTAGTAATACTATTAATTATCAACATTATAAATTTTGAGATATTTTGAATTGTTTATGAATTATTTAATTAGATATTTAAATTAATCTATAAATATAAAATATATTTACAATGTAGTATAAATTAAACATTAATTATTTAAAAACAAGTCTAATATATATTTAAGTAGTAGTAAAAATAAAACATTAATTATTTAATAAATGTCTATAATATCAGTGGATTAACACAGCTGGCAGCAAAAATAATTTGAATTAAAATAATATCTCTTTTACATAATATATTCTTGTTAAGAATATCTGAAATGCTGTGCAAGTTGAATTAATTCTGTGTAGATTTATTCATATAGTAGTATTATATTTTATTTGAATTTTAAGTAAAACTACAAGTTAGTATTGTTTTTTAAAGTTTATTTATATAAATAAATCTAATGAAGTGAGTATGTAACTAATAAAGTGGATATTTAACTAAATATTAATTATGAACTATTATAATACCAATAGATGGCGACACTTTACCTTTCAGGTGAAGTAACTTAAAAATTAATATTACTAATAATTATAAATTAATTTTTGATATTTATGATAAGAGATTTGATTTCCCATTTATATGGGAAATATTGTTAATATTATATTTAATTTAACTATAGAGGGAGCTATTGATTGTATATTAATTTTACTTTCAGGAATTAAAATTGGATGGAGTAATATATATTCACGGATATAAATTTGTTATAAGTGTATTAAAACCAGAATTATTTTGAGTGTTTTTGAATCATTTTGTGATTGGGTGTCATTTATGGGGTTGTGTTTTAAAAAAAGTGTGCTCTCAACTTGTCTTACAAATCATTTCTCTCAACTCGACTTAGTTAACATGTATGATGCATTGCCATGTGGATGTGAATATTATGTAGACGTTGTGACATTTTAAGGATTCTGTATAATTATTGTGAGTAATATATTTTATCTACACTTTACGCGTTCATATTTCCAATTTTATTATTTCAAAACTGTTATCTCGTGGTAATTTAGTGAGGTGTTAATTACAGTTTTTTGGATAATCGATGTGAGTGAAATATATTGTATTTTCTTAATGGTTTTTTATTTCCTATTTAAATATTTCCAAATTTTAATATTTCCAATTGTTGTCTGGTAATAATTCAGTGTACCTGGATGATTCTACTGATCTTAGCATTATGCCAGTAGAATTATGAAACACTGAATTATTATTTAAAACACATGTGGGTGCATCCAGGCTGATGAGTACATGTGCATGTGTTTTTCCATGTCCAATTCATATTTAATTCTCATGTGGTCCAATTTTCCATTGTGTATGGTTCATATTTAATTTGTTAATCCATTTGTGTTTACTTAATTGCAACTCCAATTTATAATTTTTTTTTTCCCCTTTCTCTCTATTTCTTTTTTCAATATTCTTTTGGTATGAGTAAAATTTGGCCAATTACCATTGAAGCATCAGCTATGGTAATATTATGTTTGCACATGTTAATTATTAGCTATGTGGTATTCTGTATACACAGTATCATTGATTATCTCTTTGGAGATTTAAGTAGAATAGAACTTGATATGTTTTTTGAAATTCATAGATATTATAATTATATATATATATATATATATATATATATATATATATATATAATAATTTGCGATTTATGTCAAATGTTGAGATTGTAAGAAAAACTTTTTATTGGTAATTTGTTGAAATATTTGAGTAACTGCTGATATTTAAAAAATTACTATGACATTAAGGTAAAGCTAGGAGAGTCTACGCACAATTCAGCAGAATAATACAAATACATATAAATATTATTTTTTTGCTAAACTATGCATGAGTAATTTTGACTTCATTTGTTTTTTTATGCATTTCCATTGTTATTTTGTTGTAATGCTGTAATTTAATAGGTCAGTTGTAATAAAGCCAAGAAGGCTATTTTGCTGTCTGTACAGGGTTGGTGTGATTGCACACATGGGTAGGAGAGATTGTTATCAATAATAACTACAATTTAATTGTTAACAATAATAATTACACTTAAATGGCAGTGTTGTAAGGCTTTTGTGAATAAATTTTATTGTATTAGGAGTGAATATTTCAACCTAATGATACAATTCCAGACATTCAGATCACCTATCCTCATTGCAAAGTATTGTTTAACAAATTAATGTATTGCCAAATTTAGTTTCGATAATTATGTGTTTTTCAAAAATTATTTCAAAATTGATTCATTCATATGTTTTACATGTAATTTGTAATATATGCAAATTTACCATTAAGATGCGTAATCTCTTCTAGTATGGAAAATAATGGGAACAATGCGCCATCTCTCCTAAGTAGCAAATGCGCAAACTCTCCAATTTCGTTAGGAGAGATTGTGCGGCCTTCTATTTAAATATGGCCGCTTCTAAAATGAACCAGTGGTGTTCGCACCGTTAGTCTAGATTAGTAGCTTATGAGAAATCGTTTAAGTTTAAAATATTTTGTAATACTGACACACTATATAGAAATTCTGACGAATAGTTATGAAAATTCAAGCACTTACTTTCAGAAAACAAAACAAAATACAATGCTTTATTCTAGACACTCGAAACAATCGACGTGCACATTCATGTAGATACTGCAGTACTGTTATTGTAAAACTACCTGGAGTCGCTGCGCGCGGACTGAACTCATTCTCCCTGAACCTCTTTGAGCGCAATCTCTCCGACCGCGCCATCTCTCCTGGCTTTACCTTATATGTTAAAAAGTAAACATTTTGAAAGAATAATATATATATATATATATATATATATATGTGTGTGTGTGTGTGTGTGTGTGTGTGATTGTGTGTGTGTAAAAACAATCCGTAGTATTAATTTAACATCATGAATAACATTCTCCAATGCCTAAAGACTTTTACAATTTCCGACAGCAATGTTAAAAGCTAAATTCTTCTAAAAAAACTCTTTCTGTGGTTACAAAATAGTTCTGTAATAAATGCATATTTCAGCTTGCTTAAACAGGATGTTCCCAAAAGGTTGAAACCAGTTCTAATTATTTACCTGTTGGATATAAGGCAGAAATGTAAATTTTATCAGTATTCAAAATAAGGTACAAATTAAGAGTATGTTGATGAAAAAATTCTATGATTAATTTTCTAAAACTTAATCTTTTAAAATTTTTCTAAGCTCTCTGGGGCGATATAAGTTTAGAACAATTTTTTTCCATTCTTTGTCAAGTAAAACAATAAAAATCGCATTCTTCTAAGACCATAAATCACCAATTTATGATAATTTGAATTTCCTGAAATTTTGGGACTTTCTGGTACTAAAAAAATCATCTCTCAGATTTGCATCATACATTTTGGCAGCTTACTTAGCTTATGCATCTCCAACAGATATAAAATAAAAGCGCGTTTCAATCTTTATTGGACATCCTGTATATTTACATCGTGAGTGTCTTCCGAGTGTATTATGTGAAGTCCTGATTTGTAGGGTTTTGTTCATCTCACGAAACCCTACTAGTCCTGCTCCGTTGTCTGTCCATCACAGAGTTGGTTCTCATAAACTATATAACTTACAGACATGGACTTTTGTGTACTTACAGCTGAATACCTACTGTGAAGCTGGAAATCATAAAATTTTTAAAAAATCGTATTGTTTTAATGTAGAGAGATGAAAAACGAAAAATCTAACAGCCTTTTCCTATTAAATTTAAACATTTTTCGTTACCGCAGTTGCCAACAATTAAAAATTCACAATACAATTCTTTCTACAATAATTAATTTACTATTGAAAGATTTGATGATGAAATGAATGATGAATGAAAATGAAATAAAAAGTTTCACCAACTGAAAAAAAGATTAATATGACGTCATATTGGTAATAAAACGGAAATTTTCAAACATTTCTCAATAATACAAGGGGTATGAGTATGTGTAAGTACAGAAAGCGGGTTAATATGAAGCCATTAGATAAAAAGAAAATTAATCTGACGTCATTTTGGAAGCTTAACGGACTTTTTCAAATGTTTGAGAATAATACAAAGAGAGTATCAATATAAGTAATAGAGAAAATAAGTAGATATGACGTCAGCAAGTGATTATAACGTCATATGAGTTTGAGGAACGTATTGAATTAAGAGAAAAACACGATTATGGTAATATTGGCATTTTTTAACATTTTGAAGGTTTTGAAGATCTCTATACAACAAGTTTAATTTTAAAATTGATTTTTTTAATATCGCATTTAGTCTTAATGACAGATCATAATAATACTCTTGTCCGGGCTAGCTCAGATATTCGAAAAAAAACGAGAAAAATAGACCGGTAAATTTTTACTTAAAAAAAAAACATGACTTTTTTTTTTTTTTTTTTTTTTTTTTTTTGGAAAGAAAGGATAAAAAGAAAGAATTTAAAGAAAGGATACTGTGTATTGAAAGGACGAAACTTTTTGTGTGATCTTAGATCAAACTTACCCACTTGTTTTTTTTTTTGTTTTGTTTTGTTTTTGTTTTTTAAATTAGAAACTGGGAAAGAATATTCTACTGATACCTGGAGTCCATTAAAACGGAAGTTTTATTTAAACTGGATTCCTAAGTGTCCTTGAATTTCATACACTATTTGTAAAGAGTAATGTTTATCTTATCTAAAAGCAGACATTTTGAGGGGGGAGGGAGGCAAATATTTCTTTTACAATATATTGGTACGCAAATTCAAGGACTCTTCAGAAACCTGCTTTTTTTTTTGTCTCCAGCCTCAAGAAGATAAGAGAGAAAAGATGATATAAAAGTTTTAAAATGATTGAGTATTCAAAAAGGCGATGTTACAAAAAACATACAATTGATTTATTAAAACAGGAAAAAAACTGCTTTAAGAAGCTTTTCGAGAAAGATATACGAGAGAAAATAAATAAAATAAGATTTTAATCATGAAGTGAGGGTTGGTTTACAGGACTCCGATCACCGACAATGAAAGAAGCTTGCTTTGTTCCAAGTGAATATAATCTGTTTTTGGACAAGTAACTTTAATTTTAAATGTTCTTATTTGGTTCTGTAGTTTATTTTCAGTGGATATTTTGTATTGATGATGCCTTGTGATTGCTTGGCGAAATTTTTACAAGTTTTGCAATTGTCTCTTTTTAAGTTTTATAATGATTTTATGTATATTTTTATATTTATGTTTATGTGTATTCAAGTCTGTCCGCTTTTCCTTAATTTTATTAAAATCATATATATATATATGTATAACGTTACGAATAAAAAAAGAAAGAATAGGGAAGAGAAAATGTAGTTGCTATTTTATTAGTTAATTAGCAAAACCCGCGGCTTTGTTTGTGTAATTGTTGAAATATGTCAAGTAGTATTTGAGTGCCTTTTTTGTAATTAGAGGAAATTATACTGAAACGGATATTTACAAAATTACTAATTAAGTCACATTTTGAGTACACTTCATTCTTATACTGCATTAGGTGAACATGAGACTTTAATTAATGAGAAGAATTAAAGTTATGTCAGTCCAAATAAATGGTAATTTATAATGTATTTTGAATGTTTTCAGCTCATTTCATTTTTCATTTGACACTTCGATTTTTTTAGAAACCGTTCTTATCGAGTATATACATCTTCAATGTAACCACCTCGCTAAATACCAAGCTTCTATAACAATTATGTCACAGAAATGACAATTTAAAAAAGTGTCCGTTTCCGCCCACTTTAAAATTTCTAAAATTTTAAAACTGTTCTGTGAGTGCATTTACGTCTCTAAAGTAACACCATGTCCAATTTCAAGTTTCTATTCATAGGTTATAATATTTTTAGAACGTTTCCTGCTCATTTTATCCTTTTAAATATCGAATTTTATTACAAACCGTTCTTAGTGAGCACTTAAATTTAAAGAATAACCACCATGTCAATTTTCACGTGTCTAGCCCAGCAGCATCACAAAAATCGTAATTTTAGAACGTTTTTTCGCTTCTATTCTTCCCCATTTAGATTTTGAATTTTGTAAAAAAATTTCTCTGCGAGTATTTAATTCTGAAAAATACCAGACGTGTCACATTTTAAGTTTCTATCCGTAATAATTCTAAATAAACCGTAATTTAGAACGTTTTCCGCTCATCTTTCGTGTTTTTAATCAACTGTTTATACCGTGCATCTGCGTCTTAAAAGTAACCACTGAACTAAAATTCAAGTTTCTAACCGAACAAATTGAACTACATCGTAATTTAGGACGATTTTAGAAAGGTTTCTTCTCATTTCACCGTTTTAAATTACGAATTCTTTAGAAAACGTTCGCAGCAAGAGTTTACATCTTAAAAATAATCATTATACCAAATTTGAATTTTCTAACCCCAACAATATCACAGAAATCGCAATTTTAGAACGTTTCTTTCTTCCGCACCCCCTTCAGGTTGTTGTATGGACACAAAATATATCCCCTGTTAGAGCAGGGATGATCGCCAACATTTTGCCACCATTATTTTTGAAATCGGCTAGGTAGTTCCAGAGATACCACCTAAAAACAAACAAACGTTATTTGTTTAGAATATTAATATGGATTAAAAAATAATAATATTTAAAGAAAAGGAACAATTATAAAATTGAATGAATATTAAAAGTTTTCTTTTTATACATTTTAAAAAATGGAATAAAATATTTTGAAATCCAATTATTATAAGATATCTGATCTTTCACTTATGATAAAGCAAATAATAAAATATTATCGAAAATCCCATAAAACCAAGATTACATATTCTTGCAGAGAAAGTGGTAATAATAAAAATCTGATACAAAATATGTTCGATAAAATGCAACTCTTTATAGAAAAATCTAAATGTCTATGAAACATCTATTTATTCTAAGATAATTATTCTTTATTCTCCACTAGCAGGCCATGCACGTTTCGCTGGCCGATTTTTCCAAACGGACCTCGAATGATTCAAACATCTTTTAGTTCCATCTTCCACCGCCAGGGGGTTCATTCTGTTCTAAACAAACTTCTTTCCGAACAAAACTCCGGAACGGGTATCTGCTGCCTCGTATAGCAGCTGTGCTGCTGACGCGCAGCAAAATCTTTTAGTTCCACCTTTTTTCACCAGGTGGCGCATTCTATTCTAAATGAACCTCCGGTACGGGTCCCCGAAGCCTACGGCACCGAATAGCTGGCGTGCTGCGCAAGTGCTACAAAAATAAATTAGTTGCATCTACCACAACCAAGGGGGAACCAGATCTATATACCTTTAATATTAAAGCGATATTTAAATTATAATTACTGATCCTCCCCTCCACAAAATTTAACCAATGACCTTCAACATTAACAAATATAGGTAACTTTTGAAACAGAAACAACGCGTTTTTTTTTTTTTTTTTTTTTTTTTTTTGACTTAGCACTTTATTGTCTTTGCATTTCAGAAAGTAGCTAGAATAATTGGCCACGGGTGCTTTATTTCTTTTGCCATTTTGAGATAAAAATATCGTATTTTCGGGAGATTTTTAATGAGTTTTTAATTAATATCTGGTGTAATTAGGAATAGATTTTTACGAAATTCGAAACAATGGATAGAGGACAAAATCTGCAACAGTAGCTCGCAAAAGTTTTGAGACGATACGTTTTTCTGTCCTAACTTTTCCTGTAAGCAAAATTTCTTAATAATGTAAATTAGTAATTTGTACCGCTTTCGAAGCTCAACAAAATGCAATATTGAAACAACTCAAACATATGCATGAATTAAAAATAATTCGGAAAATCGCCAAACTGGAAATCCTTCACAAAAGTTTTGAGACGATTCAGTTTATCTAAACTTTTATTGAAATTAGGCGTCTTAATGTAACGAAATACAGCAATATTTAATATTTAGTTGCATATTCTTTTGCTTTGAGGACTGCAGCACATTGTCGGAGCACCGAATTAACAGTGCCTCCTTAACTCGACCTAGGGATTTTCGTCCATTCCGATTGAAGATTCTGAAGGAGTTCTGCCTTTGAAGAATGCTTCTGTGTCCCGAATTTTCTTTCATTGTGTTCCCAAAGATGTTCAGTTGGATTGAGGTCAGGTGACTGGCTCAGTCAGTCCAAAACTTTAATTTTCTGAGCTGTAAACCAATTTGTCACCATTTTGAAAGTGCGCTTTGGATCATTATTCCGCTGAAGAATCCATCCACGAGGCATCTTTTTACGAGCATAAGGCAGCCATCTGATCTTCTAAAATGCTTTTATAAACATTTTGATCCATTATCCCATTTGTGTGTACGAGGAGGGGGGTGATGCCATCCTGATGGACATCTCTCAGAACCATTAGTGATCCGTTTCCGTTATTCACTGTTGAACTTTGGTACCGTGGATCCATTCTGGTGCCATTGGGGCGACTATTGCAACGTTGTATTCCTCCAGAATGGATCCCCTATACAACAGGTCCAACAGTAAAGCCTGGAAATGGTTCAGTAATGAGCTGGGGAGCTTATACTCGTAAAAAGATGCCTCGTGGATGGATGCTTCAGCGGGATAATTATCCAAAGAACACCTTCAAAATGGTGACAAATTGGTTTACAGCTAAGAAAATTAAAGTTGTGGACTGGCTGAGCTAGTCACCTGATCTCAATCCGATTGAACATCTTTGGAAACACAATGGAAGAAAAGTCGGGACATGGAGGCAATCTTCAAAGGCAGAACTCCTTCTGGATCTTCAATCTGAATGGGCGAAAATACCTAGGTCCTCTTTAGAAAGCCTTGTTTCTTCCGTGCTCAGACGATGTTCTGCAGTCCTCAAAGCAAAAGGATATGCAACTAAATATTACATATTGCTGTATTTCGTTACGTGAAGACGCCTAATTTCAATAAAATTTTAGAAAAACGTAATCGTCTCAAAACTTTTGCGAAGTAATTTTGCGAATTTCCGAATTATTTTTAATTCATGCATATGTATTAATAGTTCTAATGTTGCATTTTGTTGAGCTTTAAAAGGGGTACAAATTACTACTTTACAGAATTAAGAAATTTTGCATACAGAAAAAGTTAAGACAGAAAAACATATCATCTCAAAACTTTTGCGAGCTACTGTATATTGAGATAAAATATTTGAGCCGTATTATTTTTAATAGTGCAGGAAAATTGCCTCGTAATGTAAAAAAAACCCGCTAAAAATAGCATAATAAATTAAATACAAACAAAATTTATTCAAAAATTTCAAAATCCAGCTTTGAGCTGCAAAACAAAATACATAGAGGAACCTAATTTGAAAATTTTCTAGCTCTGTGAGTATCGATCGCTCTTATCAGAACATAGTCGACAGACAGACGGTTACACACACTATGCAAACTTCTATATTTATGCAATGTAAATTGCAAAGTTGTATAGAAAAAATAAGACACAAGTCTATGGGAAAGAAACAGTTCTTCCATTAATTTTGTAAGAGTAATATGTTTGAAATTGGTATACACTCCCACGTCCCTTTTTTTATACAAAATTGGTCAGTTAGAAAAGTGTTCCTTTTGTTCCAACAAGATCATTTCAAAGAACTGCGTACCTCTATTTTTAAAATTAACTGAAATAAAATAAAGAAAAAAAGTAAAATTATACCAGTTTCTTGTACCATTTCAAATGCTATTTCATAAATGGATATAGCTGCCATTTACAAACTTATAATGGCGTTCTATAGAACAAAAAATATATTCGAAAAAATTAAATCACAATTACATCAAAATAAAGCATTACAGAGGCACATCTTATGTAAATGACAGATGTGGATTTAAATCCAATGATAATCAAACATGTAATTGGAAATACGTTTTTATCATCAGTGGTTTAAGAGTTAATTTTCATTACATCCATTTGGAACCACCCGGAATATAAAGTGGATAAGAAAGTAGATAAATGTCCCACAGATTTCAATCACTAAATAATTGCATACAGACGCAAAAGCTACGAATTGTAATAACAATTATTGCATAAAGACTAAAAGCAAAAATAGTTTTTTTAACATTCTTTTATAAGCATTCTATGTTTATCTTCAAAATCACGCCTATGACTGCAATTCATTATTTTTTCAAAAAAAGATTCCGTTACAACATATTAATTTGGCGTGGCCACAGAACCCGATCATGGAAAATTCACCCCTTTTTTGCGCATGGTAGAAATCACGGGATAGTTAAGTTATCTAAAGAAAATTATAATTTATGTTCAGATTTTTTTTTTAAAGATATGACTAACAGGAAAGAAAAAAATTATTTAGACTATCTTTTTTAGAATTTCACAATTAATTTCTCAACGTACACAACGTATCATCATAATTTTATTAAAATGAAACTATTAATTGTTTAAACCGCATTTTTAAGAATAATGTATTAAATTCTTAAATTTTTAATTATACTTTCTAGTTTTTAATGTTTAAAATATTTCATTGTTTCAGTTTAAAGCCAGTTGGCCTTTTTTAGCGAACTTGATTTGGTGCAGAATTGTAACCATAAAGAAGATTTGGAAATTTATCACCTGTCGTTGGCTACATGAAAAGTAAAAAGCCTTAAAATTAATGTATAATTAATAATTAAATTCTAAAAATATTAAAATGTATTGTCATAGAAAACACGCCTCTGAACGTATTTTTTATAATTCAAGAATATCCGGAAATGAGTAAAAAATTTATTACAAAATTTCTTCTTTACATACAAAAAGAAAACTGGGTTAAATGACAGAGTGTAAAAAGAAAATAAATATTTATTCATACATTCTATTAATCATTTAAAAAAATTAAAAAATATATTAATTATAAAAATATATACCATTGTTCAGAGATCGTATAGGTAAATTAAACCATGCTGATATTGAAAATAATCGCCCAAATAGAGTATGATCGTTATTCATATTAGTTAGGATGAAAGCAATCACGTGTAGTACGATGATATAGGTTGAAGTTATAAATCAAAATGATAAATGAAACTTTACACACAAAACAAGCAAACGGAAGTTGAAGAACGTGAAGACAAACAGAAGGAAGGTTAAAAAATATATAACAATGAGAAAACGTGACATATATTGAAGAAACACTGTTTGGGATTGACGTTAGTTTTAATCAAAAGTACTTTAGTGTTGTTAAAGCAAACAAACAAACAAACAAACAAACAAACAAAAAAGTTTTCTAAAAAGAATAAATGTGATTGTTTGAGATGATTTTTCACACTAGTCAGGATGAAAGCAACATAATTCGTACAATCCTGGAAAAATAAATGCTTCACTCGTAGAGTATGAAATAACTAACTCTCACAATCCACTTTTCTACACTTCACGGAAAATAACACAAAACCGGTACAATTTCATTTAAATTTCCTCTTATTTTCCTATTTATTCATCCGTTCTATTAAACATTTTTAAATAAAATAAATAATTAATAATTCTAAAAATACGTACCATTGTTCCGAGATCTTATAGGTAAATTAAACATGGCGTTAATTTTAATATGAAATATGTAGTTTTTATCAAAGTGAAAAAATGGTGATATTGAAAGATCACACAAATAGAATATGATCATTATTCATACTACTTAATTAGGATGAAAGCAATCTCGTGTAGTACGATTATATATTTAGAAACTATAAATCAAAGCTATAAATTCAACCTTACACACAAAAACAAACAAATTGAAGTTCAAGAACGTGAAGAAATGTTCAAAAAAAAAAAACAATAACAATGAGTAATGTGACATATATTGAAGAAATACGCCCCGGGGTTTAAACACAAAAAAAATCACGTTTTAAAAAAGACTTGAAATCATTGAAATCATTATTCACACTAGTCAGGGTGAAAGCGACGTAATTCCTGGAGAAACAAATATTCACCCGTACAGTATGAAATAATTAGTCACGAAATCCAGTTTTCTACACGTAATATAAAATGACAAAAAACAGGCAGAATTTCCTTTAAATTTGCCTATTTACTTATTTATTCATATATCCTATTTATCGTTTAAAAAATAAAAGAATTATGAATGACAAAAATACACACAGTTTTTCAGAGATCTTATAGGTAAATTAAACATGGCGTTAATTAGAGTCTGAAATGCGTAGTTTTTACTAAAGTGAGAAAAATCATGATATTAAAAAGAATCACACAAATAGAATATGATTACTATTCATACTAGTTAGGATGAAAGCAATCTTATGTAGTACGATGATATAGGAAAAAACTATAAATCAAAGCGATAAATGAAACCTTGCACACAAAAACAAACAAATAAATTTGAAGAACGTGAAAGAAACAGAAGAAATGTTTACAAAAATGTAACAATAAAAAAGTGACATATATTGAAGAAATACTGTTCAAGGTTGACGTTAGTTTTAATCAAAAGTACTTTAGTGTTGCTATAGCGAAAAAAGTCACGTGTTTAAAAATAATAAACCTGATGGATTGTGATCATTATTCACTCTAGTGTCTCTAGTCAGGATGAAAGTTAAAGTTATTCGTACAATCCTGAAGGAATAAATGATTCACCCATACAGTATGAAATAATTAACTTTCATGAAATCCAGTTTTCTACACGTAATATAAAATAATAATAAAAAAAACAGCACAATTTCCTTTAAAAAAGAAAAAAAAAATCCAATTTCAATTTGTTTTCAACCTATATTGAATTACGCCTTTAACAACTAAATTGAATGCTATCTTCGAACAAATAAAACATTGTTTCATTATCTTTACTGTATTATAGTAGCCTGAACATTAAGAACAAAAAATAAGTACGTATGGATTTTTTCTTATAAACTTTGCCAAAATTGGTTTTCCTCCCTCTAAAAAAGAAAACAAAATGATACAATTTAATTTTATCGTTTCGAACAGAAAATTGTTTTGTTTGCTTCGTATATTCTAAGGAGAAAAATGGCTTCCGTTTAATTTTGTCCGCAGAAAATTACTTTGTAAATTGCTTCAGAATTTTCAAATGCTAGTTTTTTTATCTTAAATTTTCTTTTCAGAATAAAAAAAAAAATTGTACTAATCTCAATATGTACTGAAAGAATAACAATAACATTTAATAAAAAAGTCGAAGATAAATGTCGTAGATAGTTTACGAATTTCATCGAATTACTCCTTTCAGACATTTTCCTTCTTTCTGTATATTCCACATAACAGAACAGAAACAAGAGAGAAAAATTATTCGTCAAACATAGATTATGAAAAACTTTCCATCACTGCAACGAGATTTTAACAATTAAAACAGTTGAAATCAGATTTTAGCAATTACCATCTACAGCTGGCAACGTACGTAACGTACGCGAATTATTTTATGCATCCCTCTATATAATATATAGATCTGTTTAAACACTACTTACTGTGCTAAAATTTATCTTGGTTGAAAAATGCATAACAATACCGAAAAATCTCCTTTTGTAATTTCCAACAAAAGTCAGACATGCCACCGAAAAATGTGGTGCAGCCCTGTATATAATGTACAGATTTTTATGCATTCCTAATATTTAACTAATATTTAGTTTAAATCCAAGTTAGAAGCTCTATCGGGTTAGTTGCACTAGTTACGGTATTTTAGCTATAAGACGTGTGGCAGAGCTAGTGAGTTTCTTCTACTCTAAGTTGTTAAAAAAAATGTGGTAGACGAAGTTACAGTGATTTAGTTCTTCACATTTTATAGTCTTCGAAGAAGATAAGTTTGGCTTTTGTTTTATGTTCTTGTTCGATAAAGACCAGTAGAAGATAAAATATATTGTACTTAGTAGAGACTTTTAATGAAATATTTAGTGAATGTTGTTTAAACAGGTATCGAGTAATGTGCTGACTATAGGTTGCAGCCATATTTATTCCTACTTCCAGAGCAATTGGCAGAGGCATCTATCCCGGATTAAAAGGATTCATGCCCCACCTGCATCGGAGACATATGCCTCACTTGTGATGCGGAATAAGACGCCCCATTAATAATTATCAAATAACTTTGTGAGAGGATATTGTTTTTAAATCTTTAGAATTGTGAGAAAAAATCTGTTTCTTCTTTTGGTGCTTTTCTCTTCTCTTTAGTTTCTTATGGCCCTTCCGGAGGATCATTACCTTTAACTCAGGTGGCGGTGTTAGTAGTGATAAATTCTCCATTTAAGCAATGGTTAAAAAATCATTTCTTTTATTTGTTGGTTCAAAAGATTGCAATTCCCTCACATTTTTAAGTGAAAAATATTTAAGGGTTTGGTATTTATAGCTTCAAGCAGAACGTTTTAATTCACACATTCCAAACTTTCCTTCTCTTCATATCAAAATATATTCAGAAGCACTAAATAGAAATCTAAATACAAAATAGAAATTTAAAATCCTTTATGTATATCATTCTCACAGAAAATTCTGAAAGACTATACCGGGGCACCATATTGGAGCATTAATCCCACTTTATGATTTTTTATTTATTTAAATATTACTACTTTTATTGTTGGCAAAGACAATTTCGCTCTCACCCTCCCCCCTTTAATTTAAATTACGTAAGTTTAACCTTCCATACAATATATAAAGTATTTTGATCTGATTCATTATGAAACATAAAAGAATAAACATTTAATTCGAGAATTTAAAATTTTCTTCCCGAATTAATGTTTAGAGTTTGTACATCGAATATAACTAGGAAGGGGGGGGAGGTAATCCCTCTTAGATTAGACTAAACAAGTTTAAACTTTGTTACAATTATCCGATTGGCTTCAAATTTTGTATACCCATTTATTCAAAGAATTGGGAATAGCAAATATCGTTTAATGTGGGAGTGTAATGCAAGATTAGTATACAGAGCCTGTAAGTTCAATTTGTTTTTAAAAATAAAACATAAATTTGATGTAAATATGATATTAAGTCAAATTGAATTCAAGATTTTAAATTATAAATGTTAATTATCTATACTTCGTATTATTTTACGTTTGGGGCATCCATCCCGATCAAGTGTGGTGTGTAACACCGAGGTTCGGGATATATGGCCAAAATCATTGATTAAGTGTTTTGATAAAAACACTATTTTATATGTTATTTATATTAAAGTAGTGTTTTTATTAAGTTCTACATAGGTTACATGTGCATTAAAGAATCAATGGTATAAAAAAGAAAAATGAAGGGTGGCTTAAGTAGGGCAACTATCCCGGACTTACCCTAATTTAGGAAAAAACGCACAACGCAAATAAAATTGTACATTCAGAAATTATTATCCATTCACGGCAATGTATCCGGTTAATTTTTTAGACCTCTAAAGGAATTGATTCATATTCTACAAAAATGTTTCAGTATACAAAATAAAATTAATCTGGAAAATGCATAGAGATTCCTAACTCAATAAAAAACATTCTTAAGCAATGCATGTTAATATAAAGAATTGCTTGCGAATTATTTAGTTCTGTCCTGTATATGATTTATATAGAAATTTTGCATACAACATAGTTTGCAAAAATTAGTTAAGCATGAAAATGCACACCACATCTAAAAACACAGCTCTTGCATTTATCGCTCATAGACAGTATTGTAAAGGAAATATTTTGCGTGTCTCTAAAGGAATGATCCCCCTATCTATTATACACGTCATATTCTACAGTAAGACTCTTGTGGTGCACTTTAATAATGTATATAAATTTCATTATGTTTGAAATAGTGTAACATCATTAAAATACACTGCGAACATTTTCCCCCGTAAACCATTATGTAAACGATTTCCTATAAAAGACCCTATAAATGAATGATAAATGATTTCCACATCATATTTTTCAGAAGGCATGTTTTAGTCCAATTCTTATATGTATATCAATTTCATTACGTTTGAAATAGTGTAATATCATTAAAATACCTCGCAATGATTTTTACACCATTGATCATAATGTAACGGGATTTTTTAGTGTTCCTGTAAACAAACTATAAATGATATAGATTCTAAAATATCGCAATCCCAGTATATTTGCAGAGCACAGACAGCAAAAGAAAAACGAAGTTATAAGCACTTTTTAACTATGTTGTAAAGTGTTAAAAAGGTATATAACAGCTACTCTGTTTCAGATAAATCAAATATTTTTAAATATATGTATGTTTTTATGTTATAAGAATTCCTGAATATGTAAAACACTTTTCAATTGATATCTTGAGAATAAATACTTATTATGACTAAATATCTCATTAAATCAGTATTTTGCATAAAATCGTTTCGTTTCTGAGATTTTACCATTGTCAAATATAATAGGTTTTATAAAAACTTATTCCATTTTTTATTCATATATATATTTTAAAAATACTTCTTTGGGGCTAGTTTATATAGTAGTCGCAAATGTTTTTGTGAAACAGCCTCAATTTGTTCTAGGTAACAATTTAAAACCGGTTCCAAAATTTCAAATGTCCGCTTACAAAAAAAAATATTTAACCGAAATCAAAAAAGTAAAAACTAACAACGTTAGAGATCAACCTCAGCTATCTTATGCAAACAAAAAAAAAATGTTTAAAAATATTAAAATGTGAGCGAGAAATTAGAAAATAACCTTCCTATAGACTTAACATTATGTTGAGCGTTTCTTCCCGTGACTAGTGTAGGCTCTTATAGCAAGACAATGACTTCTTCCATCGACATGTCAAAAAGATTACTCTTTTTCTGCTCTATTTGACTATTAAAAATATTTAGGATATGAAAATATAAGCGATCATTAATAAATAATCATTAACCATTCATTTATAAATGATGTTTGCATTGTGAATTTATCAGCCTGCTACAGTTTACATTTATGTGTGTGTGCGTTTGTAGGAATATTTGAAAACAATTTAATTGATATATCTTATTGGGGAAGGTCCCCAACTGCCGGATTGAGATTTTGTCGAGAGTGGTGTGTTGGAAAGCTCTTATCATGGGGATCAAAGAAATATATACAACTGCCTGTACGAATGCAACTGGTGAAGAGTTATAGGCTGATGTATTTCTGTCATTTATTGATTTATCCAGTTTGCTAGCTATGCAGTAAAGACACTCTCTGTGGTAGAAAAGACAGCTTACAGTACAATTATATAACCTGTTGTTGCCAGCGTGAAGTTGGTGAAGGTTTCGTGTTCCTTCTAGTAAGAAACAGAAGACTGTGACCACACTTTGTCGAAATGACCACTAGAGAAAGCATAATAAAATTGCATAAGTTGGCGTATAACCAATTTTCCTCGCCCAACTTCGATGACATGTGTCGGTATGCCTTTCAAAAGGCTTTAATTAGAGATATGGATCCCGTCTTTCAATCAGTTAAACAGGTATACTTTAACTTAACTAATAACACTTGTGACAACTGCGAAACACCCCCTTTCATTGTGTGTACCTGATGTTGAAAACACTCGTGCTCCAGCCATTTCTATTCTGAAATGTACTAACATCCATGAAGTTACTTTTTCCACCAAGCATAAACTGTCTTCTCTGTAATCTCTGTAATCCGCCAACACTCTTGTCTACCACACAGAGTGTCTTTCCTGTATAGCTAGCGACCTGGAGAAATCAATAAATGATAGAAATACATCGGCCTATAACTCTTCACCAGAAGCATTTGGACGGGTAGTTGTATACATTTCCATGATCCCCATGGTAAGAGCTTAGCTTTCCAACGACACCACTCTCGACAAAACACCAATATGGCAGTTGGGGACCTTCTCTAGTTATTAGAGTAATCAATATTAATAATAACTCAAGTTCTAGACTGTTTTTTGCAAGTACGCCGAGATCAGCATATTGAGCTAACAAGGATCCTTTAATTTAAATAGTAAAGTTTCTGAATATAATGCTTCGCTTTATTTATTAGTAAAATAATTGTCATTCAATAAAGCAAGCATTACTATTCGGAAATATTGGTACTCGAATTCAAGAACCCGCAGATAACGAGAGAGATAACGGGTATGAATCTTGAATGTCATAAGATCAAAGTACGCAGAAAAGCAGGGTAGACTGTTAACCAATCTATATATTTAAAACGCTAAGCGATTTCTTTCGACAATCCGTGAAAACAAACTACTGCATCAAATTACATCATTCTTCTTTTAAATGAAAGATATTTGGACACAGATTTGTTATCGTGCATTCGTTTGTTCGAAAATTTAATTAATTAACCGTAATTTTCAATTAACCTTTTACATCTGCTAATGACGTCATAATCGGATAACGCCTACTGTTCCGAAGCACAGAGTTTATTTTCTAAACTCTGTGGTTGAATAAAAGAGAAATAATAAATATTAAAAGCACGCGGTTTTAAGGACGAATTTGTTAATTTGCAAGTTAAATTTAGGTAAAAATACTTATCCGCGTGTTTTATAAGCGAATAAAAATTCATATTTATTTTGACGTCACGGGAATATTGTCCATTGGGTTTATTTTATCATTATGCATTATAACTTTGTTGATGCCATTTTTTCATTACAATTAAATACAAAATATATTTATATTTGTGTGCATGGTGTTTAAACATTAATGTAAGGTACATGAAGTACGTGTGAAAAGTTTGCGCCGGTGAAAATGACGTTATGCTTAGCTTGAAGTGCATTTTAACATTGATCAAACTAAAGAGAAAAATGTATATGATTGTGTTAACATGACATAATTTTACTGATTTTTGCATTCATAATTATAAAGATTAGAATTGGAGCCGTCATTGATTTCTTCATCTTGATTGCATACCTTGATTACATGTTACCAATTGCTTTTTTTTTTATATAATAGGTTAGAAGATTTCCTTTTTTAATAAAAAAAAAATCACAAAAGTAAAGGATTTCAGGAAATTTAAAGTTATTAAAAATAGTGTTATGGTAGAAAAAAATCTTGAAATAATGATTGTATTTTTAGCAAGAATAAACAATGTAAGATTAATATTTCATAGGAATTATTTTGGAAGATTTATTATAAGTTCATTTAACAGTTCCTTATTAGCGCAAAGTCCTATTTCTTTCACTGTGAATTTCTCTTTCGATGTCAAAAAATGTTTTTCCACTTTTGGACGCCAGCCAAAATACAGTGGCAATTTTTAGAAATATACAACAGTTGTGACAACAAAGGCGCTATCGCTTTAGTTTTCATCGCGCTTACATCACTTCGAAATACTACAAATTTCTATTTTTTACTACATTTTACAATTTCAATTCTTACATCATCAATTAGAAAAAAAATTAACTTTTGATTGAAATTTATTTGAAAACTGCCGATTAATTTAACGACTTTTTAAATAATTTTCAAGCATGAAAAGTTTTTCAATTCTATCTAATCAATGACTACCAGTTTACTTCAATAATGTAAAATAGCCTCTGTGAAAGTTGCTACAATTGAAGATAGATTTCCCTAGCCATCATAAAAAGTGAATAATAATTTTTTTTTTTTAAGTGATAAATCATAAGATCAGATTATCCATAAGATAGAACATTTTGGCGCTAAACAAAAATATGTCAGGAAAAAAATATATATATATACATATATATTTTTGTTTATGTTGAACATAAAATTGATATGTTGAATTCGTTGATGAATATGTTCCATCAGATATCAGGATATGCTAGGAATTGCATTTTTTAATTTTTTTACATCTGCCAACTGTATAAGAGAAAAAAATAATATCCCCGACTGTGATGGAAAAGGGATAATCATCCTGATTATGTCAAGGAACCGAAGAAATCATACAAATAAATTACACTTGAAAACATTAAAAATCTCCCTCATCTGCAGATAAATTTATTGCTGTAAAAAAATTCTTAATCTTTGCATACAAATTGATTAGCTTGAAACAATGGATGCATTTTAGAAGATATGGATTTGAAACGAACAATGATTAAAGAGGACATTTTAAAACTTTTAATTTAATCATTTTAAAACTTTTTAACGTCGAATTTCGACGGTGCTTTTGGGCAGATTCAATGCACATGCGCATAGGAGCTCATTCGGTTGCATTATCACAGGGGGGGGGGAGATGTGTGCTTTATTTACTATGTTCTGTTATTTATTGAATATGGTATGAACGTAGGAATATACTATTTGTATATACTTCATAGGTCCATGAATTTTTTTTCTTGCCGTGGGGAATATGGCGGTAATGTGAAACTGATTTGCATTACACAGTTATTTACGGATTGTTTGTTTGGAGTTTGCATCGGAAATAGTACTGTATTTGATTGGGGAAAAATTTTATATAAAATATTTGAAAGACTGTTTTATACGCACCCCTTCATAAATAATAAAGAAGCTTATTTTACTGATATTGTAATAGTATTTTTTTTTTGCGTCAAGTTTTGACGGGTTCCATCTAGTCTATATATTTAAAACACTAAGCGATTTCTTTCGACAATCCGTTAGAACAAACTACTGCATCAAATTACACCATTCTTTTTTTAAATGAAAGATATTAGGACACAGATGTGTTATCGTGCATTCGTTTGTTCGAAAATTTAATTAATTAGCTGTAATTTTCAATTAAACATTTACTTCTGCTTATGACGTCATAAAGTTGACAACTCCCACTTTTGAGGGCATAGAGTTTTTTCCCTGAACCCTGTGGTTCGCCAATCTTTTGACATTAACTAATATCAACTAGGTAATATTTTAACATTGTAGTATAAAATCTTTAAAAAAAAAACTTAATTAGCTAGAATATAATCATAATAAAATATCTAAACGTAAACATATCAATATGAATAACAAATCTCACGTAAAATGTTGCAATTTAAATGATTCCAATTGAAACAAGATTTGGAGAGTTATCTTTGACGCCCAGCTAACATAAAAGTACCTATTTTATTTTATTTATTTACACACATATTCAAATTTATTATAAAACACCAGGTTGCCATACAAAGCAAAAATCGTCATTTAGGTGCCAAAAAATAACCCAGGTGCGTCTGCGATATCTGTACTGATTTAATCAAAATTATTTTGGTTGCACCGCATATTACAAAATTAATTAAATCCATGATTATTGTTTCTTTCTCAGATTAAAAATAAGAAAATTTGTACTTCTCTATTATCCCGTCGACCACTTTTCATAACAAAAAACTATCGCCAAACTGTAACGCCAAATAAACGGGAGAACGTTGCCATTGGAATATCAAAATAAATAAATAAATAAAATACATGAATTTAAGGACACAATTGTTATTTTAATTAATGAAATAACTAATAAATCAGTAAAACATAATGAAAAATAGACGCAAATCTCGAATTAAAAACGACTTGATGACGTAAGAAACATGTATAATGCTTCTGACATCAAGTAAATGGGACTGTATTTTTGGCGTTTAATTTTACAGTTTGGCGATATTTTTTTGTTATGAAAAGTGGTCGACCGGATAATAGAAAAGTACCAGAAAATTTAATGTGTAACGAAATTCAATTATTTGATCGATCGCAAATTTTGGTTCTTTTCCGTTATACCGACACCATGCCATACATGTAAATATATGCTTGGCAACAATGGTGTCCGTATAGTGGAAAAGTACTCAATTTTTTCTTAGTTCGGGCTATACCAAAAACAAACATTTTACAGGTAACAAAAAAATCGCCGAAAATGGCTGCTTCATCAGCTGTTATGACAGCAAAGTTGGATAAAATCTAATAACCTGAATTTTACAACGTTTATGCGAAACACCACAGAGAACACACGCTATTTTTATATAAGTAGGGTATATTTAAACGAATAAGAGAACTAACAACCTTCAATAATATAATGCATGAAAAAGTAAACAACTAAGTGATTCAGCAGATCATAAAAATATGTATTTCTTAATATAACTATAAAATACAGAAAAATATTCTGGTACCATAAAAAATATTCATTACCCCGTCGAAATTCCGTGCATTATCCCGTCGTCCGATTAAGAAAAAAAAACTATATGCAAATTAGGTACTTTTCGGTTAGCCGGCGCCAATAAAGTATATATATATATATACTTCATTGGCGCCCTGCTAACCGAAAAGTACCTCAAATAATTCGCCAAACTGTAGCGCCCAATAAACAAACGGAAGAATGTTGCCATTAAATCTCAAAAGAATAATAATAATAATAATAATAATAATAATAATAATTAAGAAAAGCCCCATTTACTAAAGTATCATTTATCAGTAACTTTTGACAATAAAATTTACAATATACTAATGAAAACATAATCAAAAATAAACTTGGATACTTATTTATTTACGTTATTTCTCTTAATTATGGAAAAGGAATAAATCATCCTGATTATGTAAAGGAATGAAGAAACCATACAAATAAATTACACTTGAAAACATTAAAAATCTCCTTTTTCTGTAGATTGATTTATTATTGTAAAAAAAATTCTTCATCTTTACATAAAAATTGATTAGCTTAAAACAGTAGATGCGTTTCAGAAGATATGGATTTAAAACGAACAATGATTAAAGAAGACATTTTAAAAATCTTGATCAAAACATTTTAAAACTTTTTTTTAACGTCGAATTTCGACGGTGCGTTTGGGGAGAAGCAATGCACATGCGCATAGGAGCTCATTCGGTTGCATTATCACAGGGGGGGGGAATGTGTGCCTCATTTAATATGTTCTTTTATTGACTGAATATGAGATGAACGTAGGGATATGCTATTTGTATGATGCTCCATAGGTTCAGGAAATTTTCTTTCTTGCCGTGGGGAATAGGGCGGTAATGTCAAACTGATTTCCATTTTGTTTACTGATTGTTTGTTTGGAGTTTGCATCGGAAATAATAACGTAATTCAGTGGGGGAAATTTTTTTTAATAAAATATTTGAAAGATTGTTTCATAAGCACCCCTACTTATGTAATAAAGAAGCTTATTTTACTAATATTACTATTGTAATTTTTTCCGCTAAGTTTTGACGGGTACCATCTAGTCTATTTTGAATACGTTAAGATAGTCACACGCATCCTGTCCTATTCTTTGACTTCAGTGAGAACATTAACTTATTTATACGTATAATAATCATCATATGTATTATTTCTG
Source organism: Maratus michaelseni (assembly GCA_963931845.1). Taxonomy (NCBI): domain Eukaryota; kingdom Metazoa; phylum Arthropoda; class Arachnida; order Araneae; family Salticidae; genus Maratus; species Maratus michaelseni. The sequence continues at coordinate 92,141,890 of OZ007595.1, forward strand.
TTGCCACATCCCTTCTTCTAAGCATCTACAAAACACACAACAATGAATGAGGTAACATTCGAAAGGCTTTTGAGGCGGCCTTACCACTTACATTTATTTAAAACATGTGATTTGATTAAAAATTTCAGTTAATTAAAATTAAATCAGCATTGTTTTCATAAATGAAATGAAAGGTTTTCCTCAAATCAGTGTTGCCACAAAATTAAAATACCGCATTATATGATTGATGCAGCAATGATTATGAAAAAATAAATAGTGCAACAAAGATAAAGTGTGATGCCTGCGCACGGGCTTAGGAACATATGTCACAGGCGCATCGGATCGGCGCCAGTTTATGGCGCTAGTTTGGTGCTACAAATTTTTATTTAACACACACATTTTTATTTCACACCTCATTTCCATTTAATACACAGATTTAATTATATTTATTAAATGTTTTTAAAATATTTTTATTTTAATTTAGACACACATTTAATTTTATTATTAAACACACATTTTATTATAAAATATCTGATTGTCACACGAGTTACATTCAGTTTTAACAGGTAAAAGACAGTTTTCTATGTTAATCTCACAGGGAAAGAAAGCCATTCAACAATCTAAATATTCGTAATTCGTTCAATATATTTTTAGTATAAAACATAAAAAATATTGAAGAACTTCCTATTAAAATTGAAAAAAGTTTTACCTATATTTTGATGGTTTTACTCGTTGCGTAAAGCTTATTGGTTTTGATTTAAAAGTGCTTCAAGGAAAAGATGAAATATAATTTAAAATTTCACTCTCTGGAATCTTTTTATTTGCAGTGTATTTAATACTAAAAAACAACTTTCAAACCTTTTAAAAACAGCTACAAAAAGGAAAAGAAAATTGTGTTCGTATACAAAGAGAATGATTGTTTTTTTTTTGTTTTTTTTTTTTTTTTTTTTAAGCAGTTTACATATCAAAATTTTTTTATTGGAAGTTTTTAGAAAAATAGATTTCATTTTCTCTGTTAGACTTTTTTTTAAGTTATTTTTAACGGCTATAAATGCTTTTTAAAATAAATTTTAAAGGAGAGGTTTTGATACAGAAAAATGAAGAATAAAATATCAAATATATTTTATTAATAAATAATCTACTTATTTGTATCTAAAATTAAAGCACAAATTAGTTATGAGTAGTGTATTCTGTCGTTAGATAGTACACCGTAAAAAAAAAAAAAAAGTTTCTTAATCTAGGAAAATATTGTGTCACCCGGAAAATTCTGCGGTTTTTCAAAAAGAGAAGCACGGTTTCGTTTTCTTATTTTGCTACTGCTGATAAGGAGTGACTTTTGAATGACTCAGATACCGGGTGGTTATAATATAAGTATCTCTATTTGGAGCTGTCTGTAGCTTCAAGGAATAACCCGAATGAAACCAAAATCGGTACACTAACTATTCGAGAAGGGGGTAAAATAATGGAACAATAAAAAAAATAATTGCAATAATCACCGATAGATGGCGCTATTGAGTGTGAAATATAATGTGTAATACAAGAACAAAGAATTAAGGATTAAAACCGGATGGCATACCTAATTTATTGGAAAATGTCACAGTGAATCTGATTACGCTTTCGCATGGCGGTGCCGATCATATTCAGATTCCACATGGCATTGTGCTGGAGGACACAATCCATGCGGTGCACGACGTGCTCATGTGCGAAATGTGACGCATCAGGAGTTATGTTTTGCACATGTTGTGATATGCGGTAAAGTCACTGAAGTTTGCGACATCTCAACGGTACACGATATTACACATTACATGTCACACTCAACAGTGCCATCTATCGGCGATTATTGCAATTAATTTTTTTATTGTTCCATTCTTCTTCCCCCTTCTCGAATAGTAAGTGTACCGATTTTTGTTTCATTTCAGTTATTCCTTCAACCTACAGACAGCTTCAAATAGAGGTACTTATATTATAACCACCCTGTATATACATTTCGTCTTCTCTGCTTGCACTTCGCAATTCTCTCCTGTGTTGTCGCATAATTTTTGTTTCAATGCATTGCTAAGAATGGAGAAACAAAACGTTCATTTTCGTCATATTATGCTTTTTTACTTCACGAAAATTAAAAATGCTAGTCAGACTGCTCGTAAAATTTGTGCTGTATCTGAACATCGTGCTATTTCAAGTTATACAAATCGAAGGTAGTTTGAAAAGTTCAAGCGCGGAAACTGCAGCCTCTAAGATGATGCCCGCTCTAGATGACCAACATCATCTGTAAGTGAGGACCTCTTAAAAGGAGCTATCAAATGATCATACACTATACTTTTTGGAATATTTAGTCTGTGTGATAGCTCCTGAACTGTGTAACGCGAATTTTCAGCAATAGCTTCTTTTAAGGGTCCCCTTTACAGATGATGGTCTTCAAAGTGGCAACATTCTTGTGGCTCACACTTCCGCGCTTGAACAGCTCACACCACTTTCCATGTGTGTCATCTGAAACAGAACTTTGTCCATATGCAGCCCGCAATTTTCGTCATCACGATAACGCCCGAAATACTAAACAAATTTGAACTTACTTGAGACGGTGTAATGATATTGTCAATACCTTTTATGAGTTTTGTTAATGAAGTTACATAGTTCTTATTTGTATTAAGCGACACACAAAAGCAAAACATCCAAATTTCCTCATCAAGTTAACGTCCGAAATACTGAACTAATTCGAACCTCTTTGAGATAGTGTATTGATATTGTAAATACCTTACATGAGTTTTGTTTATAAAGTACATAGCTCGAATTTGTTTTACAGTGACACACTTAAGAAAGACATGCAAAATGTCAACAAAATAATGCGCGAAATACAGAACCAATTCAAACCTAACTAGGTCAGTGTATTTACTAAACAAATTTGAACCTACTTGAGACGGTGTAATGATATTGTCAATACCTTTTATGGGTTTTGTTAATGAAGTACATAGTTCTTATTTGTATACAGCGACACACAAAAGCAAAACATCCAAATTTCGTCATCAAGTTAACATCTGAAATACTGAACAAATTCCAACCTCTTTGAGATAGTGTATTGATATTGTAAATACCTTACATGAGTTTTGTTAATAAAGTACGTAACTCGAATTTGTTTTACTGTGATACATTTAAGAAAGACATGCAAAACGTTAACAAAATAATGTCCGAAATACAGAACCAATTCAAACCTAACTAGGTCAGTGTATTTTATATTGCATCCATTTTAGATGGGTTCCTTAATAAGTATATAGCTCTTACAATTCGTTTACAGAGAGAGATAAAAACTATCGATGACAGTCATTGAATATATTGGGTCCGAACCTCATTTGAGCATCGTAAATATATTATAGCCTATGGGCGAATTTTAAACAATGAATACAACATATTTTAAACATTTTTAATATACCCATTCAATTACTTTGGTAAGCCAAAGTTAAAATTTCCCTGAAAAAAAAAAAAAAATTCTAGCCAAAATAGCAAACTTAGTAATGGTTTAATTTGTAAAATATTTTGTAAATCTTTTTAAAGTATAATAATTAAAAAGTCTAAGAAATCAACCTACACTTTCTATTGCTCTTGAAGGAACTTTTTTTCACGATTGTACGACTTTGAAACCATAGTTAAGATATTCTTCTCTAAATATGACTTCTGGTTCATAACATTAACATTTAATTAATTAATATATTATTCACATATTTCAATTCCTTAACATACCATGTCTAATTTCAATTCAACAAACAATTTAAACAACCTGCACTTTAAAAAGAATAATTTACAGGAGTAGATTAATCTCAAAGTTAGATGTTAAAACCCAAAATGTTTATTATTGTTGATTAAGCATCGTTTATAATTCCAATTTTCAGTTATATGTTATATATATCTCTGATTTATATTAATATTTTTAACGTTATAGTTATCAGGTTTTATAATTCTCAAAACTATCAGACTTAAGATCCCTGAAAAAATAACGTAAATACTTAACTATTTTGTTTTAGTCTGTAAAATGAAAAAAAAAATTGTATATGTTTTTAAAATATATATTAATTAAGACAAAGACTGGGTATAAAAACAAATGTTTTGCTAATTAATAAACTTCTGCTTCAGATACTATATTAATGAAATGGGGGATGGCGGACATTCCTTCATCAGAATATAATGTTAACCAGCTTTGACAAAATTAATTACTTCTATACTAATTATTTATAGAAATCTTTCTTGAAGCTTATAACAAAAGCTAATGATAAGAAAATCACAATTTTTTAGCTTGAATTTACCTTAAAAAAATTCTGTACAAAAAAATAATAATATATAAAAAACGGTCTTGTAATTTAACGATACATATTCATTTTAATGAATATCCTACAAGATTAATGATTTTCCAGCTGAAGAATACATTAGTTTAATATGGTAAAAAATACTTTCTCATGAATGAACAATAATTAGGCGTTCTTTCACATCTAAAAACAAAACAAAATAAATCTCATCGATTATGATGCATGTTTTAAATATTAATAAATATATTTATGATATAGTATTTTAAGATCTAGCTTTCCTTTCGTTCTAATTTTCCTTTCTAAAAAAATATCTATTTCATCAATGTTTATCAATGTTAATATCGCACATCCATCAATGTTAAAAGAACATCAGAAGTTTAAATCCGTTTAAAAAAAATAATAAAAAGGCTAGTTATTAAGGCATAAATTAAGAAAAATATTTTATTTGCAAAGAGATTCTGCGGGCGATTATCACCCATTAAAATTATTTAAAAGATGTACAAAACTCTGAATTTAAAACGAAAAAAATAAAAATAAATAAAATAGCTTGAATCTGTAAAATTTTTAACTGTATATATTTGTTTATTTTCAAAAAAATTTTAAATTTCAGTCAAGAAGTTTCTCAAACACATCTAATAAAACTAACTAAGCAATAATCAGATCATTAGCTTTAGCAGCATTTCGTAGCATTAAGACGTTATTGAAAAACTACGATAGATAATTAAGTTGTTTTTTTGTTATTACTGAACATTTTCCATAACCCAATTGAAGAATAGTAAATAAAAGGTATTGTGATTAAAAAGATAAAGTTTTACATTTTAATGTCTGAGTTTAATTGATTTTTTTTTCAAATTCAACCGTGTTTTCTTTCAATTAAGCACTGAAAATTGCAGACTTTAATTTTATCAATAGAAGTAGGTTCCACATTGTTTTACATTCGACGTTTTCGCAAATAAAAGAAGTACGTAATTAAATGGAGTCTACCATCTTCTTTAATGATGTAGAAGAAATTTTTCTAAAATACTATTAAAATTAGAAGGTAATGAGATAAGTAATCATCGGTGAAAAGACAATTTGTAATACATAATTTAAAAAAAAAGAATTTTCTAGAACAAAAAATGTTTATTGATACATTTAAAACGTTGCTTTTGTTGAATAATTAGCAGCTTATTATAATAGGGTTATTAAAACATTATCTGAATATATACCAGATAAAATAAACGGCTTTATATAAAAAATTGTTTTAATGTATCCCTAAGTTGCTTTTAAGTGTTTGAGATAATTTTATGAATTCAGATTTACTTATAAGAGAATTGCAATAAAATATTTTTGTGCGACTGTAATTTGAAGGCAATTTTTCGAAGTAGTAATATAGTATATCATTTTTAACGAAATTAAAACGAAACGAAACTTCAGATAATAATAATAATAATAATAATAATAATAATAATAATAATATCCATATACCAGTGGGCCCGTGCGAGGATTTCGCTCTGCAGTATAATATTTGTTACCAACATCTAATACCTTTTAGATGCAGGTTTAAACTTATATATAAAAAAAGGTTAAAAAATCTGCATACAACATTAGTCAAGCCAGATTATCATCTAATTTATTCCATCAAAGATATAGTCAAAATTGATCGAAGACAGCACAAGGCACGTGCGAGTAAAAAAATGATTGTCGCATCTTAAATCGAAGAGGATAATGTCATCCGCTTCGGGAGAAACACGGGACAAAGAAAAATAAATTTTATACATATAAAAAAACAAGTTGGTTTAATATAATATAACATACATTTTCAGTACACGTGAGATACTACTGCCTCAATCTATCGATTCTGTCTTCTTAATATTTTAATATTAATTTTACTTTTTAACCATAAATATAAAATAAACTCGTGCGGAGACGTCTCCCTTTATTTTGCACAATGCATTTTTTTTATAATCATTGTTGAGCACGATATAATGCGGTATTTCATTTTTGTGGCAACATTGATTTAAAAAAAAACATTTCATTTCATTTATGAAAACAATGCTCATTTATTTTTAAATTAAATGCAATTTTTTAATCAAATAGCATATTTAACGAAATGGAATGTACTATGTCAGAAATCAGTTTAAAAACTTTTCGAATGATAATATTCGACCACAAGGAGGTGGTTGGTCAGATCCTTGCGCAGTGGAAGAGTTCATTTACTCACAGGTTCGGACAGTGGAAGCAGCAAGTAACGTAGCGTTGTAACATATTTGAGCGTTCCTGTCTTTAGCAATGATTACGATATCTTTCACTCGAATTTGTGCAACTGGATTTCGTCTTTTGTTACAAAATGTTATTTTTCACAAAAAATATGATAAATAAAAAATAAAAAAAGAACTTATTTTTCACAAAATGGGCTTCAAGAAAAAATCTTGCATCGACCTCTGATAAGTTTAAATAGTTCTACTTAATTCTACAAAGCGAAGTTACGAGTAATTAAAACATTAAATAAATTTGCTTTGGATACTTGAAAACAAAATTATTTTTGCTGTTTTATTAATAACAAAGCTAAAGTTCATCATAATAGTGAATAAAAAAAAACATGATAAGTTGAAATTAAAAAAAATTAGTGTGTGTGTGTGTGTTGGGGGGGGGGGGTATAAAAATGGGGAGGGTGCATAAAAAAATATGCTGAAATTCTCCTCTCATTTCCCATTCTTTCGCCAAATCACTCAAATAGACCTCTCTGGTACCACGTGACTCCTAAGTCATACCCAGCAACTCCTTGTGGTCGAATATTACCTCATTCATTCTTATGCGTTTTGTATGTGCATAGAAAAAGGAATATTGATAAGAGAAATAATATGTATGATTATTATTGTTAGTAATAGTAGTAGTAGTATTACTAGGATGCTCTGCCCCATACGTGCTACACTCACCAACCCCCATTTAGAACGAGCAGGATCAAAAACACGTTACTTTACCCTGTTTTAAAAAAAATTACGCAATTTTGGGAGATTGAATATTATTATTACGACCACTGGTAATCTTCTGTTATGGGGTTGTTTCCATTTCCCTTTGATTGGGGAATTTTTAGGTCCCCAAGTCTGCAACCACCTCTGTTGCGATAGTTACGGCTGTTTTCATGTTTGCTTAAACAATATTTATCACACATTTGAAAATCAGCTTGTATAAGATGTTCGTAAAAAATGTCGCTACTTCCCATTTTTTATAAAAAAAAAGGTTTTTTTTACACGCTAGAACAAATTGTTTTAAAGATAGTGTATTTGCCTCCATTGATTGCTTTTTGCTCATAATAATTTATTTGTTTTAATATTTATTTTCTTCTTTTTATTTAATATTCACGTGTAAACGTATTTATCTACAGACACGCGTTTGGAAATATTATTATTTTGTCTTTTCTAACGTAATTTCTTTTTGTAATATATATATATATATATATATTTAATTCACATGTAAATATATTTATCTACGGTCGAAGTATTTGTAAATATTATTATTTTAGCTTTTATGACGTATTTTTCCCACGTGTAGTTCTTTTCACATTTATTTTTTTATTTAATAGAAAGTTTTTTTTCTCTTTTAATATTCATGAGTAAATATATTTTGCAACTGAAAACGTTTGAAAATACTATTTGCGCTTTTTTAAGATTTGGCGGCAATAGGTAACTAAATGACGTTTTTAAAATATGAAATAAATCGCTATTAAAATACTTAAATAATAATAAAAAAACATTAAAAAAGTTAGACAAATTTTTAAAATGACTGGACACTGCTCACCACAACCTAGTCCAATATATGAGTTAAACTACTATGCATAGTTTTTGATCCTATAAAACTTATTTAACTGAACTACTTTGACCAATTTTAACATTATATTGCGCTTAAAATAATTCTTTGATTTAAAAACTGTCTGCTTCAATCTTTATGAAAACATTTCTCTATAAAACTACCAATTTTAATATTTTCATATTTTTATACTTTTATATTATATATTTTTCTTAATATAAGCCAAGAAATTCATTTATGGCAGCAGCGGCGACAGCAGCGGGCAGAATCGTTAATTGCCTTTTTTTAGAATAGAGATTATTATTATTATTATTATTATTATTATTATTATTATTATTGCTATTGAAACTCAACTTATCATCTCTATTACATAAGAAGAAACATTGTCGTGTTCAGTATTTGAAGTGCATTTTCTTTCGTAAAGTAAAATAACATCTTAAAAAAGTTGTAAATAATGAAATATTTTCTTGTAAATTATTTTATGTCAAAAGTAATTTTTCACACTTACAAATAATATTTTTAATTAAAGTTTATCAGAACTGTAAAAACATGAATTATTTGTGATATTCCAACATAGAAGTGTATACGAAGTGTATAAACTACTTAAATTATCCTCCTTCATTCAGTCTTTGTCTGGACTTGACAGTGTTCTAAATGAGAATAATAAATCAAAACAAGTTGGAAATTGTACGTCAAACGTTACAAACGAGGTACGTTCGTACGCACGTTTTAGAATTAAATTCATGATATCCCGTGCGTAGAACGGGTTAAACAGCTAGTTAAGTATATATTTTGTGACACTGTTCATACAAATATCTTAACTAGTTATATAAATATTCATATATATATGTATCAGCTAGTTATATAAATATTCAGATCTTGATGATTTTTAATTCTGTGAAATGAATTATATCGTCTGCAGATTAATTTCTGTCATAAAATAAGTATCTCGGTCGCTTGACGATTTAACATCCATCGGAAGCTCCTATAACAAAAATGCACCGATTTAAAAAAAAAAATCAAATTTCTTAATAAATATTTTTATTAATATCTCCTAAAGTTTTGATTCGATTTTAATAAAATTTGAAATGTCTCGACAAAATTCTGCAAAGATAATATATTTTAAATTGCAAACCATTTGGTTGGGTAGTTTTTTCGTTGTTATATGCGGACAGACAGACAGACGGACGGACAGACAGACGGACGGACCAAACGACGACTATAGGTGCTACGTATTTATATAATTACGAACGCACCTAAAAAGGTGGATCCGAATTAGATGCGATTCTGATGCAATTAAGCAAAGTATTAAGGTTTTACCTAAATAATAATAATAAAAATATTTAAATAAAACAATACACATGGAAAAAGTTAAACTTGATCAATAAATGTCCATTCGACATGAATGTTATTAAATGTTAATAGTACATTTATTTAAGTTTCGATAATGGAACTTAAGGCAAAAAAAAATCATAAAAAAGGAAACATGTGATTAAAGAAAACAAATAAAAACCACTATAATATATAAAAATAACCGCGCAAACATATTATTTTTTTCTAAATGTTTTCAGTCGTCATTAATTATAAATTAGTTTTCCTGTATATTTTATTATTTTTGTAACCACACATACGCAATTAACAAAAAAATAAAACACAGTACTTTTTAGCTCACAGGCTATCAAAGCCTGAGAGCTAATGTGCCCTCAGGTTTCGTATGTACGTACATAACGGGATAACTCTTGATAGAAATATCCGATATACTTCAATTTTTATACATACGTTCAATCTGATAAGGCGTTACCCTGATTAGTTTTGGGGGTTATTTGGTTAAGTATAAAGGGAGGAAACGGGGGCTAATCCCCCCCCCTAATTTAGATAAATGGGTATTTCATGCAGAATTATCCGATTTGCTTCAAATTTGGTATACAGGTTTATTATGATAAGGTGATTCCATGATTAGTTTTGGAGGTTCATTGGTTAGGTATCAAAAATTAGTTTTTATCAAAAGTATATCTCATAATCAGAATTTGCATTTTTATTATCGATTTCTTTATTTTTCGAGAGGCATTATTGGTTGAAATAAGAGTATAATATACAATTAGTGTGAACACCCTCTGAGCTCAATGTCACCAGTTTAACTGGGCACTTTACTTTTTTATTTTGTTTGTCTTGTTATACTTTACGGTAACAGATATCATAATGTAAATGAAAAATTACACACTTTCATTCGCGGAATAATATATCTTATCTTTACCCACATCTATATGTATGTATATACAAATTGGTTATTAGTATAGCAAAAAATTTAATAAGCCTATTTTATTTCAGATCTAAACTGAAAACCATATTTTTGTAGAAGTATCTTCGGAATAAAACAACTATACCTGATATCCAGGGACTTAAACATTTGCAGAAGTGTTAATAATGATAAATATTTCTCTAACAATTGTTCATAAATCAGAACTAATGTAGCAGAAATTTTTCTTGATATGTATTATGGATGAAAACGATGATTTGGCAAATCACAAATGAAAATATTCCTCAAGATCATCTATTTTCGTCTTAGCAGCTGAGTAATAATATACATAAATAAATTATTTTTACATTTACAATAAATAACAATATAATATCTGCAAAAAATTTAAAAACAATTTGTGGTAGAATAAGATATCCAAATTTTTGAATCATGTTGTTCACTCTTAGATACAAATGCTCTGTTTTTTTTTTCATGAAAGAAAAGATAAGGTAACCATAATATCACCATAGGAATAGAAATTTTGAATCATTTGTGTCAAAAACAAGTCATTATAAAAATTAATCTATTAGTTTGAATTCATTATTGAAATCAATGTACTATAAAAATATAAAACGTTTTAAAGCTGGTAATAAACGTTAAAAATAACACTTTCTATTTTCCAATTATGTTTGGATATTGAACGTCGATACACAGAATTCTACAAACACATAAATTATTAAATCTTGAAAAGGAAAAATTAAATAAAAAATAGAATTATTATAGTGTACCAATTAAAAAATCAGTAATCAGGAATATTCTGTGTTACATTTCAGTATTAGTCTATATTATATTTCAGTAAATATTTCAGTATTTATAGAGAAATCTAGTCTAACATCAATATTAGTGGTTCAGTGTATTAATCAAGAAAAAAACGATATCTATAACAGCACATACTAACATTTAATAACATAAAAGAACATAAAAACATATTGGCGCCATATAACAACACAGCACATCTCCAAAATCCCCCCCCCCCCCCCCATATCAACAACAGATTATTTCACTTCAATTCAGGTAACGAGCGTTTAAAAGCAGATGTGCTGACGAAATAGGTGTTTTACGAATTAACCGGGATAATTAGAATTAGAAGTTCATTAGACAATCATTAGAAAATTATGTACACTGTAAATACAGATAAATGTTTCTTTATTTAGAAAGAAGGTTACAGAAAATATAATTTGACCTCCTCCAAGTTTTTTTTTTTTTTTTTTTTTTTGTCTTTAAAAGCCAGAAAAAACAATAAATATCTGAGATTTAAAAATTAATGTGTCATAGAGAATTCTTCTTCGCTGCCCGTAATTTTCGAAACATCAGAAAGTAGTTTTACTTACCCATCATACGTAGTCTAGGGTAAGTCTTGTAATCGTTTTAAAAATCGATTTTTTTGACGGATTTACACGTTTCAGACACTGGAGATTCCGAAAAACATATTTTTAGAAAAAAAAAATGCCGTCCGTCTGTGTGTCTATGTGTCTGTAAACGCTCTATCTCCTGAAGAAATTGAGATAGAGACTTTAAATTTGGTACGTAATAATGGGAAGAAGCTTATTGAATTTCAGTAACCTCGATTATCCGGAACAATTTTTTTCGGACTCTCGAAATATTCGTTCTGATAAAAGGTATACAAAAATTTTCGAAATTGTTTATTTTAAGGAGTGAATATAAAAGACAATAAAAAAACATAAATTTTGCATAAAAAATGAAGTCGGCGGATTATTAGTTGCCGAGATATTTGTAGTCCTATATCCCAGACTCTTCGATTTTTTATGACCCTGTATTTCATCCAAATTTCAATTCAAAGATATATTTTGATTGGAAATAAGGCGCTTAATCCGACGCAATAAACCGTTAGTTAATATGATTATTAGTTTTGGAGTTATGAGGATTTTTTTACGCAATTCAGTAATAGAGCATTTAAAGTTTATGACGTCATCAAGCCCGATTTTATACGAATTGCAATGCATTTTGTAAGTAGTTTACACATGTTTTATTTTCATATTTTATATTATGCATTTCCATGATGGGTAAGTATTACGGTGGCCCCCAACGACTAGTTTTACAGTGCATTAATCAATTTTTTCAAACCGTAATTAATACGAAATATCGGTATTTTGGACGCTATTAATTCTCACGTAAACACTTTCATGTTCAACAAACATGCTCAGCATACGAAGGCGCTAAATTAACAGCATAAAATGTACATCATTTTGTTACTCTTGCATAAATGAATTCCGTTAGGCAGCTTAATGCAATGAGTTCAAAGTTTTAGATAACAATTATGCCGATATTATTAAAATTTATATGATGGTACATTATGGAGAGAAAAACTTTGACTAACATTAAAATGTCTACATTTTTAAGTACGAAAATAGAAAATTGCTTATGTTATTCGAAATATCTTAAAAAACTAAATTAATTTTTAAACGTTTTAAAATAACATAAGCAGTTATTTATTAAAATAAGTTTAAGTTTTTGTTTTTGATAGCTTAACCCAAGTTTTAAACCCAACATTTTTATAGCATATTATTTTGGATCATGAATTTATAATAAAGACAAAAAAAACCCTGTTTTTTAACGTAGCTGATATTAAGTATAATAGAAAAATCCCAGCCCTGGCAAGATTATATCAAGAAGAAACCATCCAAATAATTATCAGTGAAAGTAAAATATTTTCCCCTCCAGTCTATACTATTCATCCATAATAAGAGAAACCATAGAGATAATAACACGCAATAATACAATATGTAACGATACAGCATCTTTTAACTTACAGATAATGTGGCTCGAGTTACTCCATGGTTACAGTTATGAATATAAACAACCAAGTAAAAATAAAAGATAACTTCCGTATTTTTTAAAAATTACAAGAAAATTAAATGATAGCATTTTAAATAATAACTTCAAAGACCGTTCAATTATGGAATATTCTCATTTGTTTTTGAAAATAGTTTGCAGTGAGCCGAAACATATCAAACAACCAAATAAAAGTTATTTTAATTTGTATTTATTATGTTGTTAATTTACACCTTTTAGCATTTAAAAGAAATATAACTAAAGCAGTTATTGAAGATTTCGTCCCTTTGAGATTTGAAATATACATAAAAGTCTTGAAAAAACTTTAAAAACAGTAAATTATTTTGGATCATAAATTTAACAAAGACAAATATATATATATATATAGGAATTAAGAGGAACACGACTAAACTACGTCTGTCTTGTAATTCCATAAAATAAGCTTCAGGGAAGGGAGAGAGAAGCTACATTACATTGGAAATAATCTAGCTTAATAAATAAAGTCACTGTCAAGTTTTAAAAGGCTATATCAAACTTTACTCACACATAATTGTATCTTTAATATGTGTAATCTAACTGAAAATACGTAAATTTAAAAATGAGCTTTATTGAAATAAATTATGAATTCAAAGGTTATGTTTCGAGATCTATCACCACCGCTTCTTGATATACTTTCTAATGATGATAAAGTAGCGCACTCACACCATATAAGACCAAAGATTCCGCGTAAAGCACATTCGCGCGGATATCTGTCCGCGATAATTGCAACATTTCTTTATAACGTAGGTAAGGTTCCCTAGCTAATAACAAGCTCTAACCAATTATGACGCGACGTCATGTTATACAGCAAACAACAACGTAGAGTATAATTAACGAAGTAAAAACAGCAGTGCAAATTTGCCGATGCCTTTTCATTCGTTGGGAAACTTAAAGCAGAAGGGAAATGGTCTCCATTAACGCACCAGAATTAACTCACAAGACAACAACAAATCATTTTAAAACCGAGTTGTCCATAGGTACAGTCGAAGAAAAACACCCCAATTTATCACCAAAAAAAAACGAGGAAAAAAATAAAATAGACATTCGACTAGCAATTATATCTTCTTTGAATTTATATAAAAAAAAAGTTTGGGTACTACGGAACGTGTACCAAACTCTGGCATATTCAATAGGAACACCCAGTTGTGACTGTATATATATATTTTTTTTTCAGTAAAGTTTAGCTTAGGATATCAAATTATGAAGGTGTAATGTTTGAAATCCCTAATGTTAAATTCATTTTTAATCATTGGAAAACAGATTGCAATGCGAGTAGTTTTTAAAGCACAAGTCAGGAACTATTTTGCTGAATCGGCTGTAATTTTGGATTCGTATATTTAAATGTCTTCCAAATTGATTTCTGTAAAAATAAAAGTATAGAAAACAATTCTCTCTCTCTCTTTTTTTCTTTTGTAAAGATGATTTTGAAATTATACATACTTTGAAATTAGTTTTTGAAAATAGTATGAATTGTAGCCTATAAAAGTTTTTAACCGAAATCGATTGTCAGAAGTTTTAAATACATGAGTCCAAAATAACTGCTCATTGTGCCAAGTGGTCTTTGAGTTATCCATTAGAAACTTTCCGCATTGAATTCTATTTTTATCTATTAAGAAGGAATTTAACTTTATGAGTTTAAAACTCTAAACCTTCATAATTTCTGAACTATTCGACTTCACGATTTGTATCACCAAAAAAAAAAAAAAAACAATTATACTGTTAAAATTCGGTATTGGCTCCAAAAATATCCGAGTTTAACAATTGAACAATGAAGACGAACTCCTAACTTTATTTTAAACATAGTATATATATATGTTATATAAAAATTTATTTCCTTCGCAAATCCTTCACATTTATTTCGCATTAGTCTTTAAATTAATCTAACTTCTGTCATAGTCAGTATTTCCTTAATTCTTAATAATATTTATTCCTATTTAATGTCCTTTTAAAAGTAAATACCCGTATATTAATAATTATCTTATTCCAAATCTTAATCTAAAATTTTAAGTTCATTCGTAGCTTTTATCAGCTCCCCAATCTATAAAATTCCGAGACGCTGTCTCATTTCGAATGTTTTTTAAAAAGCCATTTTCTTTTTATTATTATTATTCCATGCTCTGATTTTTCGCGCGCTGGGTAATTTTCACTTCAAAATTGATACGCGACCAGGGAAGGAACTCTTTCCTGTTTTAATATCTCCCTCTCGCCCCATTCGCTGGTCTGGAGGTCGCCTCTCACTCATTGGTTTGTGAGCTCGTGACGTCGTATTCTGGATCACTCCACTGAGTGAACAAAACTGGCTCGCATCTTTCGGAGTGGAGGATTTTTGACGTGTTTGGAAGAAGTAACAAATATGTATCTGGTGTTTTAGTCCCGTAGAATTTTCATATCAGCTTTAACATCTATTAAACAATGTAGTGAACCATCGTGAAGCCCGAGGGCTATAAGTTTATACCTGTGGGAATTGTCGCTGCATCGCTCTTATTCTAAATAAACTATTTGTCTGCAAATTGGCTGGTATTTACTGGAGAAACTCCTGTGGACTCTTTGCATTGCCTCACCTCTTCGCCATGTTCGTAGATATCGACTGCAACATTTTAGATCTTTCACGGACTGCCATTTTCTCATGGAATATAATTTCTCGTGGTATCTCATCTTAGTCAAAACGCCACATATATATATATATATATAAACATGTATTGAAACAAGTCATTATATCCCTTCGAATAGCTATTTTCGTTTATTTCTGGAACAAGTTTGTGAATAAAAAGGATAGGATTTATCTTTTATTTGGGAATGAGTGGGGGGGGGGGGACAGACTGAGTTTTTAAGTATACGATGGACAACTTTGCAACAACTTGATTGAATGAAAGAATTAGCTGCATCTGCCAAGAACTTTTATAAAGTAAAATATCCTTTTATAAAGAATATTTTAATAAGTTTTCATTTCTTACTTCATGACAACAACTTCAACTATGTTAATTCGTCAAACATGCATACATGTTTCAAAACATGTATATTTTCAATAAATAGATTCAAGTGTTTTCTTTTTTTTTCTTAAAAGAATTTTCAGCCAATGCAACTTCTTGTTATTTTCATCGATATTTAATTTTAAATTATTAGAATATAAAAGAGATATATTGTTATTCTTGAACATAAGGCACTGGTGAAATATTAAGTTGAAAACTATTGTACAACTATGCATGATATTTCAACTGTACCAGTTTTTTAAAGCTACAGAAATACTAATATATTCATTAAAAAGAGTTTTTTTTTTTGTCAGTATATTACAATGGGAAATGTTAGTAAGTCTTTCCCATGGAATATTATTTCTCGTGGTATCTCATCTTAGTCAAAACGCCACATATATATGTGGCGTTTTGTCCACGGGGTTCCTTCATAGTACTTCTGCAGTGTTTCGGAGTGAGTTTTGTCGTGACATTTGCAGTGTTTCTAGTGACATTTTTTATATTGGGCTGAATTAAATCTTACGACGATAATAAATTAATAAATTCGATATAAATACTGAATTTATATCGAATATCTATATAAATATTAGATATGATTATCTGCAACTTTGTAGCATAAGTGCCTAGCTACTCGCTTATGAAGATAGTCTATCGTCGAGTGAATTTTAAGTTTTGCCTGTGATCGTGGTTTCTAGAATTATAACATTTATAACTACCTATTTACATTTACAACTACCCATTCTATTAATCTTTAAATTTCGCAAAGTATGACTGAATCGCAGGGAATTTGACTTTTACAGTTATTTAGATAAATGATATGACAATTAGGTATCTGTAGTCGTCTAACTGCTATATATAATGCGATATGAGTTAGATTCAGCGGATTTTATCTCATCATGCACTGAGTGGTAATTAAGACTATATTCGAGCCTCGTTGAGCTTCCCACGTAATGTATAGCAGTGAAGTTTTCCGGTGAGGTATTTTTACAGTAGAATCTTAGACTGCGAGTTTGCAGGCGTGGTAAGGTGATAGATTCAATATTTCAAATAAAATAATATTGGAATCCAAGGGGTTCCTTCATAGTACTTCTGCAGTGTTTCGGAGTGAGTTTTGTCGTGGCATTTGCAGTGTTTCTAGTGACATTTTTTATATTGGGCTGAAGCGAATTTTTCTTAAGTTCCGGCAAACAATCACCGTAGCCATCTTGTTAGTGTTTGAATTTACTGAATTGTATTCCCCGTCTCATGTTTTTAGTGTACCAAACCCATTTCTGAACATCGTTATGTTAAAACCGTCCGCTTCACGGCATTCCACTTTTATTAGTGCTTTAAATAAAGTGCAGTTATTCTGTTAAAACTTGTTTCATGGCTACTTTCGCTTTTTGACAGTCCGACACTACTTGACTCCATATTTGGTTATAAATTATGGTGATGCTGAATGTAATTGGTAGATGTTGATGAAAAAAGATCATTGTGTGATGAGGGGTCTACTTAATGTTGTACTTATAGAATTAACAAGTGATTACTTAAGCGCTACCTAATTACACTGCTTCTTTCACTTTTGAAACAACTTTTTTGGACTTCAAACTTTAGATAACATGCTGTTATCCATAATCATTTTTCCATCTTGAATTTTTGGGATAAACACTTTTAATTATTAAGATACATTGTTTATACACATTGTATCATTTAGAAAGACCATTTACTCATATATGTATACATATATACACACACACACACACACACACACATATATATATATATATATATATATATATATATATATATATATACGAATCATTCAAACATTCATCGCCCTAAATACGTATTTATTTGAATATTTTACATGCGTTAATCATTTTAATCAGAATTTATGTGATAAGTCTATGTAATAATCTATGGAATTTATGTAATAAATATGTATAACTTCTTCTGTATTAATTTTATATTCTACAGAACATTTACATTTTATAAGTAAGTATACGATTATGCTATTTTATTTAAGATTTTGTTCCGACTCCAAGTTCACATTTGTACACGAATCATTGCATAAAGTTAATTTTTAGCAGAAAATAACTAGTAATTATTAAATAATAAAACAGTATTACTATAATTCATTTAATCTACTTGGTTGTGACACAAAAGCTAATGATAAAATGAAATTTGATTAAAATTACGAAGGGATATTTATGACTTACTATTAAACGCATAAGCTGAATTAATTTTATGGATGTAAAGGAAGATATTAAAATTATTTCCCATCTATTTTATTCCCAGTATAATGAAGTTGTCAGGAACATGACTCAATGTATCGTAACGTTAATGTGTCTAGAAATAAATGTTAGAAAATTTGTAATGTTGTAATTATTACTGATTAAAATATCTAATTCGTATCGATTCTTTTCATTTAACCCATTTTAGGCCAAGCATAGAAATTTTATAAAATGTGGTATTATTTGCATTGAAATTTGCTTAATTTACATTCATTAAGACACCAAAAAAGTTTCGTGCATGAAAAATAATATTTTATTTAATTCGACGTTACCATTATTAATTTACCATTAATAATTTACCTTTAAATTTAAATAAAATATTTTAAGTTTTCTTGTAATTTGTCAATAACCGTTTCAAGTAAAAAACCAGCGTATTTTGAAAATTTCTCAACAGAAAGTGATTACTTCAATTGAATTACTAATATTTTATAGATGTCTCTAGTACCCTTAAAAATAGCAGAAAAATAAAATTAGTGAAACATATACGTCACAGTGT
This sequence comes from Maratus michaelseni, assembly GCA_963931845.1. Lineage (NCBI taxonomy): Eukaryota > Metazoa > Arthropoda > Arachnida > Araneae > Salticidae > Maratus > Maratus michaelseni. The sequence goes on from OZ007595.1 coordinate 92,160,816, forward strand.
TAATAAAAATATATTTATTGAAATGGTGCGTTTACGCACCTTTGGCCGAAAATGGGTTAAGGAAAAAGTTTTAGAAAATATATATGACATGAAAAATATTATAAGCATATTAAAGGGAAATGTAACAGCGAAATTTTTGTGTAGCACAGCTGCCAACTTTTACGCTTTTTTGTTACCACTGAAAATTAACAGAAATTTTTTACTTAATTAATCACGTTATTTCGAAAATTTTATAAGCTAAAATTTACTATAACATTTTAGTGGTAGGTAAAAAGCGTAAAAGTTGGCATCTATGGTATAGTAAAATTTTGACTTAAATGAAAATTGTTATCTTCCCCGTAAAAATAACTCTATTCAAATATTACTAAAGGCGTAATTGTTAAAAAGAAAACCAGTTTAATTTTTTTTCTAATTCCTATTTAGAAGGTTCTACTGTGGTTAAAGTTATTTAAAATAAAAATTGGAAAATAAACTATATTTATATGCAGGGTTTCCGAAAAGTCTGGAAACGGTCAAATAACTCGAGAAATATACATTGGATTGAAAAACGGCAAAATGCATGTTCAATATTTTTGAAAAATCTATTTAGGGATATGAAAGTTGCCCCCCTCAGCTTTGCCCGGGGGAGGGAAGGGGGGCAACATTGAAATCTTAAATGATGACCTCCATTTCTTATTGCAGATTCGGATTCTACGGGAAAAATACGTAACTTTTGTACTGAACATTTTCTTCGAAACATCGTAGATGGCGCTGCAACGCTGTGAGAATCGTTACTATTGCAATGTCTGGAAACGCTCCAATAACTCGAGAAATATACATCCGATTAAAAAACGGAAAAATACGTGTTTAATATTTTAGAAAAATGACAACTTTGATATCTTTAAATAGATTTTTCAAAACTATTGAACATGCATTTTTCTGTTTTTCAATAAGATGTATATTTCTCGAGCTATGCGATGTATATTTCTCGAGCGTTTCCAGACATTGCAATGGTAACGATTCTCACAGCATTGCACTCGATTACAGCGCCATCTACAATGTTTCGAAGAAAATGCTCAGTACAAAAGATACGTATTTTTTTCCGTAGAATACGAATCTGTAATAAAAAATGGGGGTCATCATTTAAGATTTCAAAGTTGCCCCCCCCCCTTTTTCCCCCGGGGGTGCAACTTTCATATCCCTAAATAGATTTTTCAAAAATATTGAACATGCATTTGCCGTTTTTCAATCCGATGTATATATCTCGAGTTATCTGACCGTTTCCAGACTTTTCGGGCACCCTGTATATGGACAGTTCATTATATTCATAATTAATAAAGTTCAACAATGAAATAACAAACGTGAAAAAATAAAAAAATAAAGTTACTACTTTAGCGTTAAATTACGTTACTATTTTCTTGGAATTAAAAATATTTTAACTTATTAAAAAAAAAAAAAAAAAATTCCAGATGCTTCTATTGGAAGACTCAATCAACATCTTTCAACTGTCGTATCACTTCTATCTAAAATCTCGTGTAGAGAATGTATTGGATTTTAATTCAAGATGGCTGGTGCACAAATGGTTTTGACATCTTTTGAAGATTTGCTGTCTATATATTGCCCTAAGAAACTAAGCACTTTTTTGCAAACTGCATTTATAAAGTGTTTATTCGTTTTCAAAATGTCTGTGTCTGCACTATTTTAGATTGATTTCTCTAGAAATAGACCCAATGCAATCGATAAATTTATAAACAGAAAGTTTCATGAAGAGATTTTTTTTTATACATTTTTATCGAATTCATAATTAATACATGAAAAAGGAATATTATTGCAGATTTCAAACATCAGGCTGATTTAATAAGTCAAATGTACCAAAAAATAAATAAATAAGAATAATTACTATATAAAAATTTCCTGCAAATCTTTCTGAAACATTTTTCAACATAATATCATAAAACTTGTAGATATGACTATTTAACTGATTTGAAAATAGCTGTTTTGTTTCATAATTTGATAAACGAATTATATTTTATTTATAAGCGATTGTTGTTTCTTGATGACCTTTATATTATTACCGCATAAAGACATTTGGTTTAAAATGCCACATTTAATAGGATTTTTTGAAAGATCACATTCTTTTATAGAAAAATCCGATTTTGTAGTTTGTGAATAAGAGCACCTACCAATAAAAAATAATTTATTAATCTTAATTGTTAATCATGGCCATAAAAAATTACCAATAAGCCAGTAAACTTACTTATATATATATATATATATATATTTCACTCAACAGTATATTATGACTACCAAATGCTTTGAAAAAAATACTAATCTAACTCACCTGAAGATTTTTAGAACATTTCACGAAAGTGGAATCAAATTGAACCTATAAAATAAGTACAAAAAAGTAATTATTCTTAAATATCAACCGAGTGCATAAAGCAAATTTGTCAATTAAGATATTTTCTTCTTTTTTTATAATCATTTTCACTTAGCAACCTATCTTTTCTACGCAATGCTGGGGAAATTGTAAAAGTCAGCCTCATCTGTTAATTTTATTAATAAGTCTTTCGGAGAAAAACACGCTCTTAAATAAAATAAAGCATTCACTAATGTGAAACACTCGGTTTCGTAAATCAAATCTGCCAATAAAGCCTTTTGCGTACATATTTTCTATAGTTATTTTCATTTAACACACAAGCTTATCAACATAATGCTTGGAAAACATTCAATATTTGCCTCACTTCCATATTTTATTCATATTTCTGCATGGGTTGTTTGCAAAAATTGTACCCTTAAATATTTAAAAAAAGAGTATTCATTTTAATTTCAAACACTCCAACGCTGAAATCAAATCTGTCAATAAGACATTTTTTATAAACATTTTAAGTTCCTTCTGCTACTTTGTATACTACAATTATGCATAGACATAAACGATCTTGGACCTAGTGGAATAAGTTTGGTTGAAACCAGTCTGTTTGGTCAAAAAGGTGATCATTTTTAAATTATTAACACTTTCCAACCTAGTTGAAAAGTGTTTATGACTTCGGTTTGTCTGGCCGTATGGCCGTCTGCCGTCTGTCCGTCTGTCCGTGCTCTAACTCCCGTAAATATGATCGGATTGCTCTGCAATTTTTATATGTTATAGTCGTTATCTATAGCATGTTCCCTATTTCAACGGAAGTGTGTAGCACTGATAGTTTTTTTACAGGGAGACTCAAAAGAATTCCGTTACATTGCGGTCTATGGGGAAAAATCATTGACGGTTTATTTAAATAACGTTTCACTATTTTAAACGCATTGAAATTTATATATATCACTAAGGTGCATTAGAAGAAGCTTAATATGGAATAGGGTGTGCATAGTACTTATAATTACTTTACAGGGACAGTCAAAAGAATTCTGTTACATTACGTCTATGGAGAAAAATCGTCTGCGGTTTATTTAAATAATGTTTCCCTATTTTAAACGCATTGAAATTTATATATATCACTAAGGTGTATTTCAAGAGGCTTACTACAGAATAGTGTGTGTACAGCAGTCATCGTTCATTTACAGGGACGCACAAAAGTTCACGAACACATTTCCGTATTATTTAACTCCAGACGGAGAATTTTAAACTGTGCTACGCGTTTCCTAACTGAACTAAAATTTAACATCCTATGTAGTATATATACAAATCTATAGATCCTATACAGGGCTGAATAAAAGTATTCGGATTAATTAGATGTTATCTTTTATCTTATTAAACGGTATGATTTGTAAAATTATTTTGGAAGCGTTGGAAAGTGTTACATAATCTATGCTTGGCGCATGATTTTTCGTTCTTGTTATAAAACTTCATAGTTTACTTGCAATGAGGCTGAAAAGAAAATCAGGCTGATAGAGAAATTTTTTTTTCATTTTCAAGTTACCCTAAAGCTGCATAGGTTATTTCTAATACCTGTAAAATGTCAGGATCATTGGAAAATGCCATATGATTATCCAATTAGCCTGACTCTTTCGAAAAAGACCAGGCTCGTTTCATAGAGAAGTATTTCTCAATCAGGATCCGACATATATGAATATATCCATCTATCTATATAAAATATAAATATTGTCATCACGATAACGTCCAAAATATTGCACCAATTCGAACCTAATTTGCACAGTGTATTGATTTTTCCAATATATTAAATGAGTAAGTAAAGGAAGTTTGTACATCTTATAGTTCTTTCATAAGGACATACGAGGAAAAGTCATTGAGTAAGTCACAAAAGATAATTAAATAATAACTTACAATGATATTCACTTCAAAACTATTATTATTTCTCAACATATTCTCCACCAATATTTATGAAATTATATCACCGTTTTATCAGCGCCCCAATACCAGCTGCATAACATTCTTTGGGTTGCTGTCTCAGCCACATTAGGACTTCAAGTTGAACCTTTTCATCATCTGTGAACATCATCTTGCAACTTCTTCAACATCCACCATACAGCTTCGACTTAGCTCCAAGCGATATTCATCTGTTTAATTCACTTCAAAATCATCTTGGAAGCAAGATGATGAAAAGGTTCAACTTCAAGTCCTAATGTGGCTGATGCAGCAACCCAAAGAATGTTATGTAGCTGGTGTTGGGGCACTGATAAAACGGTGATATACAGTGGCGGACAAAAAAACTGCATCACCTGCGAAAAAGTGGAAAACGCTGCAAATAATGATTTTCAAGTGCAGATATTATGGAAGGATGATATTTTTACGATAAAATACAGTTGTAGGATTAATCTCAATTAAATTTTATTGGGATTTATAAATTATTTACACATAATTATTTGAAAAAATGGAAAAAAGTGAAAAAAGCAATATTTAAGAAAACTTGGAAGAAAGTAATAGATGCACAAATTCGGTAGTTAATGTAAATTCTACGTAACTGCAGTCATATTATATATACTTAGGTGTGTATACATGCATAAGGATCACTTCAGTATTTAGTAGATCCTCCACGAGCTGCGATAACAGCCTTGCAGGGGTCCGGCATAGAATATATCAACTTTTGAATGTACTCCTGGCCAATTTCATGCAACCAGACCTTAATAATACTTTTCTTCAGTTTTATCTTAGTAGCAAGCTTCAAAGCAGCAATTTTTGTACCCATTATATGCCAACAATTTTCAATGGGATTCAGGTCAGGACTATTCCCAGGCCATTCCAAAATTCTAATGCCAGATTTTGTCAGATAGGTTGTCACCTAAAGGGAGGAAATTGGGTGAAAATTACTTTTCCAATATCCTTAATGTTATGGAGATTAAAACTTGTAAATTAGGCAACAAAATAATTCATGAATAAGTTATATTGTGCTTACCGATTTCACTGTATGGCTGGTTGCAGAGTCCTGATGAAAAATACAATTTCTAGCACCTTGAAAATGATCCTTAATAGCTGGTTTTAAACACTTCTCCAAAATCTCGGTATAAACGGATGTATTCACAGTTCCAGTAATAAGTTTCAGACGTCCAACTCCTTTTCTGGATATACATCCCCAGACCATTTGTCTGACTGGGAATTTTACAGTAGGTGATATGCAGTCTGGATGATAAGCTTCACTTTTACGTCTCCGAACATACCGTTTACCGTCTGAGTTATGTAGGTTGAACTCAGATTCGTCCGAAAAAATTACTGAATCCCCCTGAGCCTTTGTCCATCATGCTCTTTTGCCCAAGAAAGTCGTTTCTGCATCATTTTTTTTTGTAAGTAAAGGCTTTTTCTTTGGGCGATACGCATGCAAATGGCATTCCACAAGGCGTCTTTGGATAGTTCTTGCGCTTAAATTAACACCACAGACTTTATCAAATTCGACTTTTAAGTCAGGAGCACTTGCATGACGAATATTTAGAGACATCCGTTTCAGATATCGATCATCAGAATTTGTGGTCACCCTTTTTCGGCCCGATCCAGCCTTTCTCTCAACATTACTAGTTTCACGTTCAAATTTAATCGTCCTCCAAACTGTCGATTGATTGCAACCAATTTTTTTAGCTATCACACGTGTAGAATATCCTTCTTTAACTAAAGCAAGTATCACACATTTTTTTCTTGCGTCAATTGAACATGCGAAGCCATCATTTGACCACTTAAAGAACAAGACAAATGACCATTTTTCCCCTTTGCCGCACTATTTTGAAAATTTGATGATGCACTACTTCGTAAGAGGTATATTATCCAATAGGAATGTAGATTGATATCTTATCTTGCTTTGCAGTAACTAAGATTAATTTATTTGAACGAAATAACTCACTAGCATTACAAAATGTTAATTTTTCTGGATGATGCAGTTTTTTTGTCCGCCACTGTAAGTGCTTAAATATTGGCGAAGAATATGTTGAAAAAAAAATAGTTTTGAAGTGAATATTATTGTAAGTTATTATTTAATTATCTTTTGTGACTTACTTAATGACTTTCCCTCGTACAAAATCAAAAATGTGCAAAAGTGACATCACGATAACATTCGAAATACTAAACCAATTCGAACCTAACTGGGAGTGTGCATTATTCTCGAAATTATCTTGTATAAGATCATTAATAAAGTACATTGATCGTATAGTACGTTTACAAGGACACGCAAAATAAAATATGCAAACATCGTCATCATGATAATATTTCCAGTAATGAAATAAATTCAACCTAATCGGGACTATGTATTAATCTCGCAAGTATTTTGGAACAGTTCTTTAATCAAGTATGTATCTCTTAAATTCGTTTACAGCGAAACAAAGAAAATTTCCATGCAATTCTTTTAATGGATTTAGTTCGAGCCTCATATGAGATACGGAATGATATTAATCGCCTATGGGTGATTTTTAAACTAAGATAAAAAAAATTAAATTAATATTTTTCAAGTAACTGTTTTATATCCATTCAATTACATTTGGTAAGACAAATTAAAAAATTTCCTGCAATTTAACTTTTAACGAAATGCATCGAACTTAAAAAGACTGAGACAGTTTGTTTAATTTGTTTTATATCTGATATACATGCACTTTAAACAGCAGCAACAACAACAAGGAAATCAACATATTCTTTCGGCCGTGCAGGAAGGACTTCAGTGTAAACAAGTTGCAGCAAAGTATCCGGTCATTCGACCGTTTTTATAGAAAACGGTTACATAACCGTAATTTAACAATATTTTGACCATAATATTGCTATTAGATGATGATGGCATATTATGGTTAGAAAAGCGTAAAATTACGGCTATGTAACCGTTTTCTATAAAAACGGTCGAATGACTGGATACTTTGCTGCAAAATGTTTAGAGTGTTGTTTAATGATTTAGAATAGAACTATGTGAATTTAATGTTTCTGAGTTAAGAATACGTTTAAAGATGCATGTGTTATTTGAAAATATATATATATATTGTTTATTTTTCATTTTAAAATATTTTACTACAAGGGAGTTAATAGAAAAAGTAAACTTCCTTTGAATAAAATATTACTTTAGTTAAATTATACCATCTCAACATTTTTCTAAAATTAAACATATTTCACTTGGAAAAAAAGCTTTGAAAAAGTAAGAATTTTATTCTTTTTTTTTCAATTTCTTTAGCTAATTACACCAGGATTATTCTTAAATTAAAAATATTTCACTTGAAAAAACGCTTAAAAAAGTAAGAAATGTATTCTTTATAGAATTTCTTTAATAAATTATACAATCATTTTTCCAAAATTAAAAATATTTCGCTGGAAAAAAAAAGCTTAGAAAAAGTAAGAAATGTATTATTTCTTGATATTCTTACGTAAATTATACCTTCATTTTTTCTTTTAATTTAAAATATTTCACTTGAAACAGAAATCTTAAAAATGAAGGAAATTCTTATATTTTCACTTGCTTCTATTGAAAGACTCAATCAACATCTTTCAAATGTCGTATCACTTCTATCTAAAATCTGTTGTAAAGAATGTATTTGATTTAAATTCAAGAGGATGGATGCGCAAATGGTTTTGACAGCTTTTAAAGATTCGCCATCTCTGTACAGCTATCGCTAAGGAACTAAGCGCTGCTTTAGAAACTGCATTCAGAAGGAGATTTTTTAGTTTGGAAAACGTCAGTGTCACAGTTTTTTAAAGGATTTAAAATGGAACACTGTGAATTTCATATTGGTGAGTTAAATATACGCTTAAAGCATTTTTCATTCTGAAAAAACAGTATTTATTTTCTCTATTACAGAGGCTGTTTTGTTAGAAAATGACACAAGTCAGTAAATTTGCGCTTTATACACCAGAAATATTTCACTTAAAATAGAGTTTTTTTTTTGAAAAAGTCAATCAACAACTTTTAACTATCCTATCATTTATATCTAAAATATAATCTAGAAAATGTATGTTATTTGAATTCCAGAAGGCAGATACATAAATGTTTTCGACAGCTTTTAAATGTTCGACAGCTACATGTAACTGTAATAAACTAAGCTCTGCTTTGAAAAAATGCCTTTATAAAGAGTTTTTTAGTTTGTAAATTGAAGTGTCATATATATTTAAAGGATTTAGAATAGACCATGCTGAATGTAATTTGTAGGGTTTCGTTCATCCACGAAATGGTTCGTCCCGCTACGTTGTCTGTTTGTCACAGAGCCGGTTCTCAGAAATTATATAACTTACAGACATGAAATTTTGTGTACTTGTAGCTGAATAACTACTATGAAGCTCAAAGTCATAAAATTTGAAAAAATCGTATTATTTTAATATAGCGTGATAAAAAACCAAATATCTAACAGCCTTTTCTTATTAAATTTAAACATTTTTCGTTATGGCAGTTGCCAACAATTAAAAATCCATAATAAAATTCTTTCTACAACAATTAATTTTCTATTGAAAGATTTATACGTGAAAACTGAAAATGAACTAAAAAGTTTCACCAATTGAAAAAAAAAGATTAATATGACATCATATTGGTAATAAAACAGAAATTTTCAAACATTTCTCAATAATACAAGAAGTATGAGTATGTGTAAATACAGAAAGCAGCTTAATATGACGTCGTTAGCGGATTGAAAAGAAAATTAATCTGACGCCATATTGGAATTTTAACGGACTTTTCAATGTTTGAGAATAATACAAAGAGAGAATGAATATGAGTCATAGAGAAAGCAAGTAGATATGACGTCAGCAAGTTATTATAACGTCATATGAGTTTGAGGAATGTATTGAAACATGATAAAAACCCGATTATCGAAATATTGGACTGTTTTAACATTTTGAAGGTCTCTATACAACATGTTTTGTTATGAAATTGATTTTTTTAATATCGCATTTAGTCCATATGACATATATTATTATGACAGAGTATAATAGTAGGCTTCACCCGCTATTGGTTCCGTTCAGATATTCAAAAAAACGAGAAAAATAGACCGGTAAATTTTTACTTTATAAAAAACATGACTTTTTCTTTTTAAATGAAATTTATTTGGATTTATTAAAGAAAAGATAAAGCGTTTTGAAAGGAATATTAAACAAAAACCTTTGTGCGATCTCTATCACACTCACCCGCTTGTTTCTAGTTGAAACTACTTAATGAGATGCATTTCTTTTTCCAAAAAAGTATTATTTATTTTTTATTTGTGAAATCATCATTATAAAATAATAAATAAGAAAAATATGTTCAAGTTCCAGTGTAAATTAAGCAATTTTTAATGCTAGATAAGCTGTACAACATAGAGATGTAAAAAGTTTTCTTGTGGGTAAATGTAGCATGAAAAATCAAATAAATAAACAAAGATTAGCTTTCTATTAAAAATTTCATATAGCGAACTGAGATATTTATGTAGATAATCACTAAGGACTGGAAAAGAAGTAAACTAAATGATATACTTTACATTTCGGTGTAAATAACTTTATATTATAACTTTATTATTTGAGTTGTGGCTTACTTTCGTCTTTTTTCTTTGAGTCTGAGGAGGGGGGGGGGGGAGAAGGGAAATACTTCAAATTATGACTTTTGCTTGTATTATATTTCTTGAATAATACAACATAAATTAAAAATATATATATACATATAAAACACACACTAATGAGATTAAAAACTTGTATAATAAAACAACTGTATGTAAAACAAAGGTGCATATTACTCGAAATAATACAACATGCAACTGTCTATATAAAGTTTATATCTTTGTGAAAATAGCACCACTATTTCTTCTAGTGCATACACATATGAAATTATTTTGTCAAAGAATTAAAGCTTGTGACTGTGTACATATGGTTTGTATTTTTCTGGTAATTGCAATTCTACTTCTTCCGATACATATTATAAAATTATATTATTTTCCAAAAATTAGAGCTTGTGATTATATACAAAATTTCTTTCTTTGTGATAATTGCGCAACTGCTTCGTCACATACTATAAAATAATCATGTCAAATCAGTGACTTATTTACATCTTTTCTGGATAATTAAAATTTTGTTTTTCATTTTATAATCTATTATTTACACTAGGTGCAATAAATAGTGTTTACTTATGATCTACATGTTTTAGAAGAATAAACATAAACTCTAGAAAAATTTGTTGTGTTTTCTATTTTTTTAAATTTTTTTTGTGTTTTCTATTTTTTCTTTTACGTTGTGTTTTCTATCATATTAATATTTTTCAGTATTCATCCAGTACAAAACGTACAAATGTACACTAAAAAGTATGTAATTATCTGGAATAGTAGTCACAAGAAAAGTTGCTAAAAAAAAGAAAATACATTATTTGAAATTTTTATAGTTCATAAATATTATGTTTTAATTTTACTTAATATATTTCAAGTTTCTATGTATTAAAAATATCCCCCATTAAAAATGCATAATTTTATTCTAATGTTATTTTTTTTAATTAACTTTTGTTGAAACTCTTTTTTCATATTGTGGTAAACAATATATCAAAAATATGTAGCAGTAAAAGTTTCAAACTGAAACTGATTTATTTGTCTTCTTTACACTAGATCAGGGGTTCTCAAACTTTTAGACAGGCGTGCCATTAAATCGAAGTTCCTACTTCCGCGTACCACCAGGCAAAAAAAAAAGCTAATATAAAAAACACTGCAAAAACAGGACCTGTCTAAAACGGAATATTTCCTAGGTCTTTTATGCTTCCGTCTTAGCAGGTTGATCATTACATTTTAATAATACATGCCATATCAAAATACAGTGTTTTGGTTGAAAAACAACCACAATACTTATGACACATTGGCCTACAACGGGACATAGTAGCTCATACATAGCATTCATACATAGTAGCTTTATTGCAGTAATTCCCTAGTATTGTTAATGAGAAAGGTAAGCTTGATCTATCAAGCACAGATTACTCATATCTGATTCAATGTTAGTTAGCTGTAATCGCAAGCCAGATTCGATGTTTAGTTTTTTCCCGTATTTGTTCTTCATATGAAGATTTGAAGAAAAATTGCATTCACATAGATATGTTGTTCTAAAATCTAGTAACAAAAAAAAGAAAAGAAAATAGCGTTCGAAAATTTCCTGGGTGATGAACTTAAGCTTTTTTTATTTCATAATAGTATGCTATATTTCATTTCATATACCAGTATCAGACTTTTGCGTACCAATAGCCAGAGCTTCGCGTACCAGTACTGGTACGCGTACCATAGTTTGAGAACCCCTGCACTAGATAATATGAAACAGATATACTTAGTAATTGTAATTTAAAATCAAGTCACCTAAAAATTTGTATTATATTAAGATTATATTGAAAATTTTAACATATCTTTCGTGTCACATATCACTCCTGTGCATTCAATATACTTCACTGATTTTAGCTACATTTACATTACTTGTAGAGCACTTGAACAGCATTTTGCGTTTATAATATCAGATAAAGTATTTAAAATAATTAGTTCAAAACCAAGACTTGAGAATAAAGGTTATTTATGAAATAAATTTATCATAATCAGTTAGCCATAAAAAATAAATTTGTATGCGTTTAATTAATGACAACCGTCTTTTTTCTAACTACCGAATCAATTTTAGATTAGGAAATCTTCTTTGAATTTTATTTAATGCAAATTAAGTTTGTTTTAGGATTAATACTACTTATCTTATAAACTTACATTACATTAACAAGTATTATCCCTTCTTAAGTTTTTCAGTGCTAAATATTCAAAAGAATGTTTAACAGAATGCATAATTAAAGATACAAATGTGTGAAGGATTAAATTAAATCTGTGAAAGCCGTAGAATTTCAAAACATTTTCTTCAAGTTATAAGTCTGTTCAGCAATATTTAATTCTAGCTAAGATTAATTTAAAAGCACATAAATGTAATTTGAAACGTGAGATGACTTACAAAATGAAATATTTGAAAAGTTATCTGAATTTAAAACATTTTACATGATTTTACATGATTTGTATTATACGATTTATAATCGTTTAAGTCGTGAGATAAGTTACAAAATGAAATATTTGAAAACGTTACGTGAATTTAAACATTTTACATGATATTATACGATTTATAATCGTTTAATCATCCATATAAATATAACGGTAAATGATTTAAACATAGTATTCTTCGACAGTTTTCCAAACTGAATACAACTTTAATAAAATAATTTCGTTTTTGAAATAAAAGTAGACTCTAAAATTATTCATTTTAAGTTTTCTATTTATTGTAAAATGAATATTTATAGAAACAAAATTTTATAGTTTTATACTTTATTTATCTCTTTTTTGTACATAGAACAGGCAAAATTAAATTTCTTGTTCATATATTTCTCTAATTTTTCAGTATGATTTTCTTATATATATCGTAGACTAATTTAGAAATACACTGTACAGAATTTTAGTCAAAAATTACGGTACATATACTGGCAACTTTCTAACCAGTATATATATACAGTAATTTAACTGGACGGTATATGTACCGTAAAATATTTAAAATATATGAACCGGGAGCACCCCCCCCCCCCTCTCCTGAGGCCTGCACTCATTACGTAATAAGAGCAAGAGCAACACTTCAGGGGTTGCTGTAAACCGAGGCGGAGCTACCAGCTTTTTCCTTACTGAAAAATAATTATTTTATGGTATAAATAGCAATTTTTTACTGAAAAACAATCATTTTAAGGTATAAATACTGTTTATAATCGAAATGGCACATATACGCATTTTCTACGCTTAATATTCCTTAGAAGTACGGTACTCATACCGTAAAGAGTGAAAACGGTACAAGTACCGTTAATTTACGGTACATCTACTGAAATTTTAAGAAATTGTTTTTCAGTGTATGTCTCTTGGCCTAGAATGTTTGACAAAAGATATGCTAATTGGAGAATCATCTATTTTTTTCTAATCACCCTGATATTTTCCCTGCTAATTTCAAAGAGCCTTATGCAGTGTTACTCTAAATGGAAAATGAACATTTCTGTCTCAATCAGTTTTTTTTTTTTCAGACCAATTGCAATGAGCGCAGGCAATTTTAGGCTAATTAGAATTTGACGAATTGTTTGTCCGAACAGCCTATTTTATACAGGATTATTGCAATAATTCGAAGGCAGTGAATGATTATGCATAATTTTAGTAGAAAAAAATAAATTATCCAATCTTCTCTACCAAATGCTGGGAAAACATAAAAAATCTGGCTCAAACTGGCATCGGATTTCATTTATGGATAATTTTCCTATATACATATCTATATACAGGAAAATGAGTCTACTCCCAATCCAATCAGTATCCAATGGCTAATTCCTAAACCATTAGTCATAGACATACAGTTCCAATTAGAAAATGTTTTAAATGAGGTAAACGATTATTCGATAGGAAATAAATTAAACTTAAAGCCTAATGCAAAATGTTGTTAGACACGTTTATTTGGACACCAAAAACTGAAGTTATGCATACAGAAAAAGAATACAAACCGAAGTATCATTGTTATTATCATTTTAAACAGTCACTCGTTTGCTACATAAAAAAAAAATCAACCAGTCACAAAAGACACATATGAAACTATCATCCCCTTCTTCAGCAATTGAACAGAATTCATGTGTCTAACCTCTACAGCTGCGAAACTGAATTCAACATGCTTTGTTCTTTGAATTCATTACAGAATATGTAAGTATCATCGTTATTCGTTTCTTCGTCATCAGATGGTATCGTCTCCAGCTATAATTTTTTCTATGTTTAACACATGAAGAATTTTTTTGTGGCTAATTCTAATGCAACAATTATTAAATCTGACCGTGTAACGCCAAATAATATTTCTCTCAAATACAATAGATGATCAATAGATTCCTTCTACTGGGCTTCGAAAAAAAAACTCTTCATTCTTCACTCTAATTCAAAACGGGATGTCCCCGGTTTAGCGGCCAATGACGTAATCTAAAAAAACATGGCGCCACCTTGTATAAATGTAAGATAATCTATCAAGTAATATGTAAAAAAGTGACTTAAATCTAGATGAATCATTTCTGTACTTACCAAAACCGAGCGCTCAAAGATGACTTGATGAGTCACAGAACAGTCCACGACGAAAATCGATAAGAAAAATATTAAAAATTTGGAAACTTTGCGGAAAACAACAGACTAGTGCAAATTGTCAACAGCACAATTCAAAATGGCATATAAGTAGCCATGGATGCTAGCAACATGTTAGATCTTAAGATGGTAGCGCTTATCAGTGATAATTATAACATCCCCATTTGACCAGCCGTCCCCGTTTCAGATGACCTTCCCTTGTGCAGAAACATTCACTGGCTTGGAGTTATTGTAATAAGCCTGGGTGTTTGAACAAACACGGTTATGTTTTACTAATCCCAAAACTGCACAATCTTATTGCAATGATTCCGAAAAAAAGAAATAAGACTGATTCAGAAACAAATGATCATTTTCGCCTTAGCCTACGCTGCATATATTGCATATATATGCACCGTTTCTGCATATATATTCAATTTATACACTCTTTGATATAAAACTGAAAACTCTCAGGCTGATTGGGAAAAGACATATCATTATCCAGTTAGCCAAGCTCTTTCCAAACAGGCTAGAGACTGTTTTTTCAGTTAATCTATCGCATATGCATTATAACAAAGGCAAATGTTTCTTAATTTCGGAAATTATAATATAACCAAAAATGAAAATATACAATAAACTCTTCCGAGTTACCCATGATTCCGAAAAGTGTTCACTGTGATTAGAAGTCTCAGAAACTAATACATTTTTGAGATTTAAATAATTTATAAGAACAAAATTCTTTTATTGTCAATGATTTTTGGAAAATTTTCGAGTATTTTTGATAGAGTATTAATTCGTTTTCTCATACCGGAATATCGGTTTTTAGGCTGCTAACACTTCTCAATTAAACATTTTCTGCGTAATTCAATGTATACAAGAATAAAAAAATAACATTAATTTTAATATTAATGTTAATAGTAATGATATTATTTTATCATTTTTGTCTATAAAAACATTGTTGAACATGAAAATGTTTACTTAAAAATTGATAGCATCCAAAAAACCCATGTTTCGGTGGAGAAAACCAAGTAATAAAGTAGAAAAACTACTCAGAAACGTTTCTGAAAGTCATTGGAAGTAAGTCAAACTTTCTTTTTATAAATACTTATTTAACCATTAAGCACACAGATAAAAATTTGAAAAAAAATTGCGCTCATTCATAGGTTCATAGGTGGCGTGCATGTGAGCCCCAAAGCAAGGGAATAATAATTATTTCTAAAATTGTGTTACTTTAAATGAAAGGAATATAGATAATAATGAAATTATTTTTTAATACAAAAATAGTGAGATTAACAGCATTCTTTACCCATTAAATTAGTAAATAATGAATTAAATATGATTTTTACATATTTTACACAGTTTTTGACTTTGCTGTCTTTGGATTGAGGACATTAAAAACATCGCGATTTTCGCATTGGTCCATCCTTTGCTGTTGTTTGTTCATCACTTTCATTTATTTGATTTTTAAATACAAAACGAAGTTCACGAGGGAAAAAATCCATGTTTCGGCGCTTCATATGCTCGGGTATGAGCTCTGTTTCCAGTGTGATCAGACGTTGTCTTGTTTTAGATTTGTCTTCAGAGGCCTGGCATTTAATAATTACGATACAAATAATCGCAGTATAGTTCAAAGACTAAAAATAAACGACTGAAATGAGGTTTTGTGAAAAAAATAGAGAACAATCCGAATAAAATAATTAAAGGATATTTATTTACGTAAGCTCACACGTGAGGTCCGTGTGGACATTTTGATTACACAGCAATAAAAATTCGAGGTGCACACAAAATATGATGTTTCAACAGCAGATCACAAAGTACCGCCATCTGTTGAGAGGTTTAAGAAATACAAACAAATGTTTGTTGTCGAGTCACCAAGCACCCTACGTTTGTAATTAAGGGTTTAAACGCGAAAATATATTCGTTTCTGAGGTTTCTAAACGTAAAGAACTCTTTTCAGAATCGTGTGTATCTCAGAAGAGATTATTGTATATTTTTCTTCATGCTTATGTTATATTTTCCGAGATTAAGGAACACTTATATTTTACAGCGTAGTACCCGAGAAAAAGGTACATAAGTAACTGTTTCCATAGAATTTTTCAAGTGTTGTTTCCGTCATAAATTTGGTCAATATCTATATAAAGTACAAACGTTTCCGTGCGTAACGCTGACGTCCTTCTGCGAATAGCAACACTTGACGACGAAATTTCGATTTTGCGATTTTTGCTACTGCAATTTTTTTTATTTCTAAACATCGCACGTTTTTAATTTTTGGACCTATATATAGGGGAAAAAATTACTTTCAAATGCAATTTGTTTGAAAACTGTATCTTAATTGATGAATTTATTATGGCTTTTTAAATAACTTTTTAAAATATTTCTTTAGTTTGTCAAATCTTGGCTATAAAATTTCGGTTTTGCAATTTCCGCTACTGCAATTTTTTAAACTTCAAAACATGGCACATTTTCAATTTTTACAGCGTTGTATAGGTAAATAAAAAACTTTCAAATGCAATTTGTGTGAAAATTGTATCGCAGTTTACTCATTTATTGTGGTTTTTATAATAAATTTCAAGCATGATTTTTTTCAATGTATCCCCATCGCGTGCATGTTTCATTATGGAAGACTAATAACCCATTTGCACTTTAAACAATATAGATACTTCAGTCTTGGTCACCGGCTAATTTTCCACAACGAAATTAAAATTTAT
This sequence comes from Maratus michaelseni, assembly GCA_963931845.1. NCBI lineage: Eukaryota > Metazoa > Arthropoda > Arachnida > Araneae > Salticidae > Maratus > Maratus michaelseni. The sequence goes on from OZ007595.1 coordinate 92,177,975, forward strand.
CAATAAATAAATAAATAAAATTACACACATTTAACATACATGTAATTGAACAATGTCAGTATTACACTGCCGATTTGTTGGAAAAACAGTACTTTTAAATATAATTTGTTTGAAAACTGCATCTTAGTTTACTGATTGTTTATGGTTCTTAAAATAATTTTCAAGCATAAATTACTTTTAAATATTTTCTCTATCGTGTGCAGCCCGATTAAGAATGACTAATCCCTTTCCACTTAAAACAATATAATTTGTTCATTATTTTTTTCGGCTAATATTCCAAAACAAAATTAAAACTTTATCAATAAATAAATGAACAAAAATTAATATAGTATAAAAGAAACACAAATGTAACATGAAAATATTAAAATCAAAAACTCTGTACTAAGTAGCGAAACCTTTGGTGATTTCTTCGGTTATCAACTCCTGGTATGCGGCTAATACGAAAGTATCGCTTTTAATAATTTTGAAAACTTTATTTGAATGCATTATGATATTTTTAATATAAAATGCTTTTTGGTGTTGTTAATGGACAATCTAAAAAATAAATTAAATAGAAAAAAATTATAGTAGAGTTAGAGAAAAATAGTTCTCACCTAAGCTCTGTATCCCGGGAAGCCCGGATTCAATTTCCTAGTTAAATATAATGGTCAAAATATATATTCCGTGGTTTAAAGCAATTAACCAATAAAACACTAACTTTTTCAAATAATAAATTCACAAATCAAATACATTAGATTTTCTAATTGAAAGAGTTTAATTAGAGGAATCTCCATTTAAAATACAAGAAAATTAAATTTGAACAATCGTTAAATTAGAAACTGATTTGAAATCCTAAAGCAAAGTCTATTAATCAACTTTTTGTTTTGCTGCTTAAGCAATTAATATCAAAGACTTAGGTTATGAAATCATATAAAAATGTAAATATTGCTTGATTGTACCAATTTACTTGTCTCAAATTTAATGTTTTAAAATTTATGCATATTTCATTAGGCAGAAATTATTGTATAAATCAAAAGAGTTAAAAGAATTATAAAGCATAAAAAATTTCTAATTCTAGACTAAAAAACGAGTTTTATAAATTAAATACTGACAAATACATAGAAACTGAATATTAAATTTAAAAAATGTGCTTTATATGTCATAATTTAAAATTTGCATTGAATAATTTAAAATATAGGATCAATTCACGATATTTTTCTTTAAAAAATATGAAAAAAAGTAGTAAATATTTATAAATTTTCTCAGAATAAAAATAATTTTATTGCAGTCCTTTTATATTCCCTCTGCTCATCTTTATTAGATTTTACAACACTTATTTCCAACACAGAGCAGTCAAAGTATGTAAACCTTGAAATATTTCAATTACCTAATGAAATGTTTTCGTTTACAAATAATAAATCCTTTCTTTAGATATATATTAGATTTGTGCCGTTTGAAAGCATTTGAAACGATTCTTCATTTAAAATGCATGAGAATCAAATATGCACAATCTTTAAATTGAAACATATTTGAATTGCGAAAACCAAGTACATTAATCATCGTTTCGTTTGCGTTTCGTTGTGATAAATGGTAAAAAGTGATAAATTATGAAACTTTTAAGCTTCAAATATTTTAAGACACTTTCCAAATTATTTGACTATGATTTAAAACATAAATAATACTTGTGGTGGAAAATATTGTATAAATTTTTAAGAAACATTCATAAATGCAGACATATTTTCTAATACTATCAAAAATAAAGAAAAAATAAGAAATTACCGAGATGCATAAACTAATATTTTATTCTTGTAATTTTTTTTACATTAAGTTTTCTTTTCTTTTCCTTTTATTTTGAAATTTGCCTTATACGAGGGTAGTTTGATCCTGACACACAGATGGAACAAGTATGTCCAAATGACAATTATGTTTGTAAAGCATAATCCTTTAGATGATATTCTTCGGAGTTTCAAACGAGTGAGTTTATTGGTTATTGCTTGTCAATAAAGTAAAGTAAACAAGTTTTGACAGATTCTAAAAATGAAAAAAAAAATAAGTTCGAGCTGTCATAAAATACTTTGTTAAAAAAGGTTTAATCTCTACGGACATACAAAAAAGTTACATTCCACCTTAAAGGATTCTTGTCCTTCGTATTTGACGATAGAACAGTGGGCTGCTGAATTTAAACATGGTAGGCAATCTATTCACGATGATAAACGCTCAGGACGCCCAAAACCACTACGATCAACGAAATCGTCTAAGAAATTCACAATGCCGTGCCGTACTAAATGATCGCCGATTGAAGATACAGGAACTTGCTGACATTGTAAACATCTTGATAGACCGTGTCCATTACATTTTACACGATGTTTTGGGTATAAAAAAGCTTTCCTCTCGATGCGTGTTGCGATTGTTAAAAGTCGACCAGAAACGCCAAAGAATGAACATTTCTCAAGAGTGTTCTGAAATGTATTGTGTTGCAAGTTGAAAAATAAAATGAAATGTCAAAAATCATGTATTTTCTTTCTCAAGGCGAGAACTTTTCGAACAACCCTCCTACAGGGCTGCACTAAAGAATTGATACATAAGAGTGTGTCTGACATGTATTGAATTGAAAAGGGACTACATTGAAAAAAATTATGAAATTATGTGAAAAAACTTGTGCTTTCACTGTCAGGCCGAAAACTTATCAAACCACCCATGTCATTTATTTAAAATGTAAATTGACTAATTTTTCAAATTCTAATTAGTGGAAATATCTAAACAACTATTGATATTTAAGAAAAAACTACGATGGTTACGTATTAAGCATTTTTATAGAATCAAAATAAAAATTTGGAACTGATGCTTTACACTCACGCAGCGATGTTTGGGGCAATTTTCAAGCCCGCACCAAACCAATAACTTCATACAATGGTTAGGTTGCCATTAAAAGAAAAAATCCCCTAAATTTGGCGACTTTTTTCCTTTTTATAACTGATTAAAAAAAAAAAAAACTTGTGCGTGAGTGTATGACATCATAGCCAAAAATTTTATATATAAACAGTGGTATTAGTTTAACAATTTACGAATGCAATTAAAAATTTATAATGCAAAATGTTTTCTAGTTTTAGAAAAAAATAACGAATTTCATAAATACAGATACATACAATCGTAAAAACTTTTTTACTGAAATTCCTTTTTTTTTACATATTGCTTTTATTAAAGAATGAAGAACCTTAAAATATGTGAATAAATTACGATAGATTTTGTTTAGAAACTACTAAATTAAAAATATTAAATTTTAATAAATGTCTCAGAATAAATGTAAATTTATTGCGGTACATTTGTATTTCACTTCTCAAATGTTTTATGAAAAGGTTAACATACATTTGCATCTGGTTAATTTAATCTATGGATAAAAGAGTAACAAAATAACATTAATTTTAATGCTAATATTATTGTTCTTAATTTGTCATGTTATTCTCTAAAACATGTTTGCTGCACATGGGAATGTTAACTTCAGAATGAATAGCATCCGAAATATTATATTTCGCGTTGAGAAAACTGATTAATACACTGTAATAACTATTTGGAAACATTTTCGAAAATCAGTGGCAGCAAAACAGACTTGTGTTTTTTAAAATGTTTCGTTAAATCTAAAAAAATATATTGGTTTCTGAGGTTACTAAGTATAAAGAAAGTTTTTTGGAATCGTGGGTAACTGGGAGGAGATTATCATATATTTTAGTTCGTGGTTACATTATATTTGCCTAGAATAAGAAACCTGTGACGTTTTTTAACAGTGTACAAATTCGCGAAAGTCTCGCAATGAATGGAAGATTTTTGGAACGATAGATGGCGCAACTACATCCAAATTAATAGAGTAGTAGCTTGTACTTTATATTATCGTTATTTTCTTATTGGTGTATTTATTTTCTTTCAGGTGATAGGCGTGCTGATATTAGTCTACATGTTTAAAAAAAAAACTCAAATCCTGGCAAACGTTTGAGCGCTTTGCCTCAGACAATACGAAAAAAAGTGGTTAATCTCCAACATCCGCGTCCACGCTCCAACGCCCACGACCTAGATATAGAGCACATCTCGGATTTTGCGAAGTATACCATAATTAAACTGAATTGCAATACATATCTAAGCCGCATTTTCATTCACTCTGAAAACGACATTTTCAAAACTGAGCAAAAAATACTCAAATTTGAGTATGTCACATAGTCAAAATGGCTCCGAATTAAAATTACTCCAGTTTGAAACATGTATATACTCATTTCTGAAAACATGCGCACACTCAAGAATAAAACGTCATGTGCTCCTGTTTGAGTATGTCCATGTTTCAAAAATGAGTATGAACTGACTTCTATGTGCTCATTTTTGAATATTTCCATGTTTCAAATATGAGTTTGAAATGATTCTAATCGTTTTTCAGTATGTCCATGTTTCAAAAAGAAGTATCAACTGACTTCTATGTGTTCAGTTTTGAGTACTTCCATGTTTCAATATTCTGAGTATTTCTGGTATTTCAGAATTGAAAGCATTGGGTCGTCATGTTTGAAACAAATAGTTTCATAACAAGATGAAAACATCGATTTACTCAGATTTGAAAATGTCATTTTTATCAATGTTGAGGCCTGGTAAACAAGATTAACTTGTTCACCCTTAAATGAAGCAAGCCATGTTCTTCCAGAGTACACAGTTTTCCCATGACTTTAACTTCGATTTTAATTGTTCTAGCATGGTTCCTACTTTAAGTTGTTTTTGATTTCATCTTCCATAACTTGAAAGTTTTTTAATGTACTGATGAGAATATAATTTTTGTTCGAAACTTCTACATGCTTTTTAATGTATTTAATGTGATTTTATTTTGTATTTTATTAAATTGCTCGAATTTAAAATGTTAGTTTTCATATAATTATTTTAATCAGACATAGTGTGTTCAACTATCTTAAAATAAAAGTGGCAAATTTGAAGTAAGAAATCGTTTTCTTAAATAGTATTTCATAACTATCGCAGCTGCCATTGCAGTAGTTTATAGTAAGCTTATTAACTGTGGAAAATAAAATTATGTTTTTAATACGCGTAGCTTTACTTCACTATTAAGGAGTTCCTTATTTATAAAGAAAAAGAAATAATGACAAAATGAAATCTTCTTTCTAATACCTTAAGAAACTGTAATAATAATAATGATAATAATAATAACATAATAAATGTGATGTCTAACAAGAAGTTTAAACATAATGTTAGATTTAATCTGAAGTAACCCAGTTTTCTGAAAAACTCCTGAGATTATAATGAATGATCCGAAGGGAATGAGATCATTATTTGTATTACTCAGGATAAAAATAAAATTATGTAGTACATTGATATAGATAAAATTGATAAATCAGAGAGATAATATACTAGTAAATCTGCAGATCAGGAGCTTCAACGTCAGCTCTGCAAGTCATTTGTTTTTTAATCTCATATTTTATATCATTTAACATCGTACAATCCGCAATTATGATTTTTTTCAATTGCATGCATATTTATAAGCATATAAAATTCATGGAATGTTCCAGAAATTAGAATCATTAAATTAAACACGGTGTTATACAATGATATTCTGAAATTCTGATGAACTACTTATTCTTTTAATTTTTTTTAAATAACTAGGCATTCATCCCCCCCCCGTAGTCTCCTTAAATTTACATTCGTTTTCATAATTAAAAAAAAAGATATTTCATCGAAACAGTGCGAGTTCCTTGAATTTTATTATTTTACACTCTTTGAAATACGGTTGCTAAGCAACGTATAAATTAAAGTGAAAAGTAAAAATAAACACTTTTAAAAATTGTAAAAAATATGAAAATAAGATGTTTATATTTCCTGAACAGATGCAAAAACAATTTTCAAATATTTTAAGCAATTAATTTCTAAATTCTATTAAATTTATAGGGCAAAATTTTAAAACTATTGGAAATTCATATCGAAAATTTAGCATTCCTAATTTTACATCTAAATCCATTATGCAAATATTCCATTTTCATTTCAGATAAAAACATTGAGCTCTATATATAGCAGGAGTTCAGAATCAGCGGTCAGAAGCATGAAAGGCAAATAAAGCTTGCAAGGCAAAAGTAAAAAATAGTCCGTGTTGTCAATGTCAGATATTAGTATTCTCATTTACTATTATTCTATTTTATGCTTTTATAATTAAGCTGTGCTTATCTAATTCATAAATAATTCACTAATCAACTAAGGCATTGTGATAGACAGCATGTTTTGCCATGAATTCGAGCTAAAATTACCGTCACTGTATCCTTCCGCAATGACCGCTGGAAATCATGTTGGCCATTGGGAAGACAGATCTCCTGTTATGTTTGGAGCTCAGTGGATAAAAATGAAATTTGAAAAATCTTCTGCATCCCCATAGGAAAGCATTATGACCTAAAATAAAATGTTCTATATTTTCCGAACGAATGAACCATATTTAACAAAAAAAACTGTATAGCTAATTCCGGATACATCGCCAACATACCTACCAAAAATCAACCTAATCGGACCATTTTTACGGCAGTTATCGTGGAACAGACAGACAGACAGAAACCAAAAATTTTTCACTTCACAGTGAGCCTTAACTTGACCTTTCGGCAAAAACTGATACTAAAGGGAAATAGCAACAGAACGTGTAGGAGATGAAATAGAATAGCGCCAGACTCTTGAATCACAAATATTCCAGAGAGAGAAGCAAAAAGGTCCACTAAGGTAATAAATTAGTAATAACTAGTAAATCTGCAGATCAGGAGCCTCAACGTCAGCTTTAAATGTCATTGTTTTTAAATCTCACTTTTCATATTATTTAGAATCTTACAATCCGCAATTTATTTTTTCTATATTACATACATATTTATAGGCATATACCATACTTTGGAGGTTTCAGAAATTAGAAGCTTTAAACTAAACACAGTTTACGCAATGATATTCTGAAATTTTTATAAACTTCTTATTCATGTAATATTTTAGATAAAAAAAATTAACTTGTATCAAAATAAATTCTCATTTATGTCAGTAGAATATTAAAATCTCCCGAAAATAATTTATTTTGCTAATAAAATATTGCAGCAAGTGAGAATTACTTGAATTTTATTATTGTGATTTCCTTTGAAATATGGTTTCTAAGCAACTAATAAATTAAAGAATAAAGTAAAAAGAAGTTCATTCTAAAATTTGTAAAAAATATGAAAATAAATTGTTTTATATTTCCCGAACAGATGCAAAAAATGTTCCAATAATTTAAACAATTAATTTCTAAATTCTAATAAATGTATCGGAAAATTCCATTATTCAAATCCATTATTCAAATATATGATTTTCATTTTCAGTCAAAAATGAAATTTGAAAATTGTCTGCATTCCCATAGGAAAGCATTATGACCTAAAACGAGATGTTCTATATTATTCGAACGAATGAACCAAATGCAACTAAAAACTATACAGCTAATTCCGGGTACCTCACCAACCTACTCACAAAAAAAACCTAATCGGTCGCTTTTTACGGCAGTTATCGCGGAACAGACAAACAAACAGACGGAAACCAAAAACTTTTCGCGTTTCCCCAGTGAGCCTCCACTGACGTTTCGGCAATTATTCTGTAATGAGTAATGAATAAATATATATATATATATATATACCGCTTTAGTATTTTAAAATAAATTTAAAAAATAGTTAATTATGTACTTTTTTATATAATGAATTTAAATATTTTATCTTTATAGGTAACATAAAAAAGTCATTCGTTTTAATATAAAATACGTTAGTTTTTTCTTAAACTAAAATGTACCTGATACTGAAAATAATAACCAGAATGAAATGAGACCGTTAGAATGAAAGCTTATGATGAAAGCAAAGTTGTGTAGCATGTTAATATAGATTCAAACTTCCAATCAAAGACATAAATGAACAAATAAGTAGGTGTGATAGAAGATAGCTCAACGGGTTTCGTTTAACATTATTTTCAAAATACTTTATCCTTTCTTTAATAAATCCAAATAAATTTCATTTAGCAACAACAACAAAAGTCATGTTTTTTTATCTATCTACGATTATCTACATAAATATTTCAGTTCGCTATATGAAATTTTTAATAGAAAGCTAATTTTTGTTTATTTATTTGATTCTGCATGCTACATTTATCCACGAGAAAAATTTTTACATCTCTATGTTGTACAGCTCATCTAGCATTAAACATTGATTAATTTGAACTGGAACTTGAACATATTTTTCTCATTTATTATTTTATAATGATGATTTCACAAATAAAAAATAAATAACACTTTTTTGGAATACGAAATGCATCACCATAAGTATTTTTAACTAGAAACAAGTGGGTGATTGTGATCGAAGATCACACAAAGAGTTTCATTCAATATTCCTTTCAAAACACTTTATCTTTTCTTTAATAAATCCAAATAAATTTCATTTTTAAAAAATGTCATGTTTTTTATAAAGTAAAAAATTACCGGTCTATTTTTTTTTTCGAATATCTAAACCAGCCCGATAGCGGGCTAAGCCCGCTATTATATTCTGTCGTAATAATATCTGTCATGCGGACTAAATGCGATATTTAAAAAAAATAATTTCAAAATTAAACATGTTGTACACCTTCAAAATGTTAAAATACCCAAATATTTCCATAATCGGATTTTTATGATGATTCATATATTCTATTCGGATATTTATCATGAACTCATACATTTACTATTCTCTATTATTCATATTGATACGCGCTTTGTATTATTCTCAAACATTTGAAAAATCCTTTAAACTTCCAATATGACGTCAGATTTTCTTTTTAATTCGCTAATGACGTGATATTAACCTGCTATGTGTACATACACATACTCATACTCCTTGTATTATTGAGAAATCTTTGAAATTTTCGTTTTATTACCACTATGAAGTCAATCATTTTTATTTCATATTAATATTTTTTTCAATTGGTGAAACTTTTTAGTTAATTTTCATTTTTCACGTGGAAATCGTCTGAGAGAAAATTAATTATTGTAGAAAGAATTTGATCGTGGATTTTTAATTTTTGGCATATGCTATAACGAAAAATGTTTAAATTTAATAGGAAAAGGCTGTTAGAATTTTAATTTTTTATCTCTATTTATTAAAATAATACGGATTTTTCAAATGTTAATATTTTGAGCTCTTCATAGCTGGTATTCAGCTATATACACAAAGTTTCAACTCTGTAAGTTACATAGTTTCTGAGAAGACAGACAGACAACGGAGCGGGAGTAATAAGGTTTCGTGAGAGGAACGAAACCCTAAAAACTTACACACAAAAACAATCAAACATAACTTGGAAAATGGCAATACATGTTCAACGAAATGTAACAGTGAGAAATCGTGATATATATTACTGAAAAGCTGTTAAGAGCGTACACTAGTCATACTAAGACATTCGAAATTTAATGCCTAAGAAACTCGAACGCCAATGTTAAGTCTATGGGAAGGTTCTTGGCAGATTTCTAGCTCTTATTATTATTATTATTATTATTATTATTATTATTTTGCATAGTTAGTTTTTACTTTTTCGATTTTTGTTCCAGGTTTTATATATAAGGTTATTTTGACTTTCAGAACCGGTTACAGCCGGTTCTGAAATTGAAAATGTCCGCTTATAAAAAAAAACTGTAACTCAAATGAAAAAAGTAAAAACTAACAACGTTAGGGATCGGCCTCAGCTATCCTATGGAAAAAAAATCATTTAAAAATATTAAAATGCGAGCGAAGAACCTTCCCATAGACTTAACATTAGATTGAGTGTTTCTTCCCGTAACTAGTGTAGGCTCTTAAAACTTTGCAAAATGTTCATATAAATTTCAATTATTTTCAATTATTTTTTTTTTCGTTAGAGAGCTGCGGTCGATTTTAACAGGGTACGTTGTTAGTTTCTCTATTTTGGTTGTAGAATTCATCATGAAGTCACTTTTTACGTCGGTACCAGTTCTGAAAGCTTTTACTTTCATATCCTCATAAAAGATTTAAAAAAAACTGGTACCGAAATCAAAACAGTACCCATTAAAGATCTTCCTCAGCTATCCTATGTAAAAAGCTTATTTAAAAATACTGAAATAAAAACGAGAATTTTGAAAAGAACGCTGGAATTAATTTAACATTTGCTTGCAAGTATCTTCGTGTTATTTAATCTGGAGTGTCTTTCTCAGTTTTTATTAAGCTAAAATAAGACATTTAGTAGAAAAATTTAAACCGAACGAAAAGAGATCTTTGTCCATACTAGTTGGGGTGAAATAAGATTTTGTAGTACACATTGATATATGTAGAAAATATAAATCAAAATGATAAATGACAAAAATGAGGCACGCAATAAACAGCAACATATAATCCAAAGAAACATATTAAATAACCCATATTTTTTAATCACTATAATAGTTTTGAAAGTTGCAAAAAGTTCTAAAAAATGGATTTATGAAAATAAATACTCTGTAAAGTACAGGAAATAATCTCGAAATTAACAACTTTGTTTTAATATTTTCAGAGAAGTAAAAAACTAAATTATTACTAAAGAGTTATTTTTCGAGATCTTTTAGTTAGCTTAAACGTAGTATTACTTTTATTCTTTAATAAATTTCTTTTCATAAACTGAAAAAAAAATCGCTATAATAGAAAAAATAAGTCGATACAAATAAAAACATTATTTATACTTCTTAGGATGAAATCAATAATGTATAGTACACTGATACAGGTAGCATCTATCAATCAAAGAGATAAATGATACACGAATACACAATCGAAACAATCTGAAATTAAATGAAATGAATAAAAAAGGAATCGTGTGTTCAACGAAAAGTAACAATGAGAAAACGTGACATGTACTTTTGAAAATGTGTTAAATGTTGACATTAGTCTTAACTCGAGGCACCTTAGTTTTCTTAAACTGGAAGAATCCTTATATTGAAATTAATAAGTTTATTTAATATTTTCAAAGAAAAAAACTAAAATATAATGAAATATTTATTTTTCTAGATCTTTTAAATAGCTTATATGTGGCCTTAATTTCAATATTTAGTGCATTGTTTTTCATACACTGAAAAACATATAGTAAACCTTATAGTAAAAAGAGTGACCCGAATCGAAAAAAACCATTATTCACACTCCATGTTCTTAGGAGGGAAGCAATATTGTGTAGTACACTGAGGTAGAAACTATCAATCAAAAAGATAAATGAAAAACGTATGCACACAAAACAAACAAACTGTAGTTAAATAGAATGAATATAAGTATGGATGATGTGTTCACAAAAAGTATCAATCAGAAAACGTGACAAACATTAATGAAAATGTGTTAAATGGTGACGTTAGTTTTAATTTGAATATACTTAATTTATCTTAAACTGTGGTAATCATATTTTTTTAAGTTAATAACTTTGTTTTAGTATTTTCAACGAAATAAAAAAAAAACTAGATTATTATGAAACATTTATTTTCAAAGATATTTTATGCAGCTTAAATAGGGCATTAGTTTTATTCTTTAATACATTACTTTTCTGAAACGGAAAAATACACGATATTAGAAAGGGTAACCGGGATCGAATAAAATCATTATTCATACTTAGAATGAAAGCATTATTGTGTAATAAACTGATATAGGTAGAAACTATCAATCAAAGAGATAAATGAAAATCGTATGCACATACAACAAAAAAACTGAAGTTAAATAAAAGGAATAAAAATATGGATAAGGTGTTTAACAAAAAGTATCTCTCAGAAAACGTGACATACATTAATGAAAATGTGTTAAATGGTGACGTTGGTTTTAGTTTGAATATCCTTAATTTATCTTAAACTGTGATAATCATATTTTTTGAAGTTAATAACTTTGTTTTAGTATTTTTAACGAAATAGAGAAAAAAACTAAATTATTATGAAACATTTATTTTCTGAGATCTTCCATATAGCATAAATATGGAATTAGTTTTATTCTTTAATATTTTACTTTTCCGAAACGGAAAAATACACGATATTAGAAAGGGTAACCGGAATCGAATAAAATCATTATTCATACATAGAATGGAAACCTTATTGTGTAGTACACTGATATAGGTAGAAACTATCAATCAAAGATATAAATGAAAAATGTACTCACAAAACAAACTGAAGTTAAATAAAATTAATAAAAGTAGGGATGATATGTTCAACAAAAAGTAACAATGAGAAAACGTTACATACATTAATGAAAATGTGATAAATGTTAACATCAGTTTTAATTTGAAGTACCTTAGTTTTTTCTTAAACTGATATAATGTTTTTACTAAAATTAACTAAAGTTTACTAAAGTTTTTACTAAAGTTAACTAAAGTTTTTACTAAAATTAACTAAAGTTTACTAAAGCTTTTACTAAAGTTAACTAAAGTTTACTAAAGTTTTTACTAAAGTTTCAACGAAAAAAAAAAAAACTAAATTATTATGAAACATTTATTTTCAGACATCTTTCTTCTAGCTTAAATATGGCATTAGTTTTATTGTTTAATACATTACTTTTCAGAAACGGAAAAATACACGATATTAGACAGGGTAACCGGAATCGAATAAAATCATTATTCATACATAGAATGAAAGCCTTATTGTGTAGTACACTGATATAGGTAGAAACTATCAATCAAAGATATAAATGAAAAATGTTGACAAAACAAGCTGAAGTTAAAGAAAATTAATAAAAGTAGGGATGATGTGTTTAACAAAAAGTAACAATGAGAAAACGTTACATACCTTAATGAAAATATGTTAAATGGTTACGTTAGTTTTAATTTGAAGTACTTTAGTTTTTCTTAAACTGCGATAATCCTTTCATTGAAGTTAATAAATCTAAGGTATCATGAAACATTTATTTTTCGAGATCTTTTCTCTAGCTTAAATATGGCATTAATTTTATTCTTTAATACTTTTCTTTTATACATGATACATGATATTAAATATTATATTATTATACATTATATTATTTTGATAAATGATATTAGAAAGGGTAACCGGAATAGAATAAAATGATTATTCATACTCAGAATGAAAGCGATTATTGAGTAATACACTGATATAGGTAGAAACTATTAATCAAAGAAATAAATGAAAAATGTACACACACAAAGGAAACTGAAGTTAAATAAAATTAATAAAAGTAAGGGATGATGTATTCAACAAAAAGTAAGAATGAGTAAACGTGACACATACTAATGAAAATGTGTTAAATGTTAACATTAGTTTTAATTTGAAGCACCTTAGTTTTTCTTAACTGAGATAATTTTTTAAATAAGGTTAATAACCTTGTTTTAGTATTTTCAACAAAAAAAAAAAAAAAAAAAAAAAAAAAAAAACTAAATTATTATGAAACATTTATGTTTCGAGATCTTTGATCTAGCTTCAATATGGCGTTAGTTTTATTCTTTAATACTTTACTTTTCAGAAACGGAAAAATACACGATTTTAGAATTGGTAACCGGAATCAAATAAATTCATTACTCATACGCAGGATGAAAGCCATATTGTGTAGTAGACTGATATAGGTAGAAACTATCAATGAAAGAGATAAATGAAAAATGCACACACAAATCAAGTTGAAGTTAAGTAAAATTAATAAAAATAGGGATGATATGTTCAACAAAAATAACAATGAGAAAACGTGATATATATTAAAGAAAATGTGTTAAATGTTAACATCAATCTTAATTTGAAGTACCTTAGTTTTTTCTTAAACTGAGATAATTTTTTTTTGCTAAAGTTAACTAAAGTATACTAAAATTTTTACTAAAGTTTCAACAAAATAAAAAATAAAAAATAAATGTTTATGAAACATTTATTTTTAAAGATCTTTTATGCAGCTTAAATAGGGCATTAGTTTTATTCTTTAATACATTCCTTTTCTGAAACGAAAAAATACACGATATTAGAAAGGGTAACTGGAATCGAATAAAACATTATTCATACATAGGATGAAATCTATATTGTGTAATACACTGATATAGGTAGATACTATCAATCAAAGAAATAAATAAACAATGTACACACAAAACAAGCTGAAGTTAAATAAAATTAATAAAAGCAGGGATAATATGTTCAACAAAAGAGTAACAATGAGAAAACGTGACATACATAAATGAAAATATGTGTTAAATGTTGACGTTAGTTTTAATTTGAAGTACTTTAGTTGTTCCTTAACTGAGATAATCCTTTTATTCAAGTTAATAACTTTGTTTTAGTATTTTGAACAACAAGAAGAAAAAAACTAAATTTTTATGAAATATTTATATTTTGAGATCTTTTATCTAGCTTAAATATGACATTAGTTTTATTCTTTAATACTTTACTTTTCAGAAACTGAAAAATACATGATATTAGAAAGGTTAACCAGAATCGAATGAAATCATTTTTCATACTTAGGATGAAAGCAATCTTCTGTAGTACACTCTGATATAGGTAGAAACTATCAATCAATGAGATACAAGAAAAACGTATAATTTAACAGAAACAATCTGAAAAAAAGGTATGATTTGTTCAACGTAATGTAACAATGAGTAAACGTATCTTTATAAAATCTTTTACCGGATGTCTTTTTAGGATAATATTATGAAAACTCTTGCATAGAAATAAATAAAAATTGGTAGTTTTATAGATAAATGTTCGGTAAACATGCTGAAGTAGAGAGTTTTTATATCGTAGAATTATTTTAAGAGCTGTTTAATGTTGAAAAGTGTCAAAATAGTTCCGTAAAAAAGTTTAATAGGAACAAAAACTATACGTAAGTAATTTAACCATATTTTGCAGACATATTTGACATGCTTACAAAATGCAGTGTACAAGTGTTTTTAATTGACTATTTTTTGAGGTTTTACATTTCAATTTTTTATTAAAATTTTCATCATTTCTGTAGATATTTATTTGCAATTTCGAAAAGTTCAATTTTTATATTGTTACTAATTGGTAAAATACCCCAAATAATAATATTCCCTTTCAATTAAAAAATGTATTTACACGGGACTATTAAATATAGAAATAAAATTTTAAAATAATAATTAAATTATCTAGTCTTAAAAACAGTAAATGGGGAAAATTATAAATGCTCAAATAATATTTTCAAACTGTTTCAATTAAAAAATATATTTACATGATATATTTATTTATTTCGGAAAAATCATTTTACCTATTGTTGCAAATTTTAAAACAGCGCACATAATATTTGCTTTCAATTAAAAACTGCATTTTACATTAATATTAAAAATAGGAAGAAAACTTTGTTGAAAATTAAATCATATTGGAAACGATATATTTAAAACATCTTATTTTAAACAAGTTCCGTTATAAAAAAAAAAGTCTGTCAGAGACAATGTTTACTTAGCAAGTTTACACGAGCTGATTTTCAAATGTTTAATTGATCTTATTTAATCAATCACGAAGAGTCGTTAGCTGGCTCGACAGCAGTTGATTCGGTCTTAAACAACCCTCACACAAATGAAAACGAATGGAAACCCGGTTACAGGGGGTATCCACTGGTCGTTTAATTATAATTAAATCTTCGGTAGTCGTTTTAAAGCAGATCAAATTAGCGTGTCTTTTGAGTTTGCGGTATTTGAACATCCAGCGTAACTCGTAGGGAGCAGAGCCCCTTGTTAAAAGATGAAAAAAGATGTTAAAATTATAATTATTACAAGTGATCTAAATACTTAAATTAATCAATGATACAAATTTATTCCATTTATAATGCGATATATATTTAGGGTTATTCAGTTTATATTATAAACATTGCTATAGAAATTACAATTTCCAGAAAATAAATATGATTTTTAAGGATTAAATTAAATTTTTTTTCTCGAAAAACGTAAAAAGCGTAGTTTTATTTGGCAACATAATGAAAAGGAATCCATCACCTATTTTATTTATTATAAATATTGCACTGGATATAGATTTAATTCATATAATTTTCACAAGTAATTATACTAGACTATTATGCTAAAAATATAAGAATGTTTTAATTGTTATGTAGTATTATGCAGAAAAACGATTCACACGCATAGGAAATATTACATGCTAAAAAGTACTTTTTGAGAGTATGAAATATTAATGTCAGTAAAATCCAGTTTGGTACATATAACAGCAAAAAACAAAAAACAAAAATGTGAAACTTCCAAGTCTTATTTCCATTTTATTTTGAAATTAAATTATACCTTTAATAACTGAATGCTTTCATGAAACAAAGAGAACATTGTTTCATTATATATATTGTATTTGATATCAACCTAAACATTAAGAATAAAAATCAATTTGTATGCTTTTTTTTCTTATTAACTTTCCCAAAATTGGTTTTTCTCTCTTTCAATAAGTAAAAAGAAAGAATACAATTTAATTTTATTGTATCGAACAGACAATTGTTTTTTGTGGTATATTGTAAAAGAAGAAATATGGTTTGCGTTTAATTTTGTCAGCAGAATAGTACTTTGAAAACAGTACTAAATTACTTGCCCTTTTTAAATTATATTCTTTTTTTTTTCTTTACAGAATGTACCGTAATAATAAAAATAATTGTGCGATTCTCCACTAACTTTTGAAAAAATAACAATAAATTTCAGTAAGAAATCGAAGATGAATGTCGTAGATAATTTACGGAATTCTTTTCAATTACTTGTTTCCTAATTTCATTTTCGATAATTTCTTTATGTTCCGATATATACATAAGCATATAATGGTGTTTTCTTTTAAGAAAGAAAATAAAACCAACGTATTGCTTTTTTATTGCACTGATAATTATTGCACATCCATTGGCATATTTTAGTAAGGGTGATTTGACGGCGTTTGTTTTCTGGCAATTACTGAATCCATATTTGACCCCCTACTCTAACACAGTCAAAAAATCTTATCTCCTCAAAATAGGGGCGGAAAAATGTCATATAGTGGGTAACACCCCTTATCGTACTGTAACATACTTCTTATCTTATTACCGAAATCCGTAGTCCGAAGTGGAGTCGTCATCGAAATCCACTAAAATCCACCCTCAAAAGTGGAGGCGGTGCATAATTAGACCAAGATTTACCGCCGGGAATATCCACGATCCACTTACGCCCCTAAAGCAGTGTTCTCATAACCGCATTTGTACCCTTCACAACGATATGTGAGTAGTTAAATGGAATTTTGTAACCCAGTGAACGCAGCGCCGCGGCGTATGTTCCGAGGCAGCCCCCGCTGCCCGTTCATCCTATGTCATAATGTCATAAATCTTATTTATTGAAAATTTTGTCTATTTTCTGAATTTTTAGATACTTTTTCCATAAAACATTAAAAAAATTTGAGTAATATAATAAAATATTAAAAAAAAACCTATTTTGGGGCATTTTGCCAATTTTTTTGGGAGGGGGGTGCGGGAAAATTTTAGTGGGAAGTTAAAAACTCGGATTCAACGACCCAAAAAACATAAAGTAAGCCTTTTTCCAGAACTACCATGAATTTTTCAAAGTTGAGCCCCTATACGGTTTTCCCCTATACAGACGCCTGGACTACTATTGGAGAAATTCATATTAGAGAAAACATTGTAATCAATTTTCAGCTCAAACTATTAATTAGAAAATACGTGAATGCCAGTGTAAACAAAATATGCATGTGGAATTATTTTCTAAACATTTTATGTATGTAATTTCATTTAAAAGATTTTTTATACATGTACTCAGAATTGAAAAGCAGCATTCAGAGCCAACAAGGAAAAAAAATATTTTTCTTAGTGTCTTAGGAAAACCATTCAATAATCTAAAATTTGTAATTCATTCATTTTATTCTTTGTATAAAACACAAAACAATTTTGAAGAACTCCCTATAGAAATTGAAAAAAGTTTTAAAATGAAATGCATCTGCTTTGATGATTTTACTAGTTGCGCAGAGGATATTGGCTTGTAGTGTAAAAGTGCTTTAGGGAAAAGAAGAAATTCAATTTAAAATTTCACTCTCTTAAAGTTTTTTACTTCCAGTGTTTTTAATATTGAAGCAGCTTAGAAGCCTTTTAAAAACAGCTACAAACTGTAAAGAAAAATTTGTTCGTATACAAAGAGAACATTTTTTACAACAGAAATTGAAATAAATATTTTCAATTATATGTCTTTGGGAAACAGACTTCATTTTTTCTGTCAGACTCTATCTTTACAGTTATTTTTAATAGTTATAAATGCTTTAAAAAATAAAATTTAAATTAGAGATTATAATACCTAAGAATGAAATGATTTAAACATCTAACATTCCTTTTTTTTTTGTATGAATAAATAATTTGCATACATTTTATCTATAATACCTGGGAACAGTGATTTTGTGGATCGGATACACGGATCGTTGTGGATCGTTGTGGATCGTTGTACAACGGATTTTGAGTAATTTTGTCTGCTGAGTACGAAAATAATAACAAATTTTCTGGATTGGCTGTCGTTTTTTAAATAAAGCCAGCAATATGATAATAGCACTGTAACAGCCATGTCGATGTTATGGACAGTGATTAATTCTAGCTAGACGGAAATGAGCACAAATTGTATAAAACCAAAATCACTTCTATTAAAATCTTAAAAAGGGCAGGGTTTTGAGAAAAGCTCTGAGATTTTCCTCAGGCCAGAAAGAAATCAATTCCCACAAAACTTCACTCAGAAAAATGAAGCTATAAATATTAATTAAAGATAACTCAAAATGTCACTTACAACTTAGATGAGGTAGAAAAGCAAAATACAATTAGCAAGATTGAATGTACACTATGCAAACTAGTTCAACTCCGACTTCAAGATGTTCAGCTAAGATAATACTGAAAGCGGCACTCCGTAAGCACCAAATGCCTTTATTTCAATTAGCACAAAACAACGTAATTTTACGCTTACCAACAGATACTATTCCTTCTCAGCCACGGATAGTTGATTCCAATAGTCAGATCTAAGAGAACCTTACTGGGAGAAGAACTCGAACCAAAGTTCCACTTTCCCATCGCATGCCAGTGCTTAAATGCTGCCATATCGATTGACCAGATGTAGAAATTTGCATAAATATTGATACGAAGAGAAAAATCACAAGTTCCGAGGTTTTCACACGAATTCATCGAAAGATAGCCATTATAACTTTTATGCACATTAACAATTATTGGACAAAAATTACGTTTGCAATCAAAACTTCGCCTACTCTTATATTCAGAGTAGTCGCCACATCATATCACAAGTACAAAAAATAACATTAAATATGTAAATACTTCTTTTATATTTGTACATATTTTGTAACATTATATTTAGTGTCAGATAAGTATTCCAAAACTGAAATATAGATTTAACATTGCTATTAAAACCGTTTCCAGTATAATTTTCTAGAAAGTTTCTCTTTAAGACAATCTAACTGTAAGTTCAAACAGTTGTCAGCCCATACGGTGATCCCAAAATCCTTGGTATCTGTTCTCCATTATTCTGATATCTTGGTGGCACCGCTTCACTATAATCATTCACGTTTTCAGGATATATGTCTAAATGACTGTGTAAAAAAGCAACTTAAAAAAAAATATTGTAAGAGCCAGAACCATTCCAACCAACTACTTTATGTTCCATAATTATAAACGTATGTATGTATCAAAATCACCAAAGAGATGTAATGCCACAGAATATTTTTTTTGTTTATTTTTCACTGTGTAATTAAAGCCCAAATCAGATCCGATCAGTATATTCCGTTGTTAAATAGCACGACTTGAAACGGACTTGAAATTGTAACAGTTCTGTTCCAAGCGCTCTTTTCATTTCAGATTTTAGTTTCTAGTTTTATATTTGATAAAGTTCTTCATATTTTTCATTGTTGAAATTTAAATGTTTTTCTGCATATATTTAAATGTTTTTAGACTCGGAATTTTGATAATTGACGTCTTCAAAAACATTTAAAAACGAGAAGATCCGACGCTTTTTTAGATTTATTTACAATTTTATAAGTCAGTCGATAAATCAAAGATAGAAAATACTCCCAGTAAAAAAGTGATGTCTTTTCAAAATTCCTTACAACTACAAATAGTGGTTTGTGGAGATAGGAATTGAACAGTGTGTCTTAGTAGTTAAATTGTCGGATTAACACTTAGCAGTGAAAACAATAAAATTGAAACTCTCTGATATTTCGGCGACACTTAAAGAACGAATACAGAACCACTAAAAGTAATATTTTAGATACTATCCCTCCTTACAAACAACGAGTAATGCATGGAAGCTAACATTTGAATTACACGTGAACCTATAAATGACTATACGATTTCAGTACAAAAAAGAAATTAATTCAAATGTTAAAAATTCCCATAATACACACGCACACGCACACACACACACACACACACACACACACATATATATATTTTTCATTCAAAACATATTAAAACTATTGCATCCACACGCGCATAAAGCAGCCTATTAAAAATGCAATGTAAAATAATCCTCAATAGATGTATGATCTCAAAAAAGATCAAAATATCACAAAACAGGTGTATATAACTAACAAAACCATGTGACATAATATAAAAGCATAATAAATGAATTATAAACATTAAAACAATGGAAATGGACAGTCCAGGTAGATAGACCAGATTTATGCTCATCAGTAGGTGGAAAAACTGGGAACTCCTTCCCCGCTACACCTTGTTACAAAATCAGCATCTTCAGCAGGTTTCGAAAAGCGCTTCCATTCCAACTAAAATATATATATATATATATATCTGCAACTGTTACTGAAAATCAATAAAAAACACAAAAAGTAATCATGAAGTTCCACACTATTTAAAACTAAATTAAAAAAAATTCATAATATCTTCACATATTAAAATTGTTAATTATTTCAATTTCTCTTATAATATTTTCAAAATAGGAAATGAAATGTGACCCGTTTCCACCTATACTTACAGGGGGAGTAATGGGAGGAACAAATATCTTCTTACTAATATATGTGATCCAGCATCAATACATCAACAAATAGCATTGAAAAACGTAGTTTTTATTATCATTTCAATATCCAAAAGCAGATCCAGAAAATTCCAATACCTGCAGCTTCTTTCTGTCACCACATATGTAATAATCTGTTCTTAATCAAGACTTCAGAACTGAAATTTTATTTTGAAACATCTAAAAGACAGCATGGATTTGAGGGGGGACGCTGCCAGACAAAATTATTGCCACTGTTTCTATAAAAGTAGTTTTAAGAAGTGTTGTAGAAAATTGCATAGATAGATATTGTTATACAATAAATTAGTCAAAAATTTTAAAAACTTCATTAAAACTAAAATTATTATTACAAAGTCAAATAAAACAATTTATTTGGTTTATCGATGTATTAATGTAGTTTTTAAGTGTAAATTTGAGAATAAGCAAGGAACTTTCTTGTAAAAAAATTTTAACTAATTCTCTTATCATATAAATCTAAATTAATGTTATTATTTACAATACGAAAAGAAATTTTAAAAAAATTGAGATATCATCATTGTAATTTACTTTGTTTAACTGTAAGCAATGCGGATAAATTTTATTATATTGACTATGCAAATCAAAGCAAATAAGCTCTCATGAATTTAAAGTCATTACCCGTAAAGAAAACATGGAGGCAGTGACGCCACTGCTAGTCACGTCAGATTTGCGACCAAACTACAAGCATTCAGTGACGTCACAATGTAACTAAAATTTGAACTGCTTAGAAAAGATAAAAAAATTTCAAGAACACTTCAAAACTTGTAATTCACTGAGAAAAATATTTTGAAGTGATTTTTTTTTTCTGACGTCCCCGTCACGTCGCTGCAAGTCACATGCGTCACGTCAGATGTGTGAATAAAAAACAACCATCTTCAAAAGCTACATGGTGACCAAAATGTAAATTTTAAAAATATTTGAAAATGAGGTGAACCTTGGCAGTCACAATACATTTTGGTGATTTGGATCCGAGTGATTTTGTGGGTCCCTTTGCAAGATTAATTAACTGATTAATTTATTTTCTGAGATACATGAACTAGATCAATTTCAATTCATATGTAATCGGCTATTATTATACTAAAACATAATCCTCAAACCTGAAATCCTCCACGAATTGAAAAATGTTTATATTGAGGGTGTTTCACTTACGTTTTATGAAAAAATAATACTTTTAATAATTATAATGACACGTAATATATCGCCAAAACGGTGTATTTTTAATTGGAAAAATTAAATTGGAACGATTTGTAATCCCTAATTCATGAGTAACATTTAAAAGTATCATTTTATTCGTACGAGCATTTTTTAAGTGATGATTTTCAGCAGTATTTGAAGTGGAGGAATCCAAGTTTTGTTTACATGCCTGTACGTCTTTGACTCCATTTCTAAGATGCAATTCTGCGAATATAATTTCTCATTTAATGGATTAATATTTAATTAATACATTCTTATACTAATAAGATATTTCAATAGCGTTAATGTCTCATGTTTATTTTCAATTTAAAAAAATGAAAAGTGTACACTTTAATCTATACTAATAAAAGAAAGTTTCGCTCTGTGTGTCTGTGTGTCTGTTGGCGATGGCTAGGAAAATCTAGCCCACCTAGAAGGCTGGAAATTTAGGTGTAGATAGTCCAAGGTCTGGCCATGTGCACCTGAGCCTCAGAATTTTAATATTTTGATAATTAGCCTAGATATTAATTAGATTATCATTAACCATCGCTTCTAAAATGCCAACTTATTAATCAAAATGGCGAAAGAAACGGACAGGCGCATTGGATTTGCGACCGGAAATGAACGAATTCGAAATTATTTAACTAATTAGCGAATTTTAAGAAAACTAATTGAGATATCAATTTGAAAATTTCTGAGCATATGTAAAAAAATATTCTGTATCTGACTATGTGATTTTTGAAAAATTCGGTTGGTAATTTTTTTTTAATTTACGCAAAAAAACTGCCAAAAATCTGCAGGCGCCAGTGAAAACGATCCCAGAAAGTTTCAGACAGGGATCGGCTTTCATTAAAAACTGAACTACAAAGAGATCTGTTTCTCGGGAAAATCCCTCCATTTAGTTTGCGAAAATGAAAGGAAATAATTGCCATTTTTTACTAATGAACAAAAATTTACGTAACTAATTAAGATATAAATTTGAAATTGCGGTCGGGAAGGGGTGACATCTGCCGGCTATTTTAGCGTAGCGTATACGTTATGTTCTAATTATCAGAAAAATGTAATTATTTTTTTAATGATCGCTTTGATGTAGATGACGGTTATTCTCTTGAACAAATTATTCATTATATTTGCGGGTATGGGGAGGGAGGGGGTTAACGCCTTTGTCTGAGATTGTAATTATCTCGGGCTCGGGCAACTCCGGGCGGTTTAGCTAGTATAAAAATATAAATTACAATATTACAACTTATACCAATCTTAAACTTGTGAGCTAAAAATCATAAATATTTTATGATCTTGATTTATCATTGTTTATAATTCTAATACTCAATTGTATGTAATATATCCATGATTTGCATCATTGTTTTTAAGGTTGTAGTAATGGTTTTTTTATTTCTTTTAACTCATAGACATAAGATCTCTGAGCATTAAATGTATATACTGAAGATTTCTTTAGAACGATATATATATATATTATATATACTTTTCACCAAAGTATAATAATTAAAAAGTAATCAGTATAAAAACAAATTGTTTACTTAACCATAAGCTTTTGTTATACATAATACATTACTGAAATTGCGTATTAAGAAATTGGTGGAATATTCCTTCATCAGAATATAATATGAAGAAGTTTTCAAAAAGCTTTGACAAAATTAATTACTTATGTGCTAATTATTCATAGAACTCTTTCCTGAAGCTTATAACAAAAGCTAATGATAAGAAAATTAAATTTCTTTAGTTTGTATTTACATAAATAAAAACCTCTATAAAAAGTAAAAATATAAAAAATTGGTCTTGTATTTTGTATATTGATCTTGTGTAATAAATATTCCTTTTTAATGAATATCCGAGAAAATTAATGATTTTCCAGCAAAAGAATACATTCCTTTGATATAGAAAAAATACTTTATCATTTATTAAAAATAATTAGGCGTTGTTTCAGATTTGATAAAAAAAAATTAAAAATCATATTTTAAATAGTAAAAATATATATAATTAGGATAATTATGAAATATTATTTTGAATTATTAGGTTTTCTTTCATTCATTTTTACGTTTCAACAAAATATGTACATAGCATTGATACCCACTAATGCTAAATCATAATCAGAAATATAAATTCGATTTCAAAATAAATAAATAAATAACAACGTATTAAGGCTTAAATTAAGAAAAATATTTTGCTTGAAAAGAGGTTCTGAGTGTTATTTCCACCATTTAATTTATTTAAAAGATGCAAAAAACACTAAATTAAAAATATTATTAAAAAAACAATTTAAAGCTTTTAACCAGACAGTATTTATATTTTGGTTTTCTTTTTACAAAAATATTCTTTAATTTCAACCTAGTAGTTTCTGAAACACAACTTACAAAAATTAACAAAGCAATACTTGGCCATCTTATAGCATTTTGGATGCATTAATCCTTTTTAGTTTCAAAACAATCTGATAGATAATTAAGTTGCTTTTATACCTTAATAATTAAAGTTTTCCATAACATAATTAAAGTAAGAAATTTAAATAAAAGGTATTGTAATTAAAAAGATAAAGTTTTACCAAGTTTAGTTTCAAATGGATTTGTTTTATTTAAAACTCAACCTGCATTTAAGTGTGCCACCTCCAATTAGCAAATTAAAAATTCAGTATTTAGTAAGATATTTTGTTTAATACGTGCTAAATTTACTTACATTCAACGATTTTACAAATAGAATAAAATAAAAAGCAGTCTATCATCGTCTTTAACGATGTAGAATGAATTTTTCTAAAATACTATACACTGTTAAAATTTTGCAGCAAACTGTCCAGTCATTTGACCGTTTTTATAGAAAACGGTTACATAACCGTAATTTAACTCTGTTCTGATCATATTATTGCCATTATTATGGTCAGAATAGAGTTAAATTGTGGTTATGTAACCATTTTCTACAAAAACGGTCAAATGACTGGACAGTTTGCTGCAAATTTTTAACAGTGTACTAAAGTCAGAGGTAATGAGCTAAGTTGTAACAGCCATGTCGCTGTTATTGACAGTGAGCAATTCTAGCTATTCGGAAATGAGCACAAATTGTATAAAACCAGTATCACTTTTATTAAAATTCTAAAAAGAGCAGCGTTTTGAAAAAAGCTCTACGAATTTTCCTCGGGCCAGAAAGGAATCAGTTTCCACAAAACTTCACCCAGAAAAATAAAGTTTCAAATATCAATTAAAGATAATTCAAACTGTCATTTACAACTTGGATGAGGCGACAAAACGAGACACCTTCAGCAAGATTGAATGTCCACTATGCAAACTAGTCTAACTCCAACTTCAAGATGTCCGCCTACGATAACACTGAAAGCGGTACTCCTTGAACACCAAACGCTTTTATTTCAATTAGCACAAAATAACGTACTTTTTACTTTTACCAACAGATACTATTCCTTCTCAGCGGCGGATTGTTGATTCCACTAGTCAGATCTAAGAGCACCACACTGGGGGGAAGAACTCGATCCAAAGTTCCACTTTCCCATCGCATGCCAGTGCTTAAATACTGCCATATCAATTGACCAGATGTAGAAATTTGCATAAATATCGATATGAAGAGGAAAATCACAAGTTCCGAGGTTTGCACACTCATTCATCGAAAGTTAGAGAAAAATAGCCTTGATAACTTTTACACACATTGACTATTACTGGACAAAAGTTAAATTCGCAATCAAAACTTCGATTACTCTTATAATAAGAGTAGTCGCCACATCATGAAGTAATCAATATAAACATTCGATGAAAAGAATGCACAAAAGTTCTATTGCAATTAGATAAGTTAAACAATTCATTCTAGAAATTAAAAAATAAAAATAAAATTTCTCATTTTATATTAAACGTTTGCTTTCGTTGAATAATTGGCAACGCTTTGAAGTGTTATTATTAAAACATTTTTTCAAATATGCTCCATAATCACAATTTAGGCATACAAAAGTTCTTTTAAGTATTTGAGATAATTTTATGTTTTTAGATAGACTTAGAAAAGTTAGGTGAAATTGCATCAATATATTTTTTTGCGGCTGTTAATTCAAGTCTGTTTTAGTAGTAGTAACACACAAACATTTTTAACAGAACTAAAATAAATCAAAATTCAGATAATATGCAATCGAGTCTCTGTATAACGAACTTTCATATAACGAATTTCTATATAATGCATTTTCAGTAGTAACGGCCACTTTTTCCCATGATGACACGAAAAATAATCTCCATATAGCGAAAGGTATATCAGCATATAACGAAATTTTTCAAAAAAATTCTTCATTTGTTCAGAGAAAGCTTCAAAACCATGTGGAATCAATTAATCTTCCCTGATTCCTGTTTTATATTTTAAAGTTGAGTAACTCTACCTTATTCTTTATTTTTTTTTAAGATCATGTTCACAAAAATTTTCCGAAATTAGTTTATTTATCATTTTTGATCTTGGAAATATCGCCGATTGAGCGTAAGAAACTTGTTGATCTGTTTATTAAAAAGACATTTATAAGCCTTTATGTCTGCATCACTTTGAGCATATACATTTTCATGATAATAAAATATCTTCTTACATAATTCTGCATTTCTTGTTAATATGTGAAATTTTTTAAGAGAATGTAACAGTTTTAAAATCAAAACAACCAAAAATTACACCTTTCTTCACTGTTAAAATTTTGCAACAAACTGTCCAATCATTTGACCGTTTTTAATGAAAACGGTTACATAACCGCAAATAAAATGTATTCTGACCGTAATATTGCCCATATTACGGTCAGACTTGAGTTAAATTACGGTTATGTAACCGTTATTTATAAAAACAGTCAAATGACTGGGCAGTTCCATATTCGTTGTTTCCATATTTGTTGAATTTTCCATATACGTTTTTGTACTATGCTTAGTTTTTCACTATTATAATATTTTCCGTTTTGGAACTGTTTACATAATTAAAAATACAATATCATGTTAATATTTAGAGTTAGACATTTCCAAATTTTAATTAAACACCTCAAAAATCTTTTTTTTTTATTTACTCATTAAATAGGAATTTTTCGTTATTCTATATATAACGAATGTTTTGACTTGAACAATTGATTTCGTTATATGAGTCGACTGCACGTATTTGAATATATTTACCGAATGTGCCAAAAATATTGAACCGCGCTTTAGTTATTTTTCTGTTGGAGATACGTAGGTAATGTAAATAGTAAAAAATAAGATAGGAAATAAGATTATACTGGCGAAACATTCCTTCCATTTACATTTAAAAAACTACACTTTTTATATTTGTATACGGTTCCTGATTCGGTATAAGTTATATTAAAAATAAATCCGTTGACTGGTAAATGAAACATTATTAATTCCATTCTTCTGCGATCAAAAAACTCATCGAGTTATGATGCTTGGAATTTTGGGAGTTTCCGACACTAAAAACAGACGACGGCTTTTTTACACACACACACACACACACACATATATATATATATATATATATATATATATATATATGCATTTTCCTGTTTTGAGTGCTGGATATCTGCGAAATTTATATACATATATAATGTAATATTAAAAAAATACCATCTATTCCAGCATATAATGCCCACTTTAGATACAAGAAAAGTGATCCAAAATTAGCGAAACTTACTGGTGCACGTTATCCGCCGGTTATAAAAAAAGGATAAAAATAATAATAAAACAACTGAACGTAAGTAATAAGATTTCTTGTTTAATGAACATGCTATTTATTTTCCAGAAAATAATGTTAGGTACCAGGTATTATGAAAAGTAATAGTTATTTTACATTACTATAATGTTTATTTTATGTTTTGCTTTGTATTTCATGAAAGATTCTTTGGAAAGAAGGGGGTGCGCGTTATACGGCGAATATACCTAAAAATACGAAACAGAAGTCTGAAATTTGAGGTGTGTAATTCTCCAGAATTAACGTTACATATATATATGTGTGTGTGAATGTATTGATGGAAATGCTGGGTTTATTTTATAACCTCTGGCGCCCCTCCCCAGGCCAAAAATGTATAAGGTAAAGCCAGGAGAGATGACGCGGTCGGAGAGATTGCGCACATAGAGGTTCGAGGGGAAGGAGTACAGTGAGCGAGCAGCGACTTCAGGTAGTTGTACAACAGCAGTAGTAGAGTGTCTGCATGAAAGTGCACGTTGATTGTCTTGAGCGTCTAAGATAAAGCATTGCTATTTTGTTTTGTTTTCCCAAAGTAAGTGTTTGAATTTTCATAGCTATTCATCAGAATTTCTATACAATGTCAGTAGTATAAACTATTTTAAACTTAAATGATTTCTCATAAGCTACTAATCTAGACTAACAATGTGAACATCAACGGTTCGTTTTACTAGCGGCCATGTTTAAATAAAAGGCCGCGCAATCTAACCTACCGAAATTGGAGAATTTGCGCATCTGCTACATAGGAGAGATGGCGCATTGTTCCCATTAGTTCCCATGCTAGGAGAGATTACGCAGCTTATTGGTAAATTGGCATAAAAATGAAAAAATAAAATGAACTAATTTTAAGTGAAACGTGTTATAAAGTAACTTAGTGTTATTTTGTAATCTTATCTGGACTTGTTTTTTCTGATTCTTTAATTTTTTCCCCTTTAATTAAAATTTTTTTTATCGTTTTTAAAATTATTTCCTTTTTCTGATTCTTTAATCATTAGGTTGAAATATTCCCTCCTAATACAATAATATTTGTTCACAAAAACCTTACAACAATGTCATTTAAGTGTAATTATTATTGTTAACAATTTAATTGTAGTTATTATTAGTAACAATCTCTCCTACCCATGTGCACAATCACACCAACCCTGTAAGGACAGATTGTGCAAAATAACTTTCTTGGTTTTATTATAACTATTCTATTAAATTACAACATAACAACAAAATAGCAATGGGAATGCATAAAAAACAAATGAAGTAAAAATTATTCATGAATAGGTGAGCAAAAAAATTAATATTTAGATTTTTTATTGTTATTCTTTTGAATTGTGCGCATACTCTCCTGGCTTTACCTTATTATTATTTAAGATATAAGATACGTAAGATGTATGTATGTACGAGAATATATGTATGTTATGTATGCATATATTATGTAAGCGTATAAGAAAAGTAAGAGATTTATTTAAGTATAAAGATAATTAATTTTGAATTATGTATTATGGATGAAGAATTCAGCATGAGGCTCCATTTAAAAAGTATTTAATCATAACCATTCTATAAAACCTGCCAATAAAGCACATTTTGTTATTATTATTATTATCATTATCATTATTATTATTATTATTATTATTATTATTATTACTGCTATCGCAACTCACCTTATCATTTGTATTCTATAAAAAATAACATTTTAAATTAAATTTTTGAAATACATTTTCTTAAAAAAAGTTGTATGAATAAATATTTTCTTGTAAATTTATTTAACTCAAATGAGTTTTCTCTCGTATTTAAAGTTTATCTGTATAGAAAAACATGTAGTTTTCGTAATATTCCAATGAAGATGTACATAAATGTTTATAAAACTCCTAAATTGATTTTCTTCCTTTTACCTTCTTTTGAAATTGAAAATTTTACTAAAATACAATAATAAAAAATAGGGAAAAAATTTGATCTGCAATAGATACGATTCCTTGAAGCAAAATGCATCTATTTAGAAGAAAAATAAATAAATCTACTTTTGTAATTACATCAGAAAGCACAGTTATTGTTTAAAATTTAGCTTAAGGAGAAATCTGAATTATTCAGTCTGAACGCTCCAGGAAAGATCACCCTTAATATTAATACAATTTCTCGTTTTACTGCATAACTTTTCTTTTTTTTTAGAAAAATCCGTTACATTTTTTTTCTTTTATTTGTAAAAAGAGAATTTTTTTGTTTACTCTTAATGTAATTAATTTCAAAATTTGCAGCATCTACTTTTAATGAAAAAGATTGACGACTTTGAAATACATACTTTTTTATCGTTATAGATTTTTAAAAAACTATCGAACGGAAAGAAAGCTTTATTAGATTTCATGTACGCATTTTTGTGTGTAAAATGACAAAAATGCGCTTGCACGAGAACAAAGTGTGAACATCTTTTAGAAGTGTATATGCAATAATTATATTTTTCACTTTTTTGTTTTCAAAAAGTATGAGCGTAGAGATTCAGTATTAACAAACCCGGGACTGAATTTTCTATAATCAAGTTCCAAGCAATTTAGCTTCGGGTGTTTAAGTAAAATGAGTTGAATTTTTAAAAGCATGGACAATGAAAGCTACTACAGTGGTGGAAAAATTATAAAGCCACTTGAAAATATGATCTAATTAAAAAACAAAATATAGAACATTTATGAAATTTCATACATCTATATTATATGCTACAAGGAAGTAAAGAAAAAAATAAATTCATTAATAACTGCATTAATAAAAGATTAATAGACTTAAGAAAATTTTCTGTACAAAGAAAGTTGGAAATAATTATAAAGTCGATACATGAATTTCATCAATAATCGATCTGAGACCCATTTTTTTCGATGACTTTGACTAGTCTTTTGTTCATTGAATCTATCAGACCACACAAAGTACTTGCATCAGTATTGTTCCAGCAGTTTTTAAAAGCATTCATCAAATCTAACTTTAAATTGAATTTTCGTCCATTTTTGTAAACATTTCGAGCTAAAATTTCCCAATGATTTTCTATTACATTCAGATCGGGTCTATGAGCTGGCCATTGAAGGCATTGCACCTGATTAGCGTCCAGCCAAGATTTATTCGACTTCGAAACATGAACGGAAGTGTTGACCTGCTGAAATGTCCAGTCTCCTGAAGTTATAAGAGGAGCAAATGGGTAATAAATTATCTCCTAACATTTCTTGATACATAACCAATTATTATGCATGAAAACAATTGGAGTGGTTCCACAGGCAGCTAATGCAGCCCAAACCATTACCGAGCCACCTCCAAATTGACGCTTTGAAAAAATATCAGGCTCCTGTCGTAAATCATGCCAAACATATTTATAGCCGTCGGGTCCATCGAAATTAAATTTCTTTTCATCGGAAAAGACAACACCTTTCCAATTTGTGCCTTCGGTTACATGTTTTCGTGCAAAGTATAAGCGAGCATTTTTGTGGTACTTAGAAAGAGGAGGTTTTCCTTTAATTTTTTTAATTGAACAATGGGATTGTTACTTAAGACATTTCTTACCGTTCGGCTTGTACATGGTAATTGTAACTGTTCTTGAATTTGGGCATACAGCATTTTTTGTCCGCAAACTAGCTTCCAGATTTGTCCTGATTGCCTTACAGTTAAGGATTTCGGTCTTCCTGTATGCTTCTTACTTCCGTAATCTTTGGGATTTCTGAGAAAACTGTTTACTGCAGCCTTGGACCTTCCTATTTATTTTGCAATATTAGAACCAGACATTCCAGCTTTATTTAAAAATAATATTTTAATTTGTTGACCATCGGATAACTTTTTTCCTCTTGGCATTGTATTAAACAAACCAAATACAAAATGAATGCACGTAACGCGTTTACATTTACCTAAACTTTCATGGCGACCTATTTTCTAAAGTCTGGCATTATGCCAAATGAGGCTAGAACCATCGGCTTTATACTTTTTTCCAAGTTGTTTTTCATTTGTTGTAAGAAATTAGCATAATTTATGTTCCCCCTTCCGTTTTTCTAAATAAAGTTTATGTGTATTATTGCAATGTTGATCAAGCAAATGAAAATAGAATTTGCGTTAGCAACAATTCCATTACTTTTTGAATTTTGTAAATTTTTCTATCGGCTTTATAATTTTTTCCAGCACTGTATTTCCTACCGGTACAGGCCGGAAGGGCTTTTATAAAGATACGCTGATCTGCGAGTGAGTTTTTGCGAGTTTGTACGCAATCTTGTTGTACTGCATCTCTAACATTTGTTCGTGAATGAGAAATACTTTCTCTCTTTCTTCAAGTTTAACAAAGTGCTTATGAATTTCTTTAATTGTTTATCAATGTTATTTTTGGAAAGATATATTTATTTAGTTAACTGTAGTTGTTTAGTGACTATGTAAGGTTAGGTGTTAGCTGGAATCATTGGATTTGGAACGGATCTCGAGTAAATATTATAGGGATGGTTATCTAGTCTCCTTGTGCTGCCTACAACTACAACAAGTGGATTTATATAGTGAGTTTGTTTAGAGCACAGAATGATAATTTCTTGACACGTGTGAACATTTGGTAAAAAGTCGAATTTCCTACTTCAAATGAAGAATTATTGAGACTTTCAAAATATATTTATTTATTTAGCATTAAGTTAGATTGTGCTTGGTAAGGTAATTGTTTCGGAAACATTCAGTCCAAAATTTGCAAGTTAACATTTAGAGAGGACATTTATTAAATTAAAAGGTTAAGCTGGTTGTTCCACTGCCCTACAACCCACCCACCCTTTATTCTGAAGTGCTTCACTAAACTCTTATTGTTACACGTATCGACCTATTTTGAAACAACCTTTAGTTACATGTTAAAAGCTATTATTTAATCCAAATTGTTAATTAATTAGTTGTTATTTCATATTTCAGCCGAAAAAAGAAATACAAAAATATTACAATCAGTATAACCAATATCTGCATGCTATATATGTTTTGTATGTATAATTAAATTTTGAAAGTTTCATACATACAGTATAAAAAATAGCTGTTTAATTTTACATAGCAGTAAACAAGAATCCATAAATAGAAACTGTTAATATTTCAAGGAAATATCATTTAAAATTTCAGACTTTTTAATTTTACTTTCACAACATAAAATGCGTATGGTTTTAAGCGACCTCTTGTCAAAAGAATAAGGAAAGTTTCAAAACAGAAAACCTTTCTTTGGATGATTTTAATGTCTGTGCTAGGACATCCTTTTGGCATGTAGTTTGAAAGTGTTTCCGGGAGAAGCTGAAATTCAATTCAAAGTTTCACTTAAAACTTTATACTTAATGCAATTTTATACAAAAATCCATTTGAAGGACTATAACAACACCTGCATAAAGTAAAATTAAATTTTGTTTTTGAAATGTTTTTCAAAACGGTTTGAAAATTGAAATTTTATGTTATATGTTTATAGAAAAAAAAATAATTTTCTCTGTCAGGCCTTTCATAAGAAGGTTAAAGTTTTTAACTGATTTTAGAAAATAAATTTTAAAGAAGAGATTAGACTTCTACAAGTTCAAGTGCTTTCAGTTTAAAAAAAAAAAAAAAATCATTATCTCCTAGAAAAATCTCCGTTTCCATATTATAATTTGTATTTAAAGCACAAATAAGTGTGCTTCTATGTAAGTGCACGAATAAGAGTTATAATTCATTATTAAAAACTGGTACGTTTTTCCAACATAGTAGTCGGTTTTTCTGGCCGTATGTATGTCTGTCCGCGCATTAACTACCGTAAATATACTCGGATTGCCAAGTAATTCATATATGTTAATGAGAATTATCATGGCATGTTCGTTATTTAAAATGAAATGTGTAGCATGTATAGTTTGTTTTCAAGGACGCTAAAACTAATTCCGTTATAATATGGTCTATGAGAAAAAATCTTTTGCAGTGTATTTTAACGGTAACTATTTCAACCATATTGAAATTGATATACATTACTTAAGTGGTCTACTGCTCAATATAGAATATGACGTGGATAACATTTATCATTTATTTACAGAGACGCGCAAAAGAATTCGGTTACAGTACTCTTTATAAGCAAAATATTTCGGAACTGCGGTTTCAAATGTGGTCTGCGTTTTTATATTTACAATTTTTTTAATTATTTGGTGTGCATAAATTCTGCAGATAATATACAGAAAATATATCATATTCAACAAAATTCAAATATACTACAACTTATTGACTGAAGTTCCTGATGAAAAATTTTGAACTGTGTTACGTATTTCCTAACTGAACTAAATTTTATCATATGAACTTTTATATATACTGCATTTCTATGTAGTACGGTGTGTCCTAAAAGTTCCCATACTCCAACTTAAAAACTCATTGTCCGTGATTTTTTGTGAAATATTAAATTTTATCGTCTGCTTAGCATTGCATCAATTCTTGAGTTGTTATCGTTTGGTTCTTTTCGCGCTCAATTATTGCGAGAATAAAGTTCTATATTATTTTCTTCTTCATAGCCAAATGCGTTTATCATGCATTTAAAGAATTGCGTTGCTTGAAAGATATTTTGAATGTAAATCGTATGAAAGCTACGTGTTTGGCGAAATAAATATCAAAATAATTCAATACTGAGTAAAGATACGCTATATCGGCTTGTTCGACGATTTCGTAATACAGGTTTATGTCAGTGGATGACAAGCACAGGAGTGGAAGGCCGAAAATTGTTACATCAGCCTTTCTGCAAAACAGTCAACGAAGGACATTGCAAACTCCTGAAAAATCCGTGAGATGTTTGGCACAAGAAATGGGCACATCTCTTGGATCGACACATAAGGCGATTAAGAGATTTGCATTTTTGTGCTTGTGGTTTAAAAATGGTTCTGGAGATAAAGTCACCGGACTATGAGAAGCGAATTCATTATTGCCGGTGGTTCCGGAGATTTATTCGCAACATCATCAAAATTTTGGATTTCTACAAACATGAGTTCAGCTTTGCTTCCTAGAATGAGGTGGACATTTTGAACATTCATTATAAATGTAAGTTCAGTATTTTTTCCTACGTGATGTTAAAAGTGCTTTGTATCATTAGCATAAAAACAATCGTTTAAAGGTTTGTTGTTTTGTAAATAACAGTGGCGCAGTCAAGGGAGGGGGGGTTGGGGGTTAATCCCCCCCTCCCAGAGCTAAAAAAATTACTATAATTGCCGCTTATATGAATCAAATCTACTAAAGCTAAAATGAAGTTTTTTGGCCTTTCCGCCTTGGCATAATCCACCGCTTTCTTAAATCAAATTCTATTCAACAATGTGATTCAATTAAACGGCGAAAATTCTACTTAAAACTGTGAAAGCGCATATTACACGCATAGGTTATGTCAAAACTTGATTTTTGGACTGCGTCACTTTGTCGAGACGTCTTATAGTAAAAGATGGGTCATATACTCTCACACAGACGCTTTGAGTTATCTAGTATACAGTGGTCTGTTTCTTAATTGCATTTCTGTCTTTGTTCCACGTTCGAAACAATAACAGATCATCGAATTCCAGAGAAAAAAAAAACATAGTTTCTCTCAATTTCAAGCGGCTTTTTTTGCGTTTTTTGCTCTCAGTTATATCTAAGACCAAGCTATGTACGTACCCGGGAAAAAAATCTTTGCAAAAGGAAGAATTTTAAAAAAGTACTTTAAAGTTATAAAAAGCTATTTTTTTACTGTGATTGAACAGATTTTCGCAATCAGTGTTTCTTTCTTCTTTCGAATCATTTGTTTCGTAGGGGGTCTGTACACAAATTTAAAGACTATATTTCATTTGTTGGTAATGTAGAAACAACGTCTTGCTTATGATGGAAATTCATATATTTATCGTTAAAATTTTATAAATTAGTTGTGGTTCCTCTTTTAGCTATTTTTAATTCTATCGCGCTTCTGTGAAAAGAAAATCTCTTTCCTTTCTATTTAAAATTCAAGAATTCTTAAACTCTTTTATCGCAGCTTGAAGTGATCCTTTTTCAATTAATGTACATGTCTAAATTCTTTCTTTCGTATGTGCTTGCCGTTTTCATATGAGAAATGAAATCATTTTCAGTTTGGCATCTGCGTGCCTTCCTAATGCATACATTTTGGATCACAGAATAAATAAAGAAAGATAAAATGCAACGTCTATTTCTCGATACATCTGCATGCTAAAATTCCTGCAGATGTTAAGTTTGGACAGTTAGTTTTCTGTTGTTATAAAGATGCTGATATGATAATCTGGTTTGGCGGTTTGCGTTCAAAAAAATTAGAATGTGTTTCTCCCTAACGAATTTTCTTCTGTACCCTATGGGTCGACGCGAATAAATTTGTTGCATCTCAAAAAAAGGCATTCGATTTTGAGTTTTCATGATGTGAAGATATAGACGTTCTGAGTGCTGGGGGACCACCTCATTTTTTCAATTATCTTTCTTCAAATAAAATATTTTTTTTTCATGGAATCCTCAAGTCTCCGATATGTTTTTCACAGGATGAGAGCCTTCGGGTTCTTGCTTATAGCGTATATGTATGAGGTCCGGTACTCTTTTTTCCTAGAATTTAAGCCCTGCCTGTGAGTATGGATTTTGAAAAAAAAGAGGCGTTAAATATATTTTTTTAGAAAAATACTATCTATAATTACACACAATTTTACGCTAACCATGCATTAATTTAAATTGATCAGCAATATATTAATTATGCATTGATTTACACTTATTACATTTTAACGAATGCTATCTGCATGTCATTAAAATTATACTAGCTGACCCGTCCGGCGGTGCCTGGGCTCATGATAATTATCTCAAATTTGTATGATTATATATCTTATATCAATTTTATATTTTTAAATGAAATTTTCACTAAAAAATATTGATTATTAGACAGAAAAGCATTTTTAAAAGACACCTTCTTGTTTGGTTGGGGGTTTTTTTTGTTTTTGTTTTTTTTGTTTCTTTTCCTCGTAAGGGTCTCTCGTTTCATAGTTTAAAAAAAATAACCCCAGTTGTCTGAATTCTATAAATTTTTCATCAGTTATAAACAGGTCTTGACAAATGCAGTCGCCAGGTCTCCCCTAGTTTTTTCTATCTAGCCACCAAGTTATTTAACCCGATTTTTTTTTATTATTATTATAATTTTTTGTACAAAAAATTGACCTAAGAAATGACCATAAATGTCATTTTTTCTCATTTTCGGCATTTTTAATTAGATAAGAATAAGTTTAACAAATGCAAATTTTAAATTAATAAAAAATAATTCTTTGACTAACTTCGACACGAAAATAGGCAGAAATTGTTTTCCCGCTTCACTGTTTCATCCATGCCCCCCTCATCAGATATAGATTTTGCAGCACTCACTTGTCCAGACATTTGAAACCTTCGGCAATCAGCATTTCCTGAACATACCGGTTAATGCAGCTTTTACATTTTTGTTTTTCATAGATAAATCATTTTGATAAATTTCATTAGAAAACTTTGTTTATACCATCTTTTTTAATGATATCTGTTCTAAACTATGTAACTAATAAGTCTACAACAGGCTTATTATTTTTCTCAATTAATTGATAAAAAACTTTTGTGCTTTTGAAAATTAGCGACTTCGGAAGGGAGCAGGTTATATTTTTTTTTTACTGATAACTAGAATTTTTTACTGGCTACCAGATTTTATCAAATTTGTAAAGCCATGGTTATAAATATAATGGTTTTAGAGACAGTGGAAAAATATTGATATCTAGCTGTAAAAGAAATGCTTTCTTCTCGCGTCTTTTTTTTTTTTTTTTTTTTTTTTTTTTGCGACGTGTCTTTTAAAATAACAACACAAAAAAGTTACTGTCCGAACTGTCTGAAATTTTATTCGATTGTAAATATAACTCTATCCAACCCCTCTTTAAAATTCCGTGAAAAAAGTCTAAGTCTTTGACTAAAGTCGAAGAGAATAGAGTCACGTCAAAAAAGACCATTTAATACTGAAAACATGAGCCGACGCCGAGCAAACCCACTCCAAAATACCCAACTTTCTTTTTGCATTGTCATCGAAAAATTCTCAGATTTTTTTTAAATACTTTTCTTCATCAGAGCGTTTCCAAAATTTTGTAGGCGCTGTAATTTTGATCTTCCAAGATGCTTTTAATGGATTGTGTCGAAATACAGACGTTTAGTTACTTTTACCATAGAAAAAAGATCGTCTTCGAAAGGCCCGATCTGACGTGAGGTTCTAAATAAATCGTAATTTAGAATGCTTTCAGCTGTTTCACACCTTTAAATTTCCCATTTGTAATAAATTCTTTATGCCAAGCATTTCTATCTTAAAAGTAATCTCTATACTAAATTTCAAGTTTTTAACACTAACAGTTTCAACTAAATCATAATTTACAACACCTTTAGAAAGTTTCCAGCTCATTTCGTCCTTTTAAATGTTTTTAAAAATGTTATAAGGAAGCATTTACTACATAAAAGTAATCATTATGCCAAATTCTAAGTTTTCATACCAATTGTGTCACATAAATCGCAGTTTTAGAATGCTTCTTACTCTTGCATTCTTTTAAATTTCGAATTGAAAAAATAAATTCTGGGCAGCATTTACGTCTTTTAAGTAACATCCATATAAAATTTCAAGACTCTAGCCCTAAAAGTTCTAAATGACTTGTTACATTTGGCAAAAAGCAAGGTAAGTAAGTCTATTGAACATTTTGTTAAAATTGCTTCATTATTATTAAAGTTAGGAATAAGAATTCGTGATTCTCTTGTAATGAAACCTTGTGTATTTTTGATTGAACAAATGGATTCCAACTCTGTTATTTTGTATGTAAAAATTATTTGCTGTACTGTGCTCTTCCATCTTTAAGTTTTCCCCTCATCATTTTTAAACACTTTATAAATCTAACCTAGTTTTGTGTTATTTCATTGGTGCATATTATAGTTTGTAACTCTAATATTGTAAACGCTGTTTAAATGAATCATAACCAACGTAATTGCGGAGAAAAGCATTATGATTTCATTCATTTAAAAGACTCATTCCATTAACCGATGATTCATATAACCATCTTTATTATAAACTCACCCCCCCTCCCCTAGAACCGAATTCTGGCTGCGCCACTGGTAAATAATGAATACATATGTCGTCAGTACGGGAAATTTTAGGACACTTGGTATATATACAAATCTATAAGTCATATAAAAGGGCTTTGCAAAATAATTCGAATATTTTTCAAACTTTAGATGGCAATTGCTAAAATTGGGTTTTCAAATATGTTATGTGTTTTCCGAATTATTTACTTAGACATCATTGTTTACCTTATTAACGGGGAAGTTTTGTTACAGAAATTCTGAATGTGTTGGAAAGCTTTCCATGATCTATGATTCATGCATGTTTTTTTCTTTGTTGTATTGTTTAAACTTGTATTTAGTGTTAGGATTTATTTTTAGGCTTGTATTTTTCTTGTGTTTTTTATAACAGTAATATTTTTTTACTTTCCAAAAATCTGAGATAATTTGATCCGAAAGAAGAAAAAATCCAAATTATTATTTAATTTTTGTATGCTTTTATGGCGTATTTAAATAAATTTTCGCTTATTATAATTAGTTAAGGGGGAAATAAACTGTTAAATTTCCAAAAACCTCAAATTTTAATGCAGTATAACCAGTAAATAATCAGTATAAATAATATTGTTATACTTCATGAGTTTTGTGTGTGTAAGTACATTTTAAATCTTTCGTACATACAGTGTAAAAAATAATTATTTAATTTTACATAGCAATATATAATAATATAAATAGAAAAATGTTAATCTCTCAAGGAAACTTCCTTTAACAGAATTTTTAATTTTACTGTTATTAACATAAAATGCGAATGCTTTTGAATAAAATTGTATTAAAAGAATGAAGAAAGTTAAAAATCGAAATACTTTTTTCTGAATAATTTTAAGGTTTGTGTTAGGGTATCATTTTGACTTGTAGTTCGAAAGTGCTTCAGGGAATAGGTGAAATTCAGTTTAAAGTTTTATTTCAAACTTTCTTATTATGTATATTTAAAGCACAAATAAGAGACTATTCCAGTAAAACAAACTAGCATGTTTTTAATCTTTTAGACTTAGATGATTTATAATTCATATTCTCCTGAAATATATAAGTTAATTTTATCCGAAAACAGAAAGAATTGAAAATTCAATTTAAAAAGTCCAATATGTTCTGGCTTTTACGAAGTTGTTAAAATAATTAAAGGGGGGCAAAAGACAGAAAAATTTTCAAATATTTCGATTTTTTGAGAAATATAAAAAAGAAAGAATATTATTTTCTGAGCATTTAAAAACAATTTCTATAATTACGCTAGTTGCGACTAAATTTAAGTCAGATGTTCTCAATACAAATAATGATTAAAATTATACTTTAAACTGGTTTATTACAAAATGTTGAAAACTTGCTTTTTTTATAATTACACACGATTTCTCTTGAATTACGTATTATTTTTTCTTGCAATTTTCTGAGATTTATAAAGTATGTTTATCTAACTAAATTTGATTTTTATTCCAGCTACTATAGAACAAACAAGTGATCATTTATTTGATGTAGCAATAAGAATTGAAACTGGTGAGGCTTGTGAGATGAGTGAGTAGACAATTCTTGGAAAGCCTATTTCTATAGGTACGGGTGGGATAGATTTATTCTGCCATGTTGCTATATACAGGGTCATTGAAAAAGGTGTCCCTGATTGTAAAAATAAATTACACGATAAAAATTCAATCAATCGGTACAAAACCAACGTGAAATTGTAGAACTTCTGAAGGCGTTTCGGTAGTGGTGACTGCGCGCATGCGCCGACACCACTTCGTCACGCGATGCCATTTCACTCATCAGTCAGTTAGCAGCATTCATTGTCAAAACATATCAAAAACATTGTTTAAACTAAAAAAATTTCGGGATCTGCAGCAATTAAGGAAGAGAATTTACGCAGAAATATTGACTGCAATCTCTAACATGATTGGGCGAAGGGCGACTACCGCTTAGATGTTTGCCGAGGAACAGGTAGAGCTCGTATTGAAGTTTTCTAAGTAATGTAAAAAAAGAATCACAGATTTTTCCAACCTAACAATGTAAAATCAAATGATTTGTCTTTATTAAGTTCTTAGTTATTTTAATTCGAAATCAGAGTCACCTTTTTCAATGACCCTGTACATACATATACATATATATATATATATATATATATATATATATATATAGCACATTATGTATTAAATGTATTCGGCAGACCCAGAATTCCGCACCATAATTAAACTAGGAATAAATAACAAACATAAAAAATAAACATATATAATCTGAACAAGAAAAAACCAAAACAACCAAAACACTGTGGCGTCATTAGCAGTGGGTATATTAAAAAGCAAAGCGATATTTCAATATACCCACTGCTGATGAGGCCACAGCGTTTTGGTTGTTTTGGTTTTTTCTTGTTCAGATTATATATGTTTATTTTTTATGTTTGTTATTTATTCCTAGTTTAATTATGGTGTGGAATTCTGGGTCTGCCGAATACATTTAATACATAATGTGCTATATTTAATCTGTGTGATTAATTGCAGCTATAGCGCTTATCGCATGGATTTTATTTTTATTTTTAGTTTTATTTTTAGTTTAGTTTATTTTTAATCTTTATTGAGCATATATATATATATATATATATATATATATATATATATATATGTATGTATGTGTGTGTGTGTGTGTAAACTCTGAAACAAATATATAATTCTTTCATTTCTATTTTATTAAAAGCAATGTATTTAAGAAAAAAATTATTTTTAAAATAAAGTAAAAATATTGCTTTATTTAATGTTTTCATCTACGTATCAATATATTTGTTGCTGGAATTATATAAAATTATGTTTTCTCTCGAGATATAGATATAATCTATAATTCAGTGAAGATTTCATGTAACAAAGTATTAAGTAGTTCAAAAGAAATTTTGCGCTATTAAAGAAAAGCACGTTTTTCACATTTTGAGATAACCCACTTCAAGGTGTCCTTTTAATCGTTGCTTTAGATAAGAATGTCTGACGCATTTTTATTTATAAAAAATTTAAGTATAGGAAACTTTTAAAAATATATTGTGTTTTCATGTATATTTATTACGCAAATTCAAATTTCTTTAAAATTTAACAATTGTATGCCCCTTTGAGAAAGGAAGGAATGCTGAAGTTAAACACAAACTTGAATCATTTTCATATATTGAAAAAGTAAAAATT
Source organism: Maratus michaelseni (assembly GCA_963931845.1). Classification (NCBI taxonomy): domain Eukaryota; kingdom Metazoa; phylum Arthropoda; class Arachnida; order Araneae; family Salticidae; genus Maratus; species Maratus michaelseni. Next base: position 92,219,989 of record OZ007595.1, read on the forward strand.
GAGAAAAAAAAATGATTCTATTGTATATATCAGTGAAGAGTCAAATCAGTTTATATGACTTTTGGGCGATAATAATCGTTACATTTTATTCACTCTATTTATTTTCAATGTTATAATTGCTGATATTCGTACAAAATATTTAAAAAATAAGAATAAAATATTTTAATATCTACCCAATATATATAAAATCCTAATGAAACAAATTTGTGAAACGATTTTATGAAACGAATTTATGAAACGATTTTATGAAACGACTGATTAAACGACTGATTATGTTTCAGGGCTATTTTTAATAAAATATTAAACGCTTGATGGTGAAATTAATACCAATTGTCCATAAAAATCCGCGGATGTCAAAACTGGTAATAGAATTTTGAAATTGGATTTAGTTTTCGAGATAATCATTTTTTTCTAATTTTAATGACATTTCTGTAAGGATGGCAACTAATTACTCTGTTTTTTTGGGACAAAAAAGGGGAAAAAATGAAAAGGATCCCGATAGGGATTATTGATTTCTTTTTATTTGTCATTTTCAAATTGAAATTGAATTTATCTTTTATTTCAATCGATAATGAAGACAAGATTGTGATTAAACTATGTTTTTCAGGAAAATTTGAAAAAAAAATCACATTTCTATCGTTAGGATTCAATTGTCTGTCAGCATTTAATTTAATTTATAAACTGAAAATATTTTGCATAAATTCGTCCAAAGGACGTCATTTATGTAAACGCAAAAGAAAGGAGCAAAAAAATATTTATACAATTTGTTTAGCGTAAAATGTCATTTATCCTATTTTATATATAATCAGAAGTAATTTGTATAGAAAAACAATAATAATATACGTTTAATTAAAATACGCATATAAACAAAAAAATCGTCGAATTTGTTTCCATGGCTGTTTATGTCATTTGGCACCAAATCTCACTTTCTGATGCCCGAATTGCGCCAAGCTTTTTAAAAAAGCGTCAAGACTCCTATAATAGAAAAGCACCAAAAGCTCATTGGGTTTGTTTTCATAACTTTTGGCAACAAATCAATGTATATTAACGAATCTATCCCTTTTCGAAGCTCGAATTACGCCAAACCTAAAAGCAAAGGATCCTATACTGGAAAAGTACCCGATTTTCTTATGGACAATATTCAAGTGACATAACAAGGTGTAAAATTATCGCGAATAGCAAATTTGTTTAAATATGTCATCAATTGATGCCGAATAAATGCATGCATGCATTCACAAAATATTTAGGTAATTTTGTATGATAAATAATTATTAGAAAATTTGTATATACATATTAATTAAAATAAATAATTTACATATTTAAAATAACATGAAAATGTGCATGATGGTGCACTAAAATAGAGAGAAAATTAAAACCTGTTACTGAAAATGTCTTTAACAGTACTTTTCAATACCGTAGTTCTTAATGTTATTCACAAGCAGATGGAATTTTTCTCATCCTTAAACACAAAGGAAGAATAGAATACAGATCGTTGTTATAAAAGTCCGAGGGGTAGCCACAATTTAAACCTAACCATTTTATACAAGCTGGTTTTCAAGTTGTAATTGATTTTACTTATCAATCCCGAAAACAGTCGTCAGTTGTCGCAACAGCTGTGTATGAGGCCATGGTAATCAAAAAATGCCCCATTAAAACGTTAAAAGCATGGCAACCCAATTACAGATTTACCAATATTTTTAAAACAAAGCACGCTGTCATGTTTTTTGAGGCTTCGAAGTCTGAGCGGGGATTGGCGAGCGTAGCTCGCAGGGGGTAGTCCCCCTAGTATCTAATAAAAAAACGCATCACTTTAAAATATATCTGTTGTATGTGATTTTTAAATAGAATATTAAGAGAGACAAAACAGTTATCACCTTCGAAACCGGTTTCTCACACACGAATTTTATTCAGTTAGCAACACTTTTTTAAAGATCATTTACCTTTACTTATTTAATCACGGAAATGCTCTTACTAAATAAGACATACCAAACCGGTAAACCAAATTTAAAGCAAATTGATTTTTTTTTGCATGAAAACCCATTTATCTAAATTAAGGGGGTTAAGAATCCCCCCTTCGTTTACCCCCTTTGTACTTGAAACAATGAACCCCCAAAACTAATCAGGGAAGTGATTATCACAATGAACCTATATACTAATTTAATGCAAATGGGACAATTCAACATGAAATGCCCATTTATCTAAATTAAGGGGGTGACTTGCTTCCCGTTCCCCTCTTTATACTTAACCAATGAACCCATAAAACTAATCAGATAAGCACCTTATCAGAATGGACTTATATACAAAATTTAAATCAAATCAGATATTTCTGTTAAGAGTTATCGCGTTACGTAGGCTTTCATAACCTGTGAGCTAAAAAGCTAAATATTGGGATACCGTCTGCTAACCAAAATGGTGTAAATATATCTTTATTTTTGGTTTGTTTCACTAAATCAACTTATTTTATTATTATTATTATTATTTTACATTTTCTTTAAAAATGTCATGTAAAGAATATCCATATAACTTCCACATTTAATAAAATTTTTATCAAAAAATTGAGATATTTTTGTATTATTTATCCGAATGAAATAATATTTTCCGAATTTGTTTAAAACGTATATGAATAGAACGTAGAGTTTGAACCATGGAGCCTGAACATTACAGTGCATATGAGGCAAATTAAAAATTTTTGTCCAAACCATAGCATCCCACACTATAGAACTCGAAGGTACTCGCATGTGCAACTTCGCTCTAACGAGATAAAAAAAGTAAACAAACATTAGATTGTCAACAAAAGCAAGTATTACAAATGTCTTCCCAAATCATCACGACTGATTGAAATGTAGCTACTATAATTGCATAAAAATCACGTAATTTGCAAAATGTATTTTTCGTTATATTAAGTTTATTTACACTATTAAATGGTTTCTTGTAAATAATAATAAATTTACTTAAAAAAAAAAAAAAATCGAAATATCAGAAATTATGCAACTGCAACACATTGGGTTTTTACGCCACATAGCACATATTAAAATACGATATTTAGGTTTTTTTATTCGGCTCTCATAATCGCCATTACATCTTTCCACGGAATACCCAGTCTAGAATATTACAACAACAGTGTTAGGATGTAGTAAATAAATTTGTTTAATTTGTTATGATGAAAACATTTTATGCATTTTTAATTGTTGATGAAGAAAGACATTTTATAGTGTTTAAACGACCATTACTTTTTAATTACTCCATATTTAACTGATATAACACTTTTTAAAAATAAAATAATTAATATTTATTTTCTAACAAGTCAATAATTTTAATTTAAACGTGATTTTCTTCCAACATTTTGTTTTTACATACTTGACAGAAATTAAAATTTATTTTTACATTTATATATTTAAATGTTCTTTTAACATCTGTTATAACTTTTTGAATTAATGTCAAAATAAAATAACTACCGAATGCAAAAAAAAAAAAAAAAAAAAAAAAAAAAAAAAAAAAAAGTTTCATGAGGCATAAAAAAATTAGGAAATAAAACTAATAAAATCATGGAATAAAATGCTATCTAATAATTTACACAAATATATGTACATTTGTAGATACAATTTTTATTTCAGCTATTCACATACTTAAAAAAAGAAATTTTAACATTTCAGGCTTTATATTAAAGTCAAATGCATCATTTATTGTGCTTTTATCATTGGTATTCTAATGTCATGTGTCTAATCCATCAAAGTCTTCCTGAAACCGGAAATTAAAAGAACACGAAAGGAAATGAGCGTCTCAAAACTCTTTTCTATAACAGAGAGGAAAATTTGAAGCACATAAAAAAAGTTATAAAGTCATTAATAAAGTTATTTAGTTTAAAGTATCAGAAATATATAAAAATAAAAATAATAAAATTGTGAAATAAAAATCACTTCTCAATTTTCACATAAATCTATGTACATATTTTGACGTATTTTTTTATTTCTCTTAAGCGCATTTAAAGAAGAATTTGTACTTTTTGAGGCTTTATATTAAAGTCAGATGCATCATTTATTGTGCCTTTACCATTGGTACCCTTCATGTGTCTAATCCATCAAAGTCTTCCTGAAACCGGAAATTAAAAGAACACGAAAGGAAATGAGCATCTCAAAACACTTTTCTATCAGCGAGGAAAATTTGAAGCACATAAAAAAAGTTATAAAATCATTAATAAAGTTATTTCGTTTAAAGTATCAGAAATATATAAAAATAAAAATAATAAAATTGTGAAATAAAAATCACTTCTCAATTTTCACATACCTCTATGTACATATTTTGACGTATTTTTTTATTTCTCTTAAGCGCATTTAAAGAAGAATTTGTACTTTTTGAGGCTTTATATTAAAATCAGATGCATCATTTATTGTGCCTTTACCATTGATACCCTTCATGTGTCTTATCCATCAAAGTCTTCCTGAAACCGGAAATTAAAAGAACACGAAAGGAAATGAGCATCTCAAAACACTTTTCTATCAGCGAGGAAAATTTGAAGCACATAAAAAATGTTATAAAATCATTAATAAAGTTATTTCGTTTAAAGTATCAGAAATATATAAAAATAAAAATAATAAAATTGTGAAATAAAAATCACTTCTCTATTTTCACATACATCTATATACATATTTTGACGTATTTTTTTATTTCTCTTAAGCGCATTTAAAAAAGAATTTGTACCTTTTGAGGCTTTATATTAATGTCAGATGCATCATTTATTGTGCCTTTATCATTGGTACCCTTCATGTGTCTAATCTATCAAAGTCTTCCTGAAACCGGAAATTAAAAGAACACGAAAGGAAATGAGCATCTCAAAACACTTTTCTATCAGCGAGGAAAATTTGAAGCACATAAAAAAAGTTATAAAATCATTAATAAAGTTATTTCGTTTAAAGTATCAGAAATATATAAAAATAAAAATAATAAAATTGTGAAATAAAAATCACTTCTCATATTTCACATACATCTATGTACATATTTTGACGTATTTTTTTATTTCTCTTAAGCGCATTTAAAGAAGAATTTGTACTTTTTGAGGCTTTATATTAAAGTCAGATGAATCATTTATCGTACCTTTATCATTGGTACCCTTCATGTGTCTAATCCATCAAAGTCTTCCTGAAACCGGAAATTAAAAGAACACGAAAGGAAATGAGCATCTCAAAACACTTTTCTATCAGCGAGGAAAATTTGAAGCACATAAAAAAAGTTATAAAATCATTAATAAAGTTATTTCGTTTCAAGTATCAGAAATATATAAAAATAAAAATAATAAAAATGTGAAATAAAAATCACTTCTCAATTTTCACATACATCTATGTACATATTTTGACGTATTTTTTTATTTCTCTTAAGCGCATTTAAAGAAGAATTTGTACTTTTTGAGGCTTTATATTAAAGTCAGATGCATCATTTATTGTGCCTTTACCATTGGTACCCTTCATGTGTCTTATCCATCAAAGTCTTCCTGAAACCGGAAATTAAAAGAACACGAAAGGAAATGAGCATCTCAAAACACTTTTCTATCAGCGAGGAAAATTTGAAGCACATAAAAAAAAGTTATAAAATCATTAATAAAGTTATTTCGTTTAAAGTATCAGAAATATATAAAAATAAAAATAATAAAATTGTGAAATAAAAATCACTTCTCAATTTTCACATAAATCTATGTACATATTTTGACGTATTTTTTTATTTCTCTTAAGCGCATTTAAAGAAGAATTTGTACTTTGCGAGGCTTTAATATAAAGCTAAATGCAGCATTTACTGTGTCTTTATCATTGAATCACAAATATTTTCGAGCATTTAAATTATTATTGTTTTTAAGCTACTTCATGTTAAACATTTTTTATATATATTTTGAACTCTTTAGCATCAGAAATATATAAAAATAAAAATAATAAAATTGTGAAATCAAAATCCCTTCTCAATTTTCACATACATCTATCTACATATGTTCATGTATTTTTTTATTTCACTTAAGCACATTTAAAGAAGAATTTGTATTTTTTGAGGCTTTATATTAGAGTCAAATGCATTATTTATTGTGCCTTTATCATTGTTACCCTTCACATCTCTAATCCATCAAAGTCTTCCTGAAACCGGAAATTAAAAGAACACGAAAGGAATGAGCATGTCAAAACTCTTTTCTATAACATCGAGGAAAATTTGAAGCACATAAAAAAAGTTATAAAGTCATTAATAAAGTTATTTCGTTTTAGATACTGAACTTCTGTTTCTTTAATTTAACTAATATTTTTATTATGAGATTTTTATTTTTTCTAAACTTTACAAAGTTTTTCTTGAAAAAAAAAATGCTAGAAAATGTTATTTATAATATTTGAATCTAAAATGCTATAAAAAATTAATGTACAAAACGAAAGTTTATGAATGGGATATAAATTCATAGTAATAACCAAAGCTATGTTTAAATTTAACGACAGTGAATTATCAGTTATATTAATCTTGGTATTAAGAGATGGGAGGATATAAAGTTATATATATATATATATATCGGATGTTATATATGTCGGTGTTAGCTAATAGAACATGCGTTTTATCTGACCTTGAAATATACAAGATTGTTTCTATAATCTGTAGTTACTTTTATAAAGCATAGCTTAAACAATAAAAATTGCTGTCATCAAACTTAAAAATTCTAATAGTTTTATCTCACCAAAATATCAGCTTAATAACATTTCTAGTCAAAAATAAAATAATAATAATAATAAAATAATATATCAGAAATAAACTAAATAAATTCCTAATTAATGAATTTAGAAAAAATAGTCGAACAAGAATCTGTTACAAATTAAGTTTTTAAATTCACTAATACGGAAATAATATGACTCTATCTTAAATAGGACGTAATCAGCATGCAAACCTAGAATCACTACCTATCATGGGATATCATTGAATTAATTACGTATGATAAAATTTAATAGAATGAATAATGTGACTATAACTTGGTTATAGAGGTTATAAAATGTCATATATGACTATAACGTGATACGTGTTAGATAACTTGGCGATACATCTTCGTTGCTTGACGATTAATCCTCGGAATTTGCTATAACAAGGAAGTACCGATTATTAAAAAATTCAAATTATTAATAAATATTTTTATTAATATCCTTTTAAGTTTTGATTCGATTTTCATAAAATTTGAAATGACTCGACAAAATTCTGCAACGATTAAATATATTAAATTTCAAACCATTCGGTTGGGTAGTTTTTGCGATCTTACATGCGAAAGAACAGACTAGACGACAACTATAGGTACTACGTACTTATATAATTACAAACGCACATGATTATAGATAGTACTAAATCATTTCGCGGTAGACAGGTTGGTATTAATAAAGACTTACATTTTTTGTATGTTGCCTTCTTGCTGAAAACAGATAATTAATGCATATATTCTCCATATTACCAATTCACACTCAGACATTATCTAAATACTAGCAAGCTACGCCCGCTACGCTGGTCAATTTCTTTTAACAAACTTTTAATCCAACAAAATGTTGACATTTCATAATTCAATTTTATATTTTAACAGAATAATAAGGCTACTATAATTTGTGACTCACGCTATAGTCAGTATATATAAGTCAGGACACAATACCGTTATCATTATCTTTTTACGCATGAAGGTTTTGCTATGATCCATTGTGAAATTTGGTATTTTTTCAAACTCAATATTTGGAAAATGGCATAATCATTAGATTTGAAATTTATATCAAGAAAAATACAATTTTTTACCTTTCAAACGCAGTTTGCCTAACAATTTTCTGACAAATACTTTTCGAGCTACTATTTTTTTGCAGTAACTTTAAATGTTTCATTTTCCGAGATTAACCTGTGGCAACAATTAGCGAAAAACCCAGTCGTCAGAAACGCATAGCCTTTTTTATTAAATAGGCTGTTGGAGCAGGGATTGTCACCACCAATTTGCGACCATCACTTTTGAAATCGGTTCGGTAGTTCCAGAGATTCCATAGAAATTGTAATTTAGAATGTTTTTAGAACGCTTTTCGCTCATTTCACCCTTTTAAATTTCGAATTTTTTTTATTTTATTTTTAGAGAGCATTTACATCTTATAAGTAACTACAATGCCAAATTTCAAATTTCTAGCTTCTTCAGTATAAAAAAAACGCAATTTTAGAAAGTTTTTCGCTCCTGCACCCCTCTGGGGATAGCGACACCGACATAAAATATAGCCTATGTTGGAGCAGGGGTTGTCACCATCAATTTGCCACCATCACTTTTGAAATCTGTTCGGTAGTTCCAGAGATTCCATAGAAATTGTAATTTAGAATGTTTTTAGAACGCTTTTCGCTCATTTCACCCTTTTAAATTTCGAATTTTTGTTTTTGTTTTTAGAGAGCATTTACATCTTATAAGTAACTACAATGCCAAATTTCAAATTTCTAGCTTCTTCAGTATAAAAAAATCGCAATTTTAGAACGTTTATCGCACCTGCACCCCCCCTGGAGTTAGTGACACCGACATAAAATATAGCCTATGTTGGAGCAGGGGTTGTCACCATCAATTTGCCACCATCACTTTTGAAATCGGTTCGGTAGTTCCAGAGATTCCATAGAAATTGTAATTTAGAATGTTTTTAGAACGCTTTTCGCTCATTTCACCCTTTTAAATTTCTTATTTTTTTTTTGTTGTTGTTTTTAGAGAGCATTTACATCTTATAAGTAACTACAATGCCAAATTTCAAATTTCTAGCTACTTCAGTATAAAAAATATGGCAATTTTAGAACGTTTTTTGCTCCTGCACCACCCTGGAGTTAGTGACACCGACATAAAATATAGCCTATGTTGGAGCAGGGGTTATCACCATCAATTTGCCACCATCACTTTTGAAATCGGTTCGGTAGTTCCAGAGATTACCCCCTACAAACAAACAAACAAAAAAACAATCATCTTTACTCCTTTATAATATTAGTATAGATATGTATAGAGACGATAAATTGCATTCTTTAACCCCAGTCGTATATATAGTGAAGAATCAGATGCATGAGAGTTAATAACTGATGATGCTCTAGCCTGAGTGAATGCGCTTTTGTGCAATGGTGACGGTTTTTATTTGAAATTTTTTAACATTTTTAATAATGTGGGACGTTTTTAACTGAACTTTTAACCATGTTTTTAGATAATGTCTGAGTGTAATTTGGTAATATGGAGAATAAATAGTAAATATACAGACATTAACAAATGAATACCTGTTTTAATGTTTTAATAATTAATACATTTCTGCTGTTTTGCTGCAAATTCTTTTTTTAGCTTATATACTTACACACATTCGTCCTACATGTTTACAATAAGGTGACCAAACTTACTCGAATTTCGAGGAAGTGCACAATTTTCACATTATAGTTCTTTCATTTCCTACAGTTTTTGATTTAATACTTTTTAGATGTTAAGAAGGAGGTTAATATGCGTGGGATAAAATACATGCTTAGGCCTTAAAATTTTAATGTTAAGAAAGCTTTAGAAAGAAATTCCCATTCTAAAACAGTTATTATATTTGGCCACCCTAACCCATCTGATAACGTACATACATACTTTCATACAACATATTTCAATGCAATTATTTTAAATTTATTCGCACTGTCAAATTGTCACCTGGGCCCAAAAACTATATAATTCGATAATTCATTATCGTAATACAAATTTGAGGTGAAATTATTAAGATAATCAACAATATATTACACTAAAAAAAGTATGGCGCTGTAATAAGTATAGTTTCTAGCTTTCATTTCTCGATTTTCTCGTTTATTACTCTTTCTGGATTAATTGAATTTCTTTTCTTAATAATACCTGATGGTGAGAAATACCACCATCTAGATCTAAACTAGCACACACTATAAAAAAAAAAGTATTTGGTTTTTTTTTCTGCATATTAGCAGAGTATTTGGTATCATTTTAATCAGTGAACAGTGAACAATACAAATTAATGATCCATTTTAGGATCAGCGCATACAGATAGATAATTGTGGAACAAAGTGAACCACGGCAGTCAAGGAAATATTTGGTTTTCCGTTCCCACGAATGATTTAACTACACCTAATAAAAATGTCATGGAGAAAATTGTCAGAACAATAATATGACACATTTATTTATGAGAGCTTAAATAGGCACGAAGACCTCACAAGTAAAAGCATCTTTACCTCCCAGACACAGCACGGCGTCAAGAGGAATCGCTATTGTACCGACGGACCTATGAAACACTCAAGGGGAGTACCAAATTTCTCCCGCATGCCAATGGTCATCTCTCTAAAATCAGAGGTATGGCCGAAACATGCAAATTTTCAAGAAGTTAAAACGTATAAGGCCTTAATTTTATGTGAAAAGGGAAAAATGGTTCCATCCCTTTTTTTTTGCTCCACGAAAAGAATGTGATTTTTCTTGAGAGTTCAGATTCAAAAAAGATGGAAAAGTAGAAGGTTGATTGCTCTCTAACTAAAAAAACAGATTTTGAGTGTGTGTGCCAATAGATGGAAATGTACGCGCTAAGAAAAAGCGAAAACGCGTCAGCCATTACCTCCTGCTGTCAACGTTATCTAGTAATATAAGGTAACAAACAATCTTCCTTCACCATTGTTCCATTTTATTTAATTAAGCTATATTCTTTTAATAATACGAATTTAAGTGTGTATGAAGATCCTACCCCGATCTAAACATAAAAAGGCTAATCAAATAAATACTTCTAGGGTATGGAACTCTGCCTTTCAAAATCGAAATTTTTTAATTCAGTAAGATAAACTGTAATTCTCAGAAAATAAATGTTGAGAATACAGTTCTCAACTAGGATTGAATATTTTTATTTTTTTTAAACATTTATGTTTGTTTTTAATCATATGCTTATAATTACCTTGTAAATAAACTCAATTTTATATTCAATTAATTTTAGTCAGTTTTCCTTTTGTTTACTTAATTTATTGAATTAATATTAAGTCTTTTATTTTAGGAAATGTTTTCTTTAATATTACAATCTAGGTTTTAAAATAAGCCATTATATATTTAATGTTACATAACTCTCTGCAGGTAACCTTTGATGATTGTAATTGGCTCAAAGAGGATCCGAACTTCAAAAATAATTCACAACGCAACTTTTTCTTTTCTATAATTAATTGATAATTTGTCTAATAAAATTTTCTAAGTATAAATTATCATATCAGATCCTTAGAGTCATAGGTGCAAAATAAATACTATACGTCTCGGATAATTTAAAATACTCATATTAATCAATTAACAGCAATATAGTGGTAAATCCTATGCAGTCAGACTTAAATTCAAATAATTTAATTGATCACTCTGTAGCATTCCATCAATACCCCTTCAAATATGTTAGCTATTGGCAGGTGAATCATCAACCTGACAAATGAAAGATTCTGTATGAGATAAAAGCCCGACTTAATGAAATTTTTCGATGGGCTAGAATTCTCTAATTGAATGTGCACTAATTCGGTATGAGAGATTGTATGTCTGAATCTCATTTTCAATTTCTTTTGACTGACAATATATGACATATTTTGAAAAGTAATTTGAAATGTCTTATATTATGAAATATGGTTAACTTTCATGGCAGATGATACATACAATTTTATTTATTAAATTAGGGATTGTTTTTGTACAAATTAGAAATTCCCTGTAACTGAAAACCAGACTGCCAATTAAGAAAGATAATGAAAATAAAATCCTACTATATTTTTCATTTAAAATGTAACACTTTAAAAAAATTCTAGAACATTTATTAACATCTATTAGCATTTATTAACATCTATTAATATTATACTAGAACATTTATCAATTTGAGACATTGCTTATGAAAATGAAATCCTAAATGTAATGAATAACTTTTGAATGTTTAAGTAAAATTTTATAAGAAATATCATTTAAACAAATTAATTCAATATTTAGAAACATTTTATTTAGTATGATTTACTGAAACTTTAACTATAACAAGGACATTGTAACGATAGTTTGGTCAGGTTTTTTTTACTTTGTGTGAAATTCAAGAAGTTTGTTGGAAGTTGTCTGTAATTTGGACTGTGGCACTAAAAGTACTTCGAGCTACATTCCGAAATATGGAGCGCCTGGTTCAGTATTGCTTGGAAACGCAATGTGACTAGTTTATGACTTTATTATGGTGTAATTCTCGTAAAAAATTCGTTAAAATGAATCTTCACATTTTGATAGTTTTTTTTCTTTAGTTGTAAAAGGCTTTTATTTATTTATTTATTTTGTAATGATTTCATCATAAACTTCATCAGGATCCAAAATAGATATGTCTGAATAATTCTTTGTTTTATTTTACTTTAAATTCTGCAACTTTAGTTAAACTTGTCGCACAGCTGAGAAATTGCAATACGCTTTTGAGGCACCAGTACTATTTTATGTTTTATACATAATCGTCGTATATTTTATAGTTTTCTTAAACAGACGCACAAAAAATTGTAATGTATGATCGTCCACTGCATGTCAAAACGTGCCTGTCAAAAATGTGATTTAAAATTAAAGTTGATGAAACTACAAGCTTACAATAAAAATACTATGTTACGCGAAATATCATATTTTTACGTGATTTTCTTTTAATTTAAATCTATCAGAATGCGTGTGATAAGTAAATATGAGTGCAATATAAGAAGAAAAAAATTAGTTTAGTCGAATTTATGTTATTTCACAACAATACTTGTTTAACAAAATCAAAAATGTTAAGAAGTTTCCAAGTAAAGCAAGAATCAATATTAAAGAAAACTCTTCTGAAATTAATAAGCTTGTCCTGAAAAGCATACATTAATTACATTGCATATTGTAGTTGGTTGACATATTCCTTATTCAATATATAACGTGTACCAGCTTTTGAAAAATTTATTATTTCCATATTTCTAATTATTTATGGAAGACTTAACTAAAACTTACGATAAACCAATTATAAGAAAATTATATTTTTTTAACTTGTATTTATATGGAAAAAATTATCGAAGAAGAAGGAAAATAAAACGTGGTCTTGTATTTTTATAATACGCATTCTTCTTTAATTAATATCTAAAGACGTTATGATTTTTCAGTTTTAAAATATATTAGTGTTATGTGGTAAAATATATGTTATCCTTTATTAATTGTGTCCTGTATCCTATTATTATTTTTAAATTTTATCCTTTAAAATAACGTTAATTAAATATTGTTTCATATTTGAGATACTGAAAAAAATAGTTTTTAATTACGCTGCATATTATAAATATTAATACGTATAATTAATTGGATCCTCATCGTAATGAATAAATAGAAATAATAATAATAAATTTACAAAATATTTATTGAATATTTGATGAATAGTTAATAACCATATATTTCTTTAACAAAAGATAATCATTTGATTATAATATCTAACATTAAATTAAAGCAGAACCGTAAAATAGATAAATTCGTTTTTATAAAACATTCGTATTCTGTGTTTCATCGATTGAAAATATGAGGAAGACAAATATTATAAATAAAAAAAATATTTATAAATATTTAATTATAAATTAGTATAGTATCACCAAAATTACTAATCTACTTCTAGTTCGTAAAAAGTAAAGCATTAATATAAATATCATGTTTAACTTGTATGATCATGAGATTGTGTGACGAAAATTTTAGGTCCGTCAGTTTCAAAACGTGGCCATGACACAATATTTAACAAGAGCATAAATTATTTCAAGTTATAGATAAGTGTGATTAGCAGTAGAGCGGGTAGATTTTAACTAAAGATCGTGAAGAATACGCTAGGAACGTTAAAACTGAGAAGAGGATTGATTTACCCAAGAAACTCTCTAATTCAAGTAATAACTCAAAACAAAATGACCACCATGATCGTTTGCCGGAATTTTAGAAAATATCAATTCACTTCTCTACAAAATGTCACTTTAAACTCTACAATCGCAATCAAAAGGGACACAGTGGATTCCAATACTCTTTTATTTGAAATATAAACCTTTTACTGCTTATCATGCTGGCAAAGTTCAAAGCCAAAGTTCCTGCTAAAAAATGGCTAAAATGGACACTTTGCTGACTACTCAGCAACTGAAAACTTTACCCTCAAAGAAAGGAAATGATGAAAATCTTTACTAAATTACGAAACACGTCTCATTCGTCGTATCTAACTCCTACCGCAGCTAAATAATACTACAGATACTTATTTATCATACCATTCGATGGAACCCGTCAAAATTTGACGGCAAACAACTTGATAGTACCATAAAAATAAAATTCATAGCTGCTTTAAAATGTTTGAAACTTTTGCAGAATAATTCAAATAAATAAAAAAACCTACCTTGAATTAAACCTAGGTTGGAAAATAGCGATTGGCTAAGTTTCACTGGCATATGCACTCACAGAATTTCTTTCATCTGACACATTTAGCGCTATTATGCCAGTAAATGGAAAACCATGGCACAACAGTGATAAATCGTATACAATTGTCATTATATGATGTCAGTTAATGCAAAATGCATTTATATACGCTACACACTTTTCCATCTACTAATCCAATAACTATTTTGTCATTATAGTGCATCTAAATACAGTTTGAGATATAGTAAAAAATTAGCATTCGCCACTCAGCGAGTAATACTGAAAATTTGGCGATTGACTTTATTGACCTTTCCAATAATGTATAACATGGGGGTTGTGTGCAAAATTGAGAAAAGTACCCCCTTGGGGTGGCAAAGTGGCGGGATGGACTCCGGAGATGCATAACATTAATAAGCGGTTAAAGACCCTTCCAACGATATGTAATATGAGGGGTCTGTACAAAATTTAGAAAAGTAACCCCTTGGGGGTCTAAGGGAGGGGTGGACACGGTAGATGCATAATATGTTTAAGCAGTCAGAGACCTTACCAACGATATATCACATGAGGGTGATCGAAAAATTTAGAAAAGTGCCCCCATCGGGGGAAAAGAGGGGGGGGATTGTCGCCTCAGATGCATAATATGATTAAGCGGTCACAGACCTTTCCAAAGATATATGACATTAAGGGTGTCAACAAAACTTAAAAAAGTGCCCTCTTGGGGGCTGGGGAGGGCGTGGCAGGACGGACCCCGCAGATGCATGACATGAATAAGCGGTCAAAGACCTTTCCAACGATATATCACTTGATGGGTGGGTGCAAAATTTAGAAAAGTACCCCGTTTGGAGCGGCAAAGTGGAGGGATGGACACGGGAGATGCATAATATAATTAAGCAGTCACAGACCTTTCAAGCGATATATAACATGAGTGGTGTGTGCAAAATTTCAAAAAGTAGTCCCTTGGTGGGGACAAAGAGGGGGGACGGACACCGGACATGCATTATATGATTCAGCTGTCACAGATTTTTCCAATGATGTATAACGTGAGGGGTGTGCGTAAAATTGAGAAAAGAACCCCCCATGGAAGGGGCAAAGTGGGGGGAGGGACACCAGAGATACATAATATGATTAAGCGGTCAAAGATCTTTCAAACAATATATAACATGAGGGGTGTGTGCAAAATTTAGAAAAGTACCCCCTGGGAGGTGGGGGGAGGCAAATTAGGAGTTGGACACCGGAGATGCATAATATGATTCAGCAGTCTCAGACCTTTCCAACAATATGTCACATGAGGAGTATCGGCAAAACTTAGAAAAGTTCCTCCTTGGAGGGGGGTAATGTGGGGGGAGGCACACTGGAGATGCATAATATGATTAAGTGGTCACAGACCTTTCCAACGATATATAACATAAGGGGTGTGTGCAAAATTTAGAAATGTACGCCCTGGGGGGTGCAAATTGGGGGATGGGCACCAGAGATGCATAAAATGATAATGCGGTCACAGACCTTTCCAACGATATATAACATGAGGGGTGTGTGCAAAATTTAGAAAAGTGCCCCACTTGGGGGAAGAGTGTGGGGGATAGACCCAAAAGAGATGCATAACATGAAAAAGCGGTCACATGTCTTTGGAACGATATATCATATGAGTGGTGTCGGCAAAATTTTGAAAAGTCCTCGCCCCATGTGTGCAAAACGCGCTACCCCTCCCTCCCCATAATTTTTGACGTGGCCTCATTTTTAAATTTTGTTCATGCCCGTCCGCTTCCGCAAAAATATTAGAAATATACAAATGTTTTTTAACTACATCAACTATCTTGATCCAATGAGTTACATGTTTAAAAGAATGTACGAAAACGATGGAATTAATTAAAAATTGTTTCTCAGCTAATCATCCTACTTAAAAAAAAAAAAAATACATATTATGACTTTCATCGATCAAGCACGCAAAAATCACAACTTTATGTAAAACGGGCAAGTAAAAATCACGAATTTGTCAAGCAGGCACGTAAAAATCATAAGTTTGTCAAATGGCCGTATAAAAATCCTGAATTTCATCAAACTGTTGCATAAAAATCATTAATTTAGTCGATCGGTTGCAGAAAAAACAATTTCGTGAATCCGCCGCGTAAAAATCATGATTTTCGTCGATCAGGCGCTTATAAATCACGAATTTGTCAAGTGGACACGTAAAAATCACGAATTTCGTCAATTGGATTCATAAAAAACAAATTTCATCCATCGAGTGAAGAAAAGTCATCATTTTCATCGATTGGGTGCGGAAAAATCATTACCTTCGTTGATCCGGTGCAGAAAAATCATGATTTTTGTCAAACGGATGTGAAAAACGCATAGAGGGAAAAGAAAATCAGAAACGGGTTCAATCTAGTAGTATATGTAAATACAGTTTGTGATATAAGACAAAATTAACACTCACCAATCGGCAACTAATACTGAAAATTGGTGATTGATGTTATTGCCACCACTGGCTAAACTTAATAATCACACTCGCTAATTGCGATGATTGAATGTAAAATGAATTTTTTTTCCCGCGGTCACTCAAAGAATTTTGAAACCATTTGGCAAAGTTTTTCATGAAACCATTTTGTGAATTCCCCGATTTTTTCTTCAAAATCATTTGACGAAGTTTGAGACTTTTTTCTCGAAGGCATTTGACAATATTCAAATTTTTTTTACCCGAGACAATTTGACGATATTCTTAATTTTTTTCGTGCAATTCGTCAAATGTTCATGGAAAAAATCACGAAATTCGTTAATCAATAGTCGATAAATTGCGAAATTCTACAATCGTTAGCGGTAAAATCGTAAAATTCGTGAATCGATAACGGAAAAATCATGAAATTCATCAAATGGTCTCCGGTAAAAAAAATTCTCCTGCACGCTGATGTGATGATCAAAAGGGTTTTGAAGGTACTTATTTTATTTGTTGTATTGTGTATAAATACCTAGGTGCCGATTTTAATTTTAGCGTTTTAGGCTCATTTAATGTTCGCCAAATCAATCCAAATGGAAATTGTGTTTTTAGAGCTCTGTCCTTTTGTTTGTACAGTACAGAAAATAATTCACATAATACAAAATTGGAACTCTTATAGTCCGTTTATTATTTATTCATACGGTGTTCCGATTACTACAATAAAACTCATAATATGTGAGAAAATGGGGATTTTGTTTTAAAAACTCATACTTACAAATTACAGTTGTTTTGTGGAAAGCTCACATCTAACACGTCACTAAATGTTTTAATTTCTTAGCAAACTCTTAATATTTAAGATATATTTACATTATATGGTACTTTTCCGATATATAGACACCATTGTCGCCAAGCATACATTTACATGCATTTTGCATTAGTATACATTTTGGCATGGTGTCCATATAATGGAAAAGTACCCATTATATTGTTTATATATATACAAATCTTGTATAAAACATTAACCTTCTTACCGTCATGAACTGATATATCCGTTCACTATGCTGCCTGTTTCACTTCAATAGAAGCATTGTTTAAATTAATATAATTCTACAAATATGATGCAATTTTAAAATATCGAGTAATGATTAATACTGTCCAGGAATATACTCATATACGTAATTAAGTTTTGGTACTTCTCTATTATCCCGTCGACCACTTTTCATAACAAAAAACTATCGCCAAACTGTAACGCCAAATAAACAGGAGGACGTTGTCATTGGAATATAAAAATAAATAAAATATAAGAATTTAAGGATACAATTGTTATTTTAATTAATGAAATAACTAATTAATCAAATAAACATACTGAAAAATACACGCAAATGTTGAATTAAAAACCACATGATGACATAACAAACATGTATATCTACTTGCTTCTGACATCAAGTAAATGGGACTGCATTTTTGGCGTTTAATCTTACAGTTTGGCGATAGTATTTTGTTATGAAAAGTGGTCGATGGGATAATAGAGAAGTACCTAAGTTTTTTTTTTTTTTTTTTTTTTTTTTTTTGACATTTAAAAAAAATAACAGAAAAAACATTACAAATTTGCCCATTTGCTCAGCGGTTAGAGGATTAAGTAAATAATTATGATTAGCGGAACTGGTTCTAGCTATGAAGTATATTATTTCGCCCAAAAACCTCTATTAAAAATACAATTACAAAGAATAAGAAATCTGCTTTAAATATACAAAAAACAATGTGATTAATGACCAGGTTTTTTTTACATATAACATTTGTTATATACAAAAGATAAACCAAAATAACCTCATTCATTTCGCCTGAAGTCAAAAAAAGTTTTTTTTCCGCATTCTTGGGCAAAGCACGAAATCAATAAAATAACCAATTTGTGAAAAATTATGCGTTTCATATGAATCGCCCAAGAACGGACATGCAAACTGATATAAAATGAATGTAATAAATCAAAACATTCAAGATTTGTATACATACAAACAATACAATGTAAATATTTCTTAAGTATTGTTAAGAGTTTGCACATTGAAACATTCAAGATTTGTATACATACAAACAATATAATGTAAATATTTCTAAAATGTTAAGAGTTTGCTAAGAAATGAAACATTCAGTGAAGTGTTAAGACGTATGCTTTCATCAAAACACTTATAATTTGTATGTATCCGAGGAAAAAAAAATCACTGTTTTCTTTCATATTATGAGTTTTATTGCAGTAATCGGAACACAGTACGAATAAAAATGTATGTTCTTATTGCCCAGTAATGAAAACAATGATAATAAATCAAAACATTCAACATTTGTATACATACAAAAAATAAAGTGTAAATATTTCTTAAATATTAGGAGATTGCAAATCAAAACATTCAAGATTTGTATACATACAAACAACACAATGTAATTATTTCTTAAATATTAAGAGTTTACTAAGAAATTAAAACATTCAGTTAAGTGTGAAGCATCATGTATGTATTATAAGAATTACGTGAATTATTTGCTGTACTATATAAACAGAAGGAAAAAGTGATTTATAATCGCTAGAATCGAAATCTAGATATTTATACTTAAAAATTTCCTTGTTTGGCGAACATTAAATGAGCCTAAATTCAGTTTCGACACCTAGGTTTTTATACAAATTATAAAAAATAAAATAAATACTTTCAAAACACAGATCAGCGTGCATTAAGTCATGTAGATATTGATATATGTTTCGTCAATCCAAATCTGTTTCTGGAGAGTAACAGCCCTCAGCTTATTGGCTGAATGCTGACGCATGCGTGTAGAACCCAATTTCACCTGAGTTGACTAAAAATAGCTTTAGGTTTAAATATATAGATTGCACAAAATAATCATGGAATAAGATTCCCAGAAATTCAGACATACTTGGAAAAATTTTAAAAGAGGACAGAGCAAATAGCTCATTCACACAGAAATGTTAGAAATCAGGACATGACAATCACACGTAAAAAGGTCAAAACTCATGCGTCCACAGACTAACTTTATAAAGATTATAGTATAAGCTAGTCACTTGCTACAACTGGATGAAAAACTGCTTCCGTCAACATTATACTCTTGAGGTAATAGCAACACTAGATTTGTAAATTATTTCTTCCTCTCACTGAAATAACGTATAGAATTTCCAATGCTTTCAAAATATCAGTAAGAATAGTAATAATATTAGAAACCCTTTAACTCTTTTATCATGGCTCAATAATTTATCAATTTTTATAATTAATTTCCTAGTTTTCCAATTAATCTAGAATCAATTGTTAGTTAGGAATTTAACGTTTTGACCATTTTATATATTTTTTAAATTAATTTGGCTCTTCTATTTTCCTTTTAATTTCAAATTAACCAGCATGGTCAAAATATAAGTTTTTTCATGAATTCAGAAATAATAAATGAAAATTTTACACATTCATTACATTATTAACATTAAATCTTGATACATAACACTTCTTTTTGAAAATATACAATAAAATGAAGATGAAAAAATATCTTCTAAATCTGATCATTTTACACTGTAAAAATGACGAATATTTATGAATCTTATCTCTTTATAGTATTCAAAAATAAACTATAAACTCTTCCGGGTTACCAAAAATTCCAAAGAGTGTTCCTTTATTATCCGAAACTTCTAAAATATGAAGATTTATGAGATATAAAGAAGAATTTTTGAAACAAAACTTTCTTTACTGCCGTACTTTTCGGAAACATATCCGAAAAAAATTTACATTTATAAAGAAAGAAGACAGAGAACGATTTTCAGAATCAGTGGTAACTCGGAAGTGGTTATTGTTTATTTTTGTTTGTGTTTATATTATATTTTCGTAAATTAAGAAACCTCGCCTTAAATTGCCTTCTTTTACAAGATATGTGATAAGACTATCTGTGTACTTTTGCAGAACGTTTTACCAAAAATTAAAAAAAAAAAAACAATCAAATTTAACTTATGTGAAATTCTGTTCCTGTTCAATCCTTTCAGTTCGGATATTTGTTAACATTTTTAAAAGAATAAATAATTTATTTCATTCTATCTTTAAATAACAAACCTGATTTTATAATTTTTAATATGATGTGTATTCTTTTAAAATAATGTAACTAAAGATGCAAATGATAAAAATGCAAAAGAAACAAATTATCTTAAAGTAGTTTGACATTTCATCATACTTAACTAAAACATTTTAACAAATAATTATAATTGACCTATTCAGCCATATAAAGTCTAGAAATTAATTCAGAAATATTAATTCAAAAATAATTAATTCAGAAATATTAATTCAAAAATAATTAATTCAGAATAAATTCAGAAATAAATTATCTTACAATAGTTTGATATTTCATCATACCGGGTTAACAAAGTAAAACAGTTTAACAAATAATTATAATTGAGCTATTCAGCCACATATTCAGTTGCAAAATATTTATGCATAACTCAATGGTTTACTTGAATCGTATATACTGTTCTGAGAGATCTAAAGCTTTTGTAAATAATAATAATAATAAAACATGTTTCAAATGTAGAACGTTGCTTTGAATTAAACTAATGAGTAACTAGTGTTCAGAGACGGTTCTAAAGCTTATGTAAATTTCAAAAACAATTACGTGTCGAAAGAAAGACAGTGCTAAGGACTTGACTAAAGATTAAATCATTTCATAATTACTAAAGTTTAAGCAAATCTTGCATAATGAGATAAGGTAAAGAAAAATACAGTTCTTAAGAACTTATTCTGAAATATTGTTCTCTTATAATATTAGTAATAATTACTTTTATAGAACGAAACACACTTAACATACACTTAAATTTACTAATATGTCCTATAATTTCTTATTTTATGTTATTTAAATTATTTATAAAATATTTTCATAAAATGCTTATATTATTAAGGGTAACAATAATTAATGTCACTTTAAAATATATTATTTGTGAGCGTATTTTTGAAGGTATATTCTGGGTGGGGGGATTATTAAGTTTTTTAGAGTTTTGCGAGTTTTTTGGGGGGTTTTCTAGGATATTTTTTGCTAACGTTTGTATGTTTGTTCTTTTACATCTTTGCTTAGCAAATAAAAATTAAAGTTCCTTAGATTTGTATGAATAAAGTTTGAGTTCATCCATTGTATCTCACAGGCATGATTGTGCTCCGATGTTTTTAATACCACTATTTTTATGAATTTTATATTATCATCCCCAAACACTGATCACTTCAAATTTTATTAATATTTTTCTAAAACATGCATAATTAGTATAATTTTCCGAACTGATTTAATCCAAGGAACCTAAATATAGTACTAAATGTGTAAGTTACTATTTGGTAAAATAAAATGGGTACAATTTGTAATATGTAGATTCCCCCCCCCCCCTAATTACTAATCCATGCGCAACATTTAATAGCACGCATTATTAACATTAGGTTTCTTATTTTTTAAGCAAAGATTTTCAGAAGTAATTCTAGAGGAAAAACTCATATTTGTTTTCACTCCTGTACATTTTTCATTACATATCCATGATTCAATTCTCCGAATATAGTTACTGATTTAATGCATTAATGTTTTATTAATTAGTTCTTGTATTAATACATAAACTAAAACCTTTAACAATGTTTTAACGCACAAATACGTACTAACATGGCGCAAAAAATCACATACGGCCGTGTCGAGGATTTTTGGTTTCCCTTCCTCAGTGCGGAAAAAAAATTAAAATGGGTTCAAAGAACCCCTCGGTTATAGCCCCGAGTACCGGCTTGATTGAAAAGGCCAAAGCGAGAGTTTATATATCTTAAAGAAATGACGTAATTGACAGGAATTAACTTAAAAAAGGAGTCACTACGCAGGATCCCTCCACACTAGGGCTCCTATAATAGCTAGTATATAGGAGCCTTACTCCACACTAGCGAGAGAAAACGGATCCTGCGTAGTGACTCCTTTTTTTCAGTTAGTTCCGGTCAATTACGCCATTTCTTTAAGATATATAAACTCTAGCTTTGGCCTTCAATCAAGCCAGTACTCGGGGCTATAACCGAGAGGTTCTTTAAACCAGTTTTAATATTTTAATTTTTTTTCCGCACTGAGGAAGGGGATCCAAGAATCTCAAAACGGCCGTATGTGATTTTTTGTGCCATGTTTGTACGTATTTGTGCGTTAAAACATTGTTAGCGGTTTTAGTTTATGAATTAATATTCGCACAAAATGTTTGATTTATGCTTATAGTTCTTATACTAATGTGCTATTTCAATAACGTTAATGTGTCTTGTCTAATTTGGAAAGAACAACTGTAAGCTGCTAACCAGCGTACGCTTTATTACAGTATTTTAAAAAAGACATGTAAAATATTAATATCTCAAATTTAAAACTATACCCTACGTTTCAATTTATCTTTAAAATCATCTCCAGGGGCCAATTTTCTTAAAAATTTACTGCAACAAACTCACACGTTTCATTCAAAGCTATTTTCAAAAATTACGAGTCATGAGTTTTCAAACATTCAATCATAATTTACATTATCGAGTTTGAAAATAGCTACCACAATGTCACGAGTGAGTTTTGTGCCTTATCGATTTAAGAAAAATAACACCTGAAAATGATTTTAAAGATAAATCGAAACAAGGGCATAGTTTTAAATTTATGATTTTAATATTTTACACATCTTTTTAAAATCTTGTAATAAATTGTGCGCTGGTTAGCAGCTTACTGTTTTTGTTTTTATATTTCATGACACAGCGTAGAGTTGGTTTTAGTATGTCTCTTGTCTATTTTCAATTTTAAAAAAGATCAAAAGTGTATACTTTAATAATATAATTTACAGTACTTGATTAATCTGAAACTTATAAGCTAAAATCCTAAATATTTTATGATTTTGAGCGTTGTTCAGAATTAAAAAACACTATTGCATCCAATATACCTATGATTTGCATTGTTTTGTTTAATGTAATAGTAATGAATTTTTTTATTTGTTTTAAAGAGACATAAGATATCTGAACATTAAAGATTTATACTCATTTTTTTAATTATATAAAATGAAAAAAAAATCTAAATATTTAAAAAATATAATAATTAAAACAAGAACCAGCATAAAATGATCTTACTAATTAATAAGATTCTGCTGTAGATATTTCATTAATGAAAGCGCATATTAAAGTTTTGGAGAGATATTCCTTCATCCGAATATTATGTGAAGCCCCTTCGGCAAAGATTTGACAGAATTAATTACTTCTCCTCTAATTATTTATATAACTTTTTCTTGAAGCTTATAACAAAAGCTAATGATAAAGAAATTTTATAGCTTTAGTTTGTATTTACTAAAAAAATGGTCTAGTTTTTTTACATAGAACTATCCAATTTTCAATGAATATCATAGAAAATTATTGATTTTCCATCTGAAGCATAAATTAATTTGATATGGAAAAAATTATTTTTCCTTTATTAACAACTTTTAGACGTTGTTTTATATTTGAAAATATTTAAAATAAAATCTTATCCATTATGATGCATATTTTAAATAGTATTAATGAATATAATTATAAATATTATTTTGAAATATTGGGTATTCTTTCCTTCTTTATTCCTTTTCTGCAAAATTTGTATTTAGTTTTGATACTCATCAATGTCAAATCATCATAAAATATATAAATCTCTTTTTAAAAATCTAAATAACAAGCTACTAATCTTAAATTAAGACACTTTTTGCTTAAAAAGAGTTTCTGAGTGTTTACTGTCATTTATATTATTTAAAAAGATGTAACAACATCTGAATTTCCAAAAATAAAAAATAAAATATTTGAATATGTAATATTATTAACGAAATTATGTATATAGATAGATAAATGTATATATTTCAAAAATTTTCTTTAATTTCATTTTTGATGTTTCAGAAACATGCGTTACAAAAATTAACTAAACCGTATATAAACCGCCATTAGTTTTAGCAGCATTTCGAAGCACTAAGCCTTTTTAGATTTAAAGCACTCTGATAAGTAATTAAGTTTCTTTTCTACATTATTATTGAACGTTTTGCATAACACAATTGAAGTAAGAAATCTAAATAAAAGGTACTGCAATTAAAAAAACAAAGTGTTCAATTGTAATAATTAAGTTTAATTTTAAAAGGGATTTTTTTATTTAAAAATCAACCTTCATTTAAGTATGCCATTTCCAATTCACCTATAACAAATTCAACATTTAGTAAGATATTTTGTTAATTACGTAATAAACTCATTTACAATCGACAATTTCAATGGAAAAAAAAAATCACTCTTAGGAAAAGTTCTCTTTCCAGAATGATTCGTTTATTTATAGTTCAACGAAAAGCATTTTGCATGATATTGTTTAGAAAACAAATTTTTTCGAGCATTTAAATTATTATAGTTTTAAAACTCCTTCATGTTAAACTTGTTTTTAATATTTTGAACTCTTTAGCATTAGAAATATATAAAAATAAAAATAATAAAATTGTGAAATAAAAATCCTTTCTCAATTTTCACATAAATCTATGTACATAAGTTGATGTATTTTATTTTTCACTTAAGCACATTTAAAGAAGAATTCGTACTTTATATTAAAGCTAAATGCATCATTTATTGTGCCTGTATGATTGATATCCTTTATGTGTCTAATGCATCAGTCTTCCTGAAACCGGAATTTAAAAGAACACGATAGGAAATGAGCATCTCAAAACTCTTCTCTATAACAGAGAGGAAAATTTAAAGCATTAAAGAAAGAAGAAAAAAGATACTCATTAATAAAATATTTTTCGATTCAGATACTGTACTTCTTCTTCTTTAATTTAACTTGTATTTTTATTCGAAGTTTCTTATTATTTTTCTGAACTTTACAAAGACCTTTTTGGAAAAAAATGCTAGAAAATATTTTTTATAATATTTTATTCTGGAACAGTATAAACAATTAATGTGTAAAACGAAATGCTTGTAAATGAGACATAAATTCATAGCAATCACCAAATTCATATAACGATATTTAAATTTAATGACAATGAAACTTTTTTTTTAAAATAGTTATGTTACTCTTGGTATTATTAGATCGGAGGTTAAAAATCGGAGGATAAGATTATATTCTCGTATATATATATACGAACATGCGATTTATGCAACGGGCAAATTTGATCGATAAAAATATTGATAAACAAGTTATGAATATAAAGTAACTTATAATGGTTTTGAAAAGTGTAAAGATAAAATATGCAAAACTTGACTTGATGGGGATATCTCTGAAAATACGTACGCGCATAGAGTGTTTAACTTGAATTTTCAATTTTGTGAAATTACACGCATGTCATTAAGTTGTTAACTTGTACAATATGAGAGCAAAGATATGTTGGTGAAACTTCTGGTGCGTTACATATGAGAATGAACAATCACATATCTTCGTTCAACAAAGATAACCATAATTTATCTTTTGAAATGAAGTAGATACACTTACATGGCTTTTATAATGTTAAACTTTAAGTGTCGGAACAAATTATTGATAATCCTTTCTGGATAAGAAGTGAAACTTTTACATACTTCGTTTAAAAACACTATATTCTTATGATTTGAATACAAAGCTAAATTATCAAACTGGACATTCTGAGTGTATTTATAATATTTTCTCTTCAGTATAAATACCATCGTTTAAACATAAAAGATGTAAACGAGGAATTCATACAAATAAATCATTACAGAAAAAAAATATACTGATATAAATCCTTCTATTATTTTGCAGGATCTAGTTATAGTTATAATATCAAGAATAGTTATAATATCAAGGAAATTAAAACCATTTCATTTAGTTTAAAATTTAAAATACTTAAAAAATTGAAAGAAAAGATAGGAAATTTTAATTGTACAAAAATGCATTTTAAAGATTTACTTACGGATATTTTGCTGCATAATGTTGGGGAATACAGGCTTTCTGATGTGTAAAAGGTTTATTTTGTATGTACTTTTCAACAAAAAAGTTTGGTACTTCTCTAGTATCCCGTCGACCACTTTTGATAACAAAAAAATATCGCCAAATTGTTAGATTAAGCGCCAAAAATGCAGTCCCATTTACTTGATGTCAGAAGCATTATACGTGTTTGTTATGTCATCAAGTGGTTTTTAATTCGACATTTGAGTGTATTTTTCATTATGTTTTACTGATTTATGAGTTATTTCATTAATTAAAATAACAATTGTGTCCTTAAATTCTTATATTTTATTTATTTATTTATTTTGATATTCCAATGGCAACGTTCTCCCGGTTATTTGGCGTTACAGTTTGGCGATAGTTTTTTGTTATGAAAAGTAGTCGACGGGATAATAGAGAATTCCCAAAGTTTTGACTATTTACAGGTAAGTGCAATAATTTCTCGTTACAATAGTCTACTTCCAGTTAAGAATTTTGCAGTTATATCAACATATAAATGTGCTAAAATGTGTGTGTGGGCAGTACTCTTTTTAATGACAGAGAAGTTTCTCAAGATCTTGATTTTCTTACCTGAATTTGGAATCCTGAATTTTGAACAACAACATGCAGCATATCTTAACTGGAGATCTAAACAATATCTCTAACGAACATCTACGATATCTTATGAATTTTGGAACTAAGTTCCGAGTTAACAAGAAATCGAATCCGAAGAGATCATTCGATGTTTTTAAAGCTGATTTGAATGCTTTTATTTTGAATTTAAGTTACAAATACAATAAACCAATCCCTTTCTTTACAGATTGGAAATTACATATCTTAAATGATTTTAAGTCTTTTTAAAATAATTTTATTAACAATTCTTCTTATACATATCACAATTTCAGAAAGGAGATTAAAGATGAGATAACCAGATTGAAACAGATTTTTGTTTTTTGACCGGTTGACAAAGCTGCTGTTAATTTTGCAGCTATCTGAAAAAAGCATTACGCTGAAATGCTCCATGCAGAATTAAATAATAGTGTAACTAACAATATATCTAAATCTTCTGTGCAAACACACATTAAAAAGCACTTGGCATTTCCTGAGCAAACTAAAATTCCTTTGCCCCATAACAAAAATCTATCTTTTTCATTTTTATTTATTACCCGCAAATTTCGTAAAATACAAGTTAAATATAGATTTATATGCAGCAATGTCAACAGTATAGGTAATAATTTTAATAGAAAAGTTGAAGATTTGCTTTAAAAAGTTTTGAATTTGTTAAAGTACAGATACAGAGATAGAATTTGTTTTTGGATTATTTCTAACAGTCATAAAATTGCAGAAAGAATAAAAAATAGTAATATACATTCTGTTCAAACTTATGATTTTGAAAATATATTCACGAATATTCCTATTAATAGCTTGGGTGAGGCACTTTTGAAAACTGTTGAGTTGGTTCTGGATGTTCTGGATTTTGATTCTACTTTGTTTCACAAACTATGTCGTTTTTGTTTTTTTAACAATTGTGTTTATACAGGGTCTAAAATGTACTTGCAGGTAAATGGAGTTGGGACAGGTATTAGTTACTCATCTACAGCTGCTAATCTAATTTTGTTTTTTGCGAGTTTCAGTATAATATTTATATCAGCATAATAATATCAGCTGACGTTTGTTTCATAGCTTACATGTACATAGATGTTTTGATTGTTTTAAACTTTGAAGGTGATTTTGAAGAAATTTCTCAAGATATGTATTCTGATTCTCTAGCATTGAAAAAAATACTAATGATGATAATAAGTTAGCTAATTATCTTAATCTAAAAAAATTAATTGAGAATACACTACAGATTTCAGTTTACGATAAATGTACTAGTTTTCCGTTTAATGTGAATCAGCTTGTTCATTGGTCTTCTAACATTCATAAACACACATTACATTCATAAACATACATTAATATTATTAGTCAAATATACCGTGTTTTCAGAATTTGTACAGGTAAAAAACTGTTTCAAAAGGAATTGTTTTATTTTATAAGTAATCTATATTACAAAACAATATTCATCTTGAATTTATTAAACCATAGTCAGATTTTTATGACTACCTCCATTATTGATGGATTGCCTGTATTCGTCAGTAAATGTCTCGTATTTCCTAAAGCCTTTATAAGAGCTTTTTATGATGATGGCTGCGTTTATTGGCATCGGATTTGGAACGAACTTCGATTGGGTGTTGAAATATGGATTTTGCTTTGTTTATTTTGTTTTACTTTTCTTAAAGTGGAAACGTGGCTGAGTGGGTGATTGTGTTTTATCAAGGGACATTTATTTTATATGTAGCTGATTCAGTGTTGTATTCCTGATGAGGCATTCTTTTAATGTTGTGGCGTAGGTCTGGTGAGGGAGCGTCTGTTATGTAGCCTTCAAATATGTTTTTGTACATTTTTATTTTGCTACTCAGTGTTCTGGCCTAAATCCACTGCCACAAATATATATTGTTTGTCTGGTTTGTATTTACTGTCTGGAGTGCTTGGCTGCCTTTTTAAATTTAACCCACTGCCGACAAAGCCGCAGCATGTTTTAGTTTTTTGTTTAGTTTTACGTCAATTTATTGTTGCATATTTTTTATTTGTTAAGTTATATTCTGTGTTTCCTTGTTTGGTAAGAAATCGTGCTGGTTAACACCAAATACATTTTTGTGCTGGATTGTATATATATGTATATGAATACCGGATAATATATATGTTGGCGTCAGATAGTAGAACATATGTTTTACATTCTCAAAGCTATATAAGATTATTTCTATAAGATTGCAGTTACTTTTATAAAGCATATATTCAACTATAAAATCTTCTTTCATAAAACTTAAAAATGCTAATCATGCTAATCGTTATATTGCACCAAAATATCACCCTAAGAATAATTCATGAAAAAATAATTAAAAATAAAAGATAAATTCTTAGTGAATGAATTTAAAAAATGTAGTCAAAAAATGTCTTTCATTTATTGAAGAATTTAACTATTACATATATATATATATATATATATATATATATATATATTACAATTCATTGCTTACAAATAAAAGAATCATTATTTTTAGTTAAGACTGAATAAATATTTAAAAAATCGTAATCAAAAACACGAATAACTTTATTTTGTACGAAACAAAAAACTCTCACATGAGCGAAGAAATATTCATATAACACTTTGTCTAAAAAAAATCTGTTGAAAAAATATTAAAAGTTACTGGGAAAATATACTCTTTTTCAAACAGTGAACGTGACAATAAAACTTTTTGAGATTCTTACAAAGTAAAATATACTTTAATTATTCTATAACATTTTTTGTAAAAAGAAAATCGGTAACACGTTTTCATTATATTGTAATTAATATTTCTTTCACAAAATGTTTGAAAACTGTTTTTCTGCTAATTAATATACAAGTATTTCGCAATAAAGAAAAAAAATGCTAATTATTAAAAAACATGTTTCGCTGATATTTTTTCCTAATTTCATGTTACTTAGCTGTTAAATTTGGAATTGATGCAATTCCATTTTATGAAAAAAAAAATAGTTAAAGCTAAACCTTATTACAAATTAACATAAAAATTATATTTATAATCCATTCACAATAAATATCTTTTAATATCAGTATGATGACTATAGTGTTTGAGCTTTCGTCTTTTAATTTTCTCGTTTATTACATTTTTCTTCATTAATTGAAATGCATTTTTAGTAATGCCCCTTCAAATATGCTAGCTATTGTCAGATGAATCATCAACGTGACAAATGAAAAATTCTGCAAGAGACAGAAGCACGACTAATGAAATCTTTCGATGGGTTAGAATTCCCTAATTGAAAGTGTAGAAATTTGGCATGAGAAATTGTATGTGTGAATCACATTTTCAATTTCCATGGACTGTCAAAGTATGACTTGTTTTAAGACGTAATTTGAAATCTTACGTTATAAAATATGGTTAATTTTATAACGTTTAATTTTTTATTAATTTTCAAGGCAGATCATACGCACAACTTCATTCATTAAATTAGGAATTTCTTAACCCCATAAAATATCACTACAATTAATATAATTACAATTAAAATATAGATAAAATACAGGGTTGTTATAATTAAAGTTCGCCTATTCAGAAGGCTCTAGAGCCGGTTCTAGGGCTCCAAACGAAACAAAATTTCACTAGTACGTAGTTGAAGAGATGCGCTCTGCGAAAATCGAAAAAAAAAATTAGTTACATTTTTTCGTCAGTAGGTGGCGCTGCGCCAATATTTAAGGCGATGTTTGCAGATTCATTATATCAATTTCAGTCAATCCAGACGAAGCCCACAAATTTAAAAGCTTCAACAATCTTCGACGAACTGCGAATTGTTATAATTAAAGTTCACCTAATCAGACAGCTCTAGAGCCCGACCTATGACTCCAAACAATACAGAAAAATTAATATAATTTCATGTGATGTATTCTGCATCAACAAAAATAAAACATGTCACTCGGCAGCGAGGAAATAGCGAAGAATAACATTACGCTTGCTCAATGAATCCTCCACCATTTTCAATAACGCATTCCATTCTCAGAATTGTGCTTTCTACAGCATTGCGTAAACTGTCCTGTGAGATTGAGCGAATATGAAGTCTAATACTGTCTTTCAGATCAGAGATTGTCTGACACAGTAGCGTAGCAATTTAAAAATTATGGGGGGGGGCTCAATTAGTTTCTAACTCAGTATGCTCAAAACAACTGGGAAACTGAGAAAATGAATTAATAATAAAGCATCCCATTAATAAGTAATTAAGTAAATTAATTAATAATTAATTTTATGCATAATTAAAAAAGGGTATGCGCATTATTTCAATGTAAACATTAAGGAATAAATTAAGATTTACAATTTTGTGAAAGATGACAGCAGAGTACGAAAGAAATATTTAATTAGTACTTAAAAAAGAAAAAAATGGACTTACAAATTTTGGCATCATAACACAAGGTCACTGCACTTCGCTGCCATTGCATTCAAAATAGATTCGGCATCTACTAGAATTTCTCGATGGATATTCATTAGTGCAAGTCCAGAAAGCCGAGAATTTGACATCGTGTTCCTAAGGTAGGTTTTTAATCTTCTCAGTGTAGAAAATGTTCTTTCCGGAGTGGCTGTTGATACTGGAAGCGTTGATAGAACTTTCAACAATTTGTTGATGTTGGGGAAAACAGCCGTATTACAACTTGATAAGGACTCTATTGCAGTATTTGGTCTTTCTTCTTTGTCTGATGACAGTCATTTTTCGACCCACATTTCGATTTCTGCTTGTAAGATGTTCGGAAGAATGTTTATATCAGAAGAGTAAAATTCAGCACATTGCATGATATTTTCTACTGAAGATTTTTCTATGTCTTTTGGCAGAATTGCATGCAAGCTACTAATTATATGCTTATGGTTTTCAAAACGGTCAATCATGTTTTGAATAAGAAAATCCAAAAAGGGTATGAAAATTGTTTTTCTGTAATAATCTTCCACTGATTCGCTAGGTGTATTATCTCTATACAATTGTTTCTTTCCTAGTCTAGGTTTTCTTATTTCTAAATTAAGTTCTGTTGCTGCATCGGAAGCTCGTTTAAATATGGCTGAAAATTTGGGTTCTGAATTTTCACGCATTTTTCTAAAAATTTCCGTCACTTCACTAATGGTTTCATAAGAGGATATTAAATCAATGCCCGGTTTCTGTAGGGCTATTGACAAGTTGTGGGTGATTGCGAAACATTTTTCTGCCACGAAAAGAGATACTAAAAAACTACTTTGGCACAATGCATTGTAAAATAGCATCGCTTTCTTCGATGCCTCGGTTTCTGAATTCGTGTTTTCAGTGATTTCCAGTAAGGCTGAAATTATTGGTTCCAAACACTCACAAAATGTAAAAATGGCTTCATGCCGTTCTACCTGGTGAGTTTCACAAAATGTTTTAAGGCAAGTCGTTTTTTTGGATGTGCTTTTAGTGCTTAAAAATTTTTCTTCGAGGAGCTTGCTCTTTAAAATTTTCCTTCTTTTTGGCGAAGCTCTAAAATATGTGACTATTTCTTGAACAGTTGCAAGAGAATTTCTAATGGATGGGACAAGACATGATTTTGACAAAACTAAATTTAAAACATGGTTGCAACAGTGGACATACAATGCTGTTGGGTGTGCCTAAAGTATTTTTGCTTGAACTCCATTTAGTTTTCCAGACATAGAAGCGGCCCCATCATAACCTTGACCCTGCAAGTAAGAAATGCCAACCCCGAGTAAACTGAGATTTGACAATATTACATCGGCAATTGTAGTCCAAGATAAATTTTCAATTTCTATAAAGTCTAAAAAGTCTTCTCTTATTATACAAGAAGAATCAGATTCCTCAACATAACGGACACAAAGTGTAAGAACTTCTTTTCCAGAGATATCAGTAGTCTCGTCAGCGAGAACTGCGAAACACTTCGCCTTATTGACTTTTTGGACAATGTGATCTTGTATAGTCTCACCACAAATTTTGATTATTTCATTTTGTATGTCTGGGCTTGTATATTTTTTTGAAATCATACTTGATTGAACTTCCTTTATGTCTTCAGTTTTATCGCTAGCTTCCAAACGAAATCGAAGGAAAGCTCTAAAATTACCGTCATTTTTCTCCGTTTCTTGAACAGAAATATTCCCTGAATCTCTGTGTCCACGTAATGGGAGTCCTTGTCTTCCACAAAGGATGACTGTTTTAATTACAGACTTGAGCTTTTGCCTATTTTTACATATTTCCGCATTCCTGTTACTATGAAGTTGTATTCCTAGGCTTACATTTTGCCCTTTCATAATTTTCTTGAATTCTTCTGCCATAATAATGTAATTCTTGTGATATTGGCACATTTGATGAGATGTAAAAGATTCTAAAGCATCCTCCCATTGTGTAAAAGGAGATAAGACTAATTTACACAATCGCTGATTTCCTTGACCACCCTGTTCATTTGAAAACACTACACAAATTTTGCAAAATGCTCCATTAAATTTTGCAGAGTTACTTAACCATGGAAATTTTTCAAACCAGTGATACTGAAATTTTCTTTTTTTATGGTTTGCAGGGAATGAAAAGGATGGATCTGGTTTCCACGAATTTTCTAAAACTTTTAATTTTTGGTATTCGTCAAGATAAACGACATCGCCAACAAATAGCCCTATATCCATATCACTTTCAGAGAACGACTTAGACAGTGTATTTACAGCATTTTGTCCAATGCTAATAACTTTAACCGCTTCTTCAGGTTTTTCATCTTTAATTGTAGAACCTGCTTTTTCATGTTTTTCACCTTTGATTTCAGAACCTTCACCTTCTGTTCTTTTCGGAACTTTAGAAGAGAAAAAACTCAACAATGTATTTTTCGGTCTTTTACAAGAATTCATATTGCAAAATTTTCTTATTATATATTATATTGTATATTACGGTCATATCATTTACTGCCTAGAGTGATAAACTTCATTTCATCTTTAACGAAACCAAACACGAAATAAAAATGGCTTTGAAAGCAATCTTCTCGGAAGAAGCCTGTTCCATTCACAAAATCAGGGAGATCGTAGATGGGTTATTTCAATTTCCACATTCCCAAACGGGGATTGGTCTTTCCACTCACTCTGTGAAAATTTAACTAATTTCTTTTCTTTTTAATGCAACCCAATTTGGGCCTCTCTCGCTTTGCGTACTTTTTATCACGTGATTTCTGTGCAGCGGAGAAACATATTGAAATTGTTTTATTTTATTATTATTTTAATCTAGAAGCGATTTGTTTTTTCTCTTGAAAAAACGTGTTTTATCGTGGCTTCCAGAACGGAAGTAAGAAATGTTTTCCTTGTTGTTCGCTTTCTGAAATTATTCGGATTTTCTTTACAAAAGAAAAAAAAGCTCTAAATGATTTTTTCGTGGCTTTTAAATATTTTAAATATATTTTTCATTAATATAATTTAAAGTTCACTTTAAAGGAAACATTATAATCCGACGAAAAAAAAACTTGATTTGCAATGGGGGGGGGGCTTGAGCCCCCTGAGCCCCCCCCCTTTCCTACGCCCCGGGTCTGACATCTGTCTTTAGATACAGAATCTTTCAAAAATTCCCACAACCAAAAATCGCATGGTGTTAGATCAGGTGATCGTGGTGGCCAGACTGTTTGAAAATAACGACTTATGATGCGGTCTTCTGTAAAATGGCTTGTTAAGAAAGTCCGAACTGCTCTAGTAATGTGCGGTGGTGCACCGTCTTGCATAAACACGATACTTTGAAGGCAGCCTCGCTGTTGCAGCTCGCGAATCAGAAAATTAGACAACATATTGAGATACCTTCTCCCATTTACGGAACATGTAATGGGTCCTGTGGATGTTAGTTCCTCAAAATAATATGGCCCTATCATAAATGTAGCTGTGAAACCGCACCACACCGTCACTTTAGCTGCATGCAATGGGACTTCTTGGAAAAATTTAGGATTCTCTTTCGTCCAAATTCGACAGTTGTGTGTGTTCACTTGTCCGTTTAAATAAAAAGGCGCTTCATCACTCCATACAATATTCCAGGGCCAAGAATTGTCCGCATTCAATCGTGCAAGAAACTGTAGTGAAAATGATAGCCTACTTTCGGTATCACCCTAAATTAGTTGTGGCACCCTCTGAATCTTGTATGGATAGTAGCGCAAAATTTGACGCATCACTTTTCTCACAGTGGAAATCGGCATATCGACTTCATTCGACAATGATGACTGGCTTGCTAAATCCACGGCAGCAGTAGCAATATCTTCAATGCTAGAAATGTCTACCTTTTTTCTTTCTCTGCCAGGGAGAATGTCGAGTTTTCCTGTTTCCTCGAACTTTTTAATCATTTTGTGAACTCCACGATCCGATATTGGTCCACGTCTAACATCTTTTAGTTTCCGGAATTCTCGAAGAGCTGCAGCTGCGTTGCTGTTATTTCGATAAAATAACTTTGCAAGGTTACCATTCTCCACAAAGCGTAGATTCAAATGCTTTTCAGAAACAATCAACTGTTCCAGTGTCAAAGAAATCACAGACACACTTTATCAGCAAGTTTTAAATCGCCAGGTGGTTAGAAGGATATTTCAAGTTTTCGAAGTTGCGACGTCACTTTGACGTCGTTCGTCGAAAATTTGAATAAAATGTGATCTTTTTCAAGCGTTGGGTAAAATTTTGTGATTTTGTGTGTTTCATCTGGATTGACTGAAATTGATATAACGAATCTGAAAAAGTTTACTTTTACCAACTGTGAAATAAAATTTCCTGTATTTTGTTTTTTACAAAATAAAGGAATCTGCAAATATCGGTTTAAATATTGGCACAGCGCCACCTATTGACAAAAAAATTAACTAATTTTTTTTTTCGATTTTCGAAGAGCGCATCTCTTCAACTACGTACTAGTGAAATTTTGTTTCGTTTGGAGCCACAGAACCGGCTCTAGAACCTTCTGAATAGGCGAAATTTAATTATAACAACCCTGTACTTAAGTGATATAAAGAGGAACACAAAAGTCTTATAAAAACATTTTAATGATCGACATATGTTATAGCGCTCATATTCGGAGCCATTTTCAAGATATGTAACGATAAACAAAAATATTCTCGCAAATTTTGAAAATAACTTTGAGGATTTTTTCCATTAATGATAATCTGGCAATTATGCTTGTATTAAGTTATTGGTTTGGTGCGAGCTTTGAAAACTCGCCAATCAAAAAGTCACCAAACATCGGTGCGTGAGTGTAACACATCTGTTCCAAAGGTTTTTGCGAGAATAGTTTATTTATCATTATTGATCTTGAAAATCTCACCGATTGAGCGTACGGAACTTGTTGATTTGTTTATTAAAAGATATTTATAAGCCATTTTGTGTACTGTTATCATTTTAAGCATATAAATTTTTTCCTTAATCGTATGAATTTTAGCAATGAAAATACTGCTTCAGGGAATGACCGGTACAGGGCTCCCACTGGTCCGTTTTTTGAAAACCAGTATTTTTTTAGGAAGAAAATTGTGGTAGGTATTTGCAACAATTGTAAGTAAAACGTGCTTTGAAGTTAGTTTTTACAAAATTTATAAATAAGATTTTTCTTTAAAAAAAAGTGGTGTTCAAAAAACGGACCGAGTGGGAGCCCTGCCGGTACAACGATATTAATATTAGAAAGAGAATCAGATTGACAGAAACGTGATAAACAAGCCGTAAATTTAAAAATAACAGATTAGTGATAGGATATTAGTCACTATCATGAGCAACGGCTTTAACAGCGAGAGCAATGAATAATCTCGGAGCCGACTCTATCGTACTATACAGTAATCCCTCAACATTCGCGGTTTTAACATTCGCGAGTTTTGATTATTCGCGAACATGAAAATGCGGAAAAACTTAACATTCGCGAGAATCTGATTTGATTATTCGCGATTTTTTTTAATTATCTCTTTCTTTTTCAGAATTTATAGTGGTTAAAGATAACTTCCCTGTGTTTTCATAGTATCTATTTTCAAATCAATTTTCTGTTGTCAAATGAAAAAGGAGTGAGTATTGTAGAAAAGTAAAATAATAACAACAGCTTAATATTCAATGCAATAGTGATATTAGAAGTGGTAACGGCATCTTTAATCTAGTATTACTCTAACATGCTCAGGTTGTCGTAGAAATACATCTGAAACTGCTCTTAGATGGAAAATAAATGAAAGCATTTCTGAAGCATTTAGTTGTATTTAAATATTGTATCGCATACAGACCCACTAATACGTAATCATCTCTTTGTGAATGGAGAGAGCCGAAACTATACAAAAACATATGATTTTTTTAGCTGTAATTATTTCTGTAGTCAGTAAATTTGAATTATCTTTCGTAAATAAATTTCATGTTTATGAATATGTGCGTACAATTAACTTCTACATTTATGTTAGGCATAACGTATTATTAATAAATATATCCTTTTGTTCTTTGAAATGCTGTGCCACTCTAATTAAAATTTCATAGAACTTAACTCCCTTTTTAGTGCAGAGAGATAGACTCAACATTCGAGGATTTGACATTCGCTAGTTTTTCCTGGAACGTAACCCTCGCGAATGTTAAGGGATTACTGTATATTATACTCCTAATCCCTTCCAAACAGATCGTTGACGTTTTTAACTTATTGAATTGCGCTTTTACATTATTAATATTATTTTCAAAAATTGCCAGAATATTTTTGTTTATCATTATATATCTTGAAAATGGCGCCGTATATGAGCCCTGAAACATATGTCGATCATTAAAAGGTTTTATAAGCCTTTTCTGTTCCTCTTTGTATCATTAAGCATTTTATCTATATGTTAATAGCAATTTCTTTTTTATAAATTACGAATTCCCTTTATTTGAAGTCAGATTTCTAATTAAGAAATAAAATGAAAAGTTCCTACTATATTTTTAATTTTAAATTTAACTATTTCAACGAGTTCTAGAAACGAATTCTAGACGACGCACAGTGGTCAAAAATCGAAAAAAGCTGGCCGAAAATCAAAAAAGGTTATAGATCCTTCTAAAAATTTTTACATTTAAGTTTTTGAGGTCGCTGATTATGAATTTGATATCGAAATTCAAAAATTCAAAATGGCGGACTTTTTTTTTAAAAAATTGTTTTTTTTTCTGTAAAAGTTTCTTTAAGGGTATTTTTGAGGTCGCTGATTACGTATTTGATATTAAAATTCAAAAATTCAAAATAGCAAATCCAATATGGCGGACATTTTTATATAAAAAAAAAATTCTGTAAAAGTTTGTTTAAGGGGTATTCTGGAGGTTACTTTGTATTAATTTGATATTATAATGAAAACAAAATACATTAGCGCATTCAATATGGTAAGCAAATAAATGAAAAGAGCTTATATTTTGTGCAATATAAATGTTTTGTATTATTAATAATAAAAATACAGTGCATTATTTCATATAAGCAGTTTGAAATTGTTAAACTTAAAAACAACTATACTTCCAAGAATGCAAACCAATGCAGCTGGTTTTTTGATATTTCATAAAAAACATCATCAGGAATTACGTAAATATAGTGAGAACTCTGGATAACACAAGATTAAAAGTCTATCGTTAATTAACTTTTACTTTGTGCATCAATACGGGATTTTTTCGTGTGTCTTTTCTTTTCACTTTTAAGACATAATTTATAATGAATTACATAAAATAAATATGTGCAAATATTCTTCTTACCTTTCGGAAGATCACACATTTTGCAGAATGTAATTTGCACACGTACAACAAAAGTTATTCACTGTAGAACGCGCGCAACAGTTACCGCGTAAGAGCACGTACGAGCGAGCGTTACAGAGCAGCTGACTTAGACCTTCGATACATAAGTAGGTATCAAGCAGGGCGGTCGCTCTGCCAAGCCAAGCTTAAAAAAAAAAAAAAAAAACACCAAACAAACAACGCCAAGAACTGGACTAGACCGCTACTGTTTACTTACAGAAAACAATTTCGCAATGTTAAATCGACAAAACATGCCAGATTAAAATATCAGATATCAAATAAACCAAGCGTCGCAGAATAAAAAAACGAAAACTAGAAGAATCTAAGGAAGAATTTCTTCAATTTAAAGACCAAATTCATCTTCATAAGTGATTTATAAACAGAGATATAGATTTTTAAAAAAAACGTCGAGTTACTTAAAATAATCGCTTTTTTCTTCGTCAAACTTTTTTTTTCAAACAACCTACAGGCCTTAATATTGGGCAGAATAAAAAAAGGATTGCATTTTTGGACAAGTAATTACGTAATCTATGTGCTTTTATAAAATCCAGTGTAAAAAAAAATATTTTCTATCCTTAATTAGCAAAAAACTGTTAATTAACTTGGCGATTAAAAAAATATGCCAAAAGAGAGATAAAACCCGCCAACGAGCATGTACCATCTGTATTATAATAGCACAAATCAGTAACAGGGGTTATAACCACATCAAATTTCGTCAGCAAGTCAGCCATTTTCTTCTGAAGATATTTAAAAAATATATATAACTTCATAATTATAAGAACACACATTTTATCAGACAATTAAATATGACTGCAAACTGTGGCAGATGACTGCTTCCAACATGAATAAGTATGAGAAATTGCCGCTCAAGGATATCGGTCTGGGTGGCTCAGTCGCAGCGCGTGAACACGGCACGCTCAAGGTTCCTGGTCCAGGTCAATTTTTCGCTCATGTTTGTTTAGTGTATTTAATTGTCTGATAAAATGCGTGTTCTTATAATACTGTAAAATAAAGTAATCAGACGTAGTGTTTATGCTTTAAAAAATATTTTAAATATATAATTTTCGTTTTTAGAAAGATCTTTAAAAATAAATTAGTTTTTGAGGGAAGATGTACCTTCTAAAATGTATAGATTAAGAGCTATCGGCATTTAAAACTTCTTTCCAAACGTAAACAAAATTTTTGAAATGAATTAAATGTGATTCATTTATTTCTAAAAAAAAAAAAAAAAAAAACACGGTAAGGGACAGGTGTTTTGTTCGCAGGAATACCTTTCACGTCATTTTCATATAAATTAATGAAATCCAGTTATTAAATTATTTTTGTTTTAGAAGTGAAGTTTCCATTTAAATTTATTGTAACAGTACAATGTTTAACTGAATAAAATAATGTAAATCTAAGAAATTGCTAAGAAATTCCAAACATGCACAGGGCAACGCAAAAAAATAAATAAATAAATAAAAATAAAAATAAATAAATAAACAAAAAATAAATAATTAGATAAATAAATAAATAAAAATCAGCTTTCAGAAATTCTAAAAATTGTTCGTATATCTTAATTACAAGCTAAAGGAGGGTTTATTTCTATATTATTCTATATATAATAGTAATTTCAACAAGTACTATTAAATTCCAATGCGATCTGTTTTAAACTTTTAGTTTATAACACATGATAAAAAAATTATAAAAAAGAATGGCGCGTCACATTTCGGGGAGGGGATAGGGAGGGGCGTGAACAAAATTAGGAAGTATAATAAGGCTATCTGTGTGAAACTTTACGATATTTTATAACACATAACATAAATCTTAAAAATAAAGCCGATTCAAAAATTATAGGGAGGGGCGGAGCACGTTTTGCCTACACAAGGGGGGACACTTTTCTAAATTTTAACAATATCCGTCATGTCACATATCGTTACAAAGGGCTGTGACCACTTATTCATGTTATGCATCACAGGTGTCATCCCCACATTTTGCGCCCCCCCCCCGCCACTATTCATGTGATATATTGTTCGAAAGGCCTGTGACTGCTTATTCATATTATGTATCTTCGGGGTCCATCCTCCCACTTTCACCCCCCCCCTCCTCAAAGGGGGCGCTTTTCTAAATTTTGCCGACACCTCTCATGTGATATATCGTTGGAAAGGTCTGTGAGCGCTTAATCATATTATGCAGGGGAGGGGGGGTATTTTCTAAATTTTGCACATACCCCTCATGTGATACATCGTTGGAAAGGTCTATGACCGCTTAATCCTATTATGCATCTCCGGTGTTCATCCCTCCACTTCCCCCCCGAACGCGATTAGCTTTCACCACCAGGGGGCGCTTTTCTATCTCTGGTTCTATGGGTCGGATCACGACGGGGTATAGCTCATTCGACTCGACATCTATAGCCTTCAGTGCCCGAGGTTCATATAGAACAGATTGCGCTACCTGGTGGTGGAAGATGGAACTTGAGCGTGTGCAGCACGACTGCTGCTATACGGTGCCGAAGGAAGCGGGGACCCTTGTCGGAAGTTCGTTTGGTTAGAGGTTTATACTAAATTAGGTGCAAATTAAGGGATTATCCGGTGCCGAAGGCAGCGGGGAACCAGGTCGGAGGTTCGTTCGGTTCGAGGTTTATCTTATTCGAGGTTTTACAAGATTCGAGTCCCCGATGTAAATTAGGGGCCCGCTAACGGGCGAAGCCAGCTAGTGCTAATAATAAAAGAGCGTGATATCACGTTTGATATCAAATGCAGCACTGACACGCTATGTACGTATTCCATTTTTATTCATTTCTAAGATAAGTCAGTGATATTTTTTTAACGGGGTTTAACAAGTATTATAACAAGCCACATTTAGTATGTTGTTTTTAAGAGTGTAATTAGTTTAATTGCAAAAATCTACTGGTATTTCTAGTTAACCGTTTAAACAATGACTGAAAGTAAAATGTAATTTTAAATTATTTCTCATGTTTAGATTATTTAAATTATGTTTAATCTATTTTTTAAAAAAAGAAATGATATCTACAAAAACAACTTTTCAAAAGTAAAAAAAGCCAAGCGTAAAAAAAAAAAAAAGTTGTGGCTAAAAAATGGTGTGATATCAAATTTCCAAGCTATTATATTACTTATTTAACTTTTTTCCATTAAATAAGTTATCATATATATAAGTTGATTGCCTACATATACGTTAATAGAAATCGTTTTCTCCTGTACTAAATACATCCTAACGAGTTTCGGAAAATTCAATTTTTTTCAAATTATGCATGATGGGCTTGGCGGCCATCTTTCCATATTTCTAAGCACCCAAATTTCTAAAGTAAAAGCTTAATATGTTTGCAATGTAATATGTTTATAACATTTTCGAACTTCAGATTTTAACTACGGACAGATAAATTAGATAAGACTGTTATTTTGAGAAATTGATTTTTACTAGTTTGAAATTAGTAATTACTCTAAAAAATAAATCATAAGATGAATCTTTAAGGTAAGTCATCATTATCTTAAGACACAATTTTCAGAGCATACAAGTCTATAAATGAAACGCTTAAAACATTTGCTTAAATAACAATTTTGAACTTCGGATTTTAACTACGTATTTGAGTGCTTAGAATTTTGTAAATAATATGCAAAGATGTCCGCCAAGCCCATCATGCATAATTTGAAAAAAATTGAATTTTCAGGAACTCGTTAGGATGTATTTAGTACAGGAGAAAACGATTTGTATTAACATATACGTAGGCACTCAACTTATATATATGATAACTCATTTAATGGAAAAAAGTTAAATAAGTAATATAATAGCTTGGAAATTTGATATCACACCATTTTTTAGCCACAACTTTTTTTTTACGTTTGGCTTTTTTTACTTTTGAAAAGTTGTTTTTGTAGATAAAAGATACCTCTTACTCTATGCGGGATAAGGCGCAGATGCTCCCTCTGAACGTAAAAAGGAGGTACTGAAATGAATTAAGAAACACTCATTTTTCGACTTTCAGCCAGCTTTTTTCGATTTTTGACCAGTGTGCATCGGCTAAATAAATCTGACTAAATAATTTAATACATTTCTTATGTTCGTATGCTATTTCCGTTTCCCTCCATACGCTTGAATTAACCTTTTCTTTAATCCATATTTTATAGCCATTCTGCGTAATAATGTACTTTTTAATTATGTTAATTAATATGTTTATAGAATACAGAAAAATATTAAAAGACTTCCATCAAATCAGGTTGTATTATATATATATATATATATACAGTGCGAGAAATAATTATGGTCCTTTTGTTACTTTTAAACAAACACAAAAAATATAGTAACAATTTTTTTAAAAAAACATATGGAATATAAAAGATTATACTCCATATTATGTGCAATGAACAATCAAATCTCGTATGTTCAAAAAATAGACTCAAAGAGCAGGCTTTGTACATGTTTAAATGATACATGTAATTGCGAAATAATTATGGCCTCTTTTAGCTTAAAGTCCCGTATATTAATTGTTCAAACAAGGAATATTTAATGTTTGTTCCCCCGTTCTTTAACATTGTAGCAAGCTTCTATTAGACGCGGAAGTCTTGAATATATTTCATATCAATAGAGTTCCATACTTCAAGAACAGCTGTTTTCATATAGTCCTTGGGCATAAAATGTCGGTCATTTGCATAGACTT
This sequence comes from Maratus michaelseni, assembly GCA_963931845.1. Classification (NCBI taxonomy): domain Eukaryota; kingdom Metazoa; phylum Arthropoda; class Arachnida; order Araneae; family Salticidae; genus Maratus; species Maratus michaelseni. The sequence goes on from OZ007595.1 coordinate 92,263,638, forward strand.
TCCTTGCTATTTTATATCAAACGTTCTCTATTATATTCAAATCAGGCGATATGGCTGGCCATGATTCTAGCAGTTTCATTTTTTTTTTGGAGTTGAACCAATCCTTAGACTTCTTTGACGCATGAATTTTGGAGTTGTCCTGCTGAAACAACCAATTTAACCGCTTACTCAGCATGTTTTGGTAATCAGAACTGTTCATTTTACCATTTAGGAATTCAATATTGCTTTTCTTTTTCCATCCTATTGCAACCCATATCATTATCGAACTCCCTCCTTGTTGTCTAGTGGAAATACTAAAAGTTATTTTTTGTTATTCTTCCAATAGCTGTGCATACCATCTGGAGCATCTGGAATAAACTTTTTCTCATCAGAGATAATAACTTTTCGCCATTTACAGCTCTAACTCATATGGCTGCGAGCAAATTCATTCCACTTAGACTTATGAATTGAAGACAGCTTTTGTTTTTTGCTGGAGTTTCCTCAAACTAAGTCCAAATGTATTCAGCAAGTGTTGTGTTCGACGAACACTAACTGGCAAGTTTCATTCATTTCATGATTGTCGTGCTGTTACAATTTTATTTGATGCTTTGTGCCTCACAAGACGGACTTCCTTATTCGTAACTGAGACTAGTCTCTCCGTGTTCCGTCTTCTTTCCGTTTCCTGGTGGATCTTTGAGGTAATTTCGGACGACTTCTGAACTTCTGTCAATAGCTCGGGCAATATCTGTTGGATTCCTATTCATTCGTGCTCTTAAAATATTCAGTTTATCCCGTTCGATGTCAGAAGGTCGTAAACCAGATGGCATATTAAATATTTTTTTAAAATATAGCAGTTTAATAAAATTAGTGAACTTTTATTTAAACTGTTGTCACAATTTTTTTAAATGTTGCTGCTAAACGACACGCATACAGATGAACTTACGATTGAGTAAGGCCATAATTTCTTAGCTTCTGAGTTCTGAAATACTGACTTCACCGATAAGCTTTCCCAGCACATTCCCAAGTACTTCTACAGCCACCGATGTATCCGTGTTTACTTTGCATGTTAGAACGGAAAAAATAGCACGGGAGTTTTTTTTTTGTCATTATAACATATTAGATAAAATTGTGAGAGGCAATAATTTTTTCGCGCACTGTATATATATTTAACACTTTCCAACGTAGTTCAAAGGTTATTTTGGATATGCCCGTCTGTCTGCCGCCTTTCCGTGCTCTAACTCTCGTAAATATCCTCCGATTGTCATGTATTTGATATATTATTGAAGTTTACCATGGCATGATCTTTATTGAAAATGGAGTATCTAACATTTATAGTTCGTTTAGAGGGACAATACAAAAAATTCCGTTACATTTTAGTCTATGAGCAAAAATCATTTACGTTGTATATTAATGATATTAAACTATTTCAAACATAATCAAAATGATATGCATTTATGAAATACATTAAAACATGCTTTATGTATAATATGGTGTGTGAAACATTTATCATTCATTTACTCAGTCATTCAAAATATTTACGATACATAATGGTCTACGGGAGAAAATTGTTTGGAATGTATTTTAATGGTTTTACACTATTTCGATCATACTGAAATTCATATACATTATTGAGGTGCACTACAAGATGCTTACTGTAGAATATGACACTCATACTTGTTTTCCTTTATTTACAGGTCCACATCAAGAGATTTCCGTTATATTTCTGTCTATGAACCATAAAAGCTGGAGGTGCCTTTTTCGATGGTTTTCGTGAGTAACTAAATTTTTTCCTATGCGATGTGAATAAATTATAGAACATATACAGGGCTACACAATATTATTCATAAATATTAATCTCTATGGGCGTGAATTGGTCAAGGATGTTCATTAATTGATCTATGCATATTCCAACTGAACTATATTTAGTATATTGCAATAAGTTTTGTAAAATATAAAAAAAAATCATACAGGGCTACGCAATGAACTGGATACATTGCCGTTGATGGATAATAAATTCTGAAAGTACGTTTTCTGTTGTGTTGTGCGTTATTTTTCTGAATAAAAATTTGGTTTAATATGAAGAGTGTATGAAAATCTGCAGACAATATACATGCCTGTGCAAACTTATGTGAGGACATTATCTATTCGATTGAAATTTCTGAAAGTGAATTTATTTTTGTGTTATGCATTTTGTAATTAAACTAAATTTTAGCGCAGTACGCATTGTATATACAAATATACAGGCATATCAACAGATTTTTATGATTTAAAGAATAATTTCTAAAAAAAAAAATGATTTTTTTCCTGCCGTCATTTTCGGAAACATTTTCGAGTAGAATTTACAGTGTATTAATCAGTTTTCTATAACCGAAATGTCGGTTTTTCGGTTGTTATCAATGTTTAAATAAACATTTTCAGCTGCGTAACAGAATTTATTGGGTGTCATAAACAAAGATGCACAAACAAATTTGTGTATCTTTTTTTTTTTTTTTTTTTTTTTTTTTTTTTTTTTTTTTAAATTAGGATCCAAAATTGTTATTATTCACTAATTCGCTTTTTTTCATTTTACTTTATAAAATATTTATAAAAATTGTCCAATAGCTGAGAAATTACAATATGATTTTAAGGCACTTAGTGCATTTTTGTGTTTTACGCATAATCCTTGAATCTTGTATCTTTTTTCTACAAAGGCACCCCAAAAATTTTAATATATGCTCCTCCCCTGTGTGTGAAACTGAGCGATATTGACAACAATGGCATTTAAAATGAATGGGGATAATAATAAATGCTTGCTATAAAAATACTATATTGTGCAAAATGTCCTGTCGATTCCATATTTTGTTTTATAAAAATCTACTACATTGCGCTCAGTAGATAAATATGAGTGCAATAAAAAAAGAAACCATTCCTGAAGTCAATTATTTCATAAAAAATTCTTGTTAAAAAAACAAACAAAAAAAAATACGCCAAACAAAACAAGAATTAATATAAAAGGAAACTTTTCTCAAATTAATAAGCTTTTTCTGTAGATGATACATTAATTAAATTGTATATTACTGTTTTTTGGCATATTCGTTAATCAATGTATAATGTGAATCAGCTTTTGCAAAATTAATTATTTCCGTATTTCTATGTATTTATAGAAGGCTTAACTAAAACTTACGACAAACTAATTATAAGAAAATCATATTCTTTGAGTTTATATTTACATGGAAAAAACTGTTGTAGAAAAAGGAAGGTAAAAAATAGTCTTGTATTTTTATAATGCATATTCTTGTTTAATAAATATCGAAAAATTTAATAATTTTTAAGTTACAGAATATATTAGTGTAACGTGGGTATAAGATTTTTCTCCTGTAATAACATTAATTAGGCACTGTTTCTTATTTCAGAAATTAAAAAAAAAATAGCTATCAATTATGCTGCATATTATAAATAATAATATGTATAATTAGTTGAACCCGCATCATAATGTATAAATAATAATAATAATAAATATACAAACTATTTATTGAATATATTATGCATAGTCAATAACCGTGCATGTGTTTTATGTTTCATTATAAGATTTTATTTCTTTAACAAAACACCGTCGTTTGATTATATTATCTAACATAAATGTAAAGAAAACCCGTAAAATAGATAAATACGTTTTTGTATAACATTTGTATTCGATATTGCACGCATTAAAAATATAAGGGAGGCAATTATTTTAACCAAAAATAATATTAATTTATTTAAAATTATTTTATCTTAATAGTAGTATCATCAAAATTTCTAATTTACTAATGCTAATAGTTTGTAAAATTTAGCACCAATATAAATATATTTAACTTGTATGATCACCAAACTGTGCCGATCCTTTGGGTTCGGCTAAGTCACTTATAATAGGAGCTGACGCATATCCATTTTGTTTCGCATTATTGGTACGCAGCTCAGCATCAATCTACCGCAGCCGGAGTTGGGGTTGCCTAAGATTCGGTTCTGATTAGCTTGGTTTTTCGACTGGGCTGCAATTCGTGTACGAAATCTGTGAGGATACGTTAGCATCTATTATAGGAGTTCTAGGTGCGGCAGGTTGAAAAGTGACTACGTCCCACCATTTAACAAAACAACAATTTTTTAAAGCAATAGATAAGGGTAATTGAGAGTAGAGTTATAGATAAGGGTATAGATAAGAGCAATAGATAAGGGTAATTGAGAGATTTTAACTAAAGATGATCTTAGAAAATCAACCAGAAACGCTAAAACTGAGTAGGGGAAGGCTTTCTCCAATAAACTCGCTAAATTCAAACAGTAGCTCCAAACAAAATTGGCTACGCTGATCGTTTGCCGGAACCAAAGAAAATATCACTTCAGCTCACCAAAAAATGTCATTTTAAACGCTGTAAATTGTACTATAAAATGTCACTTTAAATACTACAATCGCTATCAAAGGGAACCCCGTGGATTCCAATACTCTTTTATTTGACATACTAAACTTTTACTTACCACGCTGGTGAAGTCACAGCCGAAGATTCTACTCATAAAACGTCCAAAGGGAAAACTTTACTGGCAACTCAGCATGTGAAAACTTTACCTACGGGAGCCGGAAACGATGAAAATCTTGACTAAATTACCACTATGGGCGAGATGCGCCTAATCCGTTGAATCTAACTTCTACCATAGTATATATAGCAGCTAAATAACAACGGGTACCTAATTAGAATATTATTGATCAAAATAACAGTGAAAATCAGATTCCCGTGATTCAGGCATAATTTTAAAAATTTAAAGAGGTGACAGAATAGGTAGCTCATTTACACATAAACTTTAGAAATCGGGACTGCTCGATCGTACGCAAAAATCTCAAAACTCATTCGTCCACAAAATACCTTCATAAAGAGTAGTTAGGCACTTGCTACAGAAGGATCAATAACTGGTTCATCGCTGAATGAATAATTGTTTCCTGAAAAAATTATCCTTGAGGTAATCGTAAAACTAGATTTGTAAATTGTTTATTCCTCTCAACTGAAGTGACAAAGCTAGAATTCCCAATGCTTTCAAAATGTCAGTAATAATAATTATTATTATAATAAACCTTTAACTCATTTATCATGATATCAATCCTCTAGCAATTTTCAGAATAACTTCCAAGTTTTCAAATTAGCCTACTATCAAATGTTAGTTAACGTTTAGACCTTTTTATACAATTTTTAAAATGATGTGATCTTTAACTTGTCTTTTAATTTCATTTGAGTCAGCAGCATGAAAATATCTTTATTTACAAATTCAAAAATACCAGAAGTAAGTTACGTTTTTTTTTAAAGAAAAAATGTCACCCCAGGTGAAACAAACAATCGCCGTTACAAATCACACCCGTTGCTGGTTCAACGATGGAAGGAGCGTCCGAGGAGAAAGTATGACGCATGTGCAGAGAGCGCCGAAAAAGAGAGATTAGCTACAGACTGGCGTGCCCGAGGTTATTCGAATACAAAGGATTACCTCACCAAGCTCAGGTCCGCCATTCTACGAAAGAAACCAGTGCTCTCGAGTGAAGGTGTTGTGCTCTTAGACAACAACGCAAAACCACGCACAGCAAGGCTCACACAAAACCAGATTCGTTGATTCGGATGAGAGAGATTGGATCACCCGGCACACAGCCCCGATCTTGCCTATCGGACTTTCACATGTTCCCTGCATTGAAAGCCGCACTCTCGGAGCATGGCTTCTAAAACAATGCTGAGTTGAATCAGGCTGTGCGACGATTTCTTGCATTGCAGGGCACCATGTTTTACCAGAGTGGTTTCTTCAAACTTATTGTACGCTACTAGAAATGTCCCAATGTCGGGGCGAATATGTCGAAAAATGGTGCAAGGTGTATAATTCATGATGCCATGGTGTATATCTTTTTGGCAATAAAGTTTCCGTGTAAAAAAAGAATGACGAAACTTACTTTTGGAACGTCCCTCGTAGTAAATCAAAATTTTCATCTAATGCAGAATTTCACATATACATTAATTTTTTGAATATCAGAATCTTGACACGTAACACTTATTTTTTTTGATTTATAGAAAATTAAATGTAATTGAAAAAATATCTACTAAATCTCATCGCTTTATTACACTAATGTAGAAAAGAGAAATATTTCTTAATCTCTCTTATCTTTCTTCAGGTATAAGAAAATATAATAGAAACCCTTCAGAGTGACCCTCGATTCCAAAAAGTGTTCCTTTATCTGTTGAAGCCCCTAAAGTCTATAGATTTCCGAGATTTAAAGAGGAATTTCAGAAACAAATGTTTATTTTTCTGCCGTAGTTTTTTTAAACGTTTCCGAATAGTTCCGACTACAATGTATTAATTAGTTTTCTCTATGGAATATTGGTTTTACTTACCCATCATACGTAGTATAGGGTAAGTCTTGTAATCGTTTTGAAAATCGATAAAATTTTTTTGATGGATTTACACGTTTCAGACACTAGAGATTCCGAAAAACATATTTTTAGAAAAAAAAATTGCCGTCCGTCTGTGTGTCTGTGTGTCTGTGTGTGTGTCTGTAAACGCTCTATCTCCCGAACAAATTGAGATAGAGACTTGCAATTTGGTATGTGCTTAGTATGTAATAATGGGAAGAAGCCTATTTCATTTCAATAACCTCGATTAACCGGAACATTTTTTTTCGGACTCTCGAAATATTCGTTCTGATGAAAGGTATATAAAAATTTTCGAAATTGTTTATTTTAAGGAGTAAATATAAAAGACAATAAAAAAACATAAATTTTGCATAAAACATGAAGACGATCGGATAATGAGTTGCCGAGATATTTGTAATCCTATTTTCCACACTCTTTGATTTTTTATGACCCTGTATTTCATCCAAATTTCACTTCAAATATATATTTTAATTGGAAATTTGACGCTTAATTAGATGCAGTAAACCGCTAGTTAATAGGAGTATCATTTTTGGAGTTATAAGGAAAAACCTCTTTCAAGCAATTCAGTAATCGAGCCTTTTTATGACGTCATCAAGCCACGATCGAGGCTAACGAAAAAGAAAGGCTACCGCGGTGCTTTACGCGTATCTTTTTTTACAGACCGCGAGAGTCACGTGATGCTCGAATCTACCAATGCAGGTGTACGGAAAGAGCATCACGTCACTCTAGCGGTCTGTAAAAAAAGATAGGTGGAATGCACCGCGGCAGCCTGTCTTTTTCGTTAGCCTCGGCCACGATTTTATTTGATTGCAATGCATTTTATAAGTAGTTTACACATTTTTATTTTAATATTTTATATTATACATATACATGATGGGTAAGTATTACGGTGGCCCCCAACGACTAGTTTAGGTTGCTATCAATTCTCAAGTTAACATTTTCTGCTGTGCAATAGAGATTACGCATACAAGAGTAACAAAATACTGTTAATGTTAATATTAATGTTATTAATTTATCATATTTGTTCAACATGAAAATGTTTACATAAGAATTGATAGCATTGGAGAAACCGATATTCAGGGTACGAAAAATTGATTAATATTATGCTACAAAAACTACTCAGAAGTTACCAAAAAATTACGTGTAGCAAACCGGACTTTTCTTTCGGTAATTCCTCTTAAAATCTCGGAAATCCATTGATTTCTGAGGTTTTCGAAGATAAATGAATGCTTTTTGGAATTGTTAGTAAGACGAATGAGTTCATATTATATTTTCATATACCTTAAAAAAGATAAAAGCTAAATTGAGAAACATTTTTTCTTTCTTTTTATAGCGTGCTCTTCTCTTTATATCTTGCCTGATGTTATTTCTGTTTAAGTAAAGGAAATTTATATTCCCTACTACTAAAAATATTTTGTACAGTGTTGGCTAATTCTGGAGTACCAATATCGCCCTTGCCGTACCATTTTCCAACGAATCCTTTGCCGACAAAGGCGCAACTGTTAACCGATGTTAGCCGATGTGGCCCGATGAAATTATTTTTGGTTGGCCGAATAACGATCATATTAGACGTGTCTGTGTCGGCATATCATTGGCATATCGACTCAACCATTTCGTTATATTTCCACGATTAACAATGCTGGCTAACTATCTGTGCTATTTCTTTTATTCTCGGATTTAGCTTCCATCTTTGTCAGAAAAGATATTAGTAGAATTCGGGTATCCAGTATGACTGTTTTTTCACAAATTTCCCTGCACATTGTCAAGTTATAACATCGATATTTAACTCTCCGGTATTAAATGAGCTTGGGAATATAACTTTTACAAGAGGAGGTCAAAACCTGAAAATATAGTTGAACAAGTCTAATCGAATGACAGGGGAGGGGGGGGGGGAGGGGTGTATTATCTGAACCTGAAGCTATTTTGCAGGGATTCAGTACTTATTTTTGGTTATAAAAATAATACAGTAGATGCTTAAAAAAATAATTTTACAGCTCCTTTATATGTGTCCTTTAGAAAATGATTAAAATATATTTAAAAAACAAAAAAAACAGATGGAACATAATAGAATAACTCTGAGAAATGAACATAAATTTTACCATTGCCCATTGTTTTTTTCCTATTTAAAAAAATAAAATAAAATAAAATAAATAAACACGCTATTATCCTAACTAGCTGAATCATTATTGTTTTCAACAACTTATAGCAAGCATAGATAGGCAAGAATTCGGTATTACTTACTTGATACAATTCCATTCTGCTCTAAGAAGAAAGGTACAAATTATTGATTGTTCTCTAAACTTTAGTAAGAAATTTTGTAATTTCACGTAGTTAGAAGAAATTGCACTTCCAGTATTCCATCTTTATTGTTAATAAAGACTATTTAAACAGAAATATTTAAAAACCTAATTTTCATTTGATTGTATATAAATTCTAAATTTCTAATAAGGGCGATTTATGCAATATATTCAATATTTTAAAGAATCGCAGTCAAATTATCGAATTATTCAAATAAAAATAGTTTATTTAATTAGTATTTTGAATTGAACATTATCAATGTGAAATGCGTGGATACAGATGACAAAATTTTTCTTTAATATGAAATACAAAAAGAAATCTATATTTTAAAATTATACATTAATAACGTTTTTAAATTAAGTGATTTAATAATTTCTGCATGTTTTTTCCCCCCTCAATATCATTAAGTGAATCAGGAGTCCTTTGTGATATTAAAAGAAGTGGGAAAAAAATCTGAAAAATCAATAATACTATTAATTAAGTAGAAAAACGAAAAACTAATTAAGAATTCTCAAAGAAATATTAAAGTCAGTTTCTAATTTGTACTTGAAATCATTCATTCATGCATTTTCTTTTATGAAGTCACTCCTGCGAAATGTTTGAAAGTAGTCAATAGAATGGTCTTTTTAGCACTTTCCAAATTAGTTGAAAAGTATTTATGACTTCGGTATGTGTGGCCGTCTACCAGCTCTAACTCGCGTAAATATACTAGTATTGCCCTGAAACTGTTGTATACTATTGTCGTTTACTGTAGCATGACACTGTTGAAAATAAAATGTGTAGCATATATAGTTTTTTTCAAGGAAACTCAAAAGTATTCCATTACAATACAGTCAATGGGAAAAAATCATTTCAAATCCATTTTAATGATGCTACGCCATTTGAAACATGATGTAGCGGCTCAAAACATGTTTATTTTAGAATATGGGGTGCAAAGCATTTATTATTCATTTACAGGGTCACGCAGAATTATTCTGTTGCACATTGTTCTATCGGTAAATATCGTTTGCAGTGTAATTTAATGATGTTTCACTATTTCAAACAATGAAATTTTTATGCTTTACTGAAGTGCACTATAAATTGCTCACTTAAAAGTATGGTGTGTATTGCGTTTATCGTTCATTTACAGGGACAAGCCAAATTTATCGGTTACAGTATACGTGCAATAATTACAGTCTATATGTGATAAGTGCGTTTTCAACATTGGTTTACGTTTTTAAGTTTAACAAAAATTTTTCATAGTACGTGGTATGGGTGTGTATAAATTCGGTTGAAATTTTAAGCTTTTAAACTTTCAATGTGGAAGAAATTTTATGCATGTTCTTTGTCGTTTTTGGGTGTTTCATTATAAAATTTTGATAATCTGTATATATTTATCTCTGCTTTGTTAATAACTGGGGTTATACTAAAGTCCTGTATTTTCAGTTCATCATCTTTTTTTAAACTGATGAATCACTATCACTGTCCAATCACACTGTTGTACCTGATTATAGCATTCAATTCTACCAAAATCTTCAGCTGAGGTTTTCTCAAATTTGTTACATCCATCTACCTTCAGTTAATATTTAAATTGTAGCAAATATTATTCAGTAAAAACTGCCAGTTTTACCCTATGCGATTATTTGACCTCTTACGAAGTATTCCAGGTTATGGGAATTTTATGTATCAGAGTAGTGACGTAAGAATTTTCACAGAGCGCATGTTCAGCATAGACATTTTACCCAAACTACGGAAATTTTTATTGCAGAACTTTGACGGGTTAGAAGTGCAAACAAACATCACTTGGCGATAAAAAGAGCCCTCGGTGTTTTTTCCCCTCAATAATCTTCTCAGCTAGTAAAATTTTACTGACTCATATAAATTCTTAAATGAAGTTCTATGTCCAGCACTGTGATGAAATTTTACAAATAGATCTTTATTCTCTAAACTAATTGCAACAATGACTCCCCTTGCGTGAAATCTTGCAATGTGTAAAATCTTTGAGCGTTACAATTAGCGTACAAGTGAGCGTAACTTTAAAGGTGGTAATGATAAAAAAACCATAGCATGCAATCATTGCATGTTTTATAGTATTCTTATAGCAATACAAAAGCATGCTAAGGACGAACCTAAACTACTTTAGCCATAAAATTTTAATCATTAACGTACTTGAGAAAGATAAATTTCTTCGCCAAATTTTGGGTTAAACAATTATGTTTTTAGACCGCCTTATTTTTTTCTTTGCTATTTTTACAAAAGACTATGTATGTGTGAATATACATACACTCAATAACACACACAAACACACACACACACACACACACACACACATACACACACACACACATATATATATATATATATATATATATATATATATATATATATATATATATATATCATAATTGATGAATTTTAATTTTAAATAGTAATCAAAATATTAAATTCTCATGTAAAATAATTTATTTAACAACATAATTATATTTAGATTTAGAAGGATCTGTAGGCTCGAAGAGGGAATTTCTGAGAGCCTATTTGAATTATTTTTCAAAATAATGTAAAGAAATATGCAAAAGTAATACAAAAAAATACTTCTGTAGAATTGTTAATGAGATCGCTTGCTTTTATTTTCTTAATTATTTATTTTATTTTTTAATTTGAGTCAAGAACTTTCATAAACACTCCGTAGAAAACTTAAATAAGACATGATTAGATCATTATCTTTAATAGCATTCGAAGAATTAAACGTTTTAAGTTTTTAAAAAAATCGAAAGATAATTAAGATAATTTACCTTATTAGCGAGCAATTTCCATAATGCAATTATCACAAGAAGACGAAATAAAAATCATTGTAGAATTTATCAAAGATAATCATTAAGTTCAGTTTAAAAGGACTTCTTTTACTTAAAATTTGGCCTTCATTTAACTATGCCATCTATCATTAACTAAAGAAAATTACAATTCTTAGAAAGCTATTTTGTTTAATAGGTGCCAAATTGACTTGCATTGACAGTTTTCGCAACAAAATGAGATTTTTTTTCTTTTTAGAGTCAATCAACTTCTAAATGATATAGAAAGAATTTTTCTAAAAGGCTATTATAAAATTTGACGATAATGAGACAAATAATCAGTCTAAAACATTTGAGCGAAGGAATGAACGAAAATCCAATTATAATTATAAAACTTAATTTTTTTTCTAGATGCAAAATTTAAAAATATGATGCACATATCTATCTATGACATGGAACAGGAACATGTCCGTAAGAAACACTGACGTCATAGCGACAGTGGAAACGATCTAAACAATCTATTTTCCCTTTTCCGCAAATTTAATTACTTCTGAACATCGCATAATTTTAAATTGTACACCTTCGAATAGAAAAAAAAGAACTTTTAATTGCAGTTTGTTGTTAAACTGTATCTCAGTTTATTGATTTTTTATGGTTTTTAAAATAATTTTGAAGCATGATTTTTTAACAATCTATTTCTATTACGTGCAGCCTGATTGCGCAAGATTAACATGTTTCCACCTAAAACAATATAAATAGTTTCAAATTTGTCTCCGGCTAATATTCCATATAGAAATGAAAATTTCATTAATAAATTAAAAAAATATATATATAATTGCTATTGCTTTGTTGTTATCACTAAAATGTAATAAAAGTTTTTGTATTAAATAGTCACAAATTTCGACTTTTAAATAAGTAAAAATTTACTATTAAATTTTACTGGTAAGAGAAAGGTATAACCGTCATCAGTTAAATTAATTAAATAATTTAACTAATACTTTCAGGAGCTAATTTTTAAATACATATAAACATGCATAATACTTCATCTATTTTTATTCGTAGCTGTTTATATCATATGACAACAAAGTTAACTTTTTTACACCGATCAGTATCAAAACCATTTTAAAAAACGATATGTCTTCTATAAAAAAATAGGTACCTTATTATTACTATAATATTAATAACAATTAATATTATTATTAATATTATTGATATCTTATCCTGCAATTTCTATTCCATAAGTACTAAACTACTTTAAAATTAATTTTAAAACGCATTTTCCTTTTTTTTAAATAAAATGCCCACAACAAAACAGATGTAGTGATAAAATATTTTTTGGAAATGCATTTAGTCCAAAGGGAAGTATTTTGTAACGAAAACAAAATCTCATAAAATCTTATAACAGTACAGAAAGAGATCCATTCATTTCAATGTAATTCTAATTCTTTGCATGCGTTTTTCAAGTTTTGATTATTTCAATGAAACTGGTCATAGTTGCGAATACGTTACTTTGTTAACTGAATTTAATTTATGTACATTAAATTAGACAACGTTGCTCATAAAAATGAATAATAATAACTGTATACATTAAAAAATATATTAAATGGTAGGAGATATTTCGACACTTTGAATATACTACATGTAATACGTCCATTTAAAATGTAAATAATTTTATACTCGTAAATATGTCAAAACGCGCAGCGATAATCAAAATTTTTGCCAAAGGTGAAATGTCAAATATTTATTCGGTATGCATACAAAAAACTATGCTTAGCTTTTTAACTCAAGTTTTCCTTTCATTATTTATACACTGTTTTTTCTATATATTGCTTCTACCCGTTTTTTCTTTTTACTTCCATTTTTAAATGTCACTTTAGTTATTTTCTCTTAAAGTATTCTCAAAATTGTTCTGCTCTGTAAAAGGAATAATTGCTACTTTTGAATAAAATATATTTTATTTTATAAATAAGGTTTTAAAAAGTAATGTATAATGGCAACACCCGAGGGGCATCAAACATTTAATTGTTTCAGTTATATATTTCTTCTAAAATCTATTTGAAATTCACGATATTGCTTTTAGCTATGAGTAATAATATAATTATAAATAAATAAAATTTTGAATTATAGCAGCCATTCCGACTCCTCGAAGCAACATGAAATGCATCGATTTAAAATGAAAATAATTTTATGGTCGTAAATACACCAGTAAGCGCAACACTTGTTTAAAAGTTTGCCTAAGGTGATATTTGAGTTATCCATTCTGAAATACAGAAAAAGCTAATACCCTTAATTTCAAGACAATATCTCGTTTTATTATATAATTTTTTTTATGTTTTTATTTCCCTTCCATTTTCGTTCCTTTTTACAGTTTTAGTTTCATTTTTTAAATACAGTTTTGCGTTTTTACTCTGAAAGTAATCTCAAAATTTTCTATGCTGATAAAAAAAAGTTGAAATATATATTTTATATGTAAATAGACCTGTAAATGGCTGTAAATGAATATCACCATAAGGGAAATCCTAGAAGGATTTTAATAATTACTTGTTTCAGTTGTATAATTTTATTCTGACATAAAATTTCTTTCAGAGATCGAAATAAAACTGCCGTTTTTTTAATCACAAAATCAGACCTTTTATGATGCTATTTTTTGAGTAACGAAGAAATTATAAAAATTATGCTAATTAGAAAAGGCATCGTGATGTAATATCAATTATATCACGCTGCAGTTTTGCAATTTTGCACCTGATTTGTAACAATTTATACATTATAAATCTTGAAACAATATCAAATAACGTAATCTACATTTTAAAAAGTTTAGTTGAAAGTTAAAACAGTAAACTGTAAACAGAAGAGTGTTTTAATACGGGATTCCCAGTTGCAAATCAACTCCACTCCCTGTATGAGAAATGTATATCACATCATAGAGGATCCATGAAAAAGAAAAAAAAGCTGTAGCATATTTGTTCTACAATGGAAAAGAAAAGTAAAGGATTGGACTGATAACTGCATTTTCTAATTAGGAGAGAGTATCCAGCCAATCAAATGTAACTATCACTAAATAAAGAGAAAAAGTTAAAATTATGGGGAAATTCTAAAAAGTAGGTATTTATACGCATAATAACAACATTTTAAGGAAAAATATTAAGAATAATTAGAAAAAAGCTATAAAATAAAATTTACGCTAAAGGATTGGACTGATAACTTGATCAGCCAATCAGGTTAGAGTAGCCAGCCAATCAAATTTAACTGACAGTAGAGGAGGCGTGGCTCTGCTGACAGTGAGGTAGAGTAGATTATAGAAAAATGGGTAAAAAGCATTAAAAATTGAATAATTACGTAAAAAGTTAGTAAAAAGTGAAGAGCAAATATGTTTAACTGTTTGAATTGGAGAATCGCTAACAAAAAGCTAGGCAAAAGCAGAAAAAGAGCATAAATCTATTAAAGAAAAGACAGTTTACAGTGTCATACATAAAAATAAAGCTTAAATCACAGTTAGTTTAAGAAATTGTATCGGAAATATATATATATTGTATAATTTTATACTTTTAATAATTAATGGTGAAAAATATTTAGAGTATCACAGTATAGTTTTTCTGAACTTAAATAAATAAATAAAATAAAATAAAGACCATTTCTTTATGATTAAACTTTGAGATCAATTACAAATTTCAGCAAAACATGGAGCTATTCAAAATCCAAGCAGAATAAATAGCTGTATACGTTCTCAGTGGGCTGCTTTAGAGGACAATGATATCTGCCTGCTGATGGTATCATAGTTAGAATATTGGGTATAATTCAAGAGATGTCTCACTGGAATGGAAGTTCAAGTTTCGATGATCGTAGTGTCGGATCCCTCTGTGATACGGGATCTAGGATACAGGATTGGCAAAGAAAAAACCTAATCACTTCATCATTCTATATCTTACCATTTCATTTTTCTTTATTTTACCAATTCTTGGTTCCACAATTTTATGGTTCTTACCATTTTATTTTTCATTATTTTAGTATTTCTTGATTTAACATTTCACAAGTTCATGATCAAACATTTTTCCAGATATAACTTCAGCCTACACGAGTATATGATTCATCGTGAAATAATTATGGCTTAATATTAAACTACGCTGTTAAAAATTTCGTACTAGGTTAAACAATAATTTTTATGTAATAGTAGCTGCGACTATGAAAGGTCAATAAAAAGCACCTGTGAAACTTTATTATGATTTGGTACATTAAATAAACTATATTCTACACTGTTAAAAATTTTGCTCTGTTTTGAACCAACTTTTCGTGCTGCATTAGCTGCAAGGATAAGATGGTGAAATTTCGTTCCAAAATTCGGATCTATGGATCTACTGGAGCTACAAATGTTGAAACGAGATTTCGCTATCTTATGGTTGCAGTTACAGCAGCACCAAAAAGTGTTCCATCCCAAAACAAACTTTTGTACAGGGTAGAAATAGATTTTGTGATATATGGTACTATGACGATAATAAGTTGTTTAGTTGAGCTGTAAAGTATGTTCTAATTATTTTTATGTAAAAAATATGTGCTAGAGTAACAAGATCCATTATACTCAGTTTTAACAACATTTATTGATGTAACAATTGATGTTTTTCGCTTTAAGTTATCTGCATTATAATCTTCGAATTATTAATTATTGACTGAGAGGCGTAACTAACGGATGTGTCTTTTTGCATTGGAAACACAATATAAATATAAGAAGTAAGAAAAATCATGCATCAAATATAGATTATGAAGTACGTTCCAACACATTGAGAATACTCTAACGAAACTTGACAGCTTAATAAGGTGAAAGAAGATGTCTACGTAAATAAATTCAAAGTCAAACAGGGCTGGGAGGCCTACCTTTCGGCTTTAGCTCAACTAGCCCCACCCATGTCTACGTAAACAATATAGAAAACGCATAATACATTTAGAAACTCAATTTCTACAATTAGAGTGTATAGTTTGAAAATTATTCTAATTCCTTTGTGAAGCCCTGTATATTATCTATAGATTTGCATATATACTACTAAGTATGCTAAAATTTTGCTCAGTTAGGAAACGTATAACACAGTTCAAAACAGTTCAAACGGAAATGCACAGGAACTCTTTTGTGCAGCCCTGTATATGATCAATAAAGTTTATACAAATCAAGTAATATTCAAACATTAGTGAAATTTAAAAACGTATACCACAATACAAAATGCACTGCCATTATCGGTCATAGAAAGTATTGAAACCGAATTATTTTGTGTGTACCTGAAAATGAGTGATAAACGCTATGTACATCATATGTTACAATAATCGCACATCAGTGTTGTATATCAATTTCAATATTTTTTAAATAGTGTAATATCACAATATAATAAATTATAACACCTTGTAATAATATATTTCTTTTAAATGCTAAAAAGTGTAAATTAACAACATATAGAATACATAGTAAAATAACTTTTATTAGGTTGTTTTAAATGTTTCGGCTAACTCCGAACCATTTTCAAAAACAAATGAAAATATTCTATAATTGCACGATTTTTGAAATTATTATTTAAAATTCTATTATTTAATTTTCATGTACTTTTTTAAAAATCTTTTATTTTTACATGGTTGTTTATTTTCATATCTGTAACCATGGAGTAACTCAAGTCACAACTTCGGTAAGTTACAAGACGCTGCAGCGTTACATATTGTATTTTTTCGTTATAGTATCTCTATGGTTTCTCTTATTATGGATGGCTAGTATAGACTGGAGGAAAAAATTATTTTACTTTCATTGAAATTTATTTGGATGGTTTCTGCTTGATATAATCTTGTCAGGGTTGTGGTTTTTTCTATTATACTTAATATCGACTATTTGCTCCTTTTTATTGTAAATAAATTTCCTGCTGGTCACGCCAATATAGCAGGGGTGACTGTGTTCCAGTATTTTGTACACCACTAAATTAATATAGTATTTTTTTCTTCTTTATTCGATAAATTCTACGATGACATATTGCTGTAGAATATTGCTATATAAATTTAGTGGTGTACATAATACCGGAACTCAAACATCTCTGCAATATAGTAATTCTTAGATTCGTCTTCTTTAATAAAAAGTATTTCATATACTACTGAATAATTCTCAAAATTAATTGGGTCAATTTTACTGAAAATGATATTCTTTAATTTCTGAGGAGGTTTGGCTATTAAGCAGATATTGTAAAGTTTAAAGCTGTATTTTAATTTTTCATAAAAGCTTGGATAATATTGAAGAGTATAAAGTTTGTATTTTTGCGAATCAACTTTGTTTCCTCGTTTCTTATTATTGGCGAAACCCATGATTAATTTATTAATATGGTGTACCTTAAAACCATTATTACAAGCAATTTTACGAATATTATCGAATTCATTATTTATAATTTTTTTAATTAATTCCTTCCTTCATTCATTCATTCATTATTCTAATTCATACACCTTTATAGTATGTACTGATAATAAATTGAATAATGAATTAGATAATATTCGTAAATTTGCTTGTAATAATGGTTTTAAGGTACACTATATTAATAAATTAATCATGGATATCATAATCATGGATATAATAAATTAATCATGGATATAACCAATAAAAACAATATTAATCACGATTACAAGCAATCGTGCAAACAATATTACAAGCAATTTTTACAAGCAATCTTAAGAATATTATCTAATTGATTATTTATAATTTTTTTAATTAATTAATTAATTAATTCATTCATTCATTATTCTAATTCATACACCTTTATAATATGCACTGAAAATAAATTGAATAATGAATTAGATAATATTCTTAAATTTGCTTGTAATAACGGTTTTAAGGTACACCATATTAATAAATTAATCATGGATATCATACGAATTATTACAAGCAATAGTTATAATCAATTGCTTAATAATATTATTTTATGCAGATATTAGAATAATATTAATAACTTCAATTATTATCGTTACAAGCAATCGTTATAGCCAAACAAGACAAAACATATATGCGAATATACAGACCATACAAACAATGTTGACCAAGATATATCCAACACAAACAATCTTGGATAAGATATAGCCAATGAAATTTATTGACTAAGATATACACAATGCAAACAATATTGATCAAGATATGGAGAGACGAGTAGAAAATCCCCAGCTACCCCGGGAATTGAGCTTTATTTATTATTTTTTTAGCTCACATTCTGCAAAAACCTGTTGAAAATGTGCGCCAGGTACGTGATGACTAAATACTTCTCAAATGCAAAGCATATTTTTTGTGTCACGGAAACAACCATAGAATTACAAAATACCTGTGTGTTGTACAGTGCCGGAAGCCTATATGCCTGCAATGCTCCAAACCTAAATACAACGGTTGCATAACAAATGCTGATATTTAGAACATGCTGCAATATTACTATTAAACGTTTTGTTAATTTTACTGTCTAATATTTTTTATTATTTCATATTCTACATATATACAGGGTGTCCACGTATAACCTGACCGACCTTTATTTTCGCAACTACATGCATACTTCCAATTACAAAAATGGTTTAAATAAGGTAAAGAATTATTTTAAAATCGATTTGGGTCAAGAAAAACATTTATAAAAAATACGAAATTTAAATTTTTATACGGCCCCCGGTCCTATAAGTGATATTTAGTAAAAATTTACTGTGACACTAACAAATAAGACAAAATAAGTCCCATTCATGTAACATTAAAATTGACCGAGTAATAGCCGAGTTTTTGCTGCGAAATAGGGGTCATTCACAAATGTAGTAGAAATCGAGATATATAGAAAAAATAGTTCCGTGCAAAATTAACATTGCAATCTAATGTGAAATCTATAAAATCACTCTGACATATTAATTCAAAATATACAATTTGTACTGAACATATAAGAGGATAAAAATAACAGAATTTTTGTTAAATAAAAGCAGGAAAAACAACAGCCTCAATTCTTTAAAAAATGATACAGATTTTAATATGCTGTTAGATTACACTGTGTTTCAAATTTTGGGTTGTGCCATGATTTTTAGCTTTTGAAAATTGATGTATCTTTTAGCGCTGAATCCGAAAATAACCTTCATTTTAAACCATCGCGTCAGGATTTTTCTCAAATCGCAAATTTCAAAGTTAAAAAGCTCAAAGTTAAAATTGATCCCCCCTCCCCTCCCAACCTCATCAGACCCTTGAGCTGTTTAGCTGTAAGATACCCAGTATAAGCCAAAAAATTGAATAAATTACTGAATTAAATAAAATTAAACTGAATAAAAAAGTCTTACATCTATTTCATAGTATCAGATTTTTCACAATTTTTTAACCATGAAGTTTACAATTTCTGAAAAATCCTGACATGATGGTTAAAAGTGAAGGACATTTTTTTAATCAGTGTTAAAAAGTACAAGAAACGTAATTATAAAAGTAAAAAAACACAACCATCGCAGGTTTATGTTATCTAATCTAAAACTCTTTCTTAAACTTGTTGACGGTAATCTATCTTAATCTTTCTGTGTTATCCTCTAACATAAGTAAGATGATAAGAGTCGAAAATCATAATAATATTACATTGTCATCGGATTTAAGTCAGTATGTAAAATTTAACGTCGATCGGACATTTGAAAGGGAGTTAAAGTTCGGGTACAAATTTTAAACTCGAAAGACTATCGTTGAGTGTTAAATAAAACCTTATGAAAATAACATAATTTTTGTTAAAAGAAATCATAGCCTCGAATACTTACAAAATAAAACATATGATAAAATACAATTATTTTAACTAATCTGAAACTTAACTAATAAAAGTTAACTCAATCGTAATAGTTGTACGATTTGTTTTAAAACGCAGATACCTTGAAATAAGTTCAAGTACTTTATATACAACCCCTGAAAGCATGGCCGAAATCATCTGTTTTGAGATGCAAAAAAGTGGTATAAGTCATTCATTTCAAAGTTTCATAATTCGGTCAATTTTAATGTTAGATGAATGGGATTTTTTTTTGTCTTACTTGTTTAGTGTCACTGTAAATCTTTACTAAATATCACTTATAGGACCGGGAGACCGTATAAAAATTTAAATTTCGTAATTTTTCAATAAACGTTTTTCTTGACCCAAATCGCTTCAAAAATAATTCTTTACGTTATTTAAACTATTTTTGTAATTGGAAGTATGCATCTAGGACCAACGGTTGCGAAAATAAAGGTCGGTCAGGTTATACGTGGACAACCTGTATATAAAAAAATTTGCATTTATTTAATTATTTTGTCGAAAATGTAATATTTTGAATAATAGTGTGTAATTTTGAAATATTTCTTGTCTCCGACATTCAAAACTTATTTTTATGCTGTTATATTAAAAAATTTGTTCCTGTTAATGCATTACTATTAAAGATAAAACGCTTAAGTTCACTAATTCGTAAATTATTAGGAGTTGTTTTCTTTTTAAAATTTTATAGCAATTTTTAAAATTTAGCAGTCTCACAGACGTCACGTTTCTGTTTGTGCTCTAAATTTTCACGTTTCCGGTTAAGGGCTAATAACTTTTTCATGTTTTCAAATTCCTCTAGCACTGTAATTTAATATACTAATCCCTCATTATTTGTTGTAATTAGAAAACTATTTCTCTGAAACATGTTACGTGTTGGAAGAATTTGGATGCCATATTTAGATTTAGGAATGTTATATAGTTCAGATATTTGTTTTGCAGGAAAGCGAAATTTTCATTTTTATGCCGACTAGTGTAAAAAATGACCAATGTTTCTTATTTTATAAAAATATACTATAACCACGAACGAAAATATAATATAATCTTCTGAGTTATCCGAAATTCCTAATAGCGTGTTCCGTTGTCTTTTGAATCCCCAGAAACCAATACATTTCCAAAATTTAAAGATTTATTTACAAAAATAAATAATTTCCAGCTGCCCGTATTTTTCAGAAACGTTTCCGAAGGGTTTTTATAGTGTATTAATTAGTTTCCTCAGCCTGAAGTACCTGTTTTTCGAATGTCATAGATTTTCAAGTAAACGTTTTAGCCGCATAAGTTAATTTATACATGAAAGAGTAAAGAAATAATCTTAATTTTAATGTTATTGTTAACGCTGTTAATTTTGCATGTTTGTCTGTTAAACATATTTTTTGAGCATGAAAATGTATACTTGAGAATTGATAGCATTCGAAAAACAGGTATTCCAGGCTGAGGACACTAATTAATACACTATAAAAACCCTTCGGAAACGTTTCTGAAAAATACGGGCAGCTAAAAATATTGTTTTTATAAATAATTATTTAAATTTTGGAAATGTATTGGTTTCTGGGGATTCAAAAGACAATGGAACACTCTATTCGGAATTTCGGAAAACTCAGA
The DNA here is from genome assembly GCA_963931845.1 of Maratus michaelseni. NCBI lineage: Eukaryota > Metazoa > Arthropoda > Arachnida > Araneae > Salticidae > Maratus > Maratus michaelseni. The sequence continues at coordinate 92,285,469 of OZ007595.1, forward strand.
AGATTATATTATATTTTCGTTCGTGGTTACAGTATATTTTCATAAGAAACATTGGTCATTTTTTACAGTGTAGGTAAAACATAATATACGTAATATACATAATACAAACACGTAATTATGATTTACGTTTTTATTTTATTATCATATTTGGTTTCTTTAATAAAGTTAACCTTCGTATACCAAATGGGAATGCAGTTGCTGAATAAGTTTTAAAATGATGCAGATCTGAAATTTTCAACTTTTAATGTTAAATTCATTATTAATAGATGTAAAACAAATTTCAGTGCGTATAATAGCATAAGTCAAAAACTACCTTGCAGATCGAAGTGATAGTTTCAATTCTTCTAGTATATTTGAAGCTTCTAATAATCGATTTCTGATAAATTTTTATAGGTTACAAAAAATTTCTTTTCGAATAACTATTTCAAAATTCACACATATATTCTTAAAATAAAATTCGAAAAAATATGTATTGTATCCTATAAATATTTTAATAGAAATCGATTTCCAGACATTTCAAATACGACAGTCTAAAATATGACGTTATTACGCTGAGTTGGTTTTCAGTAACGTTTAAAAAACTTCACACATTGCAATTTCTTTTAAGCCATTAGGAGTTTAAATTTACAAATGAGGACAATTTCTACACAACTTCCCCAAATGACTTCCTGTTTGGTATCCGACAGTAATTTTTACCGTAGAATACAAATACGATGTGAATATGATGCCAAAATTATGTGTTCTACTTGAAAATGTCAGAATTTGTTACGATTTTAATATGAAGGCAACCCCCTAAACTTATTTTTCTAAAACATAAATTTCCAGTCAAATGGCTATTTCGGCCTTTTCTCCTTTTTGGGATTGTCAATTAATAGTTAAATATATGGATTTTTTTTTTTTTTTTTTTTTTTTTTTTTTTTTTTTTTTTTTTTTTTGCCTGAATGATATTAGAGGATAGTGACATTGGCAATTTATATGAATAAATGTTTCAAACGAGAAATAACATGACTAATTATTACTACAAATAAATAATTTAAAAAGAACAGATTTCTCAAATGCTATTTAAATGCAAAAATGCTTAAAAAAACATTTTTAAAAGTAACTGTCGAACTTTTTTGAGAGCAAAAAATGTAAATAAGAGGAAATGTATACTACATAATTTATTTTATTTATATGTACTAATTCTGCACTATATTGTTTTCATTTTATGAGTTTATGAAGTTCGAAAAATAATTCTTTGAATTTCAAAATCCCACGTGCAATTAACCAAGGCAGTGTCCCAATTAACTGATAAATGTTGAAACACAATTAGGTTCTTCTGAATAATAAATACTAAAATGTCTTAACCAACTTAACCCCCTGATCGCCGAGAAAAAATCAAATTTGTAATGTTGTTTTCTCAGTAATCTTTTTAAAATGCTAAAAAAAGATGAATTATCAAACTTGATATAAAAAGTTTAATTACCTATGAGTATAGTCTTTGATACCATTAGTCATTAATCGATGTTTTAAAACTGAATGATATTTGTAGAATTATATTAATTTAAATAATACTTCTATTGCAGTGAAACCTGCAGCATAGTGCGCTTAAAAATTATTTTTTGTGAATAATTATCAAGCTTTTATTAATACACAAAATGCAAATAAAAGGAGTACTACACAAATTATTTTATTCATATGAAAAATTTCACACATTATTGTTTTCTTTTAAGGTGTTTATGAAGTTTCAATTGATAAATCTTTCAATTTAAAATTCCTATGTTGAATTAAACATGCCATCTCTCAATTAACCGATATAGGGTGAAACACTCACAGGCTTTTCGGGATAATAAATGCTAAAATGGTTTACTTTTTAAACATCTTTACAAAAAAGAGAAAAGAGAAATTCGCCATTTTCTTTAATCAATACATTGAAATTAGGGTATTTTGTGGAAGGAAGCTTATATAAAGAAGTGTTTCAAATGTGAAATTAAATAATTTAAAATAAACAGAATTCTAAAATTCTATTTACTAAAGGCCATACTTTTCGTGAATAATTATCCAAGTTTTTCTTGTATATAAAATGCAAATAGAAGGGATATGTTCTGCTAATATATTTATTTATATCATTAAATTTCACGGTATATTGTTTTCTTTTTATGAGTGTATGAAGATTTAAAAAAATGTTATTTTAATTTCAATTAACCATGCAATTTCTCAAATTAACGTATAAAGGCCAAACAAACAAGGGAAGGTTCTTCAAGATAATAAATTCTAAAGTGGTCCACTTTTAAAACACATTTTTAAAGAATGAAAAAAGAGAAATCCGCCATTTTCTTAAGTGGCGTAAAAGGTAATATTCCCCAAAGATACATTAAAATAAAGGAATTATGAGGAAGAAACATTAAAGGAACAAGTTTTTCAAACGAGAAAGGAAATTAATAATATTAATACAAATAAGTAACTTAAAATAAACAGAATTCTAATATGCTATTTATTAAGTCTTATTAAGTCTTTACCTATTATTTTCTTATTTATCATCCACTGTATTTTTATGAATAATCATCAAGTTTTTATTGTTACATAAAATGCAAATAAAAGGAAATGTAATATGTGATATTTATTTTATTTATATGAACAAATTTCACATTATATTGTTCATGACACACAATATTCACAAGTTTTTTAATAATGTCCTTTTTAAGTAATCGAATTAAAAAATGGAGAAAATATTTTTTTAACTAGAATGCCCAGAGAGCATTTAAAACTTAAAAAAACCCTAATCAAATGCTTTAAAACATTAATTTTCAGGAAATATGTTTTTAAAAATATATATTGAATTCTCTTTACTAAACACCACATGGAAAATTTTCTTGTTGATATATATATATATATATATATATACAATTTTATGTTTACAGTCTTCTTGAGGTATCACGCCGATGAAAAAAGCATTTAATAATTAAAAACAAACCTAATTATTACCGTTAAAATATTTTCCGGAAATATATTTTTTTAAATATATATTGAATTCACGTTACAGAACACTACATTGAAGAATTTCTTGATGATATGAAAAAAAAAATACTATTTTGAGTTTACAGTCTCGTTAAGGCAACATGTCGAAGTACATTTATTTATGCTCCATTAATATAAGCATGGAATACCAATGAATAATATACTATGCATGGAAACCTAATAATCTGTGCACACAGTCCGTCAGATGTGCGACCGTTAATGTACAGTTATGATTTGCGTGGCCCACAAGAACAGTATATTGTAAGCCAAATCAATGTTTCTGTATCTAACAGGGAATTTCTCTCTATTTATTAGTAAGCTAGATTATAGCGAACAACTTGTCCGTACATGATCTAGTTATTATAGGCTGAACTATAGAAACTGAGTTGTAGATTATTTCCCACATAAAATAATAATTTTAATTATTCAAAAGATAAATGCACGTTTATTTTAAATATTGCAAAATTTTTGCAATTTACTAAGGTTTTTCTCATATCAGTATTTAATTTTGAAATTAACCGATATTTATTTTGTATGACAGAACGTTTTCTAATACATTCCAATTTAAATAAAGAGTGTTTATGACTTTTGGGTGCATCTGTCTATCTTCTCAAACTTTCGTTCGTAAATACGTCTGAATTACCGCGCGAAAATCATATTTGTCATTAAATTTGTCATGCCATATTCTCTTTTTAAAATTGACTATGTAGGATTTAAATTTGATTTACTGAGATACTCAAAATAATTCAGATGCATTGTGGTCTGTAGGCAGTAACTCTTTGAGGCACATTTTAATGCTACTTCAAACATTAAAAATTGACATGCGTTATTAATATAATGCGTAACATGTTTCCTATAGAATAAGGTGTGTTTATCCCATCTTCTTTATTTACATATTTATAGGACACTCAAAACATCCCCAATTATATCACTATATAAAAGCAATGGTTATTTAAAAATGTTATACTATTTATAATTTGATAAAATGGATGTCTTTATTGGTGTGTACGATAATATCATGTAACATTTAATGTTATTTTGCACAGCCGGATAAATGAAACTAAAAAAATATTATCGTCTATAAGTGGTAGTTTCTGCAATGCGCATTTACAGCTGTGTTATGAGTTTCTAACTTTAATTGAATTCTAATGTAATACTTGACGTATCTAACTTCTGTACTTCATTTAAAACCATGCACAAAAGAATTCAGAAACATTGCCGTCAATGGATTGCAATTGCTGTAACTGTTTTTACTTACCCATCATACGTAGTATAGGGTAAGTCATGTATCGTTTTAAAAATCGAAAAAAAAATTTTGACGGATTTACACGTTTCAGACACTGGAGATTTCGAAAAACATGTTTTTAGAAAAAAAAAATTGCTGTCTGTGTGTCTGTAAACCCTCTATCTCCCGAACAAATTGAGATAGAGACTTGCAATTTGGTATGTACTTAGTATGTAATAATGGGAAGAAGCCTATTTCATTTCAATAACCTCGATTAACCGGAACTATTTTTTCGGACTCTCAAAATATTCGTTCTGATAAAAGGTATATAAAAATTTTCGAAATTGTTTATTTTAAGAAATGAATATAAAAGACAATAAAAAAACATAAATTTTGCATCAAGCATGAAGTCAATCGGATAATGAGTTGCCGAGATATTTGGAATCCAATTTCCACACTCTTCGATTTTTCATGACCCTGTATTTCATCCAAATTTCACTTTAAAGATATATTTTAATTGGAAATTTGACGCTTAATCAGATGCAATAAACCGCTAGTTAATAGGATTATTATTTTTGGAGGTATAAGGAAAAACCTCTTTCAAGCAATTCAGTAATTGAGCCTTTAAAGTTTATGACGTCATCAAGCCACGATTTTATTTGAATTGCAATGCATTTTATAAGTAGTTTACACATTTTTATTTTAATATTTTACATTATGCATATCCATGATGGGTAAGTATTACGGTGGCCCCCAACGACTAGTTTTAGTTGTATTATGCATTTTGCAGATGTAAGAAATTTTAGTACACTATGCTGTGTGTATAAAAATATATAGGTGATATACACGGCTTACAAATAATTTCACATACATATTTCCGTATATGAGAAATAATTATTGAAATTATTTTCAACTGCACTTTCTGAATTATTTATTTAAATACTTTCTTTTAGTGCATGAAGAGATGAACTTCTATCACAACAATGTGATAGAAATGCAAATGTTTCATAATCTATGCATGGTGTATGACTTTTCATTCCTGAATTTTCAAGTGTTAATGTATTTAACATAAAATATTTTTATCCTCTCTATCTCATTGGTTATATCCTATCTCTATGGATTCTATCTCATAAATCACTTAGAATCTCATCTTTTTCTCTTAAAAAAATTACTTGAATTAAATAAAAATGTAATATGAGCAGTAGCCCCCCCCCAAAAAAAAAAAAAATTAGAATAATGCTTATTACTCCAATTCCAAAAATTGCAGAAGGAATCTGTTTGCACCAAAACTACTTGTATATTATGTTGTACAATCCGGTTATACTGAAGATTGCTTAAGTGATTCTCTACATATTTAAATTGTACCAAACATTTAAATTGTTAATACTAACACTCAATTTTGACAACGTATCTCCAATAAATTTTGCTCTCGGATGCCAAACGAAAAGTTCTTCGGTTAAGTAGTTAAGGAATTATGTAGAATTAAGCATAGTTTGAAACGTGTCAAAATAGATTGGCCGCAGAGCAAGTATGAGTTTTGAAATGCACCAAGACACATTTTCTTTCCGCAATCAAATTAATTTTAACATTTATTTAAATATTAGAAATTATCAATGTTGGCTTGACGGAATGTGTACAAATCAAGCAATTTAGATCAATTTTGTACAGTCCTCGCATGCACTTTTCAATTTTTTTATACGTTCATTCCAATGATTTCTTTTTGATTCTACTCCTCGTGAAGTATTTGCGCGATGGTCATCAAATTTAGCAGATTGACAGCTGCGATGGGCGGCATAGTCCTTGTGAAAAATAATCTGACAGAAATCATGTTCTTGGGGAATAAATGTAGGTCATAACTGTCATATTAACGTTAAATGTTTGAATGCACGTGCGCAAAATATTATATAATTTAGAACGGTTTCGACAAGGTGTCTATACTCCATGTACCGATAACGTGGACCAAAGGTTGCTTCAAAGGATTATTACAAGCAACCAACTTTGTTTTAGTTCTAGGAACAGGAATACCGTAAAAATCTTCTGGGCGCAGTACATGAGTAAGAAATCGAGTTTTTCAAATGCTTAAAAACAAACCTTTCACTATCAGGTTGCCCAGAAAGTTCGTGCCGGTTGGGAAAATCAATTCGTACCGGAAAAATTCAGCCCGTGAATTATTAAACAGATATCGGAATGAATGTCTAATAATTAAATGATAGAATTTTCCGGTACAAATTGTTTTTCCCATCCAGCACGAACTTTCTGGACAACCCTATACAATTTACCTTCTCAAGGGTGGTGGGCATAAATCTGACCACTTAACTGGAATTCTAAACTCTCAATCGACACCCAGAATATTTTAATAAAATTTTGATTTAATAATGAACGTGAAGGTATTTATTTCCTGATAATTTTATTTATAAAATCTGGTGTCAATCAATTATTTCACCATTTCACGAACTGAATTACTCTGCGCCTGAAAGGGTTACAGTAATCTTAATATTCATTTTAACTCATTTATGCCAAGCGTCGATACTTTAGTAAAATGGGAAAAAGTGCATTTCAAACCACTTTTTTTCAAATAGAAATTTGGTGTCTTATTTTATCGAGGAGACCTCGATAAAACAAGACACCAAATTTCTATAAGAAAAAAAGTGGTGTGAAATGCACTTTTTCCCATTTTACTAAAGCGCCCCAAAATTGGGACGCTAGGCATAAATGTGTTAAAATTAGAAATTATCAATTTTATGGCATTCCTTCACTTATCTTCTATTATTTTCTCATTTATAATTCTTTTATCTTTGTGCCACGCTTTGTCTCCTTATCGGCGGCTCGAGTCCTCGGACCTCCAATCTGTAAATATTTATTTTTGGCAAGACCTTAATAATGGCGATCGGGAGAGACAACCGTACTCTAAATACCTGGTTTCCTTGTCTGAGCAGTATCTGTCATGTAGACATATTATCAATACCTGATTGACGATATTAAATGTAAATTTTCGAAATTCCTTTCTCAGCGCAATTTTTGCATATACCACATGCGCTTTCCTAGCAGATATTTTATGCTTTTAGACAAAATAAAGCACTTTAAATTTGTAATCATATTATGCACAGAAATTCTTTTTTCGTTGAAATCATTTATCAAACAAGTCAATATAATAGATGTCTTTTAATTACCAGTAATGTAACAGAAGAAACCAAGAATATGTAAAACATGTTTTTTACATTTTTTTCTACGTGATATAATTCCCAAGCGAAATCAAAGCAATACATGTACAACAAAAGAACAAGTCTTTAGAAATCTTACAATAAAAATCGGATGTTAATTTTGTCACATAAACAGAATGGTCATGTCTAACATATGTTTGTGTTAATATGTTATTTTATCAGTTTTATTTTTAATTAAAGATACACTTGTTCCTTTATTGAAACCACAGATAAGATATGTAGATAATAAAAATATTATTTCAATTTTCTTTAGATATATTTAAACAATTAATTTTTCAACTATGATATTTATTTAGTAAATGTCATTGTTGAAAATTAATCCGTCATTTAGAAAATACATCTAATGTCAGAAGGTGAAATAAATAAATAACCTGCACACTAATAAACATCTGCAGTAAACTGTCCACTAATCCAACCATTTTAATAGATAACATTTACCTGATCATAATATGAAAGTTGTCATTCGCCAGAAGAGATGAATATAAGGTTTTTTATAAGGTAGGGCCGTTTTTTATAAGGACGTTTGAATGACTAGACACTTTTTTGGATATTTCAACATTGCAATGTAGAAAGCATATAATTTACACACCCTTTTATTTCGTCAACGGATGTACGTAAGATTATGAAAGTGGTTGTTTCCTGTCTAGTGTTTTGGTCATTCAATTAACTCCACCCACGTTTCTGATTCCGTAGCTCCATCTTACCTGAGTTCATCTTCTTGGTCGTTTTACATCTCTGAGATACCACTAGAAGGTGTTTGTACTTCATCTATTGTTTTATCTTCATCCAATGTTCCATTTCTATTAATATGCAGAGTGTCTCAAAAATATATACATACACTATTTAAAGGTTCATAACGTTCTGAATTTTTTTTCTTTTCTGGATGTAACTAATGGAAAACAATGAGTGGTCCAAGATTAAATTTTGAAAAGAAAAAAAATTAAAATGCTGTTACAAGTATGATAATGTAGCAGATGTGCAAAGACAATATCGCAGAGAGTATCAGACGATCCAGCCACGCGACGACCGGATAATAGATAAGTATAAAAGGAATTTATGCTCATATACAACATTCCAGAACCGCAATTGAGCAAGAATACGACACAAAACCAAATGAAATGTTTGCTAAAGTTTGTGAATCAATAGCCCACCGTTATCAACAGTGTATTGACCAGAACTATAATAATTTTGAACATCTACGGTAGGAGGAAAAGTTATACATTTTATCTAGATTATTTTGCCCTTTAAATATTAATTATATGTGAATAAAAACTGATGCTATAATAATTCGGACAGTGTATACATTTTTAGGACTCTCTCTCTCTTTATATATATATATATATAAATTTTATATATGAATAAATGAGTGAGTTGCCTCATTAATTTCCCATACAAAAGTTATTCGTCTTCGTTGGCAATATCGTTCCTTATAATTTGGTTTAAAGAGTACATTATGATCATGTATACTATTTAGCCGATAATTGTACATGAGAATTACTACGATAGGTTCATTTTGTTTTACCAATTTTGTAATGGTATTGCCTTTTTAACACTTTCCAACATACTTGAAAAGTGTTTATGACTTCAGTTTGTCTGCTCGTCTGTCCGTTCTCTAACTCTCGTAAATATAGGTTCTCGGATTTTCATGCCCATTTTTGTATATTTTTGACGCTTACTAGCACAATACCTATTAAAATGAAGTGTGTAGCATTTATTTTAAGTTTACAGAGACAGTCAAAATGTTCCGTTGCATTACGGTCAGCGCATACGTTTCAAATGCATTTTGATGACGTTACAATATTTGCAACATAATGAAATTGATATGCATTTGTGAAATGTATTAAGACATGCTTTACGAACAACATAGGGTGCAAAGCATTCATTATTTATTTACAGAGTCACACAAACGATTTCTGTTACATAATGGTCTACGGAGAAAATCCGTTTGCAGTGTAATTAGTAATGTAAAACTGTTTCGAACATAATGAAATTTATATGCATTACTTTAGTGTACTATCAGTTGCCTACTGAAAAGTATGGTGTGCGCAGCATTTGCCGTTCATATAAAGGGAACACACAGAATAATTCAGTTACAGTACTGTCTATGAGAGATAATTTATTGAAGTGTGTTTGAAACTTTGATTTACGTTTTCAAGTTTAAATACACTTTTGCACAGTATGTTGTGTGTATAAATGCTGTTGATCATACACACAAGTACCCTCGTAAGTATTATTGACTATTGGAGTGAACTGATTAAGGGTAGTTTTGAATTGTGTTATGCATTTTCATTCTGAATTATATTTAGTATACTTTTAGGCATTTGCAGAATACAAATAAATTCATATACAGGGCTACGCAAAGAACAAGATACACTGTCGTTTATGTTTGGTAATTGCTGCAAGTACATTTTTATTTGTGTTATGTGTTTATGACCTTGATTAAATTTTAGATTTTTAAATGTGTTAAATTTTTTCTAAACTATTTACCCACATATCCCCTTTCATCGAAGTTTCGCTTGGCGCATGATTTTTTGCTTTTATTTTATTATTATTTTTTTCAGATTTACTATCCATATTCTCTTTTTAAAAAATCACCTTAAAATTCAAATAAAGAAATTTCCAGTTTTTTTTTTTTTTTCAATAAGAAATCTTTTTAAATGACATATTTCTAAGTCGTTGTAAATATCAAATACATCAAAATATAAAACGTTGCTCTTACCCACTTAAACTAGTATGACAGAAAAAAAAATCGGGAAGTAAAGACAGCCACTGATAGCAATTTTAAGACTAACTCCTAATCCATTTCATTTCGTGCACAGAATATTTTTAAAACTTCCACATTCTGAATTTCGCTTTTTAAATTTTCTTAGAAAGTTCTTGGAAAATACGTCTTTTTTTTACAAAATAATATATTAAATTGTGAATGAATTATCGTCTTTTTTATTAAAGGAAAATAAAGTCGAGTGATTGAAAGTGAATTGTTTTGAAATTAAAGTGCTAAAAGTTTCAATAAAGTAGTGTATGTCTCAACATTTACAGACATATGAAATTGATTCACTCAAGTTTTGAATTATCTGTGAAAGATTTATTAATCCATAAAATATTTGAAGGACATCTCCATTTTTAATATTTATTCATCTGTAATTGGAAATTCATCCAAAAGTTTTATTTTATAAATGAAAAAAAAAATGAATAAGCTGAATTTTGTTTCAAAATTGATAGGTTCAGATATTTATAGAAAGTTTTGAGTTTTTCAAATTTGAGAGATATAGGAAGCTGACTCGCTTAAGTTTTCATAATTTTGTGAAATGTTTATTAATACACGAAAACGTTAAAGAATCTTAACATTTGGAATATTTTTCAAATCTCTTCTCTTACTAAAAAGGTTTATATGTACATGAAAGAGATGAATATGGTAAATCCTGTTTAAAAATCGAAATGCGGTTTTCAAAAGGCGATTTAAAAAATATATATTTTTCCTCTCTCAATAACGCGAAACTTTCTTATACATTTTTCTGATTCATCTTTTAAATACAAAACCATGACACTTGTGGGCATGATCAATGAAGGGATTTTTAATCAAAAGTTGTTTTTTTTTTTTTCATTTTTTGATAAATACATTTCATCTTGAGTTATAAGCAATTATTGTCTCACGGCATCAGTTTCTTGTCTATCTCCGAGTTGTGTCGTCCGGAAATGCATTTGAAAATAGCCACTTTGAAAGCATTTTCTGAAATACATTCGGCCTTTACCGATAAATTGAAATAGCAGTTCGATTACAATGTTTCTGAAAGCGAATTTCGTGTGTTTTTAAACAAAAATGAATTAAAAATATGTGAGAAAGTAGGCAGTTTGGATTTGAGAACAAGGTTAAGGAAGGAGTACATGTGTTTATTTTGAAAGACATGAGAAGTTGAATCGCCCAAGTTTTGGTAATTTGTGAAAGTTTTATTAATACACAAAACAATTTAAAAACTTCCTCATTATGAATCCTCCATCAAAACATTTTTATTGAAATGTGCCTCTTAAAACGTTTTTAAAGCAAGAAAAATATGTTTATTTTTTTTATTTGAAGGTTTTGAGAAACTTAAAGTAGAAGTAAGTACTTATAGAGAGACATCAACAGTTGCTACACACATGTTTAAAAAATGCATTACAGTTTAAGAATGCATTGCAATAATTGTGTGCACCTGCTTATCTTGCATTTTTGTTGTTTTTTAGTAACTCAAAATGTACTAAGCTAATTTTTCGGAAATATGACTTTTTTAAATATTTGTTTAAACAAACCGTTCGAGCATTAGAAGCATTTTCATCATTCATTATTCACATTTGCATGACAAGAATTCATAAACATTTGAAGCATTTTTATCGAGCCACACTATACAGCAACAATTGTTTTTTATAAATATATCAGGGTCTTTTGGTCTTTCCTGCACATCATCATGAAAAATTATCATATTGTTATTTCTTTTTCTCTCTGGGAATTCCTTAATTTTAAAACATTTTTGTTTCTTAGTATAAAAGGTTAAAAATTCATGCTTAAATTATTTTTTTAATCCTTATAGAATACCTTATCGTAATCCCTTTCTTAACACATATCCTGTTTCTAAACATCTCTAGCCTTGAAATTAGTTTGGGTGGAACATATGGTGGAATGTCAGATTTTTTTAGTTATTATACTTTGAACGCAGGTTTTAAGATGACATTTTTAATCCCTGCACCCTAGTAAATAGCTCTTTTCATATGTATTAATTTAGTTTGCCTCAGAGTAATTAATTTTTTATTTTAATTTTGCCATTGGGTGGAATCTTGCCTTTTAAGGAAATGTAGACTAGAGTTTATCGCATTTGACTTTTTGGGTTTGTACGTTCTCTGAGATATTAACGTCTCGTGTTATCTGAAGTGCATGCCTTTTGGTAAGAACTTAAATCTACGTACCTGAATAAAGGGAATTTTGGAGCCCACTGGATTCCAGTTAGTTAGAGACAAAAATAACACATTTTTACAGTACTGTTTATAAAAGTGTTTTACGTGCTAATGCTCTTCTACATAGCAGTCATCTGGACGATACTATTTTCAGCAGCCATTTTATTTATTTAAATTGAAATTTCAAGTTAGTAAATTTCCATTTAGTGTATTTCAGAATTAGCTGATAGTTAATCCTTTCCCGCTCCATTTCGAGATTAATTTACTTATTTTTTAAGTAAACTTGTTTATTTTATCATAAATCTTGTCTCAATGAATACTCATGTCCCAAGGGACCGCCACAAACTAAGTAGTGTAACATGGGTTAGTGTAATCAGTGTGTGCACATCAAATATGAGTACCTGCTTTACGCTTATGTTCGTAGTCTACTACAAAGCTACCCTACTTTAAATAGCTCCACTGTAAGAATATGCAACAAATCTTAATAAAAGAAAATTAATACGATGCAACTTGAAGTAAAATTACAGATTACAGTGATAGCTGTATGTCAATTTTTCTATAAATGATTACCTTAACAAAAATTCTTGCCATTTATAGTTAATCAGTTTAAATTAAAAATTTCTCACTTTTAAATTATTAAAATTAAATTAGACTTTTAAATTATTCAAATTAAAAGTAGAATTTAGATTTATGGACATACAATATAAAGAAAAATGGTTTTAACTAATGCTATGCAGTAAGTTAATCAATGTATTTTAGTTAGCTAATAAGAAATCAATGATATCAATAAGTAATCAGTATCAATCGCAGGAACATAATCAATTGTATTCTAAAGCTAATTGTATTCTAATTGCAAACACATAATCAATCAATTCTATAATATATAAATATTATAGAGATAAAAATGCATTTCATATTTGGTAAATAATTTCTTATTTTTCTGTTATGTTTCAGACTGCTGACAATGCATAAGTAATTCGTTTCTCGTTTTTGGATGCACTCGTAAAAACGAATTTGCTGAAAAATTAAATTGAATAACTAACCAATTTATAGTAAAATTAATCGATTTTCATGCAGGAAATTCCAATGCAGTAAATTTCTTTATCACTTAATTTACCTAATTCTCCTAACTCGTAACATAAACATTACACTAAATTTCTGATTGCTATGCATTAAATAGCAAATCCTTCTTATCCTTAGAGAATGAAATACAGTCTTTCTTCTTTTTCTATTAAATGTTCCAATTCAATTTATCATTAATATTTGAACTACCTACTCTTCAGAAAGGCTTATGTATGTGATGTCTGATATTATAAAGTCAGATTATGTCTACCTTTACATTGCATCTTCAAGGCATTAAAATTAATGGAAATTCTGCGCCGATGCGTTGAAGCTGTATTTAATTATTAGTGTTCATAAAAGAATTTTCTTTTATTTATGTACTGTATAGTATGTATTCTGAATATATTAATACCATCATACAAAATATAATATATAAACGAAAGTAATCTTGAAACTTTAATTAAAACAATAAAGCCACAGCAATTTTCCTAATTCAGTTTTTGATATGTTTTGAGAATATTTGGTATAACAATAAAGTTTCACTATTTTTTTTTAATGTAAATAACTATTTGTTTGTAGGTTTCTTCATACTCGTATATATATTGTTTATACTGAAATACATTATGTAATATTAAAAGAATAAAGAATCATTATTGTCAACAATCTAGAAAGTGATAACATGTATAAATTATCACATACATAATTTTGATATGCTAATTTAAATCAATAGAGTTGTGCAAGGTGACGTCACATACAGGTTTTTGCTGTTGCTGTAGGACAGATATCGGTACATTTATCAATGCTTTTTCCACTTGTGTGTCCTACAGCTTTTTCAATGTTTTACGGTAAAAGTCTCGTGATGTGAACTGCTCTATATACATGAAATAAATTATTATGTTAATATACAAAGTTAAACCTGTAAGTAATGAAAGTTAAAAGGTGCAAAAGCATAAAATATGAATTATCTTTAAGTCAAAGAGATATCTAATTCCTATTTTTATATTATCTATATTTAATTTGTTATCAAGCCTACAGATCTAAACATCAGAATCAGAATGAAGATAAAGTTTTAAAAAAAATGAAAATTTCTGACAGACATTTTCGTAATTATAAAATAGAGTAAAAAATTCTAATTAGGAGATAATTGTGGCTGATATCTCATACAGTTTAAAGATATTTGTTAAAAAATACATTTGGTATTTTCGACAATAAAAACAAGAATAAGAATTTTTAGGTGCGTTCGTAATTATATAAATACTTAGCACCTATAGTCGTCGTCTGGTCCGTCCGTCTGTCCGTCTATCCATATATAACAGCACAAAAACTACCCAACCGAATGGTTTGAAATTTAATATATATATAATTGCTGCAGAATTTTTGGAGTCATTTCACATTTTATGAAAATCGAAACGAAACATAAAAAGATATTAATAAAAGTTTTCTTCATTCTATTAAATCCTATAATACGTAATTAATTCGATGATATCCCCTGATAGTTAATATTTCTAGGTTGCTATGGTAATTACTTCATATTTAAGATGGAGTCATATTATTTCCGTATTACTGAATTTAAAAAACGAATTTGTATACTAAAATTGTTTAATTATACCAATCCTATAATCTACCGACAGTGTTTTTGGTAGATGTTTCTGGAGAAATAGATATTAAATGGAAAAATAATCTAAATATGGATTTAAAGTTCGGAAATTTTCAAAACTAGGATTAAGTTTCCCATTAGAATTAGCAATCAACGAAAGATAAAATGTTGCCAACTTAAAATGTACTTATTTTAATACGGAAATTAATCATATCATAATAACAAGCGCTATAATCCATTTCACTGAAATAATAACGATGATTTTTTTTTTTTACATTGTCTTGTATTCGATATTTGCGCATAGTATAATTTTAATGTAACAGAATTGTAATTAATTGTTTGTAAAAATGCATTAAAACTTAATTTCATAAAATAAAATTAATATCTGTAATATGATAATCTGCACATAAAATAAATTTTGTTTTCATGCATTTTTCCGCAAGAGTGTAACAGTTATTGCA
Source organism: Maratus michaelseni (assembly GCA_963931845.1). Taxonomy (NCBI): domain Eukaryota; kingdom Metazoa; phylum Arthropoda; class Arachnida; order Araneae; family Salticidae; genus Maratus; species Maratus michaelseni. Next base: position 92,300,958 of record OZ007595.1, read on the forward strand.
CCAAGATCTGAATATTCATAAAACTAGTTATAGTACGAACGCCCTCATTTGTCACTTTTGACATACAATTTCCAATTTGTTCTTCTAATAGAAGATCAAAGATATGGTACTTCGCTAACACATTGCATAAGTTTTCCCTTTTATTGTTTATAGTATTTGTATTTATTGGTATTGTTACTTCAAGTATTAGAAAGGTAGTTCCTTGTATATCTGAAATTTGAGAGTGTATGTTTATTTTTCGATAACTGGTCATAAGTGATATTGTTTCGTGGGTTAAATGTGTGTATTTTACACTTATATATTGCCGTTCGGAAATCGTAATGGAATTTTTTTATGGAAACAAAATATAACTTCTTTTATGTCATTTTTTATTATTTTAAATTTAGTGTGGCAAGAAATTAGGAACAAATAAAATCAATAAAGGAGATACAAACTAATCGACTTAAAATTTCATTACACTGTACTACACATGGTATGTGAATTGAGTAAGTTGTATGTCGTTATACTCACAACAAATTTATACTTGCTAGTGTGCCTCCTTCCAACTTTACGGATAGCATATAGATTGTAAGTAAATCCATTCCACACCTTATGAAGAATATGTTACGTCACTGAACTTGCTGCAGCTGATATACGGTTGTTTATGTCATCAAACGTAGTTGTTATAGATGTTATTTGGTTTGTTAGAAACTTAAAAAAATAAAAAGTTAAGGATCCTTGAGAAGTAAAGATTTACTTAAGCTCAAATTATTTACCATAGTTGCTGGGGCTTTCATCTCGTTGGGATACCAAGCGAACACTAGCGTTCCCGCAAAAGTCGGCGTGCTGTTCTGAGAACCATTAGCTAACTCACGTCATCACCCGACTGGAAGTGTTGTCCTCTCAACGCTTTCTTCCGTTTACCAAGCACTGCAGAATTACAAGTTAAAGATGTATAGGCCAAAGCTACAGAGAGTTGATTGAGGTTATTAAAAAAAAAAGATTTTGTATTTCATTGGTCGTATGTCGATCAGCATTGACTTGAAGGAGAAAAATTCTGTCTGACAGATTTCCAGGTCGTTTCAACTTTATCATTTTTTTGCAAACAGATCAACGTTTATACATACCGTTGTGCGTAACAAAGATTCTACTTTCAAGTTATACGAGACAAAAGTCCTTTCAAAATCGCTGGAAGCGTAATGACTACTGAGCTTCTCGCGAAATAGTATTTTTTAAACCTATGTTAGCCGACTATGCGTACCGTTTTAGTTTCGTTCCTGTAAGAGCTTGCAAATTCCATCCCGGAACTGTATGATGTTCGGCTCCAGCCCTCCTACAGAAAATGTCTAAATTCAACACTGGTGATTAATTTTGTACCAATAGAACGATAGTTATCTTATTCCTTTAGAATAATCTATTTAAGTATGTCATAGGATTTAAATATTATAAAATAATTTATTAATATACAAACGTACACATTAGTTAGATGAAGATTAATTAATTTTTCTGTTCTGAAAATTGTATTACGAGTATTTAGGAAATTACATTGGCTGTACTCGTTGCTAGGCGAAATTTGAAAAAAATGGAATATTCTTCTGCTACTTTTTTGTAAATTGTTTGGGTGAAAAATATCTTATGAGCCACGGAACCCTGTTCCATATTTTTTTCTATTGCTTAGTGAAAGTCGTTTAATGCTGGTTAAGTCTATGAAAACTTCATGCGTTAATTTACAATGAAGCTAAAGAACGAAAAAATGATATTCTTTATGAAAGAAACTGTAGGTAGCAGCATTATGACAATGGTTCCAATACTGTTTTCATTTATAAAAGAGTCCAAAGACGAATATTGCAATTAAATGATGAAACAGCACCAACAAACTGGCGTTTAATTGCTTTTAAATAATGAAACTTTGCATCAATCACCATAAAAACAAAACAACAAGCAAGACGCGTTTTGAGCTGGAAATTTTTAACGGAAATGTGCTCCTCTGATTGGTATTTTCGTTTCAGATAACACCACCTGTCGCATTCTTTGTAATCTCTCTCTTTGACCTTCTGTTCATTTGTGACCTTTTCCCCTGACGGACACATATTTGCTTTGGTTGATGGCGGACTGTTAAAAATTTCCAGCTCGAAACACGTCCTGTGTGTTGTTTTGTTTTTATGGCAATTGATGCAAAGTTTGATTATTTAATTAAATGTAACTGGCTTAGCAAATCATTTAACCCATACAGCACTCTTACTAAATCATGCTTGTGAAAATGCTTTCAATAGTTTATCAGAAGCACAGATTTTGTTTGGTTTCCTAAATTGCCATTACAAATATTTCATTATTTCTACCAGTAGATATTAAATTCTGAAAAAAAAAAAAAAAAAAAAAAAACATTTGTCTCTTTGACTGACAGTGCAAAATGATACTCATAGGTCAGAGAAAAACCGTGAAGATTTAACACTGTTCTATAAATATATTGGAAATGTTATAAATACATTAAATAATTTTAAAACTAACCTATTAGTAACACTTCAAACATACAGAAGTTGTTTCTCTACTTTATACTATTACCAAATTTCAATGTTTAGTCCATAAAGTGCTTATTAAAATCCGGTTAGTTGTCCAACTTTCTCCAAGAGAAGATACGTCGATAGGTCGGTTTGTAAAACACATACGTAAATCGTCTTCTTAAAAATTATATTCAGAAAAGTTATGAATCGAAACTGTTGCAATCTAAGCTGAAAGAGAGAGTGCTAGTAATAATAGTTACTGATGCAAAATTCAGGGGAAAACATAGAAGAAACAATAAATATATTTTTTGATGAATTTTGTAAAGTGTAAAGTAATATTACTTCTGGCGAGGAGAAATTAAATTAAACGAAGTGATAGAGAAAATGTTGTCTAAATTAAGAATCAAATTTCAAAATCACACTTAAATGTTTCATTTTCTCCAAAGGAACCATTTTCATTATACCGTCGCTACCATGTCAAACTGTCAAATGTGAAAAAGTACATTTTTCATTACTTTTAAAAATGGGCCGATTGTCACTATTAAATTTTATTAGAATTCTTCGCCTAGTAAGAATATTAATAAAATTTCTGTGAAGCCAGTTTGGCCTTCTTTATTATTCAGAGAATCCGAATTCATACCGTAAAATTTGGGGGAAAATATTTTACTTTTAGTCACGAAATATCTACCATTAAATAAAGAAAAAAATTCTATTTGTAATTTCTGGTATGGATTTGGAATTTCTGAATAAAAAATTAGGCCAAACTGGCAACGCTGGTGAAGAATAGTATTAAAATTTAGTTGCGATAATCGGCCAGTTTTTAAAAGTATGAAAAATACTTTTTTAACATTCGATAGTCTGACATGGTAGCGACGATATGTAAAAGGAAGAGTTACATGTATACACTGTCAGAAAATATTTACATAAAAGATGTAACTAAAAATGAGTTACTTGTGGAAATCGAACATTTGAAATATTCTACATTAAATAAATAAATTAAAAAAATATATACGAAGCATGGACATTGATCTACTGATTTATACATGTACAGTGAGCGTAAAAACTTCATGGATAACAAAAAATTGTAAAAATTTTGATAAATATTAAATGAGATAATTGAATTTGAAATTTTATGCTGATCATAAGATTGAAATACTAAGTCAACCAAATGTATCTGTGAGCTTTTTATTGCGAAAAAATAATTATTTGGCAAAACTTTAAGGACACTACTATTTTTTTTATAAAATATTTACTTATAACTATTATTGATTTGCATGTTAAAAACACTTATATATAGTGATTTTTGTAACATTTTGCTTTGAGAGTTTTTTTTTTTTTTTTTAATTTTACAATAATGCCGAAAACAAGTAAACTGACTGAATATGAAAAAGGTGATGTTGATATATTTTGCATTGTCGGGAATGAGATGCCGATCAATTGAAAAACACGTAAGAAGGTCTAAAAACCGTTATCAATAAATTTGTAAGTTCAGAAGACGAGTTTCGCGAAATGAAAACATTGGAAGCAGACCAAATGTCTTGCCAACCAGAGATGAGAAAAGAGTTTTAAAGTTAGCATCAACAGGAAAAAACTCAAATGAAGAAATTTTGCGAATGACTGTGTTCACTGTTTGCTAGAAAACAATATGTAATTCAATTAAACGATCTGCGGATTTCCAGCACACAGCAAAATTGTGTAAACACTCTTTACTGACTCGACACAGAATCCAGTATTTCCAGTTTTCAAGACGAGTGATGACTTGGGACGACAAATGGCTGCAGGTTATTTTCTCCCATGAAAGAAAATGGAAGTTAGATTGTCCTGATGGCTGGAAGTATTATTGGCATGCTTTGAGAAAAAAAAAAAAAAGAATTTTATCACAACATATTAAGTATTTGTTTCTTCATACTGTATTGTTTTTATTTTGCTGTCCTTAAAGGTTTTACACAGGCAGAAATAGTGTTTTTTTTGTATAATTATTTTATTTTTGTAATAAAGTAATTTCGGATAATTTTTTTTAAATTTTTATAAGCTTTTATTTTTGTAATAAAATATGACATTAATTGCAGTATAAAATAAATTAAATAAATTATTTTATTTTTGTAACAAAATACTTAGAGATATTTTTTTTTTACTTTTTATTAGTTTTTTAACTTTATGATACACATTACAGGAAACTTTTTTTACATCTGATTTCAAATTTATAAAAAGAAATAACATTGTACGTTGTCCTTAAAGTTTCTATATGCACTGTATTTGTATTTAAATGTGTTTATCCGAATCTACCTATATATCTCATAATCTTTCGTAAACTCCCTGTATTCGTAGATAACATTCCAAAGAAATTTTAGATGAAAAAAAAACTCGTTAAAATATAATATAAGATAAACTAATGATAACTAAGAATGAATAAAATATTTAATTATAGTATATTGAGGATTAGATGGCCTTGCAATCATTTGATATAATAAACGCTTTTTAACGTATATTTCTAATTAATACTAACTACAATGTATTTCTGTAAATTTTATATTGTGTACTTATTTATGTGATGTCTATGGTATAAAACAAACATAAATGTTATACATACAATGTGATATTGTAGAAAAGAATTCGAGTATATGTGAACTGTGTGTTTTTCCTTAAATACATTAAGCAAGTATTAATTCTGATTTTCTTTTGAACATATGCATGTGAAAGTTTTGATAATCTATTACTTTGCCCAGAATGAAATCTAGTTTGTTCTGTCACTGGGCATGTCTTAAAAGCATTATGTATCAAACACGCCATGTTCCCAATATCACAAATTAAGACGATTAAGTAACATTACATGTGAGGTAAATCGGTGACGATTTGTTGTAATCTGCTTTGAAAAATATTATTTATCACACGAAGATATTAAAATATTAGAACCGTGGTCGTATTAAACGACATTTGTATTTAACATTAAAAGTTGTTATTGGGCAATTACTGATTCATTTATCACAAACATTATTCTTGCATCGCAAACAATTCTCCAAGTGGACATTTTTGGTACTAATATTTTTTCTTCAAAAATCGAAACCGCATGCTTCACTGTACACGCTCACCACACTGAGAAAACAAAACACTTTCAAATCTGAGTAAATCGATGTTTTCATTTTGTTATGAAACTTTTTGTTTCAAATAGGACGACCCAATGCTTTCAATTCTGAAATACCAGAAATACTCAGAATATTGAAACATGGACATACTCGAAATTGAGCACATAGAGATCAGTTCATACTCATTTTTGAAACATGGACATACTCAAAAATTAGCACATAGCAGTCAGTTCATACTCATTTTTGAAACATGGACACACTCAAATATGAGCACATGATGTTTTATTCTTGAGTGTGTGCATGTTTTCAGAAATGTGTTTATACATGTTTCAAACTTGAGTAATTTTAATTCGGAGCCATTTTGACTTTGCGAAATACTCAGATTTGAGTATTTTGTGCTCAGATTTGAAAATGTCATTTTTAGAGTTCAAATGGTGTTACATTTCAGCCAACAGATTACCTGATAGAATGCTCAGAACATTCCATGTTATTTTATGGTAACCCTATATAAAAATGCTTAAACGGATAAACACATGACCTATCATTATTCACTCCACTAGAGGACTACGACCACAATTTAATATTCTATAAAAGTAAATGCTTACTTACAAATTTTAAATCATTATATTAAAAGTACTTTTTTAAGGGATATTTTTATTCATTTTCAGTTTTACTGAATGTATCACTGTCAAAATTTCCATACAAGTTAATCCTTCATACCAGGAAGTCATTAAACTGTTATAACATAAACTATATTTTATTACAGTTATTATAAAAGCGTACTTCGTTGTTTAGAACTTTCTAGATTGATGCTAGTTTTATACATTCGAAAACATTGTGAGTTGATAAGAAAATATATCAATCATAAGTTAGTAAAAAATTACTCAAAAATTGCTCGTCGAAAAGATGGAATCTTTCTTCCTCGAGAAAATTACATGTGTACTTTCACACAGGAATGTATTACTCGACTGATGAAATACATAAATTCAAATGAAAATTTCTTTTCTACAGACAGTTATGTATATTATGTGAAATGTGTATTATTATTATGTATGTGTTATGTGAAATGATTATTATGTGAAATGTGTATTATTATATATTATGTATATTATGTATATTATGTAATACTTTTCGTCGCACAAGAAACTTTAATTACTTTCAAATGATACATTGCTTTTCTCAAAGATTTCTTCAATGACATTTCGAAAGTTTTATAATATTTGTATACGAATGGATAAATAAATAACCATACCGGAGAGTTAAGTTTTATTTAACAATTTTAATGCAAGCTGAAAAATCCACCGTAGCACAATAGCAATGGTTCTTTATCATTTATATTGGAGCCTAATATTGCACCAATATTATATTGATTGAAAACATTTCCAATGAAAAATAATTAGTTAAATATTGGCATTAAAATACAGATATAAATGTTTAAGTGATAGATAAAATAGAACACAAAAAGTCTTATAAAAACCTATTAGCATAATGATCCATATTTCGAAAACACAAATGGGGCCATTATCAAAATTTAGACGATAGACACACTATTCTCGCAAAAAGTTTTGAAAATAAACTTCATTAATAATAATCCTTATCGCAAAACCATCCACAAAATTAAAAGATATAGTTTGTAAGAAAATAGATCCAATAGAGTCATATAAACTATCAGGTGTTTAGGAAATCCCGCAGTTGGAACATTGCAACAAGATTAAAAGAGTATATTGCAAATATCAAATATGACAGAATAACTACAGATCTGGCAAGACTAACAAGGACTGAGACTTTAAAAATTAATTTTAAGAATAGTAAAATAATTTATCCATCACGACTTTATTTCCTATCTATTATCCGTGAATCAATAAAATATATCAATATATGCGTTACGAGAACATATGCAATGAATCAGATTCTTTTGAATTGCCTAAAATCTGGCATGAGGTGTTTTTCAATTTAAAAAAAAAACAATGACGAAAAAATAATTTTCACGTTTACAGTTGACAATTTTTAAGCACCTGCTTTTATTAAACATATGATCTCGTGGTTTATGTTTTTCAAGTTTATTTTCAAAAAAAAAAGTTGTGAGTACAGTTTGTTTATACGAAAAAGCTAAACACAACGTTGAAGCACACAAATTATAAAACATTAAAACTCATACGACCGTTTCAAGGATATATAGATCCCCTTCATCAGTGTAAGGTGGGAAAAAAGAAAAAAAGTGTTAAAAGGGTTCGAAAGAACCACGCTCGGCTATAGCCCCAAGTGCTGGCTGTAATCTGACCAAAATGGCAACGCAAGTGTAACCAGAAGAGCAGAAGTGACGCAACTGACGGGAAATCACCGAAAACAGGCATCACCACGCAGGCTTTCTCCAAACGGGAGAAAGAAAAGGGGAGCTAGACATGTCATTCACCAATGAATCTGTATATTTATAAATATAATGTGCCTCGTAAAAATCAAGATCAAATATTGAATTGCAATTTTGAATAATTTTGGCTCCGGAAAAGTTAAATATATGGTCAAAATTCCAATAATGCTTCGCAATTGTAAATTTATCAAGTTCTTGCTTTTTGAGATAACCTTCGTGTTCTTTTAATCTAAATTTAAGTGCTCGCCTCGTCTGTCCAATATAAGAAAGACCACATTCACAATATATTCTGTAAATACCCCAACTATTATGACTTGGAATCGGATCTTTAAGATTAGAGAAAGTAACTTTATTTATTGGAGAAAAAACAATTTTAAAATGAAATTTGTTTAGAATCGTTTAGAATCCGTGAAATTTGAGTATTGACTTTTGGAATATATGGTATAACAATAACATTTTTAAAATCTTTGGTCCAAGATATAGGATTATTGATCTTAGGCGATTTAGATAAAATACGATCAATGGTATCCAATGGAAAACCACGATCGATAGCAATGGCTTTAATATAATTAATTTCACAATTGAAAAACTCTGTATTAGAACACACGTTACGAGCACGGGAAATGAATGTATTGAAAGAAGCAAACTTGTGTGCAGGAGGGATGATTGGATCTGAAATAAGGGGGCAAACAAATAGCAAATGGTTTACAAAAAACAGTCGTCGAAAAATCATGTTCATTACGAATTACTATAACGTCAAGAAAAGCCAGACGTTGCTGACATTCCATTTAATAAGTAAACTGGATGTAGGGGTCAATTGAATTTATTAATTAAGAACAGCATAAATATTATATTGAGACAAATCGATTAATGCAAAAGAGTCATCCACATACCGAGTATAAAATGGAAACTGTATTAGTTTAAATAACTTAACCTCAAAATGGTGCATAGAAATATCACTTAAGATGGGGTTCAAAGGATTACCCATAGCCAAACCATCAGACATTCTGTAAAACTTATTTTGAAAAACAAATGTAGTTTTAGACAAACATTTGTTGGTTAAAAAAATAAGGTTATCAATCTCGTACTGAAAGAAATGGAAGTTGGTTTTCTAGTTTGTTTATGGTGTAGATTTTGATAATGGCGCCGCTTTTGAGTTTGAACCATGTCGATCATTATATTTAAAGGCTTTTATAAGCCTTTGTGTGTTCTGTTTTTATCACTTAAGCATTTATATCTGTATTTTAATAATAATTAGGGATTTTATTATATGATTATGTATATACTGACACTGTACAGAAAACAACTTTTTATTATACAAATAAACACTATAAATATTCAAATGCCAAATTGCCCTAAAACTTTAGTATTATTTCCAAGTGTTTGTATTTTTATACACTAATGTTACAGTATTTTAAGATAAACATAAAAATCTTGAATAGGAAAAGAGTATTAATTATACTGTTAGATAAATTGCAGTCGAATAATATGCCAAAATGTTTTCATTGGAAAATCTTGTTAAAGGTAAAAAAAATACAAATTTTCTTAATATATGAAAATATAATGTGACCACGAACAAAAATATACAACAACCTCTCCTTAGTTATCGACGATTCTGAAAAATATTCTTTATCTTTAGAATCGTCAGACACCAATATATTTTCAAGCGTTAAGGTAGCATTTATAAAACAAATTTCTTTTTGCTGCCACTGATTGTCGAAAACGTCTCCGAGTTGTTTTTATGGTGAATTAATCAGTTTTCTCACCGCTGAATATAGGTTCATTGAAGGCTTTAAATTATTAAGTGAAGATTTTCATGTTCAAGAAACATGTTTTACATATAAACATTATAAATTAACAGCATTAACATTAGCATTAAAATTAATATTATTTACTCTTGCATGTTTAACTTCAATTACGCAGCTCAAAATATCTAATTGAGAATTCTTTGCATCATTAATCGAATATCCTGGTTCGAGAAAACTAATTAATATACAATAAAAACTATTCGGAAATGTTTCTGAAAATCAGTGGCAGAAAAAAAAACTTTTTTTTTGATAAATATTTCTAAATATCGTAATTGTAACAATTTCCCAGGTGTCTAAAGATAAATAACACTTTTTGGGATCGTGGGCAATTCAGAAGAGGTTATTCTATATTTTTGTCCGTGTTTTTGATATATTTTTGTATAAACGTTTGTCTTATTATTTATAGTGCAATGAAATATAAATATTGAATAAATATTGGCAATTTATTGTAGGTGTTTGGAATGAAATGCCAATATTACAGAAATATTAGCTTAACGTTTGAAATATCTTTAATTACACCCTGATAATACAGAAATATTTCTTTAGAAGGGAAATATTTGAAGGAAATGGCAAAATGTTTTACCAATATCCTTTAAAGTTTACCAAATAGTAAAAATCACAGCATTGGGTCAATAATCCATGGAATGTTGTCAATATTAGCTAAGATATAGACAATTCAAACAATATTGGTCTAAATCTATTTAATACTTGGAAATGTTTCCATAAAAAATTTCTCACGCCTTTGGATCCATAATATTTAAAATTTTAATTGCTCTAAAGGCGTATAGCAAACACAGTGAAAAAGTATCCAAGCCGGGACTGGAACCCGGGTCATCAGTATAGCGCACTTACGTTCTACCAATTGGACCACTTAGAACGATACCCAGCCTGCAATTCTCACTATCACATGTTATGTGATAGTGAGAAGTGCGAAGCTGGATATCGTTCCAAGCGGTTCAGTTGGTAGAACGTTAGTACAACATGGGATAGTGAGAAGTGCCAGGCTGGGTACCGTTCCCAGTGGTTCAGTTGGTAGAACGTCCGTGCGCAATACTGATGACCCGGGTTCGAGTCCAGACTTGGATTCTTTTTCAATATGTTGCCTTTTAAGCAATTAAAATTTAAAATATTGGATAATTATTTATTTTCTACTTAGTACACACCCGGTACTTATGTGCTGCAGCAGAATATAATATAATAACGTAATAATTCATTACGGTAACTCGTCTTCTTATATATTCCCATATAGTTACTTAATTTATTTTTTTTTTTAAACTTATGAGTATGTTTATTCATTTTCCGCTTTGCTAAATATATCTTTATCAAGGCTTAAGCTGAACTGAAATATTCATACGAGAAAGTCATTAAAATATCATGATATAAATTATCTCTTTCTAAGAGGTATTTGAAAAACTTTTTACCTTGTTAGACATTTTTAGATTGATGGTAGTTTTGTACTTTCGAAAACTTTTTAAGTCGATAAGAAAAGATATTAATCATTCCTTAGTAAGAAAAGAATTCAATGCATAAATAAATAAATGTCGTTGAAATGCTGACGTCTTTATACTTTCGAGATAAAAATTATTTGTTAATACACGCATAGAAAAAATTTACTTGAAAGATCAAGTACTTAAATTTGAATGAAATTACTTTTTGATAAAGAAGTTAATGATAATGTACTTTTCGTCACACAAGCAAATTTTATTTACCGTCAAATGATAAATTGCTTTAAAATTTTTCAAAAGTTTTAGATTTTGTTTTTAAACAAATGTTACATTATTTTAAGACAAGCATAAAAATTCCTTATAGCAAATGAGTATTGGTTATATCAGTTATATTACAGCCCAATACGTGGCAATATTGTATTAATTGAAAATACTTACAACAGAAAATCAATATCGTTTAAATATTGCTTTATATTAGAAATGTCTGTAATGAAAAGCGAATGTTGCAGAAATATTGTTATAGAATGAAATAATCTGGCACGAAAATGGAAACAATATTTTGGCAATATGTTTTTTTCACGATTTTCAAAATGTAAACATTACAAAGTTGGGACAATAATTCATGATAAGGCGGCCAATATGGGCCAAGATATAGGATGGTGAATACAAATAATATTGGACGATTATTGCGTTGCTACTTGAACCATATCCATATTTATGTGCTGCGGTTTAGTAATGCATTAAGGTAACATGTGTCATGTGTTTCTAACTATTTTCAAATGGTTCAAATATTGCATCACAAGTACAGTAGTATGTAAGATAAGGTGCCAATATGGACCAAGATATAGCAAATACAAATAATATTGGACGATTATTGAGTTGCTACTTGAACCATATCCATATTTATGTGCTGCGGTTTAGTAATGCATTAAGGTAACATGTGTCATGTGTTTCTAACTATTTTCGAATGGTTCAGATATTGCATCACAAGTACAGTAGTATGTAAGATAAATATGTTGAAACATGTCTGAATTAAAAAAAAAATACTGGTTACGAAATTTTTCGATAAATCATTTTTATATGTATTTTCTATCTTGGTAATCTATAAAAAATTTTCTATACGAAAAATAATTACCCGTATTCAAGATACACACATAACTTTTTTAGCTCACAGGCTGTCAAAGCCTGAGAGCTAATGTGCCCGCCCGTTCTGTATGTATGTATGTATGTATATGTATGTACGTATGTAGGTACGTAACGCGATAACTCTTGATAGAAATAAACGTTTTGCTTAAAACTTTGTTTATAGGTTCATTGTGATAAGGCGCTTCTCTGATTAGTTTTGGGGGTTCATTGGTTAAGTATAAAAGGTGGTGTGGGGGGCTAACCCCCTTAATTTAGATAAATGGGTTTTTCATGCAGAATTATCCCATTTTCTTCAACTTTTGTATATATATTCATTTGGATAATGCGCTTCTGTGAATAGTTTTGGGGGTTCATTGGTTAAGTATAAAGGGGGGAAGGGGGGATAATCCCACCCCCCTTAATTTAGATAAATGAGTTTTTCATGCAGAATTATCCGATTTTCTTCAAATTTTGTATATAGGTTCATTGTGATAATGCGTTTCTCTGAACAGTTTTGGGGGTTCATTGGTTAAGTATAAAGGGGGAAAGGTGGGGAGCGGCTAATCCCCCCTTTATTTAGATAAATGGGTTTTTCATGCAGAATTATCCGATTTTCTTCAAATTTTGTGTATATATTCATTGTCATTAGAGGCTTCTCTGATTAGTTTAAGGGGTTCATTAGTTAACTATGAGGGGGGGGGGTAACGGAGGGATATCCCCCCATAATATATTGTCGATTTCTTTATTTTTAGAGGGGCTTATTTCAAATTCTTTGAAATAAGAGTATAATATACAATTAGCGTGAATAGCCTGTGAGCTCAATGCCCTCAGTTTAACTGGGCAGTTTTATTTTTATTTTTTTTTAGATGACAAATTGCTATGCCTAATAAATTATATGAAATATTAATATAATCCAAAACATTTTTATAGATGATGAAACATTTTTACACATGATTCAACGGCTCATTAAAATTCAATATCTCGAAGAATTTTCTTAGCGGAAAATTCTTAGAAAAATAAGAAATTTTTTAAATCTTCATAACGAATATATAAAACTGCAGAAATATCAATATAGTATGTAAGACAGATTAAATTTCGGAAAACGTATCTACTTTCATTAACCCTAATTACGCATTTAAATTTATCACTTCAAACACATCAAATAGTTATTTTAATTACATTGAATAACTTTCATAACCAAATAACTGAAAATAACTATTTAGTGAAGATGCATATATTACAATTATGATGTTTTTTTCTCAGAACAAGGCACTATACTTAATCGAATATCTGAGATAAAAATATAATACAGCAACTTACAGGTAATCTTTTAGTCGTTCGAGTCTGTTGTTCTATAAATATTAACATGCCAATTTCATTAACTATTATTTTGTCTAGACAACTATTTTTGTTATTATCCGTGTATGTATATGTCTATACATTTATTATTATATGACTCCATTTATGTTTCAGCATTTAGTAATAATACTAATATTAAAAGTTTGCTTAAAGTTTAAATACACGGGTTGTGTACAGAGAGCTCCACTCAGTGAAAATAGAGATGTGATTTCTAAAATGCTTACGTGAGTAACATTTGCGCTTCAATTATCTTCCTCCCAATGACACTTTAATGTTGAACCAATTTCATAAATGAAGTTAGCAATTTTTTCTGTTAATTTTTATTATTTTTAATGGTAAGTCTCCACTGTTGTACGGAATATGTCGCCCGTTTATTTGTGTAATATTTACTATTTATTTTCTTAATTGAAATTTTTTTATAAATGTGTTTGATTTGATTGCCTAAGAGGGACTGCTCAGACAAGGAAAACAGCTCTGTAGAGCATAATATCCCTCTCGGTCCCTTTATTAAGATCTTAAAAAATACAGGGTTCAGCCGTAGCTGAAGCCGCCACAAAACGCGACAATTACATAAATACAAGTACGAAAGAAAATCGGCATACGGCCAGCCCTGCCAGGCATTCTCAAATCGCAAGCAAGTGTTTCATTCAAGCGTTAGCAAGCAACATTTATACTATTACTATACATTAGATACTGTCCTTCTTTAATATCAAAAGTTGATATTTAGACTTGAGAGGCATTGACGCATACATTTGTTTACTTTTTCACGCAACTTCCATTTTAACATTTATTCCATTACCATAAATTATTTCAGATAGTATTATCAAAGACTATTTTAAGTAAATATTAGCACGTTAATAGAGTAACTCAACAGTAACAGGGAAAAACATTTATTAAAATATACGAATGTACATCATAATAAGTATCTAAATTGCTATACATTAATCCCTTAAGAAGAAATTAGTATTCCGATTTGCAGCGTTCGTTTTTACAGGGTTGATCTTTGCAGTATTGCTTTCTCCAGGTTTTTATTTTTCCACAGTTCATTTTTGCTGTACTTCCATAAAGCTTGCTGATTCCATTAAAAGTTACGATCGATTTTTTTGCTTCTGTCTGAAAAAAGAAAAATGTTAATTAATCATTCTGTAAAGTTTCATTTATCAATTAATACTAGTTAATCCGAAAGGTTTATACGTGCATGCGGATAACTATTTACACTGGGTGTTTCTGGATAATGTTTCAAAAGAACAAAAACAATACAATTCGTTATACTGTAATACATAAAACTTAATCTGGAATGAAGAAAGTTTTATCTGTGTTTTTTGGTATTTTTAGAGTATTATTTAGATTTAGAAACAGGGTTTTAGGCATACATACTTTTCTGTAAAGTAAAACAACAGCACGTGACTGATAAATATATTATTTTTCAGTAATCATCTGGCAACTATTCATCTAATGATTTAAATTTGTATAGAGTCTTTAATCAAACAACGTCAATTAATAAAAATATAATCACTATATTTAATTTTATAAATTTATAAATAACTTTTATTATCTGTGGTAGCTATGATATAAATGTTTAAAGTTATAGCCAATAAGCAGAACAAAATATTTAAACACTAGCTAACCCGCCCCGCGTTACTCGGACCTGTGATAATAACAATATGTTCTATACGAACATGACTGAAATCTATAAGGCTATCGAAATCAAGTCTAATGAGGAAACAGCATCATAATCGGGCTCATAGAACCCGATTTCGGAAAGCGCCACCTGCCCCTAGAAAGTGCAACTAAAATATTTAAGGATATCGGTATAAAGTCGAATCAGCCAAACCCCGTCGCAATCGGGCCAATAGAACCCGAGATACTCATGTACTTTCACCTTCCACCGCTAGGGGGCGCAATCTGTTCTATACGAACATAACTGAAATCTGTAAGGCTATCGAATTCAACTCAATGAAGCAAACTCCGTCGCAATTGGGCTCATAGAATCCGAGATAGGTAAGCGCCCTAGAGGTAAAAAGTGGAACTAAAATATTTATGGCTATCGTTATTAAGTCAAATGAGCCAAATCCCGTCGTTATCAGACCCGTGGAACCCGAGATATTCTGAAATGAAATTTAAAAGAATCTGAATTTATTATTCGAAAAATAGGGAGACCGAAAGGAGCCAGCTGATAGTTTGGGGCTGTGCCCTATGATGAAACGTCCTAACTGGATTGTAGAAATGGAGAATAACTAAATGGAGAAAAGGCTTCAAACACGAAGAAAATCCGACTAAAATGGGGGAAATTATTAATAATTTAGGAAAGAAAAATTTGAACGTCCTTAAACGGGAAACTTGAGACATTGAAACCTGAACGTCCTTGAACGTGAAACTTGAAGCACTGAAAGTTGAACGCGTTCACCTGGGCCCGTACCGGGACGCAGAGGGACAGTGTCTTAACTGGAACTTAGAAATGGGGAAATAGCTAAATGGAGAAATTGCCCCAACAACGAATAAGATCGGATGGAAATGGAGCAAGTTATTTCCAATTTACAGGGGGGGGGGATCTTAAAGGGGCTCCAAGGGACACGGACCTTAAAAAAAGGAAAAATCTGAGCACCAGGTACATCCGGACCTGCTTTGGACTGTCCGCACCCAAATTTTCATACTTCTACTTGAGGTTGATTTGGCTAGTCACCGCACACACACACATACAAACAACTTTATTTTATTAGTATACATTATTGATATTGTATTTTGAATTTATCCAGAATATTTCCAATGTTTTTTATGATAGTAGCTTTTATTTATAAACGGCTTGCATTATGAACACGATTGACACACAATTTGAAATATATTGGTTCAATATTTATGTGCCGCTACACTCTAAAAAATATCTTTTCATTTAACAAATACAACTGAAAACCAGATCGCCCTTATAATATATAATTGAAACTTAAACTGAAATATATTTAAGTTGAATTTCTCACAATATTTCGACTGCTGTATTTATTTATCATGTCATCATTATTTATATGCTGTATTATTATTATTATCTGCAACTGTTTTTCACAGGACAAAAGAAAGTAAATAAATTATATGGTTCTTCATAAGGAATTTAAAAAGTAGTTGATTTTACAGAAAAAAAAAAAAAAAAAAACATTCAGCAATTCCAGTAAAAAAAAAAAAAAAAAAAAAAAAAAAAATCGTAAAAGAATTTTCGGTTACTACACCGGATTCTGCATGTAAAATAAACAGTTTAAATTTTTTTCCAAAAAATTATTGATTTATCAGTGACTTTAAAAAAAACTTTTAACACGTTTTGCAGCAATATGAACAGTTTATAGAGTTTTCTCTAAAATAAATAGTAAATCTCTTACAGTTATCGAGAATGCAAACTGCCAGAATATCGAATTTCAGTAACTAAACAGCATTATAAAAAGAAATCTACGATGTATCAGCAAATAAGATTTACCTCGTTTTGCACATTTAGGCAAAGGACGACTCCATGTACCGGATGGTTGACAGGTAAACCAACCATAGTCTTTGCGATCACAAGAGATTGTACAATGTACGAGCGCTTTATCCGTTTTACACGAGATTTTGCCACGTCCATCTCTAACAAGGTTCAATCCGCATAATCCATCAGCTGAAACAAAATACAATGATGAATAAAGACAAACAGGTTGGCCAGAACGATCATGGAAAACACTTAAAATTTGTGAGTAGATTTGATGTGACATAAACTAAAGGATTCTCTAATTATTTATTTTCTATTAAAGAAAGTTATAAATGAAAGTTTGCATTTATTGTTTATAAGTATATTCATTACTACTTATAGTATCGTGTACGTATTCTTGAACAGAGACAGGTTAAATTGTTTAGTATAGGAATGACTTAAATACATGAAAATAAGCGAAATTGCCAGCCATGCAGTTTAAAATAAAGGTAGATAACAATAAAGAGTTGTAACTAAAAATACTCATATTTTCTAAACCACGTCACAAAAATACGCCAACTGGCATACAATATGCAAATAACAATGCACTAACTTAAGAATTCTTAACGTACTTCTAGTTATGTTTTAAGAAATAACAGAGGTCGCTCTTCTTTTACTTTCATAAAACTAAATGTTTTTTTTTTTGTTTTTTTTAATGTAGATATTACATCATTCTACCAGATCAAACTGAAATACTTAAATTTCCATATGCTTTTATCAAAAGGATAAAACTTCCAGCAATAATGTGTTGACAACCGTGTATATTTGAGTGAGATGTCATAGGTGCTTCGCCAGAAAAGATTATTTTAAAATGAATTGTTGCTGATGTTAATAAAATTAAAAATATTATGAAAGCATACCTTAATTTTCACCATTGAAAAATTTCAAAATATTCGCACAGTATACATATCACATATTAACGGAAATTGAAACAGACATTTAAATACAGTTATCGTGATTGAAGTATTATGTTTAACAAATTAATGGGCCATAACTGAAATTTAAAAGGAACCAATTTAATAAAATCTAGAAATACTCACACTCGCAGACTGGGAACTTAGGACGAGGTCTCCATTGATTATTGCGTTTACATTGGAGTGCCATTTTGTTTAATTGGGTACCTTTAAAGACATGATGTGCGAGGCATTGTGCAGTACAGGTCCTGTAATATCAAATATTTGCTTCAGTTAAAACGCGACATAAAATTAATACAACCTAATTTAGTATTTCGCCTATCATAATTTGAAACCATTTGTCTGATATCTGCTAAACAACAAAACCAAATCTGTCTGACTGTCTGTCAGAAGATGGGTCGCATACTTGTTAGTGTTCAAATGACCAACTGTCGAGTAATATCTGATAAATCGATAGAATTAAAATCGAAAACAATGTTTTCATGGATAAAATATAACTTTTTTTTTCTCTTTTTTTCTACAATGACACAAACGTGGATTAGATAAACGTAGTGTCTATGATATGAAATATCATATATTATATACAGGGTGTTTCACAAAGGACCCCTAATTTTAAAAATCAGTAACCCAGAAACGGTGATAGGGAGAAACATGAAACCAGTAGTATGTTTATTAAAAAAATCGTAAGAATCTTATACATAAATCTCAAAATTTAGTTAAAAATAGCGCCGATAGGTGGCACTGCGATAAATAGGCGTACCAAAAGTGATTCAAAAGGTGCACCTTTTACACAACAGACTTATCGCAAACGAAGAATGAAATTGTCATTGACTCTGTGCTGTATGTCACCGGTCTGTTTGTTGAAATTTTTTGAAAAGCTCACGAATTGTTTTCCCATCCGGGCCTTTTGCGACTTGAAATCGCGTTTGAAAACTTCTCCTTGTGGCAGTAGGACTCTGATTTAATCGGTAGTACTCCAACACAATAAACACACGTTTCTCCACGGTATACACATCACTTTCGGAAGTATTTTCACTATAAGCTAATAGCGGTCAGATTTTAATGGCGAAATCTTCAACGGCTAGTCTTTCTATGCTTCTGAACTCTCTGTAGAACGATTCTTAAAGCTCCCAGCACCATCTGTCGGTACTATTTTTAACTAAATTTTGAGATTTATGTATAAGATTCTTACGATTTTTTTTAATTAAACATGCCACTGGTTTCATGTTTCTATCTATCACCTTTTCCGGGTTATTGATTTTTAAAGTTAGGGGTCCTTTTTGAAACACCCTGTATTTACTTCCTTTCGTTAAAAATCTCTGATTCGTCGTTCAAAAAATTAATCTTCCCTAAATTGACTTTTTATCAAAATATCCCATATAAGGATTCATCTAACTGAATTTATTTTCAAAAAAGCCTCCCTCTCTTCAAAAGTAAATGAAAAAAATATAATTAAATTATATTGAAGTTTATAAAATATTGCATATTGTCAATTTAATTTGATTGCGCTTAAAAAGCGATCTGTTTCCTTCATACACTTGAATTGGTTGGCCTTCATTTAGTTGAAAGAAAACAAAAAAGAAATTAAAATAATACTATATTTCAATGCACATATAAAGCAAGTAGTGTGTTTAGAAATCTCAACTTCTTTTCAAGCATTAATAAGTATATTTTCTTATTAATTCTCAGTTATTTAAACTCAACTCGTTAAAATATAACGAGCTGGCATTTCTTGGAAACTAACGAACTGGCAAGCAGTTTTTGAAAAATTCATTCTATTACATACATTTCACGCTACTTAAATTTCCATCAAATGAAGGATCTCCTTAGGCTGCATCTGCAATAACTAAAACCACAAATGAAATTAAAAACAGCCAAAAAATTAAACTTATTTATTTTGCCATATAAATGAAAAAGGTAGATCTAACTAGTTGGAAATTGTACGTTAAACGTATAATTCATTTCACTGAAATCATCGTTAGTATTTCAGTGAAATGAATTATATCGTCTGTTATGAGCATGATTTTTTTTCACATTACCCATGCCACGTTCGGAAGGTGTGGTTACAGTAATGGGTCGTGGGGGTGGTTCGGCAATGGCCTAGACCCGTATCCTCTCATGAGGTTCCGGCTACAAAGCCGTCGGATTGTCTCTGCGTCCGCCCAAATGTCGTGTGGTGGTGTACTTTACTTGGGCTCCACCGCATGTCACAGCGACCACTGACTTCACTCATTTGGGTTAGGGTGAGAGGCGCAAGTAGGCTTCTGCCCCCGTCTTTCCCCAGGCCGAAGAGCACCATCTTGGAGGTGTCCGGGTAAACCGGCTCTCTTTGGCAGTGACCTCTTATAGGCTCACGAGAGCCTGGAATCGGCAGTGAAGTACGACTGCCTTCGGCAGCCGTAGCTTGTCATTACCCATGCCACGTTTACAGATGAGAATATTTTTTCGAAACCAGACAGTGCTGCAAAATTCATCATGGTGACTTTGCTTTGCGAATGATTACCTCCATGGTTTAATATTTCTATGACTCACTATGAATAAATCTATTTTGTTTATTTACTTTAATGGATTGAGATATTCGGCTGTTAACCGAAATTCCACTGAAGCTATAACAGAATCTATAAATTTTTTAATGTAACTCATCGCTCAAGAAAACAATTTTTTGAACAATCTTTCTAAAAAATTAACATTAATGCAACTTTATTCGAAAAAATAATTTTTAATAAAAATGGCCACTTGGGAAAATGAAAAACATTTGGTTAGCCCGAATTTGTTGTCCGCAGTCACATGACATTCGCTTTTATTATATAGATTACGTATTATAAGATTTAATAGAATAAAGAAAACTTTTATTAATATCTTTTTAAGTTTTGATTCGATTTTCTTAAAAATTTAAATGTCTCGACAAAATTCTGAAATTATTATATATATATTAAATTTAAAACCATTCGTTTGGGTAGTTTTTGCGTTGTTATATGCGGACGGACGGAGAGACAGACAGATAGACGGACGGAGAGACAGACAGACAGACGGACGGACCAGACGACGACTATACGTGCTACGTATTTATATAATTACGAACGCACCTAAAAAGAATAGCTATAATCTTCATACTTTTGCCAGATAAAAAGAAAGCTAGTGTTTAAAGTAGTAAACTTACTGTGATTATTAAAACAGAATTTATATTGCTTAATTAAAAGTTAGGAAGTGAACTATTATTATAAAAATTATTTGAATTTTAATAATTAATTTAATGAAGAAACGGATTTTTTGTAAAATATAAAGTAAAAACTGAGCAATATTGTCACATGATGAAAATACAGGCATACATGGACTTATTGAACTGTCGTTATATTTCAATATTTTGAAAACTTTAAGTAAGCGAGAAATGGGTAGCAAAACGATGCTGAGCTTCGAGCTTTCTTTCTTTCCTATAATAGGTGAGAACCAAAGTTTTGGGAGACACCCTGTACATTTTAATTACTGAATTATCACAGAAAATTACGGAAATTGCTATTAGACTAGATATAATGTCTTCTTTCAATTTCTCTCAAATAAAGAAGTTGAGGACATCGTATTAACATAAATTGCACCAAAATGTGAAATTTTCAATACCAGCACATAATTTTGAAAGCAATTTTCTTTCGGTAAATAGTACTTTTGAATACTAAACTGCAAGTCATAAGGTCAAAACGATTTGGATTTATGAGTTCATATTCCTAACAAAGAGTATAAACCACACAGTTAAAAATATCCAGGCCGGGAATCGAACCCGGATCCTTGGTATAACTGACCAATGCTCTACCACTGAGCTACTAGGACGATATCAAGTCTGGCATCTCTCACTCTCATATGTCGATAAGACTGAGACCGCAGCACAATATGGAAACGCCTCCATGAGCACATAACCTTGTGGCATACATGGGACGTAAAAAAAACCCATCATAGGTGAACACTTTTAGTAATTATTTTATATTAATTAGTTGTTTAATTAATTAATTGTATATTGCATATTTAAACTTGCTAGAAATCAATTTCTGTTTTTAAAAAATCATAGGTTATAAATTATATTTTGCTCGGAAATTGATTTTAGAAAAATATATGTTATGCAATAGATTTTTGAAACATATCTGAATTTTAACCCATGAAATTTTTAACAGAAATCGGTTTCCGGAAATTTCAAATTTTACAGCGAACCCAAAATTGCAGTTCCTTCTGCCAGGTATAGATTGTGAGTCATGGTTTACAAACTACTATTTAAAAATTGGAATCGGATTTATAACGACAAAAAAGGAAATTAACATTAAGAGTACAAAACTTTACAGCATCATAACTCCTAAGTTATTTGAACAAATGACCTTCCCGTTTAGTATGAAGGTAAAAGTAACCGATAACAAACAAAATATGCTGCCGAAATTGAATGTTCGTATTGAAAATTATAAGGTAAGTACAATTTCAGATTGAAGATGACCGTAAACATTTTTGTTTAAACACAAAATGAAAGAAAACAATTTTTCGTCGAATGGCTATTTCCGTTCTCTTCTTTTTTAAAGAGTATACGCAATTATAATTCAAGGATAGGCGAAGAAAAAATGCGCCATTTTTTTTTATTGTTTATGTAACAAGCAGCACCTAGCTAATAACCTATCAAAAAGTAATTGTTGCCAAAAAGAGATTATTTTCCAAAAAACAAAATTAGCTAAAATAACTAAAAATCAATTGAAGTTCCTTTAAACGCCATTGCGAACATAAAACAAGTTGGAAATTGTACGTCAAACGTGATAAATGAGAGGCGTTCGTACTATAACAAGTTTTATAAATATCCAGATCTTGTTGCAATAGTTATTGCATTGTTATGCAAAAATGCATGAATACAAAATTTATTTTATGTGCAGATTTTCATATTACAGGTATTAATTTTAATTTATGAAATTAAGTTTCAATACATTTTACAAACAATTAATTACAGTTCTGTTACATTAAAATTATCTTTATTATTTCACTGAAAAAATGAATTATAGCGTCTGTTATTATGATATGATTAATTTCTGTAATAGAATAAGTACATTTTAAGTTGTCAACGTTTTATCTTTTGTTGACATTTAGTGAAAATTCCAATGGTAAACTTAAGCCTAGCTTTGAAAATTTCAGAACTCAAAATCCATATTTACGTTTTTATTCCATTTAATGTCAATTTCTTCGGAATCATCTATCCAAAAAATTGTTGGTAGACTATATGATTTCTATATTTAAACAATTTTAGTATACAAGTTCGGTTTTTAAATTCAGTAATACGGAAATAATATGACTCCATCATAAATATGAAGTAATCACCATGACAACTTACAATTATTACCTATCATGGGATATCATTGAAATAATTAGTATGATAGGATTTAAAAGAATGAAGAAAACTTTTATTAATATCTTTTTAAGTTTTAATTCGATTTTCATAAAATTTAAAATCACTCGACATAATTTTGCAACGATTATATATATTAAATTTCAAACCATTCCGTTAGGCAGTTTTTGCTCTGTTATATGCGGACAAACGGACGAACCAGACGACGAGTATACACTAATGTGCAAAACTTAAGCAACAAACACAAAATGCTAATTTCTGAACACGTGAGTACTCAAAAGGAAATTTTATAAACAGCAAGTGTAGAAAATAGGCACTACCCCAACAGCACAGACAGTCGATGTGAAGTTTTCTTGACATCACAAATGGTCACAATTGTCACAGTCACTACAATAAACAGAAATGTGATATCTTTCATTCGTCTCATTTTTACTGTCATTTGGTCAATCCACTAAACAGTTACCATGACTGCTGCTTTTTGACGAGTCACCAGGTGACTTTACAATGAAGTCATCTTGTGACTCTCATGTGACTGTCATTTTGACAATCCATCATAAAGTCACCATGATAGCCGTTCTGTGACGAGTTCCCAAGTCACAGAAAATGAAATCATCTGGTGACTTTTCACAAAGGAGTTTAATGATGACTTCACAATAAAATGTCGATCACCGAAAAGTCACCTTGCGACTTCATTGTGACATTATTTGGCGACTCATCACAATGCAATGCTCACAATGACTTCAAAGTGCAGTCTTCAACAGACAGTGACTTGAGAATCACAAGGTGACTTCATTGTAATGTCACCTGGTGACTCATCACAAAGCGGCAGTCACAATGACTTTTCAGTGTTAACAATCATTTGAGAGTAATAATGAAACAGTGAAATATCCCATATTTTGATTCACTGTAGCGATTATGACACTTCTAACCATGTGTGACGTCAAGGGGACTTCACATTGATTGGCCGTGCTGTTAGGGTAGTACCTCTTTTCTACACTTGCTCTTTATAGAATTTCCTTTTGAGTACTCACGTGTTCAGAAATTAGCATTTTGTGTTTGTTGCTTAAGTTTTGCATACCAGTGTAGGTGCTACGGATTTATATAATTACGAACTCACCTAAAAATCTTTAAAATTGAGCAATATTGATTCACTGATTGAATTATCTTTATCCGTATATGGAAGATAACTGACACACAACATGTAAAAAACAACAACGTAAGGAAACTGTTGTAATTAACCAACGTATATTTCTAAAATATCTGCAAATCTTGTTTTCTTTCCCCCCCCCCCCCACAATATTTTCTCAGAGGTCCAGATGTAGTGTCCTGTCCTGCTTCAAATGACGTTAAACGAGCATCAAATTTATAATGTCAACATTGCTTCAATCTTTAGTACCTATTTACCAGTGTTATTTCTGATAAGCAGTAACACTGGTCTACTACCGGGTGTCCCAAAAATGACTGATGGATTTTAAAATTCAATAACTTGCAAACGGTGACAAATATTAAATAAATTCTTGCAGAATGTTGTGTATGATATCAGGAGTTTTCTTACTGTGATTCTTGATTTTAGTTCGAATTTCAAACAATAAATGGCGCTGACAGCGATTGGCGCTCATTCGACGCCGAAACTGACGCCCCTCAGCATTGATGCACCGCCCTCTGAATACTAGTCCTGAGAGCTGACAAAAATGGCGGCTGTCGCAGGCGGACTTTTTTCACCGTTTGCACCCCTTGAGATTTAACACCAATAATATCTAAAAGTTATATTTGACTTACTTCATCTCAGAAAAACTAGGCGAAGAACCTTTTAGAAATTATTGGCGTTGAAATTCGAGGGACCGTTCAAACGCTGAAAAAATAATCCGCCTGTGACAGCCGCCATTTTTATCAGCTCGCAGGTCTAGTATTCAGGAGGCGGGGCATCAATGCTGCGAGGCGTCAGTTTCGGACTCGAATGAGCGCCCATCGCAGTCAGCGCCATCTGTTGTTTGAAATTCGAACTAAAATCAAGAATCACAATAAAAAAAACTGCTGCCATCATACATAGCCCTCCTGCAAGAATTTTTTAAAATCTGTCACCGTTTGCAAGTTATTGAATTTTAAAATCCATCAGTCATTTTTGGGTCACCCGGTATCTACTACTGATCTACTACACTGGTCTATTAAAGTCGCTATAAAGTCTCTATAAATGAGTTTTCTTCTTTTCATGAAATACATTTTGTGTTTAAAAAACAGGTAAATGAAAGAAATAAACCCTTACATTCCAGCGTTAGTTCTTCTGCAACGTAAGCTTGCATCTGTCGGTTTCTGAAGCATTCGACACTGCTGGCCATGGGGATTCTGCCGGCTTAGACGTTGTGGACCTGAATACGAAGCTCCTGTAACATAATTCATAAAATAATGCTTATTTAGTTAGGATACATATTTAGGGTATCACGTCTTAAAAATATATTCAATAGATAATTTGGAAATCTCTATATTTAGAGGCATATTTCAATTGCAAATAAGTCCGAAAACTTGTTATTCGTCATGACAGAAACCATTTGTCAAATTACTTAGTATAGGGAATGTTAGAAAATGGAAATATTTGTCCTGTAAATTACTTTTAGAAAATAAACACATTTATCCAACACTAACAAGTAAAAGTTCTTTTTGTATTGTTGTTCAGGAAGTGGATGCGACAGATTACAATTGCTAAAAAACTGAAACGGAAAACTTGAAAACTGATCAGAATCGAGGTATAAATTAATGTTTTCGAAATAGTAAATAGTAATTTTTTTAAAAACTTAAGATACCGTTTGAACAAAGAAGTTACGTCCAAAATTTCATGTTTTTTTTTTTTTTGTTGTTGTAACTATCGTTTGTTGTAGCTATATTTTGTTGTGCTGTTGTTTTACGTCCAAAAAAAATGAATACAAAGTTAGGATTTTCAGCGTTTTTCGCCTACAATGACTCGTCTCTTCGCGTTGGTAGTGGGGAATTCTAAAAAATACTGTAAAACTGAATGGAATAAAATTCAGAAAGTTTTCATCGCAACAAATATTGGGATTAATGTTTTACTTTTTAGTGTATACATGATAATTTTTATTAGGATCAACAGACTATCTGACAATACAAATGTAGTAACGTGTTTTTCAAAAATAACTTTATTAGAAAAAATATTTCTTTTTTGTCTGACAGAAAGGAACATTTTATTTGAAACATTTTTGGTGCTGGAAATATATTTCTAAAACTAATAGTTTATGAATTAGGTATTGCGAAGCAATAAGTGGAGATACCCTGTGTATGAAGAATGCATTATTTGGCGAACAATATTCCATTGTGTATTTAAAAAACAAAGATCAAAATCTCCGAATTTATGTTAAACTTCCATATTAAAACTAGTCCTTTCAAAAATATTCTTTAAAATTTGGTTTCATAGTAATACAGAACCGTTTGTTATCAGTTTTGTGTTAATTTTCTTCAATATTTATAAAAAAAGGTTTTATTCATTAAATTTTTTGATTTCCTGGTTTAAATGTATTTAAATTATTTGAGTTGGGACGCACTAAATACGATTTAACTATTTTGTGAGTGATATGACCCTCTGCCACTGTGGATGAATTATAAAAAAAAAATTGAGCGTTATAAATAAAAAACAATTGCATGTGATTCCATAAATTTTCCAAAGAATTCAGACGTGAACATAAATTATTACTGATGAAATTCTAGCGTATATCGCCCATAGGTGTCGCTGCTATGCCATGCTATATAGAGATTCCACATAGAGAGAGATTGGACATTGATGAAATGTCCACCATGTAAGTGTCAACTTAAATGGATCACCGTACAATATAATATACAGGGTTATTACAAATAAATCATCCGATTTCAAAATCCTATATTTTCATAAATACAGGACACAGAATGATAAGTAATACATGAATACAAAGGAAAAATATTGAAAATATTTTCACAAGTGTTCGATATAACTTCCTTTAGTAGCACGTATAATGTCAAGACGGTATGTAAATTCCTGCCAAACACGTTATAGAGTGCCACTGGTAATTGATTGCACAGTAGAAATACTTAGATTGTGCAGTAGAAAGTTCACATAAATTTGTAGGTAATGGTGATACATAAATTTTATCTTTTACAAACCCCCAAAGAAATAAATCGCATGGAGTCATATCAGGTGACCGAGGTGGCTAGCTGCGTAACATCAAGAAATCAGGTCCGCTGTGACCGATCCAACTGTGAGGTTGCTCCGTGTTAAGGAAACGACGTTCCTCTGTAGCCAAGTAGGGTGGTTCTCCATCTTATTGGAAAACGAAGATTTTGGGGAAAAGCCAGCTTCTAAAACAGTTTTTCTGAAATAGCTTCATGAAGAACAAACGAGCGCTATCTATTGTTCACAATATAAAACTTCCATATTTTTCCTTTGTATTCAAGTATTACTTATAATTCTGTGTCGTTTATTTTTGAAAATATGGAATTTTGGGAATCAGATGACTCAATTGTAATAACCCTGTATTATGATTAGCGTCTAATACTTACGTCCGTAGAGTTACAACAAAAAAGTAAAACAGGAAATTTTGGCCTTAACTTCTTGATACAAACGGTATCTTTAGTTATACAAAATATTAAATTTTACTATTTCAAAAACTTATTTTTAGACCTCGCTTCTGATCAGTTAGAGCCAAAATCGCCTTGTTTGTTTTAAACTTATTCTTGTCAAATTTAATGGATATGTATTGGTGCTTAAAGGTAAATCTACTCATACGCAAGTAATACTTTTCATACCTCAATGGATTGTTATATATTTCTAATCTTTATGTTTCGCGTATATGGCGTATCATAATGAATGCTTGGCAGAATTGTGGTAGATACTTTAGTATATTTAAACTTTTAATATACAGTAATCCCTCAACATTCGCGGTTTTAACATTCGCGAGTTTTGATTATTCGCGAACATGAAAATGCGGAAAAACTTAACATTCGCGAGAATCTGATTTGATTATTCGCGATTTTTTTTAATTATCTCTTTCTTTTTCAGAATTTATAGTGGTTAAAGATAACTTCCCTGTGTTTTCATAGTATCTATTTTCAAATCAATTTTCTGTTGTCAAATGAAAAAGGAGTGAGTATTGTAGAAAAGTAAAATAATAACAACAGCATAATATTCAATGCAATAGTGATATTAGAAGTGGTAACGGCATCTTTAATCTAGTATTACTCTAACATGCTCAGGTTGTCGTAGAA
The DNA here is from genome assembly GCA_963931845.1 of Maratus michaelseni. Classification (NCBI taxonomy): domain Eukaryota; kingdom Metazoa; phylum Arthropoda; class Arachnida; order Araneae; family Salticidae; genus Maratus; species Maratus michaelseni. The sequence continues at coordinate 92,329,630 of OZ007595.1, forward strand.
ATACATCTGAAACTGCTCTTAGATGGAAAATAAATGAAAGCATTTCTGAAGCATTTAGCTGTATTTAAATATTGTATCGCATACAGACCCACTAATACTTTATCATCTCTTTGTGAATGGAGAGAGCCGAAACTATACAAAAACATACGATTTTTTTAGCTGTAATTATTTCTGTAGTCAGTAAATTTGAATTATCTTTCGTAAATAAATTTCATGTTTATGAATATGTGCGTACAATTAACTTCTACATTTATGTTAGGCATAACGTATTATTAATAAATATATCCTTTTGTTCTTTGAAATGCTGTGCCACTCTAATTAAAATTTCATAGAACTTAACTCCCTTTTTAGTGCAGAGAGATAGACTCAACATTCGCGGATTTGACATTCGCTAGTTTTTCCTGGAACGTAACCCTCGCGAATGTTAAGGGATTACTGTAGTTGGAGATTTAATTGAACATCCATTAAAGAACAGTGCAATAAACATTAAGATTTGATTTTATATAGAAAGTCATTATATATGATCAATACCGTATTGTTGTTTACTCCAGACGTTACACACAAAAATTAGCTGCACTATGCCAACAAGGAATACTATTCTGTACGAGAACTGCATTTTCTTGCCCACAGATTCTGAAAAAAAGAAGGAATTTACGTAAACTTTAAATAAGAATCAACTACAATGAATAAATAAAACATATGCTTATTAAATTAATAGAAAATAATTCCTGGAATGATTGTGTTCGTTTACTACTTTTGTAGTGATATTACACTTTACTAATACTATAATATATTGTGTAACAAATTGAAAATTACGTAACATAAAATTGAAAAATAAAAAATGATAGTTTTTGAAACGTTGTTACACTATGTCAAATATACTGAAATTGATATACAGGGTGACTTTTAATTAACCTACAACTTTAAACTGAAATAACTTCTCAGAGCATCAATAGATGGTGGTACGAACGCGTGCAGTGAGAGAGAGCATAAAAGGTATTTGTTTAGTGTCAGTTACACGCAATTTTGAAAATGTCTCCAAAAGCGCCCTATTCAACTGAAGAGTGTATTTTTGTTGTTAAAAATTGGTATTTATATGAAAATGCAACACTATTTCTAAGGAAGTGGTCTTCAGCATTCAGAAACCGAGCTGAACCTTCTAGAGCAATGGCAAGAGATCTGATAAGAATATTGTCCACCTTATTCACCAGATATCAATCCATGCGATTTCTATTTCTAGGGTAATATCAAAGATTTAGTTTATAAGAAGAAGCCGACAGACCTTATTAGCCGCAAAAGTTCCATAACTGACCCATTTTCAAGCGTCAAAAAAGAAACGCTCAATTTTGTTATTGACAACTTTGTGTCTAAGTTTGCTTTATTGTATCACATCTGAAGGTTCTCACTTTGAAAACCTTACCTATTCAATTCCTTTTAGGTACGATAACGCTCGTATTTATAAATCAATTTTGATGAAACTAATTGTGTGTATTAAGCTCACAAATGTCTCGACCGAGTTCGTTGGCCAGCTTGGTCCGCCATTTTGTTTCAAGATGGCAACCATTTAAAAATTTAAAACTAAAACAAATATACAAAAAAGTTAAAAATTCAAATTTATTTTTTAATTAAGTGTGCCTTGATACGAGGATTCCAGAGCATTTTTTGGTTTACCTCTATCTTAAAAAATGGCTGAGATAGAGCAGTTTGAAATTCTAGGGTGGCTAACATTTTGAAACAAGACAGCACATTACAAAAATTTTCATTGTTGTAATCATTTCCCAATCATATGCATAAAACTATATATTCCTATCCGTTAGCGCCAAATTCTCGCCAAGCATGGCGAGAATATCGCCAAATTTGGCGACCAAAATAAGTCTTCATAAATGAAGCCAATTCGGCTATTGCTCAATAATTTGGCGAATTTCTTATTCAATTTCAGTATTAACGAATCTTTTGTAAACGTTTTCTTTGCATTTTAACTTGCTGTTTTCGTGTAACATTAGCTAAAATTTTAAAACGAAGATATAGGAAAGCTACCTTTTCCTCTCGGTACAGGCCGGAAGGACTTTTTCATGTTCTTTTGAATAAAAAAAGTGTTTGTAGTGCTATTTGCAACCACTCAAGAGTTATTTCAGTTAAAATTGTAGGTTAATTAAAAGTCACCCTGTATACCACTGAGGTGCTCTACAAAAGGCTTACTACAGAATATAGAGTGCACAGTATTTATAGTTCTTTTATAGAGACTCTCTAAACAATTCCATTACTTTAACTGCGTACGGGGGGAAACGTTTGCTATGCATTTTATTGAAGTTATAATATTTAAAACATAATGAGATTCATGTACATCACTGAGATGGACTGAAAAATGCTTTCTGAGGTGTATAGAATAAATAGCATTCCTGGCTCGTTTACAGGGAGGCACAAAGGAATTCCATTACATTATGATCTATGAGGAAAAATAGTTTAATTATGCTCATTTAAAATATGTTTCACTACCTCAAACATATTCAAATTAATACATATCACTAAGGTGCATTACAAAAGGCTTACTACAGAATATTGTGGGTATACATAGCATTCATTTTTTATTTACAGGGACACACAAAAAATTCGATTATAGTACTGCCTATAATCAATAATTGCTGGAAATGCATTTTCAGTGCGCTACGCATTTTTTAATTAAATTTTTTTTTGCCTATTACTTCGTGTGTATAAATTATATAGACCCTATACAGGGCAGCACAAAAGAGCTCGAGTGAATTTCCGTTAATTGACGGAAATTCAAGAAGGGGAAGTTTAAACTGTGCTATACGTTTCCTAACTGAACTAAATTTTAGCATTCTATGTAGTATATATACAAATCTATGAATCATATACAGGACTGCACAAAATAATTCTAATATTTTCCCGAATACTGTTGATAATTCCTAAAATTGTGTTTTTAGATGTGTTATGCGTTTTTCAAACTGTTAACTTAGACATGTTTCGCCTTATTGAACGGTAAAGATTTGTAAAACTATTTTGGAAGTGTTGGAACGTGTTGCATAATCTATGCTTGGCGCATGATTTTTCGTTCTTGTTTAACTTAACTTTGTTTTTATATGTAAAGATGGAATTTTGAAATATAATTTCCCTCATTTCCTGATATGATAGAATTACAAAAATATTCACACAACTGCAATTCCGATGACAATATAATATTTTATCATTTTTATAACGTAATTCTAAATTAATAATTTAATTTGAAGGCATTTTTCTGTTAGCTGGACAAATATTTAATTTAATCGGCAAATATTCTTTAGGATTACAACAGCATATGAATTTCAAGAAGAATGGAGTTAAACATGCTCCAATCCACGCTTGCTAACATAGACCAACTGGCCATGAAATTTCGACAACGCAATATTTTAAACAATAAAATGTAGAAAATAAGAATAAAAAGTAAACAGCGTAATATATATTTAAAAAATATATGCTTTAATAACGTAATAGTTTAATATTTATTAAAGTATGATTATATGTAAAGAAATAAATTCAGAACTCCCGGATAGATCGTTAAAAGAATGATTTTTCTGTTGTTGCCATAATTTAGAAAAGAAACAGATAAAAAATTATAATTTTGTTTAAAAATTCAATTCACTATTCCCCGTTTTCTATTATGTTTTTTTAAAAAAGAAAAAGAAAAGAAGGAAAGAAAAAGATGAATTTTACACAATTGAATCTCATGCAAAATTAACGTATTGTAACGGATAATATTTGAAAAGCACATGAAGTGCAGTCATAAAATTAGGTGTGGTTTTATAAGATAAACAATGAATGGTTAGAAATAAGTGTGTTGTAGAAAAAAAACTATTTTTACTTTTATATTTATTTAAATATAACTTAAGAATAACTTGTCAAAATTGGATGTAATTTTGATTCGCATATTTCAAGCTTCTAGAAGTAAATTTAAGTTAAAACAAGTGCAGGTTACAATTCATCATTTTTCGAAAATTTATTTCGTCAATATATATTTATTTTAATTAATTTATGAAAAATATATGAATTGTAAACGATAAATTTTTTAACGAAATCGATTTCTAAAAGCTTCAAATATGCGAATCCTGATTTGCAGCTTATTCTGCCGAAAAGTTCTCGAGTTATGGTAAACTACACACATTGCCATATGTTTTGAAACGACTGCAAATGCATTTAACATTAAGAGTTCCAAAGTTAAGACTTTCATAATTCCTTAACTTCTTCACCGAATGATTTCTCGCTTAATTTCCTAAGGTAACATTTATCGAGAAAAGCTAAATGTGATGTCAAGATTACAATGAAAAAAATACTCAAAATGTCAGTGTCTGGTACAATATTAGTACGAAGACAATCGTTTAAGCTTATTTTTTTTAAGCAAAAATTTAAAGAAGACATAATTTTCAGTTGAACGGCTATTTCAGTTTTTTTTTTCTGGAAAACTTTGGAAATTATAATATATTCGTTATTCTCTATTTTTAAACAACTATACAATATAAAAACGAGGTTAATAATAATTTAAAAAAAAACAAGAACGAAAAATCATGCGTGAAGCATAGATTATGTAACACTCTCCAACACTTCCAAAATAATCTTACATATATTTACAGTTTAATAAGGTGAAAGATGATATCTAATTTGGAAAGCGCATAACATATTTAAAAACCCAATTTCAGGAATTACCAACACTATTCGGATAAATATCCGTCTTATTTTGTGCAACCCTGTATATAATCTATAGATTTATATATATACTACGTATAAAGCTAAATTTTAGTTCAGTTAGAAAACGCGTAGCACATATTAAAATTCCCCTTCTGGAATTTTCGTCAATAAACGGAAATGTACTCCAGATCTTTTGTGCTGCTCTGTATAAGAACTATAGAATTTATACTTACCAAGTAATAGCCAAGAAATGAGTTAATTTTAAAAAAGCTTTCGGCAACTGAAAACTCACTTCCATACATTATCGGCATTATCGACATCATACATTATCGCACTTCCAACATTATCGTTAACATACATTATCGAATTCTGTTGTGTGTCCCTGTAAATGAACGATGAATGGTATATCAATTTCAATATGTTTGAAATAATGAAACATTACTAAAATAAGCCCCAAACGATTCTTCTGCATAGACAGTAATTTAACGTAATTCTTTTGAGTGTTCCTGTAAAGGAATTATAAGTGTTATGCACACCATATTCTATAGTAAGCCTCTTGTAGTGCACCTCAGTGATATATATCATTTTCAATATATTTGAAATTGTGTAACAACATTAAAATAAACCGCAAATGATTTTTCCCCGCAGACCGTAGTGTAATGGAATTCTTTTGAGTGTCTGTCTGAACGAAATATTAATGCTACACACTTCATTTTCAATAGCCAACATGCCATAGTAAACCTCAATTGCATGATAATCCGAGTATATTTACTCGAGTTAGAGCACGGAGAGACAGACAGATAAACAAACCGAATTCATAAACACTTTTCAACTATGTTGGGAAGTGTTGAAAAATGTAACTAATGCTGTAAAGGAATTTTTTGTGACAGAAGTTCTTTCGATGCTAATATTAAGATATAAAAATATGAAAATGGGTAGTTTTATAAAGAAATGTTCGATAAACATGCTGAAATGGACAGTTTTTAAATCGAAGAAATATTTAAAGAACTATTTAATGTTTAATCGGTCAAATTAGTTCCCGTTAAAAAACTTTTATAGGAATAAAAACCATTCATAGGAATAAAAACCATTCATAGGAAAATAACCATATTTTGCAGATCTATGTTTGACAAGCTTACGGTGTACAGTGTGTAATTATTTTTCACATGTGATTAATATATATATATATATATATATATATATATATATATATATATATATATATATATTTAAATTTAAAATTTCATTATTTCAATTGTGATTTATTTCATATTTCGAAAAAAAAAATATTGTTGCGAATTTGTAAAATAGCGCAAATAATATTTCTTTTCAATTAAAAATGTATTTACACGTGGCCAATAGATATAGGAATAAAACTTTAACATAATAATTAAATGACCACGTTTTAAAAACAGTAAATGGGGAAAATTACGTCATAAAAATGTACTTAAACGTGAATATTAGAAAGATAAATAAAAATTTTAAATCATAATTAAATTACTATGCGTTAAAAGCATTAAATGGGGAAAATTACGCCATATTTTAAATGCTCAAATAATAACAATATTTCCAAACAGTTTCAATTTAAAAAGACATATTTACACGAGAGATTTATTTCATATTTAGAGATGGACTTTTTAACTATTAAAAAATCTATTTTCACGTAAATATTAAAAAGGGAAATAAAAATTTGATGAAAATTAAGGCACATGTAAAACAAAACATTTAAAATGTCTTATCTAAAACAATTTTCTTATAGAATCGTTATAAAATTCCGGGAGGCAGCGATATTGTTTCTTTGGCATTTTATATAAGCTGATTTTAAAATGTTTAATTGATCTTACAAAAATCGTCGTTAGCTGTCTCGACACCAGTTGTTCGGCTTTAAAATCCCTCGGTCAAAGGGAAATGAATGGAAACCCGATTACAGGAAATCACCACTAGTCGTTTAATTATAATTCAATTCTTCGTAATCATTTTATCTAAACGGGGGTTGGCGGGCGTAGCACGTAAGGTCTTTCTAAATTAAAAGAACAAATATAAATATCATGACTTACGCGAAACTAGAGTAAAAAAAACTTACTTTTCCATTAAATGGTTATTTTTTAAAAATGAACTGTTTATATTATTGCAAATCTTATCCTTAATTTCCAAAACACACCATTAGATACACCAGTAATAAAATTAGATGATACAGATTATGATAGAGATATACTAGAAAAACCAGAAACGTAGAAAATGAAATGCAGTGGTCAATCAGGTGCAAAATAAATCTTTTCTTAAAATGTTGAAATGATTGACTGTCAGACGTATTAAAAAAAAATTCTCTGAAAATCAATATATCAATTTTCTCACGTATAATATAAGAACCATTTTTTTTTTCAAATTTCTATGTACCTTTTGGCAGTACTTAGAACTAGAATTAAGTCGTATAAAAATATACCACCGTCTTTCAAAGGGTTAAAGATTGAACCTCTGTATCATTTAAGAGGAAATGGGTAGAATAAAAGCCTTTTTCGCATATTTTTAATTATCTGCTCTTTACGGAATTTTGCCATAATAAAGTACAGGCGTTTAATTTATAAAACAATAGATCTTTACTAATATTCTAAAGAAATAGAGTTTGTTTGTCTGTTTGACGGAGTTTTAATATCTATAACTACTTAATCGATTTCAAAAGCAATGGTGGCAAATTGATGGTGAGAGTTTCTGCCACAACATAGGCTATGTCAGTGTTCTTACCACCAAAGGGGTGCAGAAGAGAAAAACGTTTTCTAAATTATGATTTTTGTGATACGGGAGGGACTAGAAACTAGAAAATGGGCAAGGCGGGTTATTTTTAAGATACTAATACTAATACGAATGAAAAAAATTCGAAATTTAAAATAGCGAAATGAGCCAAAATCATTCAAAAAATGTTTTAAATTGCGATTTCTATGGAACTGTTAGGGTTAGAAACTCAAAATTTGACATGGGTGTTTCTTTTAAGCCTTAAATGTTCATTATTTTATTTTTTTCATTTCAACAGTGAAATGATCAGAAAACGTTCTAAATAGGCTCTTAATTATGATTTATTTAAAACTTTTAGGGGTGGAAACTCAAAATGGTTACTTATTAGATGTAAATGCTCTCTAAGAAGTTTCTAATAAATTCGGAATTTTTAAAAGCGTGAAATGAGCGGAAATCGTTCTAATAAAGTTCTAAATTACCATTTCTACGGAATTCTTAGGGATAGAAACTCGAAATTTAACATTGTCTTTTACTTTTAAGTCGTAAATGCTTGCCCATAACAGTTTTAAAGAAAATTCGAACGGGGCTCTAAATTTATATAAAATGAACAATTGGAAACTCGATAGTTTTTATCTTTTTCGCAACATAAAGGGGATCCAGGCCTCATGATAAAAAGGTATGCCTGATGAAGAAGTTTTACACTCACCTGTAAAGACCAAACGTCCAGCGAAGTAAACGGAGAAAGAGATTAGAAAATAATGAGAGCGTTATCACAATTTCTATCTATTTATATAGGTTTGAAAGTATGGGGAAATAAAAAAGAAGATTTCAATTATATTAATAATTGCGCCTTTGAAATATTTAAATTGAGGAAATATATTTGTTTTGACACTGTGGATTTCATAAAATTTCATTACACCAGCAAATATTTTACGCCTCTCTGTATTAATGGTGAAATATTCCTTTAATATTGCTCATTATTAAATGTATTAATTCGCCAAGCAATTGCTCATTTTATTATTTTAAATTACAACATCTTATTGTTTTAGGTATATAAGGAAATTGCTTACAAACAATAGATAATTTATTAAAATCCAGATTTCCCCAGCATTTGAATGTAACGCAATATATATTTTTTCCCCTTGGTTTCAACCAGGAAATTAATTAAAACTAACCGGTTATGTAAGATTAGTATTTTTTATGTGTATTACAAAAGGAGTCAGTGAGAGTGAGAGAAAATAAATGTAAAAAATGAAATAAAGCAATAAATTAATTAAAAATTCGTTTATTTAATCACTACAAATCATTAATTCTTGAAGTCATGTTGGATCCAATTGATATTCTTTTGCACCAAAAATAGTGATTTAAAATGTTTTTTTTTTTTTTTAATTTTCTCTTTATACCATTTTTTTTCTTATGACATTTAAGTTAAAACTTTGAAAAATATATAAACATTTTAGAAATTACACAGAAATATTTTTTTTAAGTAAAAAATAGTCATTGAATAGTCATGTAAAAAACTGACATTTGCGCAAAACATGATAACTCAAAATCAAATCAATACATTCACATTTTGTAAATTACATAATAAATAGAATAACTTTCTCTAGAACATAGACTAGCCACATTATAATAGCATCTCTATCGCAGAAGCTATGGAACTTGAAGTACTAATGTAATGAACAATTCGTAAAATTCATTAAAACGCGTTGTAACTTATACTAGGGTAAATATAAAACTAATTATTATATCATCATAATTACAGTCTATTCCCTAAAATTTTGTAAAATAAGTAAAAAATTTTAAAATAAGTAATTTGTAAAATAAGTAAAAAAGAAATTCAAAGCATTTCATGCATAATTTTTTGTTATAGGATGTTTTGCGTACAGTAAAAATCTAAAAAACTCCATTTTGAGTAAAAGCTAAAAATAACTTTTAAAGGCGGTTCTTGCTATAAAAGTAATTATTATTCTTTAAAAGTTTAATTATAAACTCCATGTATTTTCTTAAACATATAATACAGTTTAACTGCTAAATCTCGAAAAAGAAGATTGTAAACATACATTTCAGCTTACTTCCGGTTTGCAGAACGATATTTCCGGTTGTAAAATTCTCCGGCAAGCTGTAATGGATGTAACTTTAAAGGGCTCTAACTCGGGTTCTAATTCAAATACACACACAATTAAAGCAGAATTCGATAGATGAAAGATCGGATTTTAATAGTATTGCAAAAATCGATATTTTCATCGAAAATGACGTTTCAAAGGTGTGCGGATACCTTAAGGGGCGGACAACAGTTGTGAAATCACATGTAAAATAGATTATATTGTCGTACATTTTTCTCCAGAAGTACTGAAGTTTTTTCAATACTTTAAAAAAATAGTTTTGGCAATAGATACACTAAGTCAATCGTACTGTTTGGTAAAAATATCATACGAAGTAATTTTTTTTTTTTTTGCAATTTAGTGAATTGAAAATATTTTAATTTTTCGATTAAGGCAGAGACAAAATGTGTCTTTAGAATTACTTTTCATAAAAAAATGTTTTTAAAACTTTGAAATTGTTTTTTTAATTAAAATTGTAAAATTTCAAATTACGGGGGTCTAATGGGTTCGAAATATTATTTTCTTTCTTTACACGCATTTTTAGCGATTCTTTTTTTTCTGAAATGTGTCTTTAAAATTAATTTTCATATAAAAATGTTTTTAACACTTTGAAATATTTAAAAAAATTAACATTATAAAATTTCAAATTAATTTAAATTTATAGATTTATTAGATTACATTGATTTTATAGATTTTAATTTTTTGATTAATACAGAGGATGATTTACGAGCGTCCAGGGTGGGGTCAAAATATTATTTTCTTTATTTACAGAAATTTTTAGTGATTATTAAATTCCTACTATTAGGTCACACTCTCTCTATATATATGCCTTGTTCAAATTTTCAATCGTTAATAAAATATTTTCTATTCATCCACTCATGTTCAAATAAATTTTTTTAAACTTGTAGTGGATGACACTTTATGTTAATACAGTTTTTTCAAATATTAATTCATTAATTTAATTTAATTAGTTAATTTTAGTTTTAAATGGGAGAAAAAAATTCCTCCCATTGTTTTCATAAATGAAATGAAAGATTTATCTCAAATGAGTGATGTCACAGAAATAAAATACCGCAACGATGATTATAAAATAATGTTCAATAAAGATAACGTGGGACATTAATGCTGCACGGGTTTATTTTATATATTTATGATTAAAAGGTAGGAATTGACTTAATTTTTTTTTTTATATTACTTGTTTTTTGTCTTTAAAATTACTTTTCATAAAAAAATGTTTTTAAAACTTTGAATTTTTTTTGTTTATTAAAATTATAAAATTTCAAATTTATTTAGTTTTGATATAACTCATGAACCTGTTGTCCGATCTCATTTCTTTGTAACACTTTCCAACATAGTTGAAAAATGTTTATGAATTCGGTTTGTCTGTCTGTCCGTGCTCTCACTCTCGCAAATATATTCGGATTATCCTGCAATTGATATATGTTATTGAGGCTTACTTTAACATGTTCTTTATCGAAAACGAAGTGTGTAGCACTTATAGTTTTTTTTACAGGGACACTCAAAAAAATTCCGGTACAATATGATCTATGGAGAAAAATCATTTGCGGTTTTATTTCAATGATGCTACACAATTTCAAACATATTGAACTTGATACATATCATTGAGGTGCACTACACAAGTGGCTTACTGTAGAATAGGGTTTTACAGCACATATAGGTCCATTACAGGGACACTCAAAATATTTCTTTTTTTTACGGTATATGGAGAAAAATCGTTTGCGGTTTATTTTAATAATATTTCACTATTTCAAAAATATTGAAATTGATATATATCACTAAAGTGCATTATAAAAGTCTTACTATAGAATTTTGTGTGTATATAGCATTCATCGTTCATTTACAGGACACACAAAATAATTCGGTACTGTAAATTAACAATAAATGCTTGAACTTCGTTTTCAGTTTTTGTTGGTCTAATTGTGATGACAACTGGCTCACTGATGTGCCGCTGTTCCATCACTGCTTGTTGCACGCAATGCCTAATTATGATTTTTTAAACTGTTATTGATTTATTATTTTATCTACTTATTTAAAACAAAACAAAGCAGTATTTTATTGCTTTTATAGCGTTCAGCAGTTCTGAAACTCTACTTTCTGTTGTAATACATTATTAAAACTTCTGTTCTATAGCTCTATAAATTAATGAATGAGAAAATGACATTCTTGTTTGTTTATTAATTTTATTTTGTTTATTCTCAATGACATTTTGAGGCATGACATCCGAAAAATGGTAATTTTGTTAGCTCTAATTGTTTTTAAAAGGCAGTTATTCCGGTAAAATATTGAGCTTATTGTCGAAGAGTTAATATTTAATGCAAAATGAAATAAAATATAATTTTAGACTATCACTAAAATAAAATGCACATTTATGCATGAAAGATTGTATTTTTGAAAAAAAAATTCTATTTAGACTAAAAATAAAATGAATAATAAATGGATATAAGCATAAAAAAGAATAGTAAATCGATTGATGAAAAGCTGAATTTCATGCTGCATATCTTTGATATTCAGTTTATATTAATTCCAAAGGTATATTCATATTGTAATATGAAAATAAAACACAAAGATTTTTTATAAATACATAGAACTTATTTGTTTTTTTTTTTTATTATTTTCCTGTCACGATATTCGATAATTTATTGACTTTTGCAATTATACATATTGCATTATTGACCGCTCTACTTAAATAAAACGTGACATGTTGCAAATATGTTCTCAGTATTTTCTTCTTTTCTCAGTTTGCTTTGTGAATCTGCTAAACTCTTAATAAAGCACACACAATCAGATTAGTTGTTCTGATATCTTACCACATGCTTCAGAAGACAGCTAAAATACCTTTGTGCCTACTAAGCTTTTAATAAAACTCGCTCTATCGAATTTGTTCTTCTGATATTTTAACACACGTTTGCGAAGAAGGGGTGCGTCTGCTAAGTTATTAAAAGGCATCTCGATCGGTTTCGTTACTTTGATAATTGAGAAGACATCTGTGTCTGTTAAGCTATTAATGAAGCACGCTAGATCAGATTACTTGTTCTGATATCTTAACACATATTTGAGAAGAAACTCTATGCATGATAAGCTATTAATGAAGCACTGTCTATCTTATTCATAGCTCTGAAATCTTAATACACGTTTGAGAAGATAATTAAGAAACTCCGCGTGCGCTAAGTTATTAAAACCTTCTCACCGCCGCTACCTGATATATTCGTTCACTATGCTGTAGGTTTCACAGCAATACATGGTTTGTTTAAATTAATATAATTCTACAAATATAATGCATTTTTAAAACATCAAGTAATGATTGAACTCTCAAGGATTATACTTACATACGTAATTAAGTTTTTTATCTCAAGTTTGAAAATTCAGATTTTTTACGCATTTAAAAAAAATTACAGAGAAAACAACATTACAATTTTGCCCTTTTGCTCGGCGGTCAGGGGATTAACGAAACTTTCTCCATCAGATGTGCTGCAAATGTTTGAGAAGATAGTTAAGGATCTCTGTGTCTGCTAAGCTATTCATGAATCATATTCGATCAGATTCATTGCTCTGATATCTTACCACATATTTTAGTATACAATTAAGAAACTTTGTGTCTGCTAAGCTATTAATGAAACTCGGTCTATCAGATTCGTTCTTCGGAAAGAAGAAAGTTTGTGCCTGCTGAGTTATTAACGAAGTATTCTCGATCGGTTTCAATGCTCTGATATTTTAAAAGACAGTTAAAATCATATATGTTTTCTAAGTTGTATTCATGCAGAACGCTTAATCAGATTCATTGCTTTGGTATCGTAGCACATATTTGAGAAGACATTAAGACACTCTGTGCATTATAAGCTATTAATAAAGTACTATCGATCTTATTCGTATAGCTCTAATATCTTAACACGCATTTGAGATGATAATTAATACAATCTGTGTGTGCTAAGTTATTAACGAAGAATTCACGATCCAATTTGCTGCTCTGATATTTCACCAAATGTTTGAGAAGACAGTTAAGAATCTCTGTGTCTAAGCTATTAATGAAGCATATTCGATTAGATTTATTGCTCTGATATCTTACCCCATATTTTAGTGTACAATTAAAAACCTCTTTGACTGATAAGCTATTGATGAAGAACTCTCCATCATATTTGTTGTTCTGACAACACGTTTTTGTAATTTATTTTCAAAACGTACGAAATACTCGGAAATATTTTTGGTTAGACAAGGTTATTTGCACCACTCGCTTAAACTATCAAGAGTTTGACACATATACTTTAAACCTAAGAAACATCTGAATATTGTCTTAATTTGAGAAGGTTATTGCCGCTGAAACTATAACAGAAAACATTAAAAACACGAATGAAAAAAACCGCCGATCGATTCGACGCCTGTGATTGTTAAAAACACAAATTTTCAGTAAAAATTTAAAATGCAGAGCAGAGTTATGATAGAAGAAATCGTTGTTAATAAAATGCATTTTTCTGTGTATTACATGCAGATAATTTTGAATATACTGGGATTAAACATTACATTTGGTAGAATGAAAGGTTGTTACAAATGTATTAAGCCTTTTTTAAGAATTCTATTTTATATTTGGAATTTTATTAATATACTTCAAGTTTTGACTTCAATATTATTAATAGTCCAGCTGCGCCACATTGATGGAATTATCAAGTTACTCATCAGTCATTTATTTCAAGCAGTATGCAGTTTAACTAACGTAATTTTTCTTTACATGAGCAGAAACAAACTTAAAGAACTATTAATAAAGATAAACACATTAATATGTCTTAAGAGTCTAAGTCGCAAACGGTTTAAGTACATGGTAATATTCACTGCACTATACATTCAAGTTATCTCTATCTTATGTATGGGATTCTTAATCATTCCTCTTATCCTTGGAATAAAGGATGAACTAGGCCCAAGCAGAGATGTTAACAGGAAAAGAAATGTTCAGTTTCAGATATTTATATCTGCTGTTATTTTTATTTTTTTCTATACAAATATTGCTTTTCCTTCACTACTTACCTTAATTTACAAGATTTCTAGCATTATCATAAGAAATGGATTTTCACAAATATTAGATGAAGTGGACGAATGTATGGACGAACTAAATGGCAAAATAATAGTATACAGATTTGATAAATCTGTCGAAATAGCAAATGCCTTCGATGACGCAATGAGTTTACCCGTTTTTTCTGTTATGTCCTTTATTCTGAATGCACTTTTTTTCAATGCATTTCGTCTATTTGTAAAGACTTCGCTGAACAGTTATCAGGTTAGTTTTACATGTTTACTATTTAAAAATATTTTAATGTTTTTATATAGTATGTGTTATAGAATGTTTTAATTACTTTTCATGCACGTTTGTGGAAATCCCCCCCCCCCAAAAAAAAAAAAATATATATATATATATATATATATATATATATATATATATATATATATATATATATATATATATATATATATATATATAATGTAACAAATTACAATAACCATTGGGAAAATGTTCCGAAAGCTTAAAAAAATAATTACCGTACTTTCGTGTTATAGCGGCCCCCATAATTATGATTATACCAAGGTTGCATTTATGATTTCGCCAAGGTCATCACAAAGCTTATATATGCATCCTATATACGCATATATATATATATTCCAAACACTCCTATATGTGTCATATACGTCATTATACACATATTATTTACGTCTTATATGTCGTATATACATCATATACACATGTCATATATATACATCATATATGCATCCTATATGCATCATATATGACTATAACTTGGCCACTTACGTCCAGTAATGTTATATATATATATATATATATATATATATATATATATATCATATATTTTTATAATGTAATACATGCTGTATAATTTGGCGAAAAATCTTGGTCGCTTGGCGATTCATCCTTGGGGGCCGCTATAACACAAAAGTGCCATATTTACAATATATTAATGAAAACAGAAACAAAAATATTTCATCCTTGGGAGCCCCTATAACACGAGAGTACCAAATTTCTACTTTATTTTTCTTATCTGATAATTTGCATCTATCCTTTTTGTAACTTTAACGATTTTGTTACGATTGTATGCATTTCTATTGGCTATACAAAGAAAATTTCTTCTAAAGTTACAAAATGTCGTTAAAAACGCTTTAAAAAATCTTCTAAAGTTACAGAATTTCGTTAAAAACTCTTAAAATAGTAAAATGTGAACATCATTTGGTCCATTCTCGACCGAAAGCAATAACCATTTTCCCCATGGTTAAAAAAATAAACTTTCATTATTCATATCAATGCTTATTTAAATATTTCGAATATTCGTATTATACTACAAAGAAATTAAATGGTTTATTTAAAATACACACTCATCATCAAATATTACACACTCATCATCAAATATTACACACTCATCATCAAATAGAATTTATATATTGAACTTCAAATTTTATGTAATTATATCAGTTTTTATAATTTTCTAAAGAGATTTCCCCATACACATCTTCTGATAAAAAAAAATTAAATATGTAGTTGCACATATTTTTCCGTCAGTATTTCAATAAACTATTTAGTTAAAAATAAATGTATACATATAAAAGTCGAAAATTGTGTGCATGTATTTTTTTATACAAATCTACAATTTTTTACCAATTTACCAAAGACATAACATACACGTACATACGTTTTAGAACCCGGCGAATAATGTTTGCTACTTTACAAATTTACTTGACCAAACATTATCTCTTTTTTCAACCACCTGCCAATTTAAAATCTATTTGAATCAAGCATCGGTTACATACGTTTCCGGACGCGACGCACAGTACTGGCTATTTTACAAATTTCCCAGGCCGGAGTTATCAATATAACAAAATAATAATAATAATTTTTAATAGATTTTTGTGCAAAATATCTTTTCAGATGAATTTTTGATTAGATTGTTTTTATGTCATTATTTATAATTTCTCTTGACTTTTCGCGTTTTAGTTATCCAATATCCGTCATTATACAAGATATTGTACATTTTCTCCAATTCTTTTTTTTAATTATAAGGAGAGATTTCCGGTTGAAATAGTGATGGCTATTTTATATATTTATTGGAATTAAGCTCAAAGGGCCCCATTATACTGATGGCCGTACAGCTTGTCAGCGCGAAGCACATAGGGGCAAGCTATAGTGATTGCGTCACAATAGTCTATGAACGAGAGGCACACATAACCATGTTGTAGTCAGGACACTCATCATACTTAATGTCGTTTTATTGGTGTGTGGGTTCGAATACAGAGAACTTCGTTATTGTGATCGCTGTAATTTTCAGGATATTCTATTTTTGTTTATTTTTCAAGGAAGTCCCCCAAAATTAGCATGGCGTCATCCAGTTGATATGCTCGTAAAATATTTATCGTTTATATATATTATGACAGAGGAGCTATAGTATCGGTCGCACTTCGTTTTCACGACATGATGCTACGCCGAAAATGACATTAGAAAAAAATTAAATGGGGAAAAAAATTAAATCCATGAAATAAAATATTGGACTTTTTTTATTGCTCTGTATAGTAATACTTGTAAGTAGACAGAAACATGTATTTACACACGCGTGTGTGCATGTTCCAAATTATTGTCAAGTTTGATGATACTTGGTAAAATAAAGCAAAAATTTACAGCTAAAGTAAGTCACTAAAACAAGACGAACTTGGTACTAACTTGTCGATTTACCAGATTCTAATCCAGTCCGGATGATGTAAATCTCTTTTATTCAGTCGTAGACTGGTCTACAACGGATATATATTAAAATAAGTTTATTTTTCTTTTTTATTATTAACCATATATAAAAGAAATTCAAACGTAAAAAATAAAAATAAAAGATATATTATTTGCAAAATTCATAATAATACTAAACACAATCATTCTAACACACACGCTTAAGCTCATGGTGTGTCACACTTCCATTCGCTTAAAACATACTCTCACATATAAAGTCAGTTACAAGTTACTGCGAATAAGATAAGAAAGCTAGAAAATTTTTAAAAAAAAACTTTCAAAAAGCATGGGATCATTTTCGACATACAGTTTCGTTTTTTGCAATAAGCGGCAGATGGTACGAATTATTTACAGCAGAATAAGACATTCATTAAGAGAACATGCAAAAAATAAAAATGAAACAGAAACAGTTGATTGTTTCAATGGGGTTCCCAGTTGTAAACAACTCCACTCCCTGTATGAGTAGTTGTATACCACAGCTTTGAGGAGCCATGAGAAATAAAAGTATAAATGTAGCATATTAGCACTAGAAAATGAAAGAAATGTAAAGGATTCGACTGAAAACTTCATCAGCCAATCCGAAATAAGTAAGCCAGCCAACCAAATTCAACTTGCGTAAAGCAGCCAATCAAATTGACTTGCAGTATAAGAGGCGGGGGAATAGTAACCTTTTATTACGGACCAGGATTGGAGACGATTTTATATTCAATCGTACCACATTTTTTTTCAAAATTGCTTCTTTGTGGCAGATTTCAAATAAAAATGTTGCAAAATAAATCTTTTATATAGATAATTATTGTATAATTTTTCTTCTTCTAATTTTTAATTTCTGATTAAGTGTATTGTAAAATAAAATTATCTGTACTACAAAGTAAACGAATGTTAAATCTCTTAATGCTAAAACTCTTAAAGAATATTCAATACCATGCCCATTAAAAAATGAACATAACAATTTAACTACAATAAATAAAGTAATTCGCTTGCACCCTGGACCCGCTTAAAGCTGCATTATCGGCAGGTTCCAAGGGGTGATGGTTTAACGAGATTCCATTCTATATATTTTCGGCAATGGAAAAACACTAAATTAATCAACATTTGATACTTAACATGGTTAAATATTAATTTATATATACAATTACAATAAACTTCTTATTATCAATAACATTATCAGTTAAAAATCTTATTTTGCTGAAACGAAATGAAAGAATAATAATTACAATTGTGTTTTCAATATTAACGCATATATCGGTGGTATATTATATTTTATTACAATTAACTATCTTCACATTTTCGATTAAAGGACATTGTGTGAAATCAAAAACAATTGTTGAAGAGAAATCAGCCAGACGAATGAATAAAAAAACATATTAAGTACGTTATTAGAATTCGAGAATATTAAAAAATGTGTTTTACTACAATTTGCCGCGTGTAAGACTTTGGCACAATACTAATTACCCTCTAATTTTTACAATTCCATACAATTCATTTTAAAATTCCATTATTTTTTGCAATGTTACATACAAGAACATTAACTTTTACAGCAGAACCTTACAAACAAACATAAAATATGTTACTAACTCTTTGCATGAACCTCATTATTGAAAGTTAGCTCTAAAATTTAATAAAAAACCGTTTTCTTATTTTTCTATGAAACATATCAATTTTAAATGTAATTTGAGTTTCTCAGTTGCTTTGAGACATATAGCTACGAAGGCTGTTGTATCATATCAGGACCGTGGAAGAGAAAGGGTCAAACCCGAAATTGGAGTGTTGGGAAATTAAGCTCAAAGTTTTGCAAGTAGTTTAAGATAGCTAAGACGAATCTTTATTTTAATCACTGCTGATTAAAAAACTAGATTGAAATAGTATGTATTGAAATTCAATGCTTTAATTTTAATGTATTCCTTATCTTTATTTGATTAATTTACAGTTGGTTCGCCGTTGCTCCTTTAGAAAAATCAGACCACGAGTTTATTATAGAAGATGGTACTACTCCCTTTAGCTTTGATACTCTGAGGATACTAAAGGCGAACCAGGGCAAACCGACTTACCTACGTGTTGCCTACATCTATCTGACGTGGAAAAAAACAAAAAAAAAATCGATTTTTCGAGTTCGCCCTTTCTTTTCTGAGCTCCTGATATGATCTTACATAGACCTTTATTAAATCTAAACAATAAAAAATTCTTATAATATTGTTTGTAATTGATACAGAGGACAAATAGTACAGAAAAGAGTGCATTGCCCGAAAAGCAGGAAGGTTTTGTAACCAGGGTAAACTCCAAAATTGAACTTTCGGTAATCGAACATTCTACCCCCACGTTAGCAGACGAGAGTATTTTCGCTCGTAGCTACAGTCACCTTTGAATTGTATTTTATTTTTATTTTTATTTTTTATTTTTTGTAATATATAATCACTATTTGAGTATGGTGCGCTGGAAGCTTTTTAGCAAATATAGTCTAAATTTATTTTCAAACTTATTTTTATCATATTGTTTCACTCGTTGTCGTACTTGAGGGATTAAGTTTGGGGGAGAAGGAAGGCTCTCACCTTGCCTTAAATAATAGAACAAAATATCTTTAAAGAAGCTTAAAATATGAAAAAAATGTTTTCAATAATATTATCACACTATTTTATGAATGAATTAAGTTTATGTAATAACAAATCATGAAATGAAATAGCGAATAGTCAGTATAATAGAATATATTGAGTTTAATCATTTTTAGTAGGGCTTGCCATCGTCAATCATTGTATTTAATTTCTTTAACCATCTTCTCGCGTGACCTAGAGAAAATATTTTTACAAGTTGGAAAGTGTAAAAGTTAATCAGCCATTTAATTTAGGAACGGATGTATCTACAGTTATTAGAGTGCTTTCTATATTAGAAATATTGTAAATAAATTAATTAGAAACGGTTTAAACATTAAATATTTATTAGAAAAGAAAACTCTATGTGTAATGCATGCATAACAACCTAAACTGAAAGCGAAACATGTGAATGTTAGTTAGTGCGAGCTCTGCGTTTGCTGTGGCAAGAATAAAATATTTTTGGCTGACGATGACCTATTCGAGCACAAAGAATATATTTTCCTTCTTTCCCACTACTTTTGACACACACTTTTTTTCTTTAATTAAGAAAAAAATATAATACGGATTGTTTCAAATATATTAGTATATAAAAAATACAATTTTATAAGCTAAATACATTATTTTGAAGCAATTTCTGTTTTCTATTTTTATTTTTATTTTTATTTTTATTTTTTTTTTTGAGGGAAAATAATGCAATATTAAATATGAATAATGTCCTCACGACCAAAATAATTATAGTTTATTAAATATTTTGCAATACATTTACAATTTCGGTTACTAATAGTGTAATGAATGACAATTTCAGTCCTACAATAAAAACTTCCAAAGATACACACATTCAAATTATCACATTTTTTATATTTTTCTTGTATGTTAATTCATAAAAACAGCTGTAAAGTTTCAAGAAAGGGTCCTATTTCTAAACGGATAATTCATTACGCTCACAACATCACATAAATTCTAGGCTATCGATATAAATATAAGTATAAATATAATATTTTGAGTTATAAAGTTTTTTTAATTGATTGTTCACAAAAGTCATGCTTTTCAGAAAACGCGTTTGAAGTTTCTACTTCTTAAAACCTAGTAGAAATATTCACTTCAAATTCTTTAAACTTCCAAAATTTATATGTTGCACCCTCTGTAATCTGAATATTAGAAGATATTTTCTGTCTTGAGGCTGTATAAATGCAGAATTTATGAGTACTTAAATACAACATTCCAGTTTGAGGGTGAAAGAAAAACAGTGATAACTACAGTTCTATTGACCGTAAGTAGAAAACAAAAACTGTTTCCAATAGCTAATTATATGGTCTTTCAAATAACATGATAAACGAAAATAGTCACATTTGCCAAAAATTGGCTATTGATACGTAGTGAGGTTGATAACTTAATCACAGAGTTTGATTGCAATTCTGGGGCGTTTTCTGACACTATGCTTCTCTGTAGTGAGACATTATGTGAGGTATGTTGGAACACTACTCACAAGAACTTTGCAAAATTATTTAAGGTTCCTCAGCATGGGTCGTTATGGATTCAGCAGAAGAAGTAAGAAACAAACTCAAAACTTTAGCTCTAAGATTTCCTGCTCTACATGATATAGTGTTCAATGTTGTATCAAAACAGAAATTGCTATTGACAGTTTGGAAAATGCATTTGTTGGAACGGAACGTTCTTTTGTTTTCACTGCTTTTGGAGCAATTTTAACTTACAGAATACTTTTAGGAACATTAGGGCTCTGAGAACTGCTATATTGTCTTTTTTAAGTTATTTATTAAAATAAAATTAATTGCAAAACAGTTCTTCTCTGTATATGTTCCTCAATATGGGCCGCTATGTATTCAGCAGAAGAAGTAAGAAGCAAACTCAAACCTTTACCTCTGAGATTTCCTGCACTAAATAATGTAGTATTCAATGTTGCATCGAAACAGAAATTACAATTCGCAGTTTGAAAAAAAAAAAAAAACATTTGTTGGACCCTTCTTTTGTTTTTACTGCCTTTGGAGTCTTTTTACTTAGGGAATACTTTCGCACTTTCTCACTAAGAACATTAGGACTCTCAGAACTGCTTTATTACCTTTTTATTTATTAAAATAAAATCAATTGCATAACAGTTCTTCTTTCTATATCTTCCTCAACATGGGCCGCTATGGATTCAGCAGAAGAAGTAAGAAGCAAACTCAAATCATTATCCCTGAAATTTCCTGCACTAAATATTTATTATTCAATGTTGCATCGAAACAGAAATTACAATTCACTATTTGGAAAATGTATATGTTGGACCCCTCCTTTGTTTTAATGTATGTTAATGTATGTAACGTAAATTATTTTAAGTTTTAGAAATATTTTTATGAAAATGCAGGAAAGCCCTTAGTCCCTCAGAGGTCTAGGGAATGATTATTATGTTTGAATTATAGTGACACACCCTGTATTTTTGAGTGAAAAAATGGATTACTAGTCGGTATTCCTATAAAAGAATGGTTCGTGCTGGTACGCACCATCACTTCTTAAAGGTCCAAAGTTTTTTCAAAAGTTTTAGGAAATCCTCCTGTGTAATTTTAAGTACACATGATAAAGAAATATGATGAAAGATAGCCGAATTTTAAGGGAACTTGGTACCCTTCATGTTGCGAAAAATAACACAAATATCAAGTTTCCAATTTTTTTTTTGATAAAATGTATTTAGACATCCATATAATATTCTGTCAAAGTTACGTAAATATCCGATGATCAAAAGTATGGGAAAAATATTTTTTTCTGCATCCATTTCCTTTTAAATCTATCAGAGATCTTATCTTTAAATTCACTTTCCTCAAGTCAAGTTTTCTTCTTTTTCACATTTTGCTATTTTAAAATGGTTAAAATTCAACAGATATGTAAAAAAATTAGATATATTTTTTACGGAATGTAAAAGGTACATTCAGTAGAATTATGGATGGATTTTGCAAAAGAATAAATATATTCTTTTTAAAATGTAAATATGAAGAAATTCGTTTTTTCCCTCAAGTTTAGCATATATAATTATAATGTTCCTTGTAATGGCTGTGATTTATCTTATATTGGTCAAACTAAAAGAAATCTCGAAATCCGCTTAAAAGAACACTCTCGTTATGTAACTAATCAAGAAATTTCTAAATCTTCAATTGCCAAGCACTCTTGGGATTCCGGCCATTCTTTTAATTTTAAAAATGCTAAAATTATCTTTAATGCTAATAGTTTCTCTGAATTGGACTTTCTGGAAAATTTAGCTATTTATCTTAATCGTGAAGTTATTGTTAATGATAAATCCGATTCCACAATGCTCTCTGCTGCTTGGAAAAACCTCTTTAGTACTTCCATATAATTTATTTTGTATTAATTAATTTTAGTCTGTTTTTTATATATATTTATATATTTTGGTTACTTATTTAATTCTTAATTTTCATCTGTTTCCATTTTTAATGTATTTGTGTGCTTTATTTATTTATTTATTTTTTTTATCTATTTATTTTTTTATTTTTATTTTATTTATTTATTTATTTATTTATTTATTTTAATTTAATTTAATTTAATTTAATTTATTTTTTCATTTTTATTTATTTATTTATTTATTTTTATTTATTTATTTATTTTGTTACTTCCTTATTCCCCTTCTATTTTGTATTCTCTATTGTTTTGTTTTTACTCTTCTGTGATTGGCTGTTGTCTTCTGTTTTCCTATTGGCTGTTGTTTTCTACTTTCCTATTGGCTGTTGCATCAGCTTGTTTCCTCTCCCTTACCTCTCATTTCAGTCTTGCTGCTGCTTTCATAGTAGACGCACGTCTTTTTGCGCCTGACGAAGAAAGACTCAGATCTTCCGAAAGGCCTAGCGCATTTTTAAAGTTTTTATGGTATTTTAAGAAGTTATTTTAGTTCTTATAGATAAGGACGTTTTTTTTTTTTTTTTTCTCATAAACTAGAGGGTTTCTTGAAAAATAAACCTCTAAACTTAAGAAAAATATACTTGTAAATAGAAAAATGTCTAAAAAAATTAAAAATTGAAAACGTTTAGGGAGTCCTGAGGTCAATATTTTATTTATAGGCAATTTTTAATGAATAGGTTTTTCTATAAAATTAGCTTTTCAGATAAAACATTTTTAAAAACTTTGAATTTTTTAATTAAAAAAATCAAAATGTTAAATTTTAAACTTATTTATTTTTTGATATATAACTCATGAACCATTTCCCTGATTTCATACATTTTTTCAGTATCGTGTGCAGAAAATAATCCTTGTAAATTTGTCTTCAGGATTTATAAAAATAATACTTGCAAAATAAAATTTATAATAAATTTAAAAGTAAAAAAAAAAGAGGATTTTTGAGAATGATTTTTACTTCAAGGATTATATTTTCAAAATTTTCAAATGAAATTACAAAATTCCGAAAACAATTTACTAAAAGCATAACATAAAAACTCTGCAAAAAATTCCATACACATATCTTACAATCAAATTTAGATATATCTTTTTAAACAGGCCAAATTATGAAGAAATCCATTCTGAGATAAGAATACTTAAAGTTTTACTTATGGGCGGAGCAAGACTGATAATCCAACGCCAAGATTGTCAATCAATATGAAGTTTGCAATCAATATGAAGTTTGCTATATTTAATTTATTTAACTTCGTAGTATTTTATTAGTAAAAAAGAGAAAAATGAATTTTTGTTTGATAATTTTGACCCCTCGTACCCCCTTAAAACAGTTTACAAGTTTTAACATAATCTCAAAAGTTTACAATTTCTTAAGTTAAAAAATATATATATTATTTTTCCAAAATATAGCCATGATATTATTTTTTTTGTTCATGAAAATCATATTTTTTTCACAATATCTTTTTATGATATGTAAAGTTTGGAAAAAAAAGTAATTTTCTTATAAATGGGTGTCAAGTTTCCTTAAAAATACATCTGTCATTGATAAATTACGATGTTTTTTAATAAATAATATTATATTTATGTATTTTTTTTATCCCGATTATTTCAAAGCAGTTTTGTGTAGTTGTAATAATTACCCACACTCAAAATACATTAATTAAAAATTTTTGACACTTTCCAACAAAGTTGAAAATTGTTTATGAAATCGTTTTGTCTGTCTGTCTGGCCGTGCTCTAACTCGCGTAAATAATAGTCGGATTGCCATGCAATCGATATATGTTAATGAGAGCTATGTTAAGTTCGATATTGAAAACGGAGTAAATAGCGCTCAAATACTGGAACACTCAAAAGAATTTCGTTACATTACGGTGTATAGGAAAAATCATTTTCGATGTATTTTAATGATGCTACACTATTTCAAAGATATTTAAATTGATATATATATATATCACTGTGGTGCACTACAGGAGACTTACAAGGGGACCGCTAAACATGATGCGCACAGATTTTGATGATTTTAAAGTATGTTGTAGGGGTCATACCCCTAATTATTCAGGTCAAAGGTTTCCTTCAAATGGGCTTTAGTTTTCGAGAAATTTCGGGTTAAAGTTCAGCATGCATTTCAAATACCCATTAGTTCGAGATTTTGAACAAGGTCTCCGTGGTGTAGAGCTAGCGCTCGCGATTTGAGAGCCGGAGATGATGTCCTCTCGTGTGACTTTTACCTTTTTTTAATAAATTTTATATATTTGTCGCGTTATAAGTTTTAGGCAGAATTATGAATTCTGCATCTTTGAACCTTTTGAAATTTTGCTAATAAATTCCATTTACATTTTCAATTTTTTCACGAAAATTTATAGTTTTGCGCAATTTGTATTCTAATATTTCTGTTGACGAAAATCCAAACTAATTTATGTCTTGATGTCTCGTCTTTTTAAAATGTTT
Source organism: Maratus michaelseni (assembly GCA_963931845.1). Lineage (NCBI taxonomy): Eukaryota > Metazoa > Arthropoda > Arachnida > Araneae > Salticidae > Maratus > Maratus michaelseni. The sequence goes on from OZ007595.1 coordinate 92,355,354, forward strand.
ATTGTTTACATTTATGTATATTTACTTATTTATTTATCGTATTTATGAAATAATGTATTTTTTTTAATTTGCATTTTCTATTTAAAAAAAATTAACTGATAGAAAAAATTAACAAAATAATATATCTTTTTAATATTTGATTTGTTCTAAATATATAACTGTTAACTGCTGAAATACTAAACTATTTATCATCACCGACATCGACATTTTTAGTTTATTAAATATGGAACTAATTGTGTGATACATATCGCAAAAATATTCTAAACAAATTCCGCATTCAAAATCGCCTTTAAATATATTCTTTACGTAAATTGTTTTAACAATACTGGAAGAATGTATAAATTAGCATATTATTTATTCTTTAAATACTTAAATTGTTGATAAATATATCGAAAAATGCATTAAATTTGAAAAAGAAATTATTTCAAACGTGGTAATTGTCTGCAAAGGCTGCTAAACGAAATGGATAAAAGGAAAATTTTATTTATTCTGATATTACCGTAAAAGTCATTGCAGACGTTTTTTTTTTTTTCAGATATTTTTTATATGTATTGTAATTTACAAACGATTTTTTATTTCTCGTTGAATTTTTCTGTATGGCATCGACTTGTTAGAATGAAAAAAAAATTAATTGTAATATATTATTTTTTATTTGTGCAAATCAAAAATGATGTTGAGTTTGAACTTTACATTTAAATGTATTTAAATAACATATATATATATATATATATATATATATAACTGGCTAAAACTTGGATATAAGCGTTATTGCTTTAATATTTTATTTCTCCTTTCAAAATATATTGTTGGAATTACCTAATCATACATACCTTTAGAAGATTTGAGATAAAAAATATTTTGTATAAATTATAAAAAAATATAAATTTTCATTTAAAATATAAAGTTAAAAAAGGTATTATTTTAGAATGGTTATTAAAATATAAAGGGTAAATAATAAAAAAAGAATAAACAAAATCTAGACATAAATTAGTTCGGAATTTAGTCAATAGAAATATTAATTTCAAAACTGCACAAAAAAAAAAAAAAAAAAAAAAATTGTAAATTTTTACGTAGAATTTGAAAATGTAAATGGAATTTATTAGGAAAATATCAAAAAGTTCAAAGAAGCAGGGTTCATAATTCTGAATAAAACTTGTAACGCGACAAATATATAACATTTATTAAAAAATTTAAAAAGTGAAATGAGAGGACAGAATCCTCACGTCTGGCACTCAAATCGCGAACGCTAGCTCTGCACCACGGAGACCTTGTTCAAGATCGCGAACTAATGGGTATTTGAAACGTATGCTGAAATTTAACCCGAAATTTCTCGAAAACTAAAGCCTATTTGAAGCAAACCTTTGACCTGAATAGGGAACAGATGCTTTACACTCACGCAAACATATCAACATAAGTTTGGCGAGTTTTTGGTTGGCGCGATTTTCGAGACCACGCCAAACGAATAACTTAATACAATGGCTAGGTTGCCATTAAAGAAAAAAATCCCCTAAATTTGGCGACTTTTTTCCTTCTTATAACCTATTAAAAAAAACTGTGCGTTAGTGTATGACATTATAGCCCTGAATAGTTAGGGTTATGATCCCTACAGCATACTTTTAAATCATCAAAATCTGTGCGCATCATGTTTGGCGGTCCCCTTGTTAGTAAAGAATATGCTGTACATAGCATTCACCGTTAGTTTATATTAGGGACACACAAAAAATTCTGTTACAGTACAGTCTGTTAACAATAATTGCTGGAAGTCCGTTTTAAGCTGTGATATTCGTTTCTAAATTAAACTAAATTTTTGCCTATAACTTGGTGTGCATAAAATGTATAGATGATATGCCGGATAGCACAAAAATGTTTGAGTATATTTCGGTTTACTGATGGAAATTGCGGAAGACGAATTTGCAACTGTGTTTTACGTTTCCTAACTGAATTAAATTTTGATGTACTGTGTAGTATATATACAAATCTGTAGATCATATAGAGGGCTGCACAAAATAATGCGGATTATTTCTGACTATATATGTTAATTGCTGAAAGTGGGTTCGCAAATGTGCTATGCGTTTTCCAAATACAACATTCTGAGTAAACATTTCTCGTTTATTAAAAAGGGTCTGTGATCCCTTTTCCTACATTTATAAAGTACTTTTTAATAGAGTATATTTTGTTTTTGTAATTTGTATATTATAGTTCACATACCTCAAAGTTCTCACTATTTGAACCGTGCAAAATTACTAGTTGTGTTATGATTAAGTATTCTTTCCATACATTTTCTACTTACGTTCTTTTCTACTTTTTCTTATATCATTTTTTTTAATATTAAGAAATGTTGTGATCTCAACCAGTATTGTAAAAACTAACTTTGTACTAATTTTATTTTAATCTCTCCTCCAATATTCAACATCTGTATTCTAAAATATGAATTTTCAATAAACATTTCCCCTGGTGGAGAAAAGTTCCTATGCTTAACGGCTGGATCTCCACGAGAGGGTGATATCATTTCATTTCATATGACTATAAACTTGCGAAACGCAATTTTTTTAATACTGTTAATATTGAGATCATTACATCGTGCATAAGTTTCATTCAATACATAATTTCCTAAGAAGATCAAGCACACGATTACTGCATTTCAACTCTAAAGCGTAAGCTGGGTTCCCGGGGTGGTCAACCCTGTAACATATCATTCATTGCATTGTTAGCGTATGTTAATACAAACATAGTGGTTGTGCCTTCCCCCCGGGATTGCATTTATACTTTAAAGCAAAAGCTTTGTCCCCGGGGGTGATCAGCCCCTTGTTTACTTAGATATCATATTTCACATTATTAAACAGTGAAGTTTTGTTACTGTATTCTGAATGTATTGGAAAGTGTCTTATAATCTATGCTTGACGCATTACTTTTCGTTCTTGTTTCATTTTTCAGATGAAAAATTTTGTTCTTAAGAAATATATAAAATATTAACTGCTGATAGAAATAATTTTTATAAAGGATTCAACGGTCCTTTAATATTCATTATCTCGAAATATTTTCTTAGAGGACAATTCTTAAGAAAAATGTTTACATGCCTATAAACAAATTTTATCTACACAATGAAACTAGTCCGGATGTGTCAATCCCAAAATTTTCTTCTATCTCACACAGGTTTCGCATACACTAAAAACGAATCAGCACCAATTTATATCAAGGTGTAACTGAATCTAAAGTTTTATTAAATTCCGTGCATTAGTTCTTAAGATATGACTATTGCTAAAATCGTGTAAATCCTGCAAAATGCAGCATAGCAGTGAACACCTGTTGGGAGATTTAGAACAAAACCTTATCAACAACAACTTATGTCAAAGTCTAACTGAATCTGAAGTGTGATGAAAATCTGTGCATTAGTTCTTGAGATATAGTTATCATGTTAATAATGAAAAAAGTAGCACAGCAGCGCCACCTGTTGGGCTATTTACACCAAAACGTAAGCAGCATCTATTTATGTCAAGGTCAAACAGAATATGAAGTTTTATGAAATTTCGTGCATTCGCTCTTGAGATATAGCTATCGTAAAAATCCTAAAAAGGTCGTATAGCATCGCTATCCGTTGAGATATCAACACCAAAACGTAATCAGCGTCTATTTATGTCAAGGTCTAACTGAAACTGATGTTTGATGAAAATAGGTGCATTAGTTCTTGAGATTGAGCTATTTTGGAAATCGCGAAAAATGCAGCATACCTGTTGGGCGATTTTCACCAAAAACGAATCAGTCGCCAATTTATATCAGGGACTAATTGCATATAATGTTTTATTAAATTTCGTGCATTAGTTCTTGAGATAGAGGACCCACACAATTTTTGTCACATATAGACAGACAGACAGAGTCACAGACAGGCATTTTCTAAAAACAGTTAAATCGTGTTCAGGACCTTCTAAAACGTATAAATCCGTCGAAAATCGAAAATTTTCATGAATCCAATACTTACTTCGTGTAAAGATAGAAGAAAGTAAAAATCAAACCGCAATGTATGTAATTCCGAATTTATTTCAGAAAATGTATCTTCTGCCGTTAGCACTTGTTCATCAATTCCATTTATCACTTTATAAACACCAAATAGTTATTGCACTTACGTAGATTAACTATTACTACTATTGAAAATATAACTGTTCATTACCTATATATTACATTAATATATATTTTCTTTTTTTAGGAATAAAAGTGCTATATTCAATCCACCATCCGTAATATAAATATAATAATCCAACAACTTATAGAAAATATATTTAAACCGTTCGGATCTGGAGTTCTATTATAATAAAATGTTCTTCATTGACTATTATTTTGTTAGATAACTAGTTTTGTAATTATCTGTGTGTATTAATGCCAGTATATGTCTGGAAATTTGTTATTATGACAACATTTTTCTATCAGCACTTTCAAGGAAGGCCTCCTTAAAGCTCTTAATCAAAATATTTTGAAAACAAAAATGCTAATGAAACTACTCATACACTGTAAAAAATGACCAATGTTTCTTATTTTATGAAACTATACTATAACCATGAAAGAAAATATAATATAATCTTCTAAGTTATCCGAAATTCCGAATAGTGTGTTCCATTGTCATTTGAATCCCCAGAAACCAATACATTTCTAAAATTTAAAGAATTATTTATAAAAACAAAGTATTTTTCGCTGCCCGTATTTTTCAGAAACGTTTCCGAAGGGTTTTTATAGTGTATTAATTAGTGTCCTCAGCCTGGAATACCTGTTTTTCGAATGCTATCCATTCTCAAGTAAACATTTTCATGCTCAAAAAATGTGTTTAACAGACAAACATGCAAAATTAACAGCGTTAACAATAACATTAAAATTAAGATTATTTCTTTACTCTATCATGTATAAATTAACTTATACGGCTGAAAACATTTACTTGAGAATTGATGACATTCGAAAAACAGGTATCCCAGGCAGAGGACACTAATTAACACACTTTAAAAACCCTTCGGAAACGTTTCTGAAAAATACGAGCAACGAAAAATACTTTGTTTTTATAAATAATTCTTTAAATTTGGGAAATGTATTGGTTTCTGGGGATTCAAAAGACAATGGAACGCGCTATTCGGAATTTCGGATAACTCAGAAGATTATATTTTCGTTCGTGGTTATAGTATTTTTTCATAAAATAAGATACATTGGTCATTTTTCACAGTGTATGTACATTATAAAGGGTCAGTGAAATTTAGTTGTGGAATACCAGTTGAACAGTCTAAAAAAATAAAATAAAATGCTTTTCAATATTTGACGTGAAAAAACGAAAGTTCCACGCAATTTAGCGAGCTAAACTTTTTCCTCGTCAAATGAAAGCGATTTTAATACATTTGGAAATTGCTTGTTAACCGAATATTTAAATGTGCAGTACTTAATGAATATAAACGTAAAAGATGAAATAGTTTATTATTATTTCTATAAGTTTATATAATATATACAAGTTGTGTGATGCTGCAGTTATTTTATTTTACACAGTTACTCTGGCTAGAAAGGTTTTCAGTGTATTTTAAAAGTACAGCCCGATTTAGAATGCTCTCGTTATACATTCCTTTTGACACTAACAATATCGAAGTCGAATTGACAATGCTCATAATTGGATCTTAATTTTGAGTTTGAAACAATTTTAATTAATGTAACTTTCGTTCTAAACCACGTAATTCAATCGTTACATTTCATTAAATATACATATACATGTATATCGAAAAACTGTAGTCATAAAAGTGTATTTATTTAAGTTAAAAGTTCTTAAATTAGTTCATAACGAGTATTAGGAAATGTTTTCCTTAAATAATATTCATCATAAAAGCGTTTATATATATATATATATATATATATATATATATATATATATATATATATATATATATATATATATATATATATCCTTGTATCGCCAACCGACGAAAAGCGAAATTTTCATTATTTGTTTACAGGCACCATATCTAGGTTTCGCAGCAATTATTTTTATAAACATATATATCCTCTTGACAAGGGTATTTTGTAATTTATTCAAATGTTTCTGAGTATGCGCTTATGGAAACTTTCCTTGTTAGAATTACTAATAATAAATGTCTTTGGAATAGTCTCTATTCTTTTATTACTAGCATATGTTTCACTCATTAAATTTAAAATAGCGGTGCTAAAACATAAAAAATTCTAGAAAGAATTATGTCTTTGTAATCCTATTGTAATACGATATTTTTCAAACGTCTTTAAAAATTCTTCAATAGTTTATTGTCATATGAATAGTGCGCAAAATAAGTGTATTAATTAAATTTCAGCAAATTACATATTCGTTAAATTTCAGTAAACCATAATTTTTGTGATTTGGAGAACTACTTTTAGTTTTATTAACGTAATAATAATTATTCGCCACCCCCCCACCACCCCAAAAAAATCGGACCCGAAGGAGTTCAAAACGTTTCTACTGTCTTTTAAGCTTTAATACAAGGTGAACACAAAGTCTTGCCATGATTATAAATATTTATTGTGCGAAAACTATTATAATTAGACATATCTTTGTTTGAATTCATTGTAAATACTGTTACAAAGTTTTTAATAAGACCACATACTTAATGAAATTTCAATGTGTGTTCCATTAAAAGTAATGAAAAATGCATTTTTTCATGTTCGATAGTTTGACAAGGTAGCGACGAATAATTTTCATAATTTTCATAACTCTCATAATTTTCAAAAAGCAATGTTACTTGTTTCTCTTTCGCAGTAGTTTAACTTAAATAACGTACTTTCCTAAAATTGAACTATTTTATAACGGTATGTGTCGAATGCAATTTTTTAGTATTTTTTAAACATATTTGTATCAGTAATTTTCATGATCACAGATCGATATTATAAAACAGGAAAGTGTATTTTCTTCAATACGAAACAGATAAAAGTAACACTGTATGTTGCGATATATGCTCCGATTTTCCCGTTGATCATGTACACAGGGTGGTCCTAAAATATATGTCAAATATGTAAAGGTAGGTAGAGGGGAGCGAAATAAGCATATTTCGGACAGGAATGTGGGTGCGGAAATCCAGCGTTCAGGCAGTAGAGGGCGCTGTTAATTTCGGCGGACGAAAGAGTTTCGCTTGCTTGAATCGTCATTCCTCGCACGATTCAAGCAACATGCATCGTTACACCAATGCGGGTGTGTTCGACATGCATTTCATGTGTGGAGCTGCGCAAGGAAATGGAGCGGCTGCTCAAAAGATGCGCACGTTCAACAGCTTCCGAGCTTGCCGAAGGACTATACTCTACTGTGCATAATACTTCTTCTATTACTGCTGGATTTCTGCGATATCTTCGAGTACCCGTATCTTACCTGGAAGCATGAAACGATCCACTCGCGCACAACTCTAATGAAGACGCTCAATCGTTCGGCGATCCGGCAGATTCCTACCCGGGAATCGTTCCAAGTACATCTTTGAGCATCTTCTTGCGCAGCCCCATACAGGAAATGCATGTCGGCAAGTTCCGCATTGGTTTAACGATGCCTGTTGCTCAAAAACCGTGCGGGGAAAGACGATTAAAGACAGCGAAATGCTTTCAACCGCCGAGCTCAACAGCGCCCTCTACTGTCTTAACGCTGCATTTCCGAACCCACATTCCTATACGAAATCTGCTTATTTAAATCCCCTCTACCTACCTTTACATTTTTTACATATATTTTAGGACTCCCCTGTACATTCAATCTTTACTCCGTCAAAATAAAATCTACCTTAAAATAATGTTTGTTAAAAATACAGGGTGTTTCTATGATCATGGGACAAACTTGGAGGAGTGGTACAGGACATTGTAACAATTAATTTTTGTATAGAAAATTTGTGTCGAAAATCTATTTATATAGTAAAAAATACAGGGCATCTCACTCCAATCCGAAGTCGCGTTTTCCTTCATAACTTTAACATTATTGAATATATTTTAACGAAATCCGTACAGTATGCTTACAATTCCTACAAAGATGAGTCTGTTGCAATTTTTTTAAAATATCTTCACTACTGTTAAAGTTATGAACGGAAACGCCACTTCGGATTGGAGTGAGATGCCCTGTATTTTTGACTATATAAATGGATTTTCGACCCTACTTTCCTATACAAAAAATGTTGGTTTTAGTCAACTGCACTACCCCTCCAAATTTTTCCTATGAACATAGGAACGCACTATATATAACTTATTTTGCCGACTTTTTACGATTTTTTTTCAAGTATGATAGTTTTATCTGTCATACTGTGACATGATAAAGACAAATAAGGCAAGTATACAAACATATGAAACATTTGCATGATTACCACAAACAACAATTTATTACCAAAGATTGACAGGATATTTTACCCTGGTTTCAATTCCGAAAAAAAAAAATACAAATATTTGATTCAACGTAGAATTTTAATGTTAAGAAATATTTTTCTACTTGAAATTCTTTCAAACTAACTAAAACTACCATAATTATCAAAAATTTCAATAATTATAATGCACCATAAATAAAATAAAAAACTTCTGAATTTTAATACAACATTATATTAGGCTACTTGGTTGAAAGGAAAATTTTAAATCATTAGCTTATAAAATTGCGATCTCCTATATTTAAAATAACTATTCGTGCGTAAGGTATCATTACTCACTAACTATCAATTTAATTAGCTGTTAACGTCGTAATTAAAGTGATAAATTCTTGTGTTCGTTAATAAGACAGCTACAAATATTTCAAATATTCACAAGGTATTAGCAGTTCACATCGTAATTAAAGACAGATATTAGAGTATTCATTGATAAAAATAGCAACAAATGTGTCAAAGATTGTGTTAATTTCAGTGGATAAGTGAAGATATTCATAAATTTAAAATGACAGATTGTAAAGACTAATTTAGAAATATTGTTTATTGAGATTGTTTCCATGAGCATAAATTTCATTAAATTATGCAAAGCTTCTACAAAATATGTAGCAGAAGAAAGTTTTGTAAAATTAAGAAAATTGGTGTACAAACAAGTGTACTTGGATCTATTTAAAATCATATATATATATTATTTCTGTTGTCAACATCCCTTTTTCTATGAATTTACGAAACGCACAACAACAAATGAGGTGGAATTTGAATGGTTTTTAAATCATTCTCAGCCTAACTATCCATAGGCTAAAATTCTTCAAAGGTGTAATTCAGTTTTGCATCTAGAATTTTACGAAGCTTACTATATTCATAAACATATTTCTTCCTTAGTGAATGATATGACCAGCACCCCTTTTCTCTCGCTAGTGTAGAGGATCCTGCGCAGTGACTCCCTTTTTCAGTTAGTTCCGGTCAATTACGTCATTTTTTAAATATATATAAACTCTTGCATTGGCCTTTTTAGTCACGCCAGTATTCGGGGCTATAACCGAGGGGTTCTTTAAACCCATTTTAATCTTTTTTTCTGCACTGAGGAAGGCGATCCAAGAATCCTCGAAACGGCCGTATATAATTTTTTTTTTGTGCCATGTTTGTACGTATCTGTGCGTTAAAACGTTGTTAAAGTTTTAGTTTATATTTTAAAATTCGCATAAAGTGTTTGATTTATGACAATTAAATTATTACAAATAGTAAGAAATTATGGTAATTATTTATCCATCAATTGTAGTGAATTAAATAACATACATTTTGCTTAAAAGAACATTTTTTCAGATGATTTGTGTGAAAAGTAAATTCAAATTATCTTTCAAAATATGGATTTTATACTGTTCAAAATAATATTATGATAATTGGCCATCGTTGGTCTTTATTTACTACTTCAATTATTGTAATAGTACATATAGTCATTAAAGAGATAGATTAGATTGCTCACTGATGAGACGGCGCCAAACATGTAAAATATTGACAGTTTTTTTTTCTTTAGCGGATTAATGAAGATCAGAAAAAAAGGACACAGTAAAATAAAGATGTGTTTGCAGGATTCCATAAAATCATAAATGAATTCCATAAATGTCACAAATTCCATAAATGTCATTGATATATATCTTACGCCCAAAGCCCGAAGTTCGGCAAGTTCCCGAATTGGCTAAGATTCCTGGCCAAAGCCCGAAGTACATGAAATGAACAGTGTATTTCAGGTTTTGGCCGGTCAATTCGCGAAGTTGCCAAGAGTCCTTGGTCAATATACGAAGTGTAAATCCAAGGCTGCTGGTAGGCGGCATTTGCGTGATAGGAAAGAAAGTTCCATGCTGTGACGATTATACTCTGAATTTTCCGTCTCTGTGACCGCCCCACCAGTGGCTGAGAGGTTGTGCTCTCGAAGCTGGTAGACGGGAGGTGCTGGGTTCGATCCCAATCGCGCCCGTCGGCCTAATCGTTCGGAGTTTCCGTGGTTTTCTTCGAGCCGTGGATTTATCCATGCGTAAATACGGATTAGGTTCCCTTAGAAAGACCCCCACGAAGGACACTCCCCCCGGGCCTATATCCTTAGTGTAGATAATTGGCCGTCAATAATCAACCCAACCCAACCCGTCTCTGTGACCTATTCTGATACAGCGGATTCATTGTGACGATTATATTCTGATCTGCTGAAGAAATAATTTATAAAAAATGAATAATTAATTTATAGAAATCAAATTAATAATTAATTTATATAATATTAATTATAGAAAACGGTTACATAACCATAATCACTGTATACTGACAAATGAAAACGCTTCATAGTAGGGTCAAGTAACCGTGATCTATAAAAAGGGCTGAGTGACTGGATTGCTGCAGATTTTTATAAATTGAGATAACGTCAACATAAACATAACGCCATTTTCAACAAAACGTCATTTCAAATTGCTAATACTGAAATCACTATAATAGAGGTCTTTCTTAAAACGAAGTCCTATACGCTTAACGGTTTTAGTTCATTAATTGATGCAGTGTTTTTCAGCCAGAACTTTGCATACAAGGTAATATTTGCTCACCACGAGCAACATGGCTTTTGTATCTTAATTTCAGTACAAGCAGTGTTAACAACCAAAAACTTACGCTACTTAGACGTATTTGTTGTGAAATATTTTTGTTTTATTGATGAAAAATTTTCTCTTTCTCTTAAATATGATGCCATTCTTACACAGTAAAGCACTTTGGTCGTTTCCTAAATAAAACGAAAGAAGGTAGAACGGCGGAACATTTATACCAATGTAATATGCATGAATATGCGTTTTTATTTATATCGCTAAAAAAAACAATTGCTATAATATTGTCAAAATGACTCAAGTTTTCACTGCCTTTTATTTTCAGCAGTATACTTTTAATGCCCTACGGGCTCAAACTCAATACGAGATGAATGAAAAAAAATTTAAAAATATTTCAACAGACCGTACTGAAATGTAACAGTTTTCTGAAAAGAAAGTGTGATTTCTCTTAAACATGACTTCCTTTTTCTTGATAGAAAGATATTGCAAGACTTTTGGGTCTAATGGCGGAAGAATCATACGAATGAAAAAACAATGTAAACTTTATCATTTGGACATAATCGTAGTAAAGTATTGCCATTTTCTGAATGAAAATATACATTTTCAGTCGAATTTCTTTTTAAAAAGACGTCGTTATCACAAATGAAAGTACAAGGTGGCCATAATTAAACTGACGGTACTCAGAGTGTTCTGTAGCGCGATCTAATTGCGAGAATGGCGCCAAATTTTGTAGAAAGATTAAACAAGACGGGGGACGAAGGATTCTCCGAAAAAAATTAGTTCCAAAAGTCACTTCCAGGGGAATATGTGGCACTGTGTATTCGAAAAAGAGAGTTTCAAAAAAGACGAATCAATACTGAAATAAAATTACCGTTTATTTAGCACATCCACTTCAGGTTCGATGTGGCCACCGTTTTTGTGGGCCACATATTGCCTTCTGTGCACAGCATTTACAACAGCAGAGAATACCATGTCTGCAGGAATCTCCCATACAGTTCGCGACATGTTATCCTTCAACGTAGGCAGATCTTGGACACCTCCGTGATATACCTTGGACTTTAGGTAACCCCATAGCCAAACGTTGCAGGGTGTAAGATCATGGGACCGAGGTGGCCATGCAGTTGGAAAACAGCGGCTAATGACTCTTTCTGTTGTGAATTTCTGTCATAGCAGCTGCTGTACCTGCAAAGCAATATGAGGAGGGGCTCCATCTTGCATGAAAATGATTTTCTCTAGGCACTGTCTTTGCTGAAGTGCCGGAATAACAATGAAGTTGTTTAGCATTTGGCGATATTTGTATCCGGTAACAGAATAAGTTACAGGTTCTGTCGGAGTAATGTTCTCATAGAAGAATGGACCTATGATCATATCTGCTGTGAAACCACACCAAACAGTTATCTTTGGTGAATGCAAAGGAATTTCCTTGATTGCTCTTGGTGACTTGTTATCCCAAATTCGGCAGTTCTGAGTATTTACAGTTCCATTCAGGTAAAAGTGGACCTTGTCTCCCCATAAGATGATAATTTTTAGAACTACGGTAAATAAATGATTCTTCTCTTTTATTCTTAAATTCAATTTTAAGTACTTTATAACAGTAATATAAGGTAATGCAAGTTTGGCCTACCTGAAAAGTCCGCGTAGGTGTGATAAGTAATTATCCGACTTGAGAATTAATCCAGCGATAGTGGCACATTTGAAGTAGATATTAACAAACACAATCTTGTTAAAATAAAGTATGGCTTCGTGAAATAACTTCTAAGTTAATTATTTAATTACTATTAAAAAAAAGAGAAAAAAAAATAATTTACATTGTTAAATTTACATCACACTATAAAAAGTTAAAACATTTAATTTTAAGAGAAGTGTTCAGTAGTTCTGTTTTTTAAGAAGGTTGCTCAGAGACTGAAGTATTAGTTCTTGGATTAGAGAAACACACATTCAAGTTTACGTCATTTAGCCTTGAACCCTTGAGGTTACACGTGTAAGTTCTTTAATGAGAATCTCACAGAAAACAGAAAAGTACTTTGTCAGCGCACACGTGTTTCGTTTCACCAGCTTGAAGTCGGATGGATGAATATTGAGGCTCACAATAATAGATGAAATGTTTATTTCAGAAATCACTCTTCTAACACACCTGCTTGATTTCTGAAGTATAAATGTTCTTGAGATTTAAACCTGTTCTGTGTTTTGTAAAGTCAGGTTTGGGAAGGGGTTTCGTTAGAGTGTCAGCTGTCATAGTTTTGGTTGGGCAATATTGTAATTCAATTATTCCCTTTTCCTTAAGATCTTTTATACTGTTGTATTTTATATCGATATGTTTTGTTTTCGAATGATGTTTATAATTTTTAACCATGTTTATACAAGCTTGATTATCTTCGAATAAAGTTATGGGCAAATTTTGTTGTAGATCAAGGTTCTTTAGAAGATTGATAATCCAAACTGTTTCTTGTGCTGAAGTTGCTGCTGAGATGTATTCAGCCTCAGCGGATGATAAGGCAACTGAATTTTGTTTCTTAGTTGACCAGGAAATTGCTGTATTTCCTAATTTATATAAATTTCCCGTTGTTGATTTACGGTCATTTTTATCCCCTGCCCAATCGGAGTCAGCATATGTTGTTAGTATTGGCTCATTTTCTTTACTAATAATTAGTTTTAGTTCTTGTGTTGTTTTTAAATATCTAATAGCCCGCTTTACTGCATTCCAATCCTTTTCTCTAGGTTTTTCGTTTCTACGACTCAAAATGTTCACAGCGGCGGCTATGTCTGGTCTGGTTATTGTAGCTATATATAACAATGTTTCGATAGCTTGCCTATATTTACTGTTATTAGAAAGTAAATTTTCCTCATCAATTAATTTTAAGTACCCGGGTTCCATCGGAGTATCACAGGGTTTCGCTTCCTTTAAATCGAATTTTTCGATGAGTTCTTTTATTTTGTTTCTTTGATCAAGTGCGAAATTTCCTTCTTTACTTCTTTTTATGTTTATCCCCAGATAATAATTTACAAGTCCTAAATTTTTGACTTCATATTCCTTTTTTAATTGTTCTATTATTTCATTTATTTCTTTAGTTTCCCCTTAAATTAATAAATCATCAACATATATAATGATGTATGTTGTATTATCCCTTAATTTTCGTGTGAAGAGACATGGATCGGAGGTGCTTTGCACAAAACCAAGTTTAGTTAAACTTTCTTCTAATTTAATGTTCCATGCTCGTGCGGATTGCTTCAATCCGTAAATTGATTTTTTTAGTTTGCAAATTTTATTTTCCTCTCCCGGTATTACATGCCCTTCTGGTTGTGACATATAAACTTCCTCATCTAAATTTCCGTGAAGGAATGCAGTTTTGATGTCTATATGATTAACATCTAAATTTTTATACGCTGCACATGCTAGGAACGCTCTTATAGTTGTAGACGTTACTACTGGAGCGAAGGTTTCAAAATAATCGCTTCCGTATTTTTGAGAAAAACCTTTGGCTACAAGACGTGCCTTATATTTTTCTATTTCATTATTTTCATTATATTTTTTTGTGAATACCCATTTATTCCCAATTACTTTTATTCCAGGTGGTGGATCAGCTAGTTCCCATGTTTTGTTTTTTCTTAATGAATTAATTTCTTCATTAGTTGCTTCGTACCATTTGTTTCTATCATATGGGTTTTCGATTTTCGCTATATCTTTCCACTCTGTTGGTTCAACAATTTCATTTTGTTTAGTTATATAAGCGAATCTATCGGGCGGAACTCCCCTATTTGATCGTTGAGATCTTCTAGGTTCGTTTTCATTTAAATTTTCCTCATTGTCTGTTTGTTTATCTTCCTGCATGTCTATAAAGAATTTTGTGGAATCTCCCCCTGCTTTTTCAGCTTGTTTCTGAACTTCTAAATCTTCTCTCATATCAATGTTTGATTTTTTTTCGTTTTCATTTGAATTAGAGTTTTCTATAAATTTAACAGTCCTTGCCCTTATTACTTTATTATTACCATTATAGATCCTATATCCTTTGGATCTATTATCATATCCGATAAATGTTCCTTTTATTGCTTTATCATCGAGTTTTCCTCTTTGGGATTTATCGAGATAAGCATAAGCTTTGCAGCCAAATATTTTTATGTTTGATAAATCCGGTTTTTTGTTTGTCCATAGCTGGTATGGAGTTGAATTGTGTGATTTTGTTGGTAATCTGTTTATAAGATACACAGCTGTATTTAAAGCTTCGGCCCAAAATTTATTTGGTAGCTGCGCTTCCGATAATAGGCACCTTGTCATTTCGACTAAAGTCCTATCCTTTCTTTCCGAAACACCGTTCTGAGGTGCACAATCCGGAATAGTGAACTGGTGATGAATACCTACATATTTTAAGAATTTTTCTAATTCTTCGCTAGTGTATTCACCCCCATTGTCTGATCGGATTTCTTTAACTGTGCGACCGAATTTATTTTTCGTTATGGCTACATATTCTTTCACTTTGGTAACTACCTCACTTTTTTTCGATAAAAGAAATAACATAGTAAACCTACTATAATCATCTGTGAATGTGAGAAAATATTTCTTCCCTCTTATGCTTTCTGTTTGCATCGGACCACATACATCCGTATGCACCAGATCGATCGCCTTCTTAGCTCTGTTCTCACTCTGTTTTGGATATGGTGCATTTGTTAGTTTTCCCTTTATACAACTCTCACAAATTATGTCATGTTTGCAATTTTTAATTTCTAAACCTGTTGCTAAATTATTGGATAAGAGTTGTTTAATTGAATTAACATTTCTATGACCTAATCTCTTATGCCAAAGCTCAATGCAGTTTTTATTCTTGCATTGTTCAGCAAAATTGACATAGATTTCTTGCTTAGGTTTATATAGGTCAATTTCATATAAATTTTCTCTCTTTTTTCCTTCTAAGAGAGTTTTTCCATTATAGGATAAGTTACAGGTGTTATTTTCAAACATGAATTCATAACCATACTTTGTGGCTTTCGAAACCGACATTAAATTTGATTGAATATCAGGGACATATAAAACGTCCTTTAAAGTTATGTCATTTGATTGTGTCCGTAATTTTACTGTACCAGTCCCGTGCGATTCTAATGTTGTTCCGTTTGCTATCGTGACAGTATTTTTGTTGTTAATGTCAATGTCAACAAATACATTTCTGTCATTACAAATATGTGAACTGCTTCCAGAATCAACAATCCAAGTAGATTTAGATTCATTATGTGCGATTAATGATAATTGCTTTTGAGACATTGTTTTTTCGTTTTGATTTTCTTCGCTTTTACTCTCTTGAATTTGTGTGTTTTTTTCTGCTTTAGTTTTCGGAGTAAAATCACTTGCTTCAAAGCATAAAGACGAATTTTGTCTGTATTTTTCATTTGTTTGGTTCTTAGAATTTTTATTCTTAAGAAACCAACAATTTTGTCGCACGTGGTTTTTCCTTTTGCAATTTGTGCAAAAAAGGTTTTGTTCTCTTTTTGGATATGCCCTAGTGTTTTGTTTTTGTTCATTAAATGTTTTGTATACATTTTCATGCGATGAATTGGAGCTTTCTTGTCTCCTTTGAAATTCATCTGTTAGTTTTCCTTTTATAAATTCCGAATTTAATTCGGTCTCTGATCGGGCCTCTAATGCCGTGATCAGAGTATCATAGCTAGGTGGAAGGGAGCACAACAAAAGTGCAGATAGATGAGAGTCCTTAATCTCTTCTCCTATAGATTTTAACCTATCAGCGGTTTCTAATATTTTAACAATATGGTCGTTCATATTACCATTTTCAACTAGTTTTATACTATATAGTTTTCTTAGCAAATATAATTTACTAGATAAATTCGCGCGCTCATGTATTGTTTTTAATGCTAACCATGTAGCTTTAGCTGATGTTTCGTTTTTTATGTAAATCAGCTGTGAGTCTTCTAAGCTTAAATTTATAATAGCCCTGGCTTTATTGTCTTTCTTCGTCCATTCGCCTGTTAAGGGGTTTGGCGGATCATCAGTTATCTGGTTGATTAAATCCTCTTTCATTAACAGCATCTCTACCTTGAACTTCCAAATCGCATAATTATTGAAGTTCAGTTTTTCTATGCTACACATTTCTTTCATATTTGAAGCCATGATGTTGTATTTTTATTAATTTTACTAATACTTTTATAGTTTCTATTATTTAAAATATAGTTTTTTATTTTATTTATTTTTCTTATTAGAGAGCGGTTTTACCGTGTTCAATCCTCAGCGCTCATAATCTGATAATTTTTAGAACTACGGTAAATAAATGATTCTTCTCTTTTATTCTTAAATTCAATTTCAAGTACTTTATAACAGTAATATAAGGTAATGCAAGTTTGGCCTACCTGAAAAGTCCGCGTAGGTGTGATAAGTAATTATCCGACTTGAGAATTAATCCAGCGATAGTGGCACATTTGAAGTAGATATTGACAAACACAATCTTGTTAAAATAAAGTATGGCTTCGTGAAATAACTTCTAAGTTAATTATTTAATTACTATTAAAAAAAAGAGAAAAAAATTAATTTACATTGTTAAATTTACATCACACTATAAAAAGTTAAAACATTTAATTTTAAGAGAAGTGTTCAGTAGTTCTGCTTTTTAAGAAGGTTGCTCAGAGACTGAAGTATTAGTTCTTGGATTAGAGAAACACACAGTCAAGTTTACGTCATTTAACCTTGAACCCTTGAGGTTACACGTGTAAGTTCTTTAATGAGAATTTCACAGAAAACAGAAAAGTACTTTGTCAGCGCACACGTGTTTCGTTTCACCAGCTTGAAGTCGGATGGATGAATATTCAGGCTCACAATAATAGATGAAATGTTTATTTCAGAAATCACTCTTCTAACATAAGATTTTCCAGGGTCAAGCATCATCCAACTCTATTCTTGCAAGAAAAGTGAGAGAAAAGGTCAATCGCTTATCATGGTCGGTGTGACGTAACTCTTGTACACGGCTGATCTGACACGGATAGAAGTGGATAATCTTTCGTAGGATTTTCCATACCGTACAGTAAGGCATATTCAGATTCCGAGCTACCCCACGAGTACTGGAAGTGGTAGCAATATTGTCTGGTGCTCTGCCGACAATTTCCGTTGCCACTTCTTCGATTATATCCTGTGATACGGGTTTTAGTCCTCTGCCTGACTGAACATTTAGAGAACCTGTTTTCTCAAACTTCTCAACCATTGCTTTTAAACCATTAACTGACAAAGGACCGTTACCTTTACGCATTTTTTGTGGTTTCTAAAAGCAGGAAGAACGGCTGGCGCATTGCACTGGTTGAGGTAAAAGAATTTGACTAGTAGAGCTCGCTCGACTAAAGAAGGAGACATTATGAAAGATAACTTTCAATGAAATTACTTCTAACAGTAGCACATTACCTTTTAAAGCCGAACAAGCTGGCACTGTGCCAAAAGTTGTAACGTGAAATTTGAATAAAGAACTTCTTCTTCTGCTGTTGCTTTCTTTGGGGCTCTGTAAGTGAAATTGCAGATAAAGAAACTTTAGCAGTGTTTAAGTAAATTTTTAGCTTTTTATAAACTGTTACCATTTTGAGCTTGGATTACATTGCTAAATTCGTTAAATAAACGATAATTTTATTTCAGTATTGAATCTTCATTTTTTGAAACTCTCTTTTTCGAATACACAGCGCCACATATTCCCCTGGTGGTGACTTGTGAAACTATTTTTTTTGCGGAATACTTCGTCCCCCGTCTTGTTTAATCTTCCTACAATATTTGGCGCCATTCTCGCAATTAGATCACGCTACAGAACATTCTGAGTACCGTCAGTTTAATTATGGCCACCTTGTAATTTCTTGTATTGAAATTTTGGTACTTAATTTTAGAGAGGACGGGATGGAAAAAATCCGAAAATAATGTCATTTTGATGCAATTATAAGAAAATGCCTCAGTTTCATGGATGTTTTTTTTTTTTTGATAAATGATGTCATTTCAATTTTAATGCCCTTGACACTTTCATGGTTTTAAACACCATTTTTGAAAATTGAAATTTTTTTTTTATCGTTACAATAAAATGTCATCAATGAAGGTACAAGAAAGAAAAATTATGCGTCAAGCATAGATTATAAAATACTTTGCAACACTTACAGAATACTTTAACAAAAGTTCACCGTTTAATAAGAGAAAACAAAAATACTCAACTAACATTTTTGTAAACGCATAACACATTTGAAAACCGTATTTCAGCCGTTACTGCACATAGCGGTAAAGAAACTCCAATTACTTTATGAAACCCTGTATATGATCTATTCATTTTTTTTATATACTATGTAGTATTCTAAAATTTAGCTTAGTAAGAAAACGAATAACACAGTTGAAAGTTCACCATAAAAAATACTACAATAGGCAGAAACGTACTTGTAATCTTTTGTAAATTACTGTGTATTACCTACAGATTTTTATACACGCCATATATTAATATACAGTTTAATTCAGTCAAATATGCGCATAAAACTATTGAAATCACACTTTCAAGAATTACTTTTCATAAGCAGCCAGGTATCAAGTTTTTTGCATAGCCCTGTATTTGATTTCATTTATATTCTAGAAACACCTCTTAGTATTCTAAATGTATTTGAGTTTGAAAGTGCATTATTCAAATTAAAAAGCATCTTAAATGCAAATTTTTAAAAGCACCTCAGTAATGCTTACGAATTATTTTGTTTTGCCCTGTATGTTATTAATATAATTTATATACACCACGTAGTATGCAAAAATTTAGTTAAACTTTAAAACACATAACTAAAAACGCGCTTCCAGCAATCATCCCTAATAGATAATATTTCAGATACTGTGTTCAAAATCTATTATGTGTCCTTGTAAATGAACAATAATTGCTACGCACATCATATTCTACAGCAAGCATCTTGTAGTAAAAAACAGTAATGTGTATCAATTTCATCATATTTAAAATAGTGAAACATAATTAAAATACCCTGCAAACATTTTCCCATGTAGACCGTTATATAGCAGAATTCTTTTGTGTGACCCTGTAAATCAATGATAAAACTTCGTACTCCTTTTTTTTTTACAGAAAACATGTTTCAGTGCACCTGAGGATCTTCATATCAATTTATTATGTTTGTAACAGTGTAACAACATTAAGATACGCCACAATTGATTTCCCCAATAGACCATTATGTTACAGACAACTTTTGAGTACTCCTGTACATAAATTATTAATGCTACGTACATCATTTTCAATACCGAACTTTCCAAGCACGTAAATTCAAACAGAACGATTACCACAGCCTTTTCGGGAACTGGCCGATGGCTTTTGGCCATTTCGTGAACTGGCCGACTGCCTCTAGCCATTTCTCGAATTAGTCAATCAATTTAAAACGAATCTGGCCAGTTCACGAATTGGCCGGCAATTCGCGAACTGGTCAATTTCGGGTTTTGGCTGTATCATATATAAAAGTAATGCATAATAAGTAACTCGCATTAGTTTTTAAATTTAAGAAAACTTGTGCATAAATATTTCTAGCAGCAATTCTTTCACGTTAAGAAATTGATAATACGTATCATAAATTTTCTATTCAATTATTACTCAACGACAATGATTTAAATAAAATAAGTTTTGCATATAAAAAAACAATAAAACCGTCGTTTTTTAGATTTATTACTATTATGAAAATTTAAATCACAAGCTTCAAATATCGATCTCCTGTACTTTAAAATAACCATTTGGACATCATCTATCGTTAAGCTACATTTAGAACTTATTTAGCAGTTCACATCGTAATTAAGGAGATACATTAGCGTGTTTACTGATAAGAGAGTGACAAATATCTGAAATATGGATAAAAAATGTTTTAGTTCATAATTGAATATTTTATGAAATAAAAGTATCAAATAGTAAAGACAGTTTTAAAAGATGTTTTAATATTTCATTTGCATAAAAACAAATTTCTATACAATGGATATAAAAAAAATTTCTTTGATTAAAAAAAAAAATGTGAATAAACATTTTTACAATCCGTTCTTTGAAATCAACAATAAATAAATAAATAAATAAAACATTGTGGTAATTATTTATGTATTAAATATAATTAGTTAAATAAAGTCACATTCCATGATAGAAAAACATTGATTTTAAATCCTTTATGTGACAAGTAATTTTAAATAATAAATCTGAAAATATCAATAGACATTGTTTAAAAACCATTCGAATATCAGTTGTTATTAGTCTCAATTTTTCACTTTAAATGGAAGTTCTCGTCACAATTAAAGAGCTAAAAATTAGCGCTCTCAACTGCAAATATAGGACATATTGACAGAGTTTCGTTTTAGCGGATAAAAAAAGATATTCGGAAAAATGAAAGTGACAGAGTGTAAATATAATTTTGAAAGTTTTTATTAATGAATCGATTTATGAGCATACATTTTAATAAAAAGTATAAAACTATAAAATTACAAAATAATTCATATAAGATTTAAGTTTAAATGCAACAAAAATCGTGTTTGAACATCTTTACATGCATTTTTTTTCTTTTTACGCATATCAATTAAACTATCGGAATTATTACAAAGTTCCAAGAGTTGTGTATCTTTAAAATATAAATATAAAAAAAATCGTTTAGCATGATAATAAAAATGCTGTTTTTAGTTTGTTTGAGTGAAAGTATGATTTTAAATTATGAATATTGAAAGTATTAAAATACATAATTGAAAATAACTATTCATGCAAGCATCTTGCATTTGACTCACATATTAATTAAACATATTTGAATATTCACTGATAAGACACAGATATATATGTAAAATGGTAATTATTTATTTAATACATTTAAATGCTTTATCAACGGACGACGGAAACTCCCATTGCATTTTCCGGAATACGATAACAACATTTGGTTGATAAAGTTTCCAATAATATTATATACATGTATTTTAATACTATTGTTTTTGTTCTAATTTAATTTTAAGTATTATATACGTACTAAATTTTAAAATAATCTAAGCAGCCATACGGTCAACTTATTTCAACTAATTTTCAATAAATCAAGTAAACCTAGTTGTTATTATGTTATCTCTTCACGTAAATAAATTTGAAGGTTCCCTTTTGCCCCGTTTAATTTCAGCTCTTGTTGTTACTATTAAAACATAATAATAAAAATCACTTGTAATGGATGCTTTAGTTTTAAAATCATTCATATCTAAAAACTTTCTTTTATTATTGGTGTCACTGAAAAATTCCTTTCTTCCCACAAAAAAACTTTGAGATTCCTCTTCCTCACATAGGCTTATAAACATGCAATGAAAAATTTCGTATGACTTTTGTTTTTCTTGACTTTATTTTTACATAAAAGCACTGCATCGTAAATATCGTGTAATAGTAATCGTCTGTACCGTACGTGTAATCGTAAATATCGTCTGTTTCACCAAAACTATTTTAACCAGACAAAATTATTGCAGGTCTCCAATCATGACAATAATAGTATCCTTTACTGTTTTACTCCAGGCAGCAATCCCCCTGCTAACTGAATGGTTGTACGTACAGTTGATGAAAAAAATTACCCCCCCCCCCTCCTCCGTATTTTTTGCATCGGAAAATAGACGCAGAGAAAAATGATTTTAACTATTCAATTTGGAATTACATTTGCTTTTATTTTTTGTTGAAAATTAAGCTTAAATTCACTCCGTTTTCATTACTAGGCGTCTTGTTGAAAGTACCAGAAACTTTAAAATTTTCAATAACAACACCTAATTTTTAAACCAAGTTTAGAATTTTCAGGAAAGCTTTACTTTCGAATACAAAACGGAAAATAAATTGGTTTAGAAGTTTAAGAAACATGCAGATGTTAAATATACATAATATATAAATATTGAAATTGTTAATTCCGAAATATATATATGTTGTAACCGTTAAACATTGTAACATAAATCGAATTTTAGAGACTTCAAATATGCGAATACAAAATTTCAGCTCATTCCATTGATAAAATTTTGAATTATGCTTAAACAACTTCCCGCCTTACAGGTTGTTTGGCATCTGTTATGAAGGAATTTCACATTAAGAGTTCAAAATTTTGCATTTGCAAAATTCCAAAATTTCTTCACTAAATGATTTCTCATTTGGTACATTATATCCTAGATTGTACCCTGACTGCCCACCATCACATTAAAAAGCCATCATAAATTAATCACTCCGCCTGGATTTCCGACGTACTGAAACACCCAAAATTGCTTCAAAAAATAAGAGATTGTATGTTTTTGCTAGAACGCAGTCAATACTTATTCATGCTGCCTCCATTACACTTAGTGGAAGTTGAGGATGAAGTGGACTTCTAATATGCTTAAGGACCTTTACACACTACATAAACTCTAACCTTAACAATTTAGTTACTCTTAATGGCATCATACAGTGTTATTTAGTATTTTTTACCAAAATTTATCATTGTGTACTTTAGTATTATTATGCATTCATTATTGATCATTTAGTACTTTAGTTCATTATTATTATTTACTTCAGCATCTTACAGTATTATTACATGGTAGTGTTATTGCTCAGTATCACATAGTAGTATTTAGTACTGCTCAGTAGGATTGGTAAATTGTATTTTCAGAATTTGTATTTTTGAAATTTTGTATTTTCAGATTTTGTATTTTTGGAATTTTGTATTTTCAGAATTTGTATTTTTGGAATTTTGTATTTTCAGAATTTGTATTTCAGCATAGTATAGCTCAATATCACAAAGTATAATTTATTAATGCTAAGTATAATTAGGTAAACAATCCTGCTGAACTGGGCTAGTTGAGCTTAAGCCGAAAGGTAGGCATTCCCGCCCGGTTTGACCTTTACTTTGTTATTCGAAAGTAAAATGTACCGAAAAATGTAAATTATGATGTTCTACCTAGGTGTTCATACTGAACATTTTAGTGTTTGCTATACAATTTCAATATTCCCTAAAATTATATTTTTAATATAAATATAAAGAAGACACAATTTTCCTTTGTATGACTATTTTCGTTTTTCACTATATCTATTTGGCAATACTAAAGTATGAGAGGTTTACTCTTTCTTTTGAACGATTTAATTAATATAGATTTCAGAATGTTTCAGATAGTAACTTTCTATAGTCTTTGTGGGGATAATCTCGCATAACAATATTATCAACAACTTATTCTATCAAGCTTAATAGAACTTTTTCGATAAACAAATGATGAATTATTTAATTAACTATGATAATTGTTGATTAAATTTATTTTATGTATTTTAAATTATATATCTACATAGCAGTCAATGTTCTGTTTTTTTTAAGTCATGTACTCATAGTGGAAACATAAAATTTATGTAGTAAATGAAATCAAATTGAAATCAAATTTAATTAAATAAATATTCTGGTTCAAAGTATGATCATTCAATTTAAAAGGACCGGAAGGTTGGCAGATATGTATTTGATAGTCAAATTCATAAATATCAAAATATAAATGTTTGAGTGAAATGTATATAGTAATTAAAAATAACCTTTTCGATAAAAGATCTAAAATTTCAATGATTTAATCACAATTGAATTCTGTAGAATCTAACACATGTCGGAAAAAATATATTTCAGGACTGAATTTCATACTTTATAATGGTACAACATGAGAAATGTCTTATTTTAGGGATTTTTCTAACACTAAATTCAGATTGGAAATGTTTATTTCACTCCATAATAAAATTCTGTTATTTTAAGAGAAAGCTGGTTAGGTAACAACATGGGATGGTATTTACATAAACTTCAGTGAGAGTTTAGACTTAGTAACAAAGATATGCAATCAAACATATAATACAGGTGTTTCATATGCGATTAATTTATTTAATACATTATCACACGTTAAAATTGTATAAAAATAAAATTTTGAAATATACATCCATTTATGTTAATTTTTATTTTAGATGTGCTGCAGAATTTTAGAAGATACATTCAAAGAAACTATTTTCTTCACATTTTTTTCATAAAAGAAATTACCTTTATTTCATGGATTTTAATCTGGCAGGATAAAAATAATTATGTCGATTTGAATCAATTCTAAGGTATTGTAAGAAGAAGTTGATATTTCTGTGATAAATGTTGTTGAATGAAAAATGAATACTGTTAGTTAAACATGGCGCCATTTTTATAAAAAGAAAACTCTACATAGTCATTTATTTGAATCCTCAAAAATACTTCAATGTGATAAAATAAGAAGTTGCTGAATAGATAACGTCCTTATTCCACTTCGTTGTGGATTATTATCACATTGTTTCATTTTAATAATGACAGCGGGTGTGTTTGAAACATGTCGATAAACTTTAACGACATTTTCACTTTTTTAGCATATTGACGCTTATTTATAATGGTACAGAGTGATGCTATGTATTTTTAAACGTGAATATTTTCTATTAAAATAACTATGATTATTAAGAAAAGCAGACACGGCGATTATACATGTAAATAAATGCTGGAAAACAAACCTTTAAAATTTGAAATAGAAAAAGAAAAATTTTATTGTTTAATAAGTGTTTAGGCGTTTTCTTTTAATAATATTTCTTTTATGATTAAAAATACGTGTGCACAAAATCTCTTCTTGGTTAGAACATATAAGCGCAAAGTAACAGTTTAGATCATTAATGTAACATGTTTATCATTGCTCATTGCATAGCCCTTTCTTAATGGGATTGTTCCAATCCAATAGGTTGAAATTACACTGGCCTCCAAAAGCTAAGCTACAGCCAGTCTTTTGCGTCTAATTTAAAAACATGAACATTAAGAAATGAAATTTAAAATAATTGTGCACTTATTTATTGAATTTTACATAATTTTAACATAAAATAGAATTCACAAATTATAAATAACTTTTTTGAAAAAGTCCACTTTTTTTGATAAAAAATAAGCCGCAGATTATATTGGAAAAAATAAATAAATGTGTTTAAATAAGGAATGTATCCGCCCCTACTTTTGATGTATTGGCGACAGTTATTTTCCATACTGTCAATTAAGTTGACGGACACTGGGAAGAATGGGAAGCAATGCCCATATATTGAGCAACGCTATTTCCATACAATTTAATGAACTTGGAGATAGACTTACCCCTTAAAAAGTGGTGTAATATTATAAATTCCGCTTAATTTTAATTCCTAACTTCTACAATAGCACCAGAACTGTTGAAAAACAGTTTGCTTTTATAGTGTACAAGAACAAAATTACTTATTTTCAAACAATTTTTTTCGCAAATTCTTCCTGGTGTCTTTCAACATTTTAGCTGCAGAAATACTTTGCCCCTGGAAGGGTTAAGGGAGTCATCTGTTTGCCGAGTTAGTCCCAAAGATGCTCTAATTGATTAATATCCAGAGATTGAGGCGGCAATTCCATTCACTCCAAACCTTAATCCACAAGATATTCATCAACAACTCGGTGGGCTCGGTGGTGTCGGGTATTTCATCCATTAGGATGGATTCTTCAGTGGTAGCAAATGCTTTGACATACGGAGCAAGGTTCTCGTCTCAATATCCTACAGCAGGGAGAGTACCTATAGGGCACACATGTTGGCCGGTGTGACCACCCAGAGAGATTCCAGCCGAAACTGTGATTCCACCTCTTCTATAACTGTGTCTTTCAACAATGTTACCTTGGTAGTATCTGGTGCTTTGTTTTCTCCAAATAAGAACACGATCTCAATCACTCTCCAAAGTAAACGGGACGCGTCTGTGAAGAGTACAGACGCACATTGCTTTCTGGTCCAGGTTACGTGCTCTATTACCCATCATAAACGGTCACTTCAATGTTGTCGATTAAGAGGGTGATATACAATCGCTCGTTTTGCATAGAGTCTTTTACTGGAGAGACGTTTGCGCAGTGTAGTATCATATATTGTCATCCCTGTTGCGATACGAAGATCTTAACACATTGACGGACAGTAGGAACAAGTGAAGTTCGAAAATTGACACTATATGTTTTTGTAATTTTTAGAATATTAGAAGTATAGTTTTACTCTTTCTGCTTAAATAAACTTAATTTCGATTAATTCAGCACCTTTAATTAGGTTGCACTACTCCCTTCACAACCACGTCAGGGTGGCTAGTGGTCAGGAAAAAATACAGTAAAAAAAAGTGATAAACACCAGTATATTCTTATTGAAAAATTTATCTTCATTATTCGATCAAATAATCAATTTGAATTTTTCTATAAGAATATACTGGTAATTATCATTTTTTTACAGTATTTTTCAATGATCACTAGCCACCCTGCACTTGCATACTGCAGCTGCAACTCGTATAACAGATGGAAAACGAACTTCAAGCTAAAAAATTGTTTCCAAAACATGACACTGGGCTTCTACTTGTACGCCGGTAAATGCACATTTGTGCTGCTATAGCCGTAGTGTCTAAAAACGACCGTTTCGTTTTGGGCAGCTATTGCCGTCATGCCACATACTGAACTTCGCTTTCACGGTTATAGCCGCAAGTGTCCATCAACTTGTTAAATGTGCAGAGCTACAGCAGTCTTCCTCGTCTTTCTAGCTGAAACAGCTAGAAAAAGCGATTTTGCGCAGAGGTTGTAACTCAGGGGTGACTTGAAACAGGTCTAGTTGATACTGAATTATCGGAAGAAAATTGATCCCAGAGTCTTTCGCTCACGCTACGAAACGCATTAAGACGTCTAGTAGCATCAGATTGTAATAACCCCATTTCCATCCATTCGATTGCCCGAAATCTTGACGAATCGGATAAAGGACTTCTTCTAGATGTGGCCAACAATATCTTAACACCAACAATTGAAAATAAATAATAATTAAAAAAAACTTAAATAAAAAAAGTGGAATATTTGCAGTTTCTTCAGACTGCTATATATGTGTTCAATTCTTTAAAAACATAGTTGTGAGTATAATTGTTTGATAAGGTTCTTTATTAATTTTAACACAATTATTCTGATTGGTAAATAAATAACATGAATTCTAACTTTCCAACTGAGAGAAAAAGTGTACAGGCTAGGATTCGAACCAGGGCCATTTAGCGTAAGCTTCTAATTAAGATATTCTGGACAAATCCGGCGGACACAATTCACCCTGAGAAATTTGAAGATTATGACATCTCATAATCATATGTCATAATCCATTATTCCATCCATTCATGATTCATTCTGTTACCTGAAATTATTCTTCCTGTCGATGGTGCTGACAAAGACTATTTTACGAAAACACAAACACGTTAATATAACTCAATAACAACTGAGAAAAATATTTATTGAAATTAATGAATATAGATTACATTAAGTATCTAGAAAAGTGGATGTTAATCCCTAAAGAGAAATTATTATTCTAATTTGCGGGATTGATGTTTACAAAGTTCCTCTTTCTAGGGTTGCTTTCTCCGGGTTTTTATTTTTCCCTGGTTCATTTATGTAGCAATCCTGTGTGACCTCTGAAACGGAGACTCTATTCTTTTACGCTTACCTGAAAAAAAAGAAAAATGTTATTTAATCATACTCTAACATTTCAATTATCACTAGATAATAGTTAATCGGTAAAGTTTATATGTGCATGCGGATATCAATCTATACTGGATATTTCTTGATTGTGTTTCGAAACGAATAAAAATACTACAATTCATGCTACTGTAATACATAAAACTTAATCCAAAACCGAGAAATATTTATCTGTATTTGTACACGCTTCTAGAGTGGCATACAGACATAGAAACGGGATGCGTATTTTAGGTAGATTTCGTAAGAAATACAGAGTGTCTCATTTATTTTGCAACCCGCGTAAACGCGAAGCAAATGAACAACACGAGTGCACGCGCACACCGTTAGCGCAGGCAGCGGTGTGCAGGGGCGTGCGAGCAACACTACCAACACGCTAGAAAACCGCACGTGACACTTCAGTTCTAAGGAGAACGAAGTGAAAGGTAGTTTTGAGTCATGGTGCTATGTGCAGAAAAAGCGCGTTTATTATTGAACATTATTTTCGAACGTCTTCGTTACAAAACAGTCAAGGAACGATATGAAAACAAGTTTCCAGACTTGGTAGTGCCGAATAAAGGCACAATTAAGCAAATCGTGGACCATTTTCAAACAGAATGGACTGTGGAACTGAAAAGAAAGAACCGTCTGTCGTTTGTCCTAACTGACCACAAAATGAAGAAAATCGGGACGAAAATCAAGGAGAAACCGGCCACTTCATTAAGAAAATTAACAGATGTACGTTTCGTTCGGTTTCAACAGGATTTCACTCATGCGCATACGGCCAGCGACACTCTGTCATTTCTCCAAGAATTTTTTGGTGATCAGCTAATTACAAAGGACAATGGCCTCCACGCAGTCCAGACCTGTCACCACCCGATTTCTTCTTGTGGGGCTATTTGAAAAATAGCGGATTCCGTGAACCGGTAGCCTCGATTACTGATCTGAAAACTCGCATTATGGAAGAGATAAACGCTATCACACCAAACACATTACAGAATGTGTCTCGAAACCTCAAACGGGCCCAGATATGTAAAGATGAAGATGGCGATCACTTCCAACACCTTTTGTAGTCGTTTAAGTACTTCTCTAATATAAAAATTAATTTTGTACATTGTTCTTTTTTTTTGGGGGGGGGGGGGGGGGGTTTGCAAAATAAATAAGACACTCTGTACTACCTATTACATTCTCCTCTATGTTTGAATTTTTGAAAAAAATTTGCAGATCTACGCCGATCATGACTCCCAGAACCCAAAACCACTCCCAGTTCAAAACTTCATATATCTATCTATCTATGTCACTTTTTTATGGACACGATAACTGCAATAATTCTGCACAAATCACTTCCGCACTCATACATAAAATCAAGGGGCATAAAATCTCGGTCAAGTTCGTTAATGGGCATAATCGAACTAAGTGAAGGGGGAGAGATGGGGGGGGGGCTTTTTGTGAAAACAAGAAAAAAACCTATAATTTCTTAGTTATGATACATATCGAATCCATATAAAGTTATTATTACTTCTAGGAAAATGGCCGTATGACGGATTTCTGATATCATTAAAAATGCTCCAAGGGAGGGGTGGGGGGGTTAGAAGAAAAAAATTCATAACTTCGTCAATTCCCAAAATATCCAATACGCTTAAATTTATTGTAAATCTCTTTAAAATTATCTACAACTTTTACATTGACAAGTTTTTTACAGGACCAACTCTTATGGCAAAAAAAAATTAAAAACAATTAAATTCCTGCTGTCTCCGCCTACAAGCAGACGTGAAAACTGAAAAAAAAACACAACTTCTTAATTTTTATACATATCGAATCTGTTTAAAGTTATTATTACTTCTAGGAAAAGGGCCAAAATTTTATGTATAACAGATTTTTGATTTCATTAAAATTTCCCCCAAGGAGAGGCGGGGAGAGATAGGGGTTTCAGAAGGAAGAAAATCATAACTTCGTCAATTCCCAAGATATCAAACCCTCTTAAATTTATTATAAATATTCTTAATAATATCTACAACTTTCATACTGACAAGTTTTTTATAGGACCAAATCTTACGGTAAAAAAAAAAAATAATAAAAAAAAAAATCCCTGCTAGCATCGCCTACAGGCAGAAGTATATTTCGAAGCGGGTGGTTCCAACAGCCACATCATGGCAAATAGGTCTTTTTCTTCTGCAATTCCCAATAAACAGATGCCCCAAGGTCTCCGTCTTCGAAATCTACCTGTGCCTGTAGGCCGAGCCGTCAGGGATTTTTAAAAATAGGTTAGTCATCCGGATTTTAATGTAAAATTAAACAAATGTGTGTGAATAATAATTATTCTATATTTCTATAATCTTCTGGAAGCCATTCATCGAATGAGGTAAATTTTTATACAGTTCTCAGTCAAACAAATTCAATTAATAACTAGTCGGATGTGCCAATCCCAAACCTTTCTTCTATCTCACACAGGTTCCACATACACTAAAAACGAGTCAGCACCAATTTATACCAAGGTCTAACTGAATCTAAAGTTTAATTAAATTCCGTGCATTACTTCTTGAGATATGATTAATGCTAAAGTCGTGTAAATCCTGAAAAATACAGCATAGCAGCGCAACATGTTGGGAGATTTACACCAAACCAAATCAACAATAACTTATGTCAACGTCTAACTGAATCTGAAGTTTGATGAAAATCCGTGCATTAGTTCTTGAGACATGGTTATTGTGAAAATCATGAAAAAAAGTAGCATAGCAGCGCCACCTGTTAGGATATGGATACCAAAACGTAATCAGCGTCTATTTATGTTAAGGTCTAACTCATTGCTGCCAACTTTTACGCTTTTTTGCTACCACTAAAAATTAATAGAAAATTTACCTTATTGAATCACCTGATTTCGGCGGTTTAATAAGGTAAAATTTATAATAAAATTTTAGTGGTAGGGAAAAAGCATAAAAGTTGGCAGCTATGGCTAACTGAATCTAAAGTATTTTCTGAATCTAAAGAAACTATGAAATATTTTTTTTTCAATTCATAGCCAATAAACAGAACACAATGCTTAAACATTAGTGACCATGTATGTTAAAATAGCAAGCTGCGCCTGCTATGCTAGTCAATTTCTTCAAACGAACCTTAAAAAGGGATATCTGAGTGAATTTGACTTTGCACACCAAAACGTAATAAGCGTTTATTTATGTCAAGGTCTAATTGAATCTGAAGTTTGATGAAAATAAGTGAATTAGTCCTTGAGATAGCACTATTGCGGAAATTGCGAAAATTGCAGAATAGCAGCGCCACTTGTTGGGCGATTTACACCAAAAACTAATAAGCACCAATTTATATCAGTGACTAACTGAATATAAACTTTTATCAAATTCCGTGCATTAGTTATTGAGATAGAGTGCCCACAAAAATTTTGTCACATACAGACAGACAGACTCACAGACTCACAGACAGATATTTTCTAAAAACAGTCAAATCGTGTTCAAAACCTTCTGAAACGTATAAATCCGGTGAAAACTGGAATTCCAAAATTTTCATGAATCCAATACTTTCTTCTTGTAAAGATAGAAGAATGTAAAAATATTATTAATATATTTTTTTCTTTTAAAATTTTAAATAAATTTTAATATCTGTAGCAATTATGAAATACTTTTTTCAATTTATTGCCAATAAACAGAAAACGTTACCTAAACATTATTGATCATGTATTTTAAATAGCAGGCTGTGCCTGCTACGCTGGTCGGTTTCTTCAAACGTACCGTAAGAAGGAATATATGGGGTAATTTGACTTTGTGTTTTAAAGCAATATGAACTTGTACTTGGAATGACTTTCCACATTGCTGGAAAACGATACGAACGCCAATACGTTATTATATTTTCTAATGTGTCAGATAGAAATTTGGCCTGTTAAGAATCAACTTCTTTAGGTGATCATTTATAGTAGAATTTGGTAACGAACAATATAACGATATGCAATATATTAAACCCATCCCTGAAAAATTTTATAACTAACAATACAACTCTCACCAAAATCAGCCAAGAAAAAGTTTTAAATAAAAAGGCTAATCATTCATAATCTGTTTCACCTGATTATAGAACTGTCCCCCATAATTCAATAAGTAAGCAACGTAGAACAATATGCAATATACTAAAACCATCCTTGAACATTTATCTAACTAACAATGCAAGTCTCATCAAAATTCGTAGAGTAGAGCGTGTTTAAAAAGCAAATATTTCATAATCGGGTTCACCTGATTTTAGACCTTTCCCCATATTTCTA
Source organism: Maratus michaelseni (assembly GCA_963931845.1). Classification (NCBI taxonomy): domain Eukaryota; kingdom Metazoa; phylum Arthropoda; class Arachnida; order Araneae; family Salticidae; genus Maratus; species Maratus michaelseni. The sequence continues at coordinate 92,388,032 of OZ007595.1, forward strand.
TAACTAAGCAATGTAGAACGATATGTTATATACTAAAACCTTCCCTGAACATGTATAAATCTCACCAACATCTGTCCAGCAGACCCTTTTTAAAAAGGCTAATCTTTCATAATTGGGTTCATATGTTTATAGAACTTTTCCCCATAATTATACAATTAAGCAACATAGATCAATATGCTATATGCTAAAACCTTCCCTGAAAATGTATCTAAGTAACAGTACAAGTCCGAACGAAATTCAGTCAGCAGAACGTAAGTTATAAACAGCCGGAACAAAATTCTGATTTGTATTATATATACAGGGTGGTTATAATAGAAGTATCCCTATTTGGAGCTGTCTGTAGCTCGAAGGAATAACCCGAATGAAACCAAAATCGGTTCACTTACTATTCGAGATGGGGGAAGAAGAATGGAACAATAAAAAAAAATACTTGCAATAATCACCGACAGATGTCGCTACTGAGTGTGAAATATAATGTATAGTACAAGAACAAAGAATTGAGGCGTCAAACCGAATGGCACACCTAATTTATGGGAAAACGTCACAGTGAATGTGGTTACGCTTTCGCATGATTACGTTTTTATCGATCATGTTCAGGTTCCACATGGCCATTGTGTTTGAGGACACAATCCAGGCGTTGTACGACGTGCTCAACTGCAGAATGTAACGCATCAGGAGTGATGTTTCGCACATTTTGTGATATGCGGTAAATCATTGAAGTTTGCGACACTTCCACGATACACAATATTACACATTACATTTCACATCATTACAAAGCGCCATCTGACGGCGACTATTGCAATTATTTTTTTTATTGTTCCATTCTTCTTCCCCCTTCTCGAATAGTAAGTGTACCGATTTTGATTTCATTCCGGTTATTCCTTCAAGCTACAGATTGATACAAATACTTATATTATAACCACCCGGTATATAGAAGATGTATTCAGAATTACACTGCTCAAAACAATTAAAGGATATTGCAGTTTTAGGTGGATTTTGTATCTGGGAAACTTTTTAGCTGATTGATACATGGTCGACAGACATAGTAGGTTATATGAGAATAAATTACACATGTTTGGCAGAAAAAAATGCATTTTATTGCTCATTTGTGTACAAAAGGAAAAAAACACAATTTGTGCATATGAGAAAAAAAGAATAAGAAAAGGTGTTTTCTTCAAAGAAAATCATTTTCAGTAGGGGATATGGTTTCCACGGGCGGCCAGCAACGTTGAACACCTTTGAGGCATGGACTCAATGAGGCTATTAATGACGAGTTGGGGTATTCTGCCCCACTCTTCCAGAAGAGCTCTTTCCAGTTCTTGGAGAGTTTGTGGGGGTTGTTGGCGGCCAGAATCTCGTCTTCCTAGAGCGTCCCAAACGTGCTCGATTAGATTCATGTCTGGAGAACACGCTGGCCATTCCATTCGAACGATTCCTTCCTCGAAAAGGAAATCCTTCACCAGGTTTGCACGATGTGGCCTGCAGTTATCGTCCATTAAAATGAAGTTATCTCTGATTGCTGCAGCGTAAGGGACTACAATAGGTCTGAGGATCTCATCCCTATATCGGCGACCAGTCAGAGCTCCATCTCGAATGATGTAGAGGTCAGTGCGCCCGTCAATGGAGATGTCACCATACACCAACACTCCTCCACCGCTAAATCTGACACTTTCGTGCACGAACGCAGGATTATTCCTACTGCCACGGTCCCTCCAGATGAAAATACGCCTATTATCCGGATGCACAGAAAAACGGGACTCGTTAGAAAACAGAATATTGCTCCATTCATTTCTCCTCCAGTTGACATGCTCGGTTGCCCACTCCCTGCGGTCGCGACGATGCCTTGATGTTAATCTAACACATACCATCGGTCGGCGAGCATACAGACCTACAGCATGGAGCCGGTTTCGGACAGTCTGAGTTGAAATCGTGGTGCCTGTAGCCGAGCGAAGGTGTTGTTGGAGAAGAGTAGCGTTCATGTTTCGGTGTCTCCGAGCTGTTAACGCTAAATACCGATCTTCATTGGGCGTTGTTGCCCGTCTACGACCTTGCCCTGGTCTTCGGCCTGCACATCCACTCTCCAAAAAACGGTTCCAGATCCTGGAAATGACACTTTGTGACACTCCAATGGCTTGCGCTACTTCGGCTTGAGTTTGGCCCCCTTCTAACCTACCAACAATTCTCCAAGCTTCTGAATCTGTCAAATGACTTCGCTGAGACATCGTACTCATCGAAACAAAGCAATCACTGAATGCCGATCATCCTTGTCTTCATTCTCTTTTATCCAGTTGAAAGTCAAATTTCATTCGCTGCCGCTGAAGCGACGTTTTTGACGTCGAACTCAAAATTTGCATACTCCACAGTTTGAAAACCAGAAAAATTTGCATTTGTGATTCTCTTCTTCTATTTTCGGCAAAAAAAATTTCGTTTATATCTTTATTTTATATAAAACTTCAAATATCTTTTAATTGTTTTGAGCAGTGTATTTCAAATGTTTTATGACAGTAGCATTTATTTATAAACGGCTTGTAATATGGACCCTATTACATATAATTGGCAATATATTTCTCCAAAATTGATGTGCCACGACTCGCTAATAAACATCCGTAGATTTGCCAAAAACGACTGCCAGTCAGGATAGCCAACACAAGATCTAATGGAATGTTAAACGCTCTGAATTACAATTACATAGTATTTTTTACAATATTTCGACTTCTACATTTATTTTTTTTAAATATTATATGCAACTGTTTTTTACACAACAAAAGAAAGTAAATAATTTATATGTTTTTTTGCACGGAATACAAAAATCTGTTGATTTTGCAGAGAAAAACCTCTCTCAGCCAAGTCTTCAGTAAATAGTTAAATAAATAAATAATATATGTGTATATAAGATCTTTCAGTTACTATATCGAATTTTCCACGTAAAATAAGCAGTTTACATTTGTTTTTGAAAAAATCCTGTATTTATCCTGAACTATTAAAAATCCTTAGACTCTTACACAATGTACAATTTTAATAAATAAAAATCTGATAAAACACATATATACATACTGCTAAATGATGTATTACGTTAACTACATAAAATTACATTAAAACACGAACCAACTGTGTCAGCCTATATACTACATTTTCAGGATATTAACACGTTGACGGACAGTAGGAACAAGTGAAGTTCGAAAATTGACACTATATGTTTTTGTAATTTTTAGAATATTATAAGTATAGTTTTACTCTTTCTGCTTAAATAAACTTAATTTTGATTAATTCAGCACCTTTAATTATGTTGCACACTCCCTTCATAACCACGACGTGCATACTGAAGCTGCAACTCGTATAACAGGTGGACAACGAACTTCAACCTAAAAAAATGTTTCCAAAACATGACACTGGGCTTCTACTTCTACGCCGGTAAATGCACATTTGTGCTGCTATAGCCGTAGTGTCTAAAAACGACCGTTTCGTTTTGGGCGGCTATAGCCGTCATGCCACTTTGTGAACTTCGCTTTGACGGCTATAGCCGCAACTGTCGGTCAACGTGTTAAGTTAATCATAACTAAGATGTTTCTAACTTCACTACGGTTGAGGGCTCAAGACATGAATTTTGACCAATCTCTAGCGACATAAATGAAACCGACAGCTAGCGCCATCTATTACTCTAAACTGTTACTAAGTTCAATATGTAAGGAATAATCCTGAAAATCCGAATGAGTAAAAAGCAACCTTGAAAGTCTTCAATCTTGAAACCGTAAAAGCAGCGCTCTCATTTTTTATCAACTGAAAACCCGTTAAACATACCTTCAACAACTCCAACCAAATTCTTGTAATATTATATGGCATATAATCGTTCCATCAAGGAATGCTTATCGTGAATATTTTGATATTTTAACAGTATTTGCACCGTTAAATAAACAGTTTATAGATTTTTTCTCTAAAATAAGTAGTAAATGTTTTACTGTACAGGAGTATTATCGACAACACAAACTGACAGTAATCCGGATTTCAGTAACAAAACATGATTATAATCATATAATGTATCATTAAATAAGATTTACCCATTCTTATTGCACATGTAGGCAAAGGACGGTTCCATTTACCGGATGGTTCACAGGTAAACCAACCATGGTTTTTGCCTTGACAAGTGATTGAGCAATGTATGAGCGCTTTACTGGTTTTGCAAGATATTTTCTCTTGACCCTCCTCTTTAACAAGTTTCAATGCGCATGCTCCATCATCTGAAATAGGAAACAATAATAAACAAAGATAAACAGGTGGGCCAGAAGGTTTTCGGAAAATACTTAAAATTTGTAAGTAGATTCGTTGCATGATAAACTAAAAGCAACTTTAATTATTTATTATCCATTAAAAAAAGTTAAAAATTAAAATTTGCATTTAATGTATGTAACTCTATAAATTATTAGTTATCGTATCGTGTAAATATTTGTGTACAGCGACAAATCAAATAATTTAGTATAGGATCTTCTTCTACGCATGGAAGTGAGCGATATTTACAGGAATTGGGTTTTAAAAAAGGCAGACATAAATAAAAAATTGCAACTAAAATCAAACATATGGGCTAAACCACATCGCTTATATACACCAATAGGTGTGCAAAATGTAACTATTAATGCAATAATTTAAAAACAAAATAACTTGATGGCGACTTTTTTCTTAAAAACTAACTTGCATAATAATAAAAATGTTTTGTTTCGATTTTTTAATGTAGATATTTCCTCATTCTGACTAAACAAACTGGAATACATAAATTTCCATATATTTTTCCCAAAATAATAAAATTTCCAACAACAATGCGCTGACAGCTGTGTATTTTTGGATGAGAAGTCATAGGGGTCATTCTTACGAAAAGGTGTTTTTTACAGTCACAAAGCTATTAAATTTCCAAATTAATTTTCCTAAATTTAATGTTGCAAATTTTCGAATTATTTTTATCCAATTTTAATGTTGCAAATTCTCTAACAGTTTTATTCATATGCATCATATGTATATTACGTTTTAAGTAAGCTGTTGAATACATTTCTGACGAAATAATTTTAATAAATAACTTTAATATTTTAATGAATATAAGTCAAAATTCCCTTCCGTGAACATCCCTACATCTAAAACTCAAAGTTATTTTCACTGACGTTTAAACAATGTAGTTTATTTTACATTTTCTTTCAATAATAACTTGTTAAAAAATTTTAATTAATTTATAAATTAAAAATGGTTTTATTTTTACCAAGAAAATAACTTGTATTGTTTTCACTTATCGAAATAGTCTTCTTCCGTGGACACAAAAATATTATCTTTGAGAAAAGTACCATAAATGGCAGTACCTGCCAAAACGTTATTAGGTTGTTTTAAAGAAAGAAAGGCGTTTTGTGTTTCGATATAACTCTTTGTTCCGTTGAGTAGTTATTGAATATTTTCAAATGTATTAGTTTCATTTGAAGTTTGGGAAAGTTCTCAGAGTGTTTTCCTTGGTTATCATAAATAAGGTACGAACAAGCTAATTTATAATTATAATACAAATTTTTGAAAACATCCCAGGGAAAACACAATATCTTAAAAATCATAATACAAGTACTAATTAGAGAATTATCAATTAGATGTCCTTTAATAAATATTTTTTAAATTTAACTTAATGATAATTTTTAGTTTCATTTGCATTTAAAAAAAGAATTAATACTAAAATGCATTTGAAAAAATTAGAAGTGTTAATGAAATGAATGAACGTAGGAAATGAATGGGGGTTAGAAAAAATTGACAATAAAACAAATATTGCAAAGAAAAGAAGTGTTTGGTAGAAATTGAAGAGCATATCAAAAATAATATTCCTCCAAGTTCATCTTCTGGAATGAATAATGTTGAAAGTGCCCAAGAAAGTAATGATTGTGGAATTATAAGAGGAAAGAAGATGCTCCAAAGAAATCGATATAACCTTAAGAAAAGTACATAAAAATGAAATGAGTAAAACAAAAGATTACAAAAAAGCAAATGAAGTTAATGATAAAGCAGTCTAACAAAAAGTGGAGAAAGTAAATATAAAAGTTAAAAAAAAAATAAGATAATAATATAAGAACTGAACAGTGAAATTAGAAATATTAAATTTAAAGTATTTAAAAAATTGCTATTTTCTAGAGCTTTTAGTACATAAATACATAAAAAATTTAAAACGCAAAATTCATGTAAATCAATCGCCAAAATACATTTTTATGCAAAGTAGTAAATGAAAACAAGTTATTTTAAGAAACAAGTTACATAACTGTAATATATTTATTTTTTATTTATTCGCCATTACCAATTTTATTATAAAACATTATGGCAGAACAATCTTCTGAAATACGATAAAAAGTTCTATATAAAAACAGTCCATCATTACCAAAACGTTTTCATTCTAACTAGAGCATCCTCAGTTGTCGATCTTCGAGTGTCTTTCGTTTCCTTATTTATCTGACCTGAGATTAATAGATTCCCTATATCCCCATACCTTTTCTTCTCTTTCCCCGTCTTCGAACATTTTCATTATTCGACAGTCGCTTGCGTCATATCGTTACGTACCTCTAGTTGTACTGATTTCGATAGCTTCCTGTATTAGAGCGTTTTGCATATGATTATATTTCGCTTTTTTTTCGATTTCAAAAGTTTCAAGTTTTATGGGAGTTATTATATTTTTCCTTGATATCTTTATTCCCTGTAGTATGTTTATTCATATAATTATTAACTAGATGGAACCCGTCAAAACGTGACGAAAAAAAATACTATAACAATATCAGTAAAATAAGCTTCTTTATTATTTAAGTAGGGCTTCGTATGAAACAGTCTTTCAAATATTTTATTTTAAAAAATCCCCCACCCCCCCAGTGAAATGCTATTTCCGATGCAAACTCCAAATGAACACTTCGTAAACAAATGTATAATGCAAATCATTTTGACATTACCACCATATTCCCCACGACAAAAAAAAAAGGCCATGGACCTATAAAGTATCATACAAATAGTCCTATCATAAAGTATCATACAAATTTCCTACTTTCATCTCATATTCAATAAATAAAAGAACATAGTATAAGCACCCCCCCCTGTGATAATGCAATCGAATGAGCTCCTATGCGCATATGTATTGCATCTGCCCAAAGGCACCGTTGAAATTCGACGTTAAAAAAGTTTTAAAATGTTTAAATTAAAAGTTTTAAAATGTCCTCTTTAATCATTGTTCGTTTCAAATCCATATCTTTTAAAACGTATCCATTGTTTTAAGCTAATCAATTTTTATGTAAAAATGAAGAATTTTTGTTAAAAATAATAAATTAATATGCAGATGAGGGAGAATTTTAATGTTTTCAATTGTAATTTATTTGTATGGTTTCTTCTATCCCTTTACATAATCAGGATGATTATTCCTTTTCCATCACAGTCGGTCTCTTGTACAGTTAAATATCCAATGGATCTTTTGTATCTAGCATATTCTAATTCAACATATACATCAACGAATTCAACATATCAATTTTATGTTAATCATAAACTAAAAATAGTTTTTTTTTTTTTTTTTTTTTTGACAGATTTTATATTAGCGCCAAAATACTCTGATCTTATGATTTATCAGGTCATTATTATTATTATTATTTTTACACTTTTCATGAAGGTTAGGGATACATATTTTCAATTGTTGCAACTTTCAAAGGGGCTATTTTACATTATTAAAACAAACGGATGGTCATTGTTGAGATAGAATTGAAAAATATTTCATGTTTGAAAATTATTTAAAAAGTCGTTAAATTAAGCGGCAGATTTCAAATAAATTTCAATCGAAAGCTATTTTTTTTCTAATTGAGGATGTAAAAATTGAAATTGTAAAATGTAGTAAAAAAAATAAATTTTTAGTATTTAGAAGTGATGTAAGCGCGATGAAAGCTAAAGCGATAGTGCCGTTTGTTGTCACAACCGTTATACATTTCTAAATATTGCCACTGTGTTTTGGTTGGCGTCCAAAAGTAGACTACCATTTTTTGACATCGAATGAAAAATTCACAGTGAAAGAAATAAGACTTTGCCGCTAATAAGGAACTGTTAAATGAACTTATAACAAACCTACCAAAATAATTCCTATAAAATATTAGCCTTACATTGTTTATTCTAGCTAAAAATACAATCATTATTTCAAGTTTTTTTTTCTGAAATTCTTTACTTTTGTGAATTTTTTTATTAAAAAAAGAAATCTTAATAATTTAAATCCTATAATTCCTATAACTTAATCCTATAATTCAAAAAAAGTAATTGGTAACATGTAATCAAGGTATGCAATCAAGATGAAGCAACCAATAAAGGCTCCAGTTCTAATCTTTAAAATTAAAAATTGAAATATAAGTTAATATTACGCCATATTGACACAATCATATAAATTTTTCTTTTTAGTTTTATCAATGTTAAAATGCATTTCAAGCTAAGCATAACGTCATTTTCACCGGTACAAACTTTTCACACGTACATTTATGCTTAAGCACCATGCATACAAATAAAAATATATTTTGCATTTAATTGTAATGAAAAAATGGCATCAACAAAGTTATAATGCTTAATGATAAAATGAACCCAATGGACAATATTTCCGTGACGGCACAGTAAATATGAATTTTTATTTGCTTATAAAACACACGGATAAATATTTTTACCGAAATACTTAAACATTTTAACTATATTTTAACTTACAAATTAAAAAATTCAGCCTAAAAGTCGCGTGCTTTTAATATTTAATATTTATTTTTTATGCTCGCAATCATTGAGTTCAGAAAATAAACTCTGTACGTCGCAACAGTGGGCGTTAATCCGATTGCCGACTTTATGACGTCATAAGCAGAAGTAAAATTTTAATTTAAGATTACGGCTAATTAATTAAATTTTCGAACAAACGAATGTACGATAACAAATCTGTGACCAAATATCTTTCATTTAAAAAAAGAATGATGTAATTTGATGTAGTAGTTTGTTCTCACGGATTGTCGAAACAAAACGCTTAGCGTTTTAAATATATAGATATAATTACTGAAACAAATAGATTAGAAGTTCAACAAATGTTTTGCGATACCAAAAGGGAGGAAAAATAATGCATGCAAATTGAATGAATTTAATGTAAACGACTTTCAAGAAGAATCTGTGGTGTTTCAGAAATGGATTAGTAAAAATATTTTTTATTGTTTAAATATAAGAGAAATAAAAATGTGTCCAAGCCTATGAAAGTGGTACTAAAAAAGAAATACTTTTGTATTGATATTGTTTAGTTTTTCATTCCTTTATCAAACATTGTGTGCCGCATAAAGATATCTCAAACACAAAGAGAAATTCGAAAATGAATAAAATTCTGATGCGCATTTTTTTTAAACATTACATTCTATAAATTCAACACATAAATTCAATCTACTTACTTTGGTTGGTTAAAGGTACAGGTTAAGGCAACCCATACGTCTGCTGTATACAGAGGTTATTCGCACATTTTTTAGACAAATTTGATAAATGATTTTAAAAAATGGAATTATTTTAGAGGAAAAAATTCTGGCAACAACTTATTATGCGTAATTTATATTATCGTCTGATACTTTCAAATTTATTCTTATTTCGAGATTGCGCATGCAAAAACACTGTGAACGGGAAGATGCGTGTTTTTTTCTTTTTATTTTTTCGAACAGAAGTATGCTAATTCGACAGTCTAAAATTGTTGCAAAGCGCATACTATAAAAACTTTTTAGTGCGAAATAAACATAACTATTGATTGGAAAGTGCTATCTCAAAAATCAGTATGTATACATAGTAAAAAGATACCAGATGGAAAAAAAAGAGGAAAAAAAAGAGCCCATTTCAAGGCTGAAAACGAAGTTTCAGGTAAGGATTTATGACTGTCGCAAATTTATCTTACAATGGGAAAATAAAAATAAGAATATTGGACAAAAATGTTACAATCAATTCAATATATTATTAAGAGAATGTGCCACATCCGATATTTACAGAAAAAAATGCTATTTTCTTTATTTCAACGACTTTTAAAGGATGAAACTGCATCAAAGCAAAGCTACTGCTCATATTTCAAAAACTACCGCTGTATTCGTTGAAAACATTAAAAACTCACACAGGTATTGCATTTATACCTTTCAACATCTTCCTAAGAGGTCACCTGACGTTTCTCTTATGGTTTATTGTGCATTTGGTCTGCTGAAAAGAGCTCTTTCAAAGCGCAAAACCACCACGATTTATCGAATCTGGAAAGTTTTTAAAGAGGCATGGGGAGCAATAACCCTGTAAATTTTACAAAAAACCTTCTACCATCCAAAGCATTACGCAGAATTAGAATCAAGAAACAAGATTATCATATAGATTATTTCAGAAAGCAATATTCATATTTTAAACGTTAAAAAAAACAACGCCGAAATCGTCTAAAAAATGTGCGAACACCCTCTGTATTGTCATAAATCTATATGTATTTTTTTTAAAAACCTCATTTCATATCGAACAATCAGTGCATATAACAGGCATGATGCATCATTAATTATTGCGATTCTTTTCAATTAAAGAGAATAATATTTGCATGTTTTTTTTTCTTTTATTACTAAAAAAATCTGCTATTTTTTAACATACTAAGTAATTTTTTTTTATCCTGAAAAGTTTGACTTCATTTATTTCGCATTATCTGTGAATTTTTATTTACTAACGCACAGTGTAGTTATATAATAGTGCTGTTGGTTTAACTGTTAAAGACAAATCTACCATCTAAGTCAAATAATTGCTCAATTATATCTTCATTAAAATTTTAAAATGTAAAAGTCCCTTCTGTGGGCTATCATGTCTCCTCCGTGGACAGGGCAGAATTTAAAAAAAGATGAAATCATATGAAACCTAAATTAGAAAACTTGATTACGAAGACAAGGGCATAAATAAAGCATAAATGAAAAAAAATACATACAATTTTCAAGGTTATTTACATATTTTTGTAAAATAATTAACAGACATGAGCAATTTCGCTGCGCAAAATAAAAAGAAACAATTTGATGTATGCATGCACAATATGAATACGCAATATGAATGAATGTTGACAGGTAGAAAATGGTACACGCATGATGTTCGTGAGTAATCACAAAAACTGCTCGAAAGAGTACCCACCAGCAACGATGCAGGCCTCACGCCGCTGGCGGATGGAGTTGTGAACATTAGTGAATACCCCGGGGATTTCCCGGATATCGCTTGTTACGACGGCAATCCTCGCAACCAGATCCTCGTTGGAGTCGACGGTAAAAAATAGTTGTTCATTACTCCAAAGTCTAAAACTCCCTCTATCGGCATTTTTTAACTTTATCTTTAAAGTTTATTTTTTAAATATTTTTTATTTAATTTTGTCATTCCTCTGTCGTTTATTTTACGTGTAGGGGGTAGTAGTTTCTGCCTGGTCTACGACACCAAGATCGGGAATAACTGAACTGTGTTCATGGGGGGGGGGGATTCAAATTTCAACTCCTGAACACAGTTCAGTTTGCGCTACTTAACCACTCCCAACGATTCAGATTTTGAGCTCAAAATTTAAGTCTAAGCTTTTTAAAGCATTTAATCAGATACAAAAAATAACGGTATAAAATAGTTGTTCGTTGCTCCAAAGTCTAAAGCGCCCTCTATCGACATTTTTTTACTTTTTCTTTAAAATTTATTTTTAAGAAAATACTGACTAATGAATAGTTTTAGCGAAAACCGCAAACGAATCGACAAATTTTTCCGTTTTTTATAATTATCTGAAATTTTGGACCCTAATTTTTAATGACGCTTTGCTCCTTCGGAAGACGTTTAGGACCCTTAGTTTCCTATTTAATATTGTTTGTCTTGATGTGTACTATCACCCTTTAAAGTTTTGCCCAAGAGTTTAGATTAACCCTGTATATGATATTGGACCTGACATTTAAACACAGTAATCCTGATTCAAGTACTAGGTTTAATAAATTAATGAGTCAAAATAATTTTTTTTTCAGGAAAGGATTTAAAGTCTAGAAATACTCACATTCGCAGTGTGGGAACATACGATGAGGACTCCATTGATTATTGCGGCTACATTGGAGTGCCATTGTGTTTCGTCCGGTACCTTTAAAGACATGATGTGCGAGGCAATGTGCACTACAGGTCCTGTAACATCAAATATTCGGTTAAGATAAAACTCAACGCAAAATTACTACAATGTAATTTAGTATATAACCTATCATAATTTAAAACCCATCGGATTTCTGAAAAAAAATAATAATAAAATAAAAATAAAAATAAAATGTAACGTAATGGTTACGTTACGTTAAAGTTATTGATTGAGTGGACTGTATTATGAAAATAGGTAATGCATTGATGCGAATAATGAAAAGAGTTTCTAAATTACTAAAATGTTTATATACATATTTACATTACATTAGGTTAAATCCAACATTCTGACACCATAGTCAGTTTCGAAAACTATCATAATGAATGAGTGGACAATACCTCTTGAAGAACATAACTATATTATTCTTACGATCATTAATAAATAACATAACTATATTATCATTACTATGATAAAGAAATGACTTCTTAGTTAATGACCCCATAGTCATTTTAGTTAATAAAATGGCTCCATTTTGCGGTTTATTCTACGTTGAATTCTTCGTGCGAATATCACAACAAATGCGCGAGAGACTAACTGTTGCCATGCGGCAAAAACAAAATTGTGAAAGAATGCGCTAAAATCGTCTGCAAGACCGAGGGAAGCCGTAACAATAAATAAAACAAATCTCTCTTTCTGTCGTTCATATTTTTGAAAAAAGCGTCATATAAAATAGTCTGTGGTTGAAATAATCAATAGTCGGATGATCAACGATTTCTCGATCAGGCTAACCATTCTGGTGTTTTTGGGACCAAAAATCTATTTCTTTTTCTTTCTTTTTTTTATATTTCTTTTTTTTCTACAAAGACACAAATGTGGCATAGATAAACATATTGAGATTGGAGAATTGCATCTCAAATTGCAATCATGTTGCTACAGGATTTAGGAATTTATGTGAAATCCATTTGAAAGTGAATACAAGAATCATTTAAAACAAGTTGGAAATTTGACGTCAAACGTGCCACATGAGGTGCGTTCGTACTAGTTTTATATATATTCAGATCAATTCAGACAGGTGCAATAGCTATTGCACTCTTATGCAAAAAGGCATGAATACAAAATTTATTTTATGAGAAGATTTTCATATTATAGATATTAATTTTATTTTGTGAAATTAAGTTTCGCCACACTTTTACAAACAATTAATTACAGTTCTGCTACATTAAAATTACACTGTGCGCAAATATCCAATACAAGACAATGTAAAAATATCACGTTATTATATCAGTGAAATGAATTATATCGCCTATTATTATGATATGATTACTTTCCATAAAAAAATAAGTACATTTTAAGTTGGCAACATTTTATATTTTGTTGATATTTACTGAAAATTCCAATGGAAAACTTAAACCTAACTTAAAATCTATATTTATACTCTTCTTCCATGCAATATCTATTTCTCCAGAAACATCTATCCAAAAAACTGTTGGTAGATTATAGGATTGCCATAATTAAACAAATTTAGTATGCCAATTGGGTTTTTAAATTCAGTAATACGGAAATAATATGACTCCATCTTAAATAGGACGCAATAACCACGGCAACCTAGAATCCTTACCTATCATGGGATATCATTAAATTAATTACGTATGATAGGATTCAATAGAATGAAGAAAATTTTTATTAATATCTTTTTAACTTTTTATTCGATTTTAATAAAATTTGAAATGACTCAATAAAATTCTGAAACAATTATATATATTAAATTTCAAACCATTCGCGTGGGTAGTTTTTGCAATTTTATATGCTGGCAGAAGGACAGACGGACGGACCAGACAAAGACTATAGATGGTACGTATTTATATAATTATAAACGCACCTAAAAACAAAACTGTGAAATATTTTACAGAGAAAGACCTAGGTACAGTAGATTTTGAAAAAAAATAATTTACTTTTAAATATACACTAAAACACTTTTATTTTGCTTAAAAGTCGTCAAACATAAACATTAAAGATGTTAAAATTTAAAATTAAAAATTAAAAATTAAAAATTTAAAATTTAAAATTTAAAATTTACATGTTTCGATTTGTTCATCAAATCGTCATCAGAATATATATAAACACAAATACAATCTATATATTTAAAACGCTAAGCTATTTCTTTCGACAATCCGTGAGAGCAAACTACTGCATCAAATTACATCATTCCTTTTTTAAATGAAAAATATTTGAACACAGATTTGTTATCGTGCATTCGTTTGTTCGAAAATTTAATTAATTAACCGTAATTTTCAATTAAACTTTTACTTCTGCTAATGACGTCATAATCGGATAACGCCTACTGTTGCGAAGCACAGAGTTTATTCTCTAAACTCTGTGGTTGAATAAAAGAGAAATAATAAATATTAAAAGCACGCGGTTTTAAGGCCGAATTTGTTAATTTGCAAGTTAAATTTCGGTAAAAATACTTATCCACGTGTTTTAGAAGCTAATAAAAATTCATATTTATTGTGACGTCATGGAAATATTGTCCAATGGTTTATTTTATCATTATGCATTATAACTTTGTTGATGCCATTTTTTCATTACAATTAAATACAAAATATATTTATATTTGTGTACATGATGTTTAAGCATTAATGTAAGGTATATGAAGTACGTGTGAAAAGTTTGCGCCGGTGAAAATGACGTTATGCTTAGCTTGAAGTGCATTTTAACATTGATAAAACTAAAGAGAAAAATGTATATGATTGTGTTAACACGACATAATTTTACTGATTTTTGCATTCATAATTATAAAGATTAGAATTGGAGCCGTTATTGATTTCTTCATCTTGATTGCATACCTTGATTACATGTTACCAATAGCTTTTTTTTTTAATTATAGGATAGAAGATTTCCTTTTTCAATAAAAAAAATCACAAAAGTAAAGGATTTCAGGAAATTTAAAGTTATTAAAAATAGTGTTATGGCAGAAAAAAATCTTGAAATAATGATTGTATTTTTAGCTAGAATAAACAATGTAAGACTAATATTTCATAGGAATTATTTTGGTAGATTTATTATAAGTTTATTTAACAGTTCCTTATTAGCGCAAAGTCCTATTTCTTTCACTGTGAATTTCTCTTTCGGTGTCAAAAAATGTATTTCCACTTTTGGACGCCAGCCAAAATACAGTGGCAATTTTTAGAAATGTACAACAGTTGCGACAACAAAGGCACTATCGCTTTAGTTTTCATCGCGCTTACATCAGTTCGAAATACTACAAATTTCTATTTTTTACTACATTTTACAATTTCAATTCTTAGATCATCAATTAGAAAAAAAAATTAGCTTTCGATTGAAATTTATTTGAAAACTGCCGATTAATTTAACGACTTTTTAAATAATTTTCAAGCATGAAATTTTTTCAATTCTCTCTTATCAATGACCACCAGTTTACTTCAGTAATGTAAAATAGTCCCTGGGAAAGTTGCCACAATTGAAAATAGATTTCCCTAAACATCATAAAAAGTGAATAATAATTTTAAAAAAGTGATAAATCATAAGATGAGATTATCCATAAGATAGAACATTTTGGCGCTAAACAAAAATCTGTCAGGGAAAAAAAGAAAAAAGAAAAAAAAGACTATTTTTAGTTTATGTTGAACATAAAATTGATATGTTGAATTCGTCGATGAATATGTTCCATCAAATATCAGGATATGCTAGGAATTGCATTTTTTTAATTTTTTTACATTTGCCAACTGTATAAGAGAAAAAATATCCCCGAGTGTGATGGAAAAGGGATAATCATCCTGATTATGTCAAAGAACCGAAGAAACCATACAAATAAATTACACTTGAAAACATTAAAAATCTCCCTCATCTGCAGATAGATTTTGTACTGTAAAAAACTTCTTAATCTTTGCATAAAAATTGATTAGCTTAAAACAATGGAGGCGTTTTAGAAGATATGGATTTGAAACGAACAATCATTAAAGAGGACATTTTAAAACTTTTAATTTAATCATTTTAAAACTTTTTTAACGTCGAATTTCGACGGTGCTTTTGGGCAGATGCAATGCACATGCACATAGGAGCTCATTCGGTTGCATTATCACAGGGGGGGGAGATGTGTGCTTCATTTACTATGTTCTGTTATTTCCTGAATATGATATGAACGTAGGAATATACTATTTGTATATACTTCATAGGTCCATGAATTTTTTTTTTGCCGTGGGGAATATGGTGGTAATGTCAAACTGATTTCCATTACACAGTTATTTACGGATTGTTTGTTTGGAGTTTGCATCGGAAATAGTACTGTATTTGACTGGGGAAAAAAATTTAAAATAAAATATTTGAAAGACTGTTTCATACGCACCCCTTCATAAATAATAAAGAAGCTTATTTTACTGATATTGTTATAGTATTTTTTTTGCGTCAAGTTTTGACGGGTTCCATCTAGTAAGTATTAAGTTACCTTAGGCGTTTTTATCTGAATTAATTTTAATTTAATATGTGATGTGCACAAAAATCTTTATATAATATACAGGGCTGTACAAAAAATTTCGAGATCGTTTCCGCCGCTGGCGAAAATTTCTAAAAGTGAATTTTCTTACTAAACTAATTTTTATCATGCTATGTTGTATATATCCAAGTCTATAGATCATATACAGGGCTGCACAAAATAATTTGACTACATTTTTGACTACGGAAGATAAATGCTAAAACTGGATTTTTAAATGTGTTATATGTTTCCTAAACTGTTTACTACATATCTTCTTTCACCTCATTTAACGGTGAAGCTTCGTTGCAGTTTTCTGGAAATGTTGGAAAGTGTTTCATAATCTTTGCTTGACGCATGATTTTCCATTCTTGTTTAAGTTATGAACAAATTTATAGGTCCTTTAGAAACAATCATATTTAGAAAAATTTTCTCCCTGCAAGTAAAATAATAAAAATTTCGTTTTTGTGTGACCCAAACGTACCAAGTTATGATATTTTAAACTTTCAACAAAACTAAAAAAATGAAAGAAAAAACGTTTTTAGATCCGGAAAAAGCTGAAAATTCATAAAATTCAAAGTATCGTTACGCGGTATATTTTGGTCGTACAAAAATGGATTTCTTATTGTTTTACTTGTTAGAACATGAAGAAAGTTCTTTTAAATAAAAATTATAGATCTCTGGGACGTTTAAAAAAATAAAATCTCGTAATTTAAAAACTGATAATAACAATTTTAACATAAATGGATTTACGTATGATGAAGAACAACATTTGAAGCATTTTTAATACTGGAACTACGTCTGTAAAACTAACGGTTTAGGATTTAGCTATTGGACAACAATAAGAACAGACAACCTCTATTTATAATAATATTATTTATATTATGGTTTAACAATTCAAATTCATAACATAATTACATAATTCTTGATAACTTTCGTAAATTTTGCCTACTAAATTAAATTTCTTTGTTTAACTGTTTCAGAGTTAAAATATTTAATTTATTCTGCCTTATTTATTAATTTTGTCCCTTGTGTACATAAAAACGCGAGATTAAATTAATTAAAAATTAAAAACTAAAAACTAAAAACCAGAGAGTCTGAACAGTCACTATGTGAAAGAGGTACAGCGCCCTCTATACTTTTAATTTTAACACCGCTTTTAGATTCATCTATAGACCGCATCCCACTATTATTCAAAATAAATAAAATTCACTATTAAAAGTATAGAGGGCGTTGTACCTCTTTCACATAGTGACTGTTCAAATTCTCTGGTTTTTAGTTTTTAGTTTTTAATTTTTAATTAATTTAATCTCGCGTTTTTATGTACATTGTATTTGTGTTTATATATATTCTGATGACGATTTGATGAACAAATCGAAACATGTAAATTTTAAATTTTAAATTTTAACATCTTTAATATTTATGTTTGACGTCTTTTAAGCAAAATAAAAGTGTTTTAGTATATATTTAAAAGTTAATTCTAATGGACGTATTTTGACTGTCCACGTTATTTGAAATATAATAACATTTGAAAAAATAATTCAGTTACCAACATTTAACTCTAATTTACAACAAATGAAAGATCTTGTTAGGATAAATCTAAAATAACTCAAATTACTAATAATATTAACAATTGCAAGACAGTTCTAATTATTTATTTTGCCATACAAATAAGCAATTTATGTCTAAAAAGAATAACTATAATATCTTGCCTTTTGTCAAATAAAACTAAAGCTAATTGATGTTTAAAGTAATAAGTTTGCTGTGAGTTTTAAAATAAAATTTACAATGATTTATTTAATAGTTATAAAGTAAACTACTGTTATAAAAATTATTTGAAGTTTAGAAATTAATTTAATTAAAAAATCTATTTATTGTCAAAAACACTGCAAAAAATTATAAATATATTCAAAATATACTCACATGTTCAAAATACGGGCATACATGGAATTATAAATAGCGTTGTATTTGAGTTTTGTGAAAATTTTAACTTCGAGCTTACTTTCTTATTTATAGTCGGCCAAAAAAGAAAAAAAAAAGTGGGTAAGTGTGATCGAAGATCGCTCAAAGGGTTTCGTTTAATATTCCTTTCAAAACACTTTATCCTTTCTTTAATAAATTCAAATAAATTTCATTTAGCAAATAATAAAAAAAAAAGTCATGTTTTTTATAAAGTAAAAATTTACCGGTCGATTTTTTCGTTTTTTCGAATATCTAAACCAGCCCGATAGCGGGCGAAGCCCGCTATTATATTCTGTCATAAAAATATCCGTCATACGGACTAAATGCGTATTAAAAAAAATAATTTCAAAATTAAACAAATTGTACACCTTCAAAATGCTAAAATATGCGAATATATCCATAATCGGATTTTTATCATGATTCAATATGTTTCTCAGACTCATATTTACTATTCTCTATTACTCATATTGATACTAGCTTTATATTATTCTCAAACATCTGAAAAATTCGTTAAACTTCCAATATGACATCAGCTTTTCTTTTTAATTCTCTAATGACGTGATATTAATCTGCTTTGTTTACATACACATACTCATACTCCTTGTATTATCGAGAAATCTTAGACATTTTCCGTTTTATTACCACTATGACGTCAATCAATTTTATTTTATATTTATTTTTTTTTCAACTGGTGAAACTTTTTATTTCATTTTTATTTTTCACGTGGAAATCGTCTGATAGAAAATCAATTATTGTGGAAAGAATTTCATCGTGGACTTTTATTTTTTGGCATCTGCTATAACAAAAAAATGTTTAAATTTAATAGGAAAAAGCTGTTAGAATTTTGGTTTTTTATCTCTATTTATTAAAATAATACGAATTTTTCAAATTTTAATATTTTGAACTCTTTATAGCTGGTGTTCTGTTATATACACAAAGTTTCAACTTTGTAAGCTATATAGTTTTTGAGAATGGCTCTGTGACAGACAGACAACGGAGCGGGAGTAATAGGGTTTCGTGAGATGAACGAAACCCTAAAAAGACACTTCATACATTTTAATCTTCGAATATTTCAATAAAAAATGGAAATACAGGCATCCCCCGACTTACGTATACTGCGACTTACGTAAATTCGCAGTTACGTAAAAATTTTTGGAAAATTACATCTATGAACTCACTAGCACATTTTATACGCGTTTGCATACTTTTGATAGTTATTTTATAAATAAAATATGTAGATAAAAATTATAATTATAATAATGTAGTTTTATATATTAGAGAGAGTTATATTTTTGTTGCGAATGTACAAATTATAATAAGGCACAAAAAAGTCTCAGGGTTCAACCATTATCATTGTGTTAGCTGAATCCAAACCAGAACAAAACTTAATTTTAAAGCTTCGATACAGAGGAACTAGTGTATATTTTTTATTCGAACTTCACCTGCAAAAATTGGAATGGGTTGAAGTGGATAATGTTGACATTAATGAGCTTATTTGGATCAATATGAAGAACTTACCAATGGTGACCTCATTCAGTTAGAGGCATTTTAGAATTCTGAAGAAAATAACGTGTTGATTGAAAGAACTCCAGAGAGGAAATTTACATCAAAGGGATTAGCCGAGGCTTTCAACCTGATGGACATGGCACTAGCAAAATTTGAATCTGTGGATCCGAACGCTGAGCGGTTTGAGAATGTTAGCCGACGTATACATTCAGATATGTCTAGCTACAAGGCCATCTACACTGACAAAAAGCGTGTGACCACACAATCTACTCTAAATAAGTTTGTGATATGCCGCCCACAGCAACATCAAGATGACAACCCTCAGCCTTCAACATCGACAGAGGTAGAATTTACTATCACAATCATCTCTCTCCAGCGCTGACTGTCCTACTACAGAACCCAATTAACTGCCACAGATGCCAATACAATTTTGAATATATGAACTATAAATGCAATATATATCAAATATATCATAATCATGATACACAAATATCATGATTATGATATCCTGATATCATCATGATATGATTGTAAATCATGATAAATATCATGTTTTACAAATAGATCATAACAACGAATGTTTATTGTTCGTTATTCATAGTTGTCATCTAATTCTTAATAAATACAATTTGTGAGTATCAAGAATTATTTCATTTTGTGAGTGCTATTATTTGTCTTGTCATCGAAAATTCGTGGAGAAGAGGTACGTTAATTAGTCTCTTTAATTATTTCTTATTTTTATAGTCGTTTGAAGTAATCTCAAAATAGTTATAAATCACTCCATCAATGTTAAATTTACAAATCCCAAATTCCACATGATATTTTTTATTTGAAAAGTGTTTTTTCAGTTTACCTTTATATTTTTTCATACTTGTATAATTTATATGCGAGTAAATACTGCTGCATAATGCTTTATTTAAAAATTAATACTGTGTAAATAATATATATATATATATATATATATATATACAGTGAAACTTCCAGTTAACGAAGTCTCATCGTCACACTTAAAAACTTCGTTATGAAGAAAATTCGTTAAATAGATATCAACTTAAATTCATGAAAAATTTCCTTCAGATATGACAAACAGGTATTGGATTCAAAAGCATTTGATTCAGTTTCAAATATGTAGCCGTCTTTTACAAAACAGTTGTGTACGGTCGATGAAATCATGTCACATTCCCAAGCTTTGGCTCAAGCTTTCGTAAGCTCTGATACACAGGTTCTCATACTAATGTTTTCACTACATTGTATTTTGCCTTTTTCGATAATGTACTTCAAGATTTTTTATTATTCCTTAAACTAATGGCTGAAGATTAGAAGTTATATTGGCAGGAAACAAAAAATAACTTTGATGTTCTTTGATTTCAGTTTTGAAGCACGTTCTTGTGGACGTACAAAGCAGTTGTCTATTAGCAATGGAAGGTGAGAATGGTAACTGTCTGACTCTAATTGATATTTTTTGCTTCAATGTATCTGACGCCATTGCGTCACTGCATCTTCTACATCATTGAATGTAAAAAGAGGATTTTGACTTCCCCCAACTGTCAGCGCTGGAATATCAGTGTGGGAGAGTAATGATAAGGATGTTTTTCGTAGGCTGAAAAAAACTTGTTTTATTTAACACCAAACAGAATGGAAATTATTTAAATGTGTTCATTTTTATACAATCCACTGAAATAAATTCGCATACCCATGGCAAAATCAATCTCTTAGTTTTGATTCTGTACAAGTACAAAAGTGGAATAAACTTCGTTATATAGAATATATTTTTCGTAATATAGAGATTAATTCACATGTTAATGGTGTTCATAGTCAAAGTTCAACAGAAAATTTCGTTAAGTAGAAAACTTCGTTAAATAGGGACTTCGTTAAAGGAAAGTTCCACTGTATATATATATATAGTAAATATCGTAAAATTCTAATTACGTAAAAGACTGCGGAACGCATTAATTACGTAAGTCGGGGGATGCATGTAACTGTAAAAATTGGAAATTATATCTTGTTTCAATTTATTTTGAAAAATAAGTGGTGGTGGTGGTATTAAATTAAAATGTACTAAATTGTGTAATTTGGAATACCAACACTAAATTTTGACAGACTTTTGGTTTATTTCGGTTAATTTTGGAGATCAAATGGGCAGTCATTCGGTGAAAATTTTGTATTTAGGAAGGTTTGATATTTGGAACTCCTAATATTAAATTCCTTTTCAATCGTTGCAAAACAAATTGCAATGTTGGCAGTTTTTGTTTAAAATAATCAATCAGTACATGGCGTAATGAGCTGTAATTTCTAACTTGTATGTTAAATCTTCTAAAAATCAATTTTTGATTTGAAATATCACAATTAAAAGTCACATTTTACACTATTTTCGAAAATTAATTTTGAAAAAAATTATATTTTGAAATTGATTTTTGAAACAAATCTGAAATGTAACCCATGAAATTTTTAACAGGAGTCGATTTCCAGAAATTAAAAAAATTATACCAAACCCAAAATTACTGCTGATTCCGCCAGGCAGTTTTTGAGTTATGTTTTAAAAAATATCATCATTCCAATCTGATTTACAATGATTAAAAAGGAAATGAACATTGGGTGTTCCAAACTTTTAACCTTCCTAATTCGTAAATTATTTGACCGAATGCCTTCCCGTTTAGTATTCTAAGGTACACTATACCAATAAACCCAACATAGGCTGTCAAAATTGGAGGTTTATATTGAAAAGATTGACGTCTGGTACAATTGCAGATTGAAAACGGCCCCTGAACTTATTTTTTAATATAAAATGGTAGAAGACGTAATTATCCAGTCGAATGGCTATTTCGGTTTCCATTTCTTTTTTTATGAGAGAGATCACTGTACTTAAGTACAGAGTGATTTTTTTTAAAGTTGTGAAAGTAAAACCCTATAACAAAAGAATCACTAATCCAAATGGCCTGAAATTTCCCCAGTATGCTCCCAAAGCAATGGGGATTTTTCAGGTGTGGTTTAAAAAAAACTTAAAATTGCACCAACAGATGGCGCTGTATATGCAGTAAAGTCGGAAGACAAACTTGCGAATGACACACGCACATTGGCGTTAAACACTTGAAGTACGCACCCCTCGTGTTCATTATTCGTTACAGATATCCTCGCAATGACTGTGGTATTGACGGACTGTGCGTTGTTAGGGAAACTGCATTATCAGAATTATTACAGCACAGCAGCTGCTATTAGGAGATTTAGGACACTTAAGGATTTAAGAGAAGGTCCAATGACGACAGAAGGCATACGGAAGATTGTTTCTTAAAGTAACGTCCATTGTTTTCCTCCCACTGCCGATATTCTTTGTTTCTGTTAACTGATAGTGCCATCTGTCGGTGTGATTTTAAGTTTTTTTTTACCACGCCTAAAAAATTCCCATTGCTTTGAGAGCATACTGGTGAAATTTTAGATCATTTGGATCAGAGGTTCTTTTATTATACGGTTTTACTTTCACAACTTAAAAAAAATCACTCTGTATTTGAGGATAGGCCACAAAATGCTGTTGCTTCAAATGGATTTAATCAGGCACTAATTTTCTACTTCACCATTCTATCAAACTTTAGTCACAATTTACCAGTAATACTTCTGATAAGATTCAGTATCCGTATTTTAGATTTCATTATTGATAGAAAACAATTGTCATTAAGAGAAATCAGGTAATTAAAATAATTAACATTTTACCGCCCACTGTTTCTTCCTGTGCAACTCATGCTTCCAGCATTTCTTGGTTTTTTAAGAAAAGGACACTGAGAACCTGGATACTGCATGCGAGGATACTCTGGCTCTGAATCCTGCGAACGTGGATACTGCGGACCTGGATACTGCATGTCGGAATCCTCTGGATCTGTATCTTGCGAACGTGTATACTGCGGACCTGGATGTGCACCTGAATACGAAGCATCTATAACATACATTAATGCTGTTAGATGCTGTTACATAAATTAATGCTGTTAGAACTCACATACATATTTAAGGCATCACTTCTTGAAAATAAATTTAATAGTAAATTTGTAAATCACTAGATTTAGAGGCATAAATGTAGTTACACAAAAAAGTCCCAAATGTGTTCCTTCGACATAACAGAAGGCATTTTTCAAACGGCTTTGTATACGAGATGTTATGAAACTTAATTTTTTGTATAGTCCGTGTAAGTTATATTTAGAAAACAAACATTCAGTGGATATGAATAATTAAACAAAAAAGAAAAATCATGTGAAGAAAATACCTACTGTACCAGAATTTTTTACAAAAGATCTTCGTTTAGTAGGATAAAGAATATATATAAGTAAACATATAAGAATGTGCATAACACATTTGAAAAACAGACTTTAGGATATATCGCCTATAACCGGCAAAGTACCTCAATTATTTTATGCGAGTCAATAAATTCCCGGAATGGTGGCCTACATTCAAGCATGTGTTCGTTGGAGGGGAAATATCTTTTTTCGAGGTTGGCAGCACTGATAAGGAAAACACACAGGGCATCTGGAATTCATTTCCGGTACTGTTGGCGCTAGCTGCAGATCGTTTCTGACAAAGCGAATTTTTCATTCGTCGGAATTTGAAGTGTCGTCTTTAGAGCAGCGTGCACACATCAAATTCTGCGTTTTGCTCGAGAAATCGCCTTCTAAGACGCTCGAGATGCTGAAGAAAACAAACGGAAACGATGACATAAGCGTTTTCGTAGAGGTCAGCAAAAACATCACCAAGGGAGGAAAAATTTCACTTGGACAAAAGCCGAGGGAAAATGATGTTGGAGGTGTTTTTCGATTACGAGGGCGTCATTCACTACGAATTTATTCTTGAAGGCCAAAGTGTCAATAAAGAACATTACCTGGAGATCCTTAAAGACTACGAGATGCAATCAGACAAAAAAGACCTGAAAAATGGGCAACAAATGATTGGTTTCTTTTACACGACAATGCTCCACCACACTGATTGTGAAAAAATTCCTTGCCAAACACAGTGTTTCCATTCTGGAGCACCCTCCTTATTCTCCCAACCTAGCACCAGCAGATTTTTACCTGTTTCCATGGCTGAAAAGGAAATTGAAGGGACACAGTTTTATGGATTCAGATGAGATGATCGAAAATGCAACGAAGCTACTGGAGGAAGTCTCAAAAAATGGATTCAAGGAGTGTTTTGAATAGTTATACGAACGCTGGAAGAAGTGTGTGGATGCAGGAGGGAAGTACTTTGAAGGTCAATAAGGTAAAATTATTGTTCTATTTTTTAATAATTTGTAATTGACCTATTCCGGGAACTTTTTGACCCTACCTCGTATATTCTATTTAGTATACGGAAATTTAGTTTAGTAAAAAAAAGTATGCCAAAGTTGAAAATTCATATTCAGCAATTTCTACGAACAGACGGAAATGTGATTTAATTTATTTTTAAGCCCTGTATTGTATCTACCGATTCTTATATACGTATATATAGTATTAAGTTAAAATTGTATTCAATCAAAAGCAGGATTTAAATTACAGAAATCATTATTTCAGTATCATCCATACACTGCCATGTATCCAGATCTTTGCATGGATCTGTATATGATTTTATTTATACAGGGTGTTTCTAAATGAATATCGGAGTTTTAACGCTTGGTAGTATTTATTACATAAAACTTAAAATTATAATTAATACATAAAATGAATAAGCAACTCAAACAGTTTTACCTACAAGCTTACAAGTGTTCAATGTGAACAACTTAATATAGCTTAATATAGAAACTTAACATAGAAACACTCCAATAGCTTTCGTCACACGGCACACATCAAGTCGATAGCTCAGTTCTTTCCAAACGTTAATTAGTGTTTGTGGGGTAATTGTTGCAACAGCTGGCTGGGGGATCACATCTGAACTTTATCCGGAACGCACGTTGCACGGTAACTACAGATTTGGTATTTGCAAACTGCAGAACACAAAATGCTTTCTGTTCACTAGTCGCATTTTCGGTACTAGCGCTTTCTAACGAATCACGGAAGAAACATTGCCTACACATGTGCATGCACAGGTACCAACAAATTGTTTGAGTTGCTCTTTCATTTTATGTATTAAGTACAATTTTATTTTTTTATAATAGATACTACAAAGCGTTAAAACCCCGATATTCATTTAGAAACACCCTGTATTTTACAAACTTCTCTGAGCAGACTAAGTATAGTTGAGCTTGAAAATGCATAACTCAATTAAAAACCACACCTAAGAAATACAGGTCTATACTCACTAATGCTTATGAATAATTTTGTATAGCTCTGTACATAATCTATAGAATTTATATACACCACGTAGTATTAATAAAATTAGTTATAATCAACATAAAAGGCATAATCAACATAACAGAAAGTTGACTTGAATCTGGCCTTTCTAATTTTAACTAGGAGTAGGAGTGTCATATGAGAAAACATAAAAAAAAAACATTTTAAAGTTTTAGTTATGTGATTTTCTGCATATTGAAGCGAAATTCGTTGATGAGAAATGAGCTTAAAATGCGTTCAAAAATTTAGTTGAAGAGTTTTAGTTATACGCATTGAGATACATGCGCATCAAAAGTTAAGTACAGTTTACAGAAAAAAGCTCTTAGAACAATCATTGGAGAGAAAATTTAAATTAGTAATGTAAATGTAAATTTATAATTATAAATTAGTTTCTATTATCCTGAAAAAAATTGTAAATGTTAGACCCCTAATTTTCAAGGGAGACTATGCCGCAATAAATATTCTAAATATATACAAATTTCATAGGGTTTCTCAAATAGCATAATGGCACTAAAATGCAGTTTAAGTATAATTACTGCCCATAGAGGTAGTGTAATCGAATTATTTTTGGAGATTTTATACAAAAACTATGTATGCTGTATACACATTCAAGAAAAAAAATGCTGTAGGAGTCTGAAACAGCATTCCAAAATTATATTACCGTCAACGTTCTATAAAATCAGCATTTAAGCGTTTAAACGAACGTTTCATAAACTCATTTTATAAAATCGATTCATGAAATCTCTAGCTGAAAATTTTATGTATACCCAAATTGTTATGCAGGGTAAGTCAAAATGAATATAGCGATTACAAACGGCTATAACTATTTAATGGAAAAGAATTTATCGATAAGATTAACTCAGAATGTAGACGGAACTTCAAAATTTTGTATACATATGTCATAGATGTTCTATGTGACTTCCTTGGTCACACGGACAACATCTAGCTGGTAGTCCATTTCACGCCATAGATTCTGAAGCATTTGTTCAGTCACGCATTACAAAACGCAAGGGCATTACAAATGCGTACTTTGAGTATGGGGTTATGTGAAAGACTTCCAATCAATAAATGAGTATGTGCCTCCCATACTCAAACCAATTAAAGAACTCAAAGTACGTATTTGTAATGCGCTTGCGTCGGTGACTGAATAAATGATTCAGAATTTATGGCGTGAAATGGACTACCGCCTAGATGTTGTCCGTGTGACCAAGGGAAATCACATAGAACATCTATGACATATGTATACAAAATTTTGAAGTTCCGTCTACATTCTGTGTTAATCTTATCGATAAATTCTATTCCATTAAATAGTTATAGCCGTTTGTAATCGCTATATTCATTTTGACTTACCCTATATAATTCAAATATTCAATGTATGATAAATAACCAAAAAAAAAAACTATTTATACTACTAAAATACTCTAGTTACTCTAGTTATATGCCAGTAAATGAGCACCGAAAGTGAAGATTAATCTGGTTTCGACAGGAATTTCGCCGAGTAGGACAGTTAGCGGCAATTTGGGCTTGTTTGTTTTAAAGTTTTTCTCGCCACCAATCTTGGCGACAATTTAAGGCATATGTACATATGTTAAAATATATTAGGCAACTATTACTTATTAGACCTAAATGTATACTTCGATGGATTGTTACATATTTCTCATATCTCTGTTTCGCGTATGTGTCATACCACCATGAAGTCATGACGGTCCTATTCCAATAAATGAGCAACGAAAATGAAGCTTCGTCTGTTTGCAATAAAAATTCCACCGATGAGGACAATTAGCAGCAATTTGGCCTTCGTTTTTTTCAACTTACTATTGCCACCAAGATTGGCCAGAATTTAACGAATGTTCATGTATATTAACAGATAATAATGCATACTATACCTAAGTGTATTGGATTGTTA
Organism: Maratus michaelseni; assembly: GCA_963931845.1. Lineage (NCBI taxonomy): Eukaryota > Metazoa > Arthropoda > Arachnida > Araneae > Salticidae > Maratus > Maratus michaelseni. Next base: position 92,416,273 of record OZ007595.1, read on the forward strand.
CGTATTTCTAATCTTTCTGTTTCGCGTACGTGTTATATCATCATGAAATAATGGAGGAAGTGTGGTCAATAATTTTGTTTATTTAACCTATTATTATAATACATATTTAATTAAACAATCGTTTAGAACAAAGGCCATGATCATTTAGAATTTATAAGTAAAGTCATTATATATGATCAATACCTGGTCGATGTTTACTCCAGACTATACACGCATATATTAGCTGCACTAAGGTAATAAGGAGTATTGTTTTGTACTTCATTTTCCACAAGAATTTAGTTGTCAACAGCTTCTGAAAAAAAGAAACAAGTTACATGGTTTTAAATATAGAATCAACGACCAATAAAGCATAAGGTAAGTGAGCCAAAGGTGGCCTTAGTTAAGATTTGAGGATTTTTTATAATTTTCTGATTGGGTGTGTGTAGCTGAAATTTTGTTTGTAAAATTTTGCACGTATCTCTAACACATATCAAGTATACATTTTTTATAAAATAAAATTTAATTACTTTCATAATACAATTTCAAAATTGTAGCTTGTGGGTCATCTTTGGCGCATAGTGTTTCTATGATGGCCCACGTTTTGAAATCGCTATTGAAATGTGAAACAATACTCGGCAAACTATCTTGTTTACTGATATGCTCTGATGATCCTTTCTTTCTTTTAATATTTTTCGAGTTTTTCTTCTTAATCTTCTGATCTTATGACACGAAAAGACATTGAATTACTTTTTGTGCACGGTAGTTCAGGGATTTTCTTCTGGCAGTTACTGACATCTCTCTGGTGTTAATAATAAATGGTAATAGTTTTTTTCGGATATTTATGTAGAAATTTTGAAAATCACCCTTACTACACTGCTTTTCACATTTGTTTTCTTGGGAACATGCGTATGGTCGATATTTGCACGACGCAAAAGTATTAATCTGATACATTTCTTAGAATTGAAGTAAATGTGGTTAAAGAGAAAGAAATAAACTTTCCGAAAACGTATCATAACTCAAAGGTCTAAGAATTTAAACACGTCTAAACTAAAATATCTTCTTACCTGTAAATTAGAACGATTACTCCACAAAAGTGAAATCACTGCATAAAATTTCGGATGATCAAGATGATCTCTTTAAATTCCACCACGTGCACTGCAGATACATGATTGATAATGCAGTAGCACTATTTTGAGATTAAAAATGAAATTAATTCTACTTTTGAGGGGTGGGCTCGCTTAGGAACACTTGCCACCTTTGGTTCAGCCTCTTATGTTTATTCAATTAATAGAAAATGATTCCTTGCCATTATTTCGTTCGTGTACAGCTTTTGTAGTGATATTAAACTTTGCAAATACTGTTAAACAGAGTATAACTAAATAAAAATTACAGAGAATAAAATTGTAAATGAAAAGTTAGCTTTTGAAACGTAGAAATAAATTCACTCGCCATGCATTTCTTTTTTCTAACCCATGACAAAAAAGTAGTCTATTGGACAAAATTTCGTTTTGTTACAACAAGATCATTACAAAAACTTGCATACCTATATCTTTAAAATTAATTGAAATATAATGAAGGAAAGTGCTGATTTATATCGCTTTCTCGCAACATTTGAAATGCTATTTCGTCAGTAAAAATGGTGTAATTTCACAATTTGATTATCGTGCTTTTTAGATCACAAATCAGTTAACAAGTGGGACATAAATGCATTACAAATACATGTAAATACAGCATTGTACAGACAGAGATCCTTTAAAGGGACAAAAGCTGTAAATCCAATTAATACCATTAAAAAAAAGCAACACATAAAGCATTTTCAAACTGTTTTATCTCATCTTCAATACATAACTTAGCTCTTTTAATAATATTTCAGTAAATATTTTGAAGTTTCTTACTAGTAATAATTTGTACAAGACGGTTATCATTTGTGTACGTCATATATATTACTACATATGAATTACCGTCCGTGTTTTCTTTATGTTACACAGTATCTCACACATTTATATTTCTAATTTGATATATGATCCCCATTCATAATGGCAAATTTTAAATTAACTCATTCTCGCAGTTTTTTATATTGATAATGTTGCAGCAAACCGGAAAATTCTCTAATTGACTAATTTTATATACATGGTACGTAAAAAACATTAAAGTACAACATGCAAAAATTAATAGAAAGACTATTCCATATGTATAAACGATTTTCCTACCTTATTTTGAATTAATTTACTACTTACAATTTCCACTGTAAAAAATAAAGCGCGTTTCAATATTTTTGTGTCACACTGTATAGTGCTTACATGATTTGAAATTCATTTATGATGATTTCTAATACTCTATTTTAGTATATCCTAATGTGACGGTAAAGGCATTACACATCCAAGCCCCTGAGAATTCTCCACTCTTCACGAATTTCCAGCTGAAACTATCATCAATTATTCGTAATGTTTCGTGGCGATTATTATAGCTCTCAAATATTTTTAATTTACATTTCTTTTAAAGCGCGTTTCAATATATTTGTGTCACACTGTATAGTGCTTACATGATTTGAAATTCATTTATGATGATTTCTAATACTCTATTTTAGTATATCCTAATGTGACTGTAAAGTCATTACGCATCCAAGCCCCTGAGAATTCTCCACTCTTCACGAATTTGCAGCTGAAACTATCATCAATTATTCGTAATGTTTCGAGGCGATTATTATAGCTCTCAAATATTTTTAATTTACATTTCTTTTAAAGAGCGTTTCAATATATTTGTGTCACACTGTATAGTGCTTACATGATTTGAAATTCATTTATGATGATTTCTAATACTCTATTTTAGTATATCCTAATGTGACTGTAAAGTCATTACACATCCAAGCCCCTGAGAATTCTCCACTCTTCACGAATTTCCAGCTGAAACTATCATCAATTATTCGTAATGTTTCGTGGCGATTATTATAGCTCTCAAATATTTTTAATTTACATTTCTTTTAAAGCGCGTTTCAATATATTTGTGTCACACTGTATAGTGCTTACATGATTTGAAATTCATTTATGATGATTTCTAATACTCTATTTTAGTATATCCTAATGTGACTGTAAAGTCATTACGCATCCAAGCCCCTGAGAATTCTCCACTCTTCACGAATTTGCAGCTGAAACTATCATCAATTATTCGTAATGTTTCGAGGCGATTATTATAGCTCTCAAATATTTTTAATTTACATTTCTTTTAAAGAGCGTTTCAATATATTTGTGTCACACTGTATAGTGCTTACATGATTTGAAATTCATTTATGATGATTTCTAATACTCTATTTTAGTATATCCTAATGTGACTGTAAAGTCATTACGCATCCAAGCCCCTGAGAATTCTCCACTCTTTACGAATTTGCAGCTGAAACTATCATCAATTATTCGTAATGTTTCGAGGCGATTATTATAGCTCTCAAATATTTTTAATTTACATTTCTTTTAGAGACATAATTTTAAATGAAGTTTCTTGAAATTGTGTCAATTCCTTTATACCGTTGTTCTGAAAAAAAAAAAAAACAAGAACGAAAAATCATGCGTCAAGCATAGATTTTGTAACACTTTCCAACGCTTCCAAAATAATTTTACAATCATACCGTTTAACAAGCTGAAAGATAATATCTAAGTAAACAATTTGGAAAACGCATAACATGTTTAAAAACATAATTTCAGGAATATCCAACATATACAATATTCGGGAAAATATCCAAATACTTTTATTCAGACCTGTATATGATCTATAGATTTGTATATATACTACATAGGATGCTAAATTTTAGTTCAGTTAGGAAACACGTAGCACAGTTTAAAATTCTCCTTCTGGAGTTTCTGTCAATCAACGGAAATGTGTTCGCGAACTTTTGTGCTTCCCTGTATAGGATCTACAGAATTTATATACACCACGTAATAGACAAAAAGAGAGTTAAATTTAAAATCGCGTTCAGTAACTTCCAGGAATTATTGTTAAAAGACAGTAGAGAATTATTTTGTGTGTCCCTGTAAATGAACGATGACTGCTATACACACAATATTCTGTAGAAAGCCTCTTGTAATGCACCTTTGTGATATATATAAATTTCAATGCGTTTAAAATAGTGAAACATTATTTAAATAAACCGCAGACGATTTTTCTCCATAGACGTAATGTAACGGAATTCTTTTGACTGTCCCTGTAATGTAACTATATGTGCTATGCACACCCTATTCCATATTAAGCTTCTTGTAATGCACCTTAGTGATATATATCAATTTCAATGCGTTTAAAATAGTGAAACATTATTTAAATAAACCGCAAATGATTTTCCCCATAGACCGCAATGTAACGGAATTCTTTTGCGTGTCTCTGTAAAAAAACTATAAGTGCTACGCACTTCCGTTGAAATAGGGAACATGCTATAGATAGCGACAATAACACATAAAAATTGCAGAGCAATCCGAGCATATTTACGGGAGTTGGAGCACGGACAGACGGGCAGACGGCAGACGGCCATAAGGCCAGACAAACTGAAGTCATAAACACTTTTCAACTAGGTTGGAAAGTGTTAAAAAGAAGGAAATGACTACTACTGATGATTATGGTATCTTTACTAATGGCATTTGCAACTTAAAATGGAAAAAAACGGAAAATGCATTTTTGGTGCAGTAAAAAAATCTATAGTATCTATTTATATCGAAAAAAAAACGCATAATATAACATGAAATGTAACTTCTGAAATTATCTTCCTTAAATGACCATGTACTAAATTTAGATCATTCGAAAAGTGCATAATTCAACTATAAAACGACCTAAAACAAGACACAGTCGTACACAATATTGATTATGAATACTTTTTATAGCCCTACATATGATCTAAATGTTTTACACATACCAAATAGTATGCAAAAATGTAATTAAACTTAAAAACGCATATAACAACTGAAAACACACTTCCAGCATTTCTAGCTCATAAGCAGTATTGTAAACAAAATCTTTTGTGTATCCCTGTAAATGAACAATGAGTATTATGCATGTCATCTTTAACAGTAAGCATTTTACGTAGCAAGGAAATAAATTCCAGTGTGTTTGGAATAATGTAACATCAATAAAATGAACTGCAAACTATTGAACTCCGTACATCACTATGTAAAAATATACTTTTCAATGACCTTGTAAATGAATGATAAATAATTTGCATTCTATATTCTACCGTAAACCTGTTTGTGTGCACCTAAGAAATGCATACCTATTTCATTAAATTTAAAAATTTGATAAGTGTAACATCATTAGAACATATCGCAAATGAAAACATAAGTGGATTATTTTGACTAAATGAGTAAATAAACTGTACTATGCTATGCACTCCATTTTCAATGGCGGACAAGCCATAGTAAGCCTAAATAAATATATAATTTACATTTCAATCAGATTACATTTACGAGAGTTAGAGCATGTTCATTACGCAGAAAAATGGTAGACAAACAAAATGAAGTCACAAACACTTGGAAAGTGTTAAAAAGAAAGAAAAAGCATGCGTCAAGTACAGATTATGAAACTGCAACACATTCAGAACACTGTAACGAAACTACACCCTTTAATAAGGTGAAATATGATATTTAGGTAAACAATTTAGAAAACCATAATATAATAGAAAAACGAATTTAAGCAATTACATATGTGATCAGAATGTTATGTGAATTATTTTGTGCAGCCCTATATATGATCGATAGATTTGCATATATACTACATAATATGGTAAAAGGTAAGTCAAAAGGTAAAGGTCAGTTAGGTAATACATAACATTGTTGAAACTTCAACTTTAGAAATACCCGTCAAAAGCAGGAAAAGGACTCGAGTTTTTTTGTACAGCTTACAGATTTTTATAATGCACCACATATTAAGCTAAAATTTAATCCAGGTAAAATAAAACTGAAAACGCACTTTCAACAATTACCATCAATAGATGGCGATGTACTCAGTACTTTGAAAAGCACTGTATATGAATGTATTTATATGCGACAAATATCTCCTTTTATACTAAATGCAGTTCAACTGAAAAATACGTAAAACATTTAAAAACAAGCCTTCAGAAATTAACCCCCATAGACAGTAAAACTTACGAAATATTTTGTGATGCCCTGTATATGATCTATAGGATTGATATACACCACGTAATATTCAAAAATTTTGTTAAGCTTGAAAATGAATCCACAACTGTTAACGCTCTTCCAGCCAAATATCGCTCATACCTAGTACTGTAATTGAATTCTTTATGTGTCTCCTGTAAATTAACAATAAATGCTACGCACATCATATTCTACAGAGAGCATGTTGCAATGTAATTGTTTGAAATATATAAATGTCAATATAATAGAAATAGCGTAAAATTATTAATATACATTTAAACATTATTCTCCATTGACTATAATGTAACGGAATTCTTTTGAGTATCCCTGTAAGCGAACTATAAATGGCACAAACATAAAGTTTAAAAGAGAACATGCTGCAGTAAACCTCGATCACATATATCAATTATATGGTAATCAGAGTACATTTACGCCAGACTGGCCAGACAGACGATAAAAAATGGTCAAATATGTTGGAATGCGTTAAAAACAAGATAAAATAAATTTAATTGTTCTTTTCTTGAAATAATATTTATCTTTCTTTTTTTACACAAAATCTATGTATTTAAAACGCTAAGCGTTTTCTTTCGACAATCCGTGAGAACAAACTACTGCATCAAGTTACACCATTCTTTTATTAAATGACAGATATCTGGACACAGATTTGTTATCGTACATTCGTTTGTTCTAAAATTTTATTAATTAGCCGAAATTTTAAATTAAATTGTTACATCTGCTTATGACGTCATAAAGTCGGCAAAAGGATAACGCCCATTGGTGCGAGGCACATACTTTATTTTCTGAACGCTGTGGTTGCGAGGATAAAAGAGAAATGATGAGTATTAAAAGCACGTGGCTTTTAGGCCAAATTTTTTAATTTGCAAGTTAAAGTTTGGTAAAAATATTTATCTGGGTGTTTTATAAGTGAAAAAAATTTCATATTTATTATGACGTCACGGGAATATTGTCCATTGAGTTTATTTTATCATTATGCATTATAACTTTGTTGATGCCATTTTTTCATTACAATTAAATACAAAATATATTTTTATTTGTATACACAGTGTTTAAACATAAAAGTAACTTATACAAAGTACGTGTGGAAATTTTGTAATTGTGAAAATGTCGTTAAGCTTAGCTTGAAATGCATTTTAACATTGATAATTCTAAATGACGTTATGCTTAGCTGGAAATGCATTTTAACATTGATAAAACTAAAAAGAAAAAATTATGTGATTTTGTCAACATGACGTAATTTTAACTGATTGTTCAATTTTTAATTTTAAAGATTAGAACTGTAGCTTTTATTGGTTGATTCATGTTGATTGCATACCTTGATTACATGTTACAACTACTTTTTTTTAATTATAGCTTAGAAGATTTCATTTTTTATAAAAAAATTCTCAAAAATAAAGGATTTCAGGAAAATTAAAATTATTAAAAATTGTGTTATGAGAAAAAAAACCTTGACGTAATGATTGTATTTTTCGCTAGAATAGACAATGTAAGGCTAATATTTTATATTAATTATTTTGGTAGGTTTGTTATAAGTTCATTTAACAATTCCTTATGAGTGATAAAGTCCTATTTCTTTCACTGTGAAATTCTCTTTCGATTTCAAGAAATGGTAGTCTACTTTTGGACGCCAGCCAAAACACAGTGGCAAGTTTTAGAAATGTATAACGGTTGGACAACAAACGGCGCTATCGCTTTAGCTTTCATCCCGCTTACATCACTATTCTAAATACTACAAATTAAATTTTTTTACTACATTTTACTACATTTTACAATTTTAATTTTTAGATCATAAATTAGAAAAAAAAATTAGCTTTCGATTGAAATTTATTTGAAAACTGCCGTTAATTTAACGACTTTTTAAATAATTTTCAAATATGAAATATTTTTCAATTCTACCTCAAGAATGACCATCAGTTTACTTTAATATTGTAAAATAGCCCCTGGGAAAGTTTCCACAATTGAAAATAGATTTCCCTAACCATCATGATAAGAGAAAAAAATAATAAAAGAACCTGATAAATCATAAGATCAGATTATCCATAAGCTAGAGCATTTTGGCGCTAAACTAAAATCTGTCAATAAAATAAAATAAAATGAAATAAAATAAAATAAAATAAATAAATAAATAAAAAATATATATATATATTCAGTTTATGTTTAACATAAAACTGATAATGTTGAATTCGTTGATGTATATGTTGCATCAGGATATGCTAGGAACAGTGTTTTTTAATTATTATTAAGATCCATTGGACATTTAAATGTATAAGAGGGATAAGATCCCAGACTGTGTTGGAAAATGGATAATCACCCTGATTATGTAAAGGGACAGAAGAAACCATACAAATAAATTACACTTGAAAACATTAAAAATATCCCTCATCTGCAGTTTGATTTATTATTGTAAAAAACAAAAATTATTCATCTTTACCTAAAAATTGATTAGCTTAAAACAATGGATGCGTTTTAGAAGATATGGATTTGAAACGTACAATGATTAAAGAGGACATTTTAAAACTTTTAATTTAAACATTTTAAAACTTTTTTTAACGTCGAATTTCGACAGGGCCTTTGGGTAGATACAATGCACATGCGCATAGGAGTTCATGCGGTTGCATTATCACAGGGTGGGGGGGGAAGTGTGCTTTATTTAGCATGTTCTTTTATTTACTGAATATAAGATGAAAGTACGGATATACTATTTATATGATACTTCATAGGTCCATAAAATTTTCTTCTTGCCGTAGGGAATATGGCGCTGATGTCAAACTGATTTACATTACACAGTTGTTTACGGATTGTTTGTTTGGAATTTGCATCGGAAATAGTACTATATTTCACTGGGGGGAAAAAGCTTTTAAAATAAAATATATGAAAGACTGTTTCATACGCAGCCCTTCTTATGTAATAAAACAGCTTATTTTACTGATATTGTTATAGTAATTTTTTTTTTTCCGACAAGTTTTGACGGGTTTCCTCTAGTCAAATTTAATGTACAAATGCTCAACAACTGATTTTGTTTTACATATAAAAAATAAACAAAACAAAATGTGTGGAGGACTAAAAAAAATTTTGATTTTAATTTTTGAAAGAAAAAAGGAAAATCGTTATATTTATAAATATTTTACATACCTATTTTTTAAATAGTTATACGAGAAAATTGCATTAAATTATCCTGTGAATTATCACACTCATTAAATTATCACTAACACATTGACTGTTATGGCACACAAATATGTGCGCCAGAAATATTTTCTGAGGTATCACAAGAATACGTGTCTCATTTATATTTTCTTTAAGGACAATTTATTGCTATGTTGTTAATTTATTGTTGATATTTATTGTTAACTGTTGATAATTTATTAACATGTATATTTAAAAAAAAAGAATCTTTCGGTATGTTTAGTGATTTCAGTTTAGCGTTTCAACGTGAAAAAATAATTAAAATTTGATATTTTAGAATTAAAAATGTGTAAAACTAACAAACATTACAGTGATTGGAAATTTTAAACCAACTCTTTAAACACTGAAAACTGCTTTGTAAATTTCCGACTAAAGGCACTTCGTCACTGTCTGTGGCGGTTAACGTAAAAATCATTGTTTACCTATGAGCAAAACTATCATAAGTGTGTTTTCTCAGTCCCCAGTGTAGATCTGTTGCATTCCTTTGCAATATAATTCTCATTTAATGTTAAAACGCTTTTCTGTGATTGTTCTACAATATTATGTAACTTCTACTGCATTTTTTTCATGGACTTTAAATATCTTAAATGCATTACTTTAACAGAGAACAGTAAGTAAACATCGATAACATATATCAATTACATGGTAATCGGAGTGCATTTACGCCAGACTGCCAGACAGATGACCAAATAGATCGAAATCATAATTTTTTTCTTTATGACTTTTACTCAAAAGCATGCTTGTGTTCAGCCCTTAACTTGAACATTAAAACCACCAATAAAAACAATTATTAAATAATTTTGAAAAAAAACAATGGATTTTTTAAAAATATGGATATCATGGAGTATAAATAATATAATTTAAGTATAAAATGTGGAATATTTGTTTTGTTGGGTTTAATGTCGTGTCCCTCACTTTTTTGGTCATTACTGTCCCGGTGTATGAATTTCCTCATATTTCCACCAGATGACAGTATGCAGTCATTTTCAGTATTGTTTTCGGTAGAGGAACATATGTTGTTCTTAAAAAGACGTCATTACTTATTGTTTGTTCATAAAGAAGGTTTTCTGGATTGGTTCTGGAAGATTTTTTGAGGAAATGTAAGTGTATCTCTATTAACCGTCACTACTGTCCCCATTGTTAATTTAAATATTGATATTTACATATTAACCAATATGTAGCCATTTAATTGTAGGTTAGATATGTTTTTGAAAATAATGCATATAACATTCGAAAAGTGTTCTTTTTTAAGTAAAGTGGCTAAATTGAGAAAAAGGTCACTAATGTCCCTGTCACTTTTGTCCCCTTACAATTTGTGATTTATCTAATAAAAACTGCCATATCATATTTATTTTTCAATGAAATTTGTAACTATCTACTAATTATTATTATGAAATATATCATTAAAAAGTCAAATAGAGCATAATATGAGACATTTCAAAATAAGATGTCAGTAGAAAATGAGCAGCCGAAAATCACACTTACGAGATTTTCGTTCATATATAACACCTCATACCTTTTAGTCATAATTACCATAATTATAATTATAAGAATTGGTTGTGTGATTTGTTTTAAAATGCCAAGAACAAATTGCTCTTAAATATGCTGTTTTTTAGAAAAAATGATTTAAAAAAAAAGATTTAATAGTTTAATAATTAACGAGCAATGTTTTTCAGAATTTGTTTGGAAATTCGAGAAAATGGCTAATGTTGAATATATTTGGATGCTTTTGAGCTTTTTGAGTGAAGTATAAATAAATATTTAAAAATATTAAAACATATAATTTATAAAAAAGTATATAGATATATCAACAGAAGGTCATTTCACTTTAAGGGGAATTGCCACCATTTAAAGAATCTTTGTAAGTTAAATATTTCACAATAAAATTCTGGCATATTATAAAACAAGAACGAAAAATCATGCGTCAAGCATAGATTATGTAGCACTTTCCAACGCTTCCAAAATAATTTTACAAAACATACCGTTTAATAAGCTAAAAGATAACATCTAAGTAAACAATTTGGAAAACGCATAACATATTTAAAAACATAATTTCAGGAATTTCCAACAGATACAATATTCGGAAAAATATCCGAATACTTTTATTCAGCCCTGTATATAATCTATAGATTTGTATATGCTAGGATGCTAAATTTTAGTTTATATAGGAAACGCGTAGCACAGTTTAAAATTATTTTCTGGAGTTTCTGTCAATAAACGGAAATGTGTTCGCGAACTTTTGTGCTGCCCTGTATAGGATCTACAGAATTTATACACACCACGTAATAGACAAAAAGCGAGTTAAAATTAAAATCGCGTTTAGTAACTTAAAACGCACTTCCAGGAATTAGTGTTAACAGACAGTAGAGAATTCTTTTGTGTGTCCCTGTAAATGAACGATGACTGCTATACACACTCTATTCTGTAGTAAGCCTCTTGTAATGCACCTTAGATATATATATATATAAATTTAAATGCGTTTAAAATAGTGAAACATTATTTAAATAAACCGCAGACGATTTTTCTCCATAGACGTCATGTAACGGAATTCTTTTGACTGTCCCTGTAAAGTAACTATAAGTGCTATGCACACCCTATTCCATATTAAGCTTCTTCTAATGCACTTTAGTGATATATATATATATATAAATTTCAATGCGTTTAAAATACTGAAACATTATTTAAATAAACCGCAAATGATTTTTCCCCATAGACCGCAATGTAACGGAATTCTTTTGAGTGTCCTGTAATAAAACTATAAGTGCTATACACTTCCGTTGAAATAGGGAACATGCTATAGATAACGACAATAACATATAAAAATTGCAGAGCAATCCGAGCATATTTACGGGAGTTAGAGCACGGACAGACGGCCAGACGGCAGACGGCAGACAGCCATACGGCCAGACAAACCGAAGTCATAAGCACTTTTCAACTAGGTTTGAAAGTGCTAAAAAGTATATGAAGGAAAATGATTTTATCAATAAAATAGAAACTTCTGTATGTACAATATATAAAAATGTAGTTTTTTTAAAATAAAATAAAATACATTTTGAAAACGCAATAAAATACGTTTTTTTCCCACTTACAAATATAAATATTTTTTACTATCTTTTTTAATGCTGCTCTTAGATACCTTTTGTAGAAAAGTGAAAGGATGATATTTCCAGAAAGTAAATTAATTTATATTTTTATTTTGCGTTTAACTTTAATTAAAGATATTTTTTTTCACTTAATACGTAAAAATAGAGAAAAAAATACACTAATATTTCACTAACATTTAAAAAACAGCCATGTATATTATTGTAAATCGGATTCTTATTTTCATAATACACATCATAAGAAATCTCCATATTAAAATCCAATCAATTAAGAAATATATGTTTATGTTATAGCATTTTCATCTAAGAGATATACAAAAAAACCCCACAAACTTAGAAAATGAATTTAAAGATTGCAATTCTGAATCATTTAAAGGGAAATGGACAGAGAAATAACCCTTTATTGCATTTTTTTATTTAACGGATCTTTACGAAATTTCCCCAAAATATACTGCAGATGTCTAATTTTACTAATTGGGACTAGGCAGGATGAAATGACGAAATGTATTCATTATTACTATCATTATTTATAATGTTTGACACTTTAAGAATAACGTGCAGTTAGTCCGAAGAGAGAATTCCTAAAATTACGGTCGTACAAGCCGTAAACGTTGATACGCGTAGACCGGCGATATCTATGAAGTTAATTAAACTCACTTTAAACTCATTTATCTCGAAACACTTTTTTCAGTGGTTTAGCGCCGATAACTTTTGAACAATTTAACCGATTTACATGTGTTTTTTTAATCAAAAAGGAAATGCAATTTTTCACAATGTTTACATAAATGTTGTTTGGTTATTTGTTACGGTCGGTTATTTGCGCTATGGATACAGGCCGGTGGGTGGAGTGCCCTCCGTGGGGATCTTTATAAAGGATCCTACCCGTATTTATGAAAGGTTTGAAGAAAACCTCGGAAAACTCCGAACGGTTAGGTCGATGAGCGCGACAGAGGTTTGAACCTAGCAGCTCCCGTCTACCAGCTTTGATAGCAGAACATCTAAACCACTGATGGGGTGCTTAGATAAAAAATAAACAAAGAAAATATTTTAAAGTTATAAAAAAGTATGATAAATTTGTTTGGCTTTAGAACGTTTTATAATCATATAAATTATGTCTGTTGTCAACATCCCTTTTTCTACGCACTTACAAAACTCACAACGATGAATGAGCTTTGAACCGGCTTCTGAGATATTACACTCACATTTCGTTAAAACATGTTTTTGGATTAAAATTGTAGTTAAATAAAAATTTAATCTGCATTGTTGTCATAAATTAAATAAAATATTTTTCTCGAATTAATGTTACGACAAAAAAACAATACCAATATTTCATGCTTAACAATGAATATAAAAAATATATGTAGCCTAAAAGTTATGCTTTGTTATATTATATTAAATTATTTTTTATATGAATTCCATTTATTTTTCTTTGTCCTATGTTTTTTCCGAAGCGGAGGACGTCACCGTCTAATACTATTAAAATACGATTGTTATTTTTTCTCACGAAGTCTTTTACTATCTTCGATCAGTCTTTAATGTAATTTTGTTGGAATAAATGGCATGATATTTCGGCTTGACTAATGTTGTTTGTAGATACAGTCATCCTTAATTTTTCTTTAGAAGTTTAAACCTGCACTTAAAAAATACATGTGTCATTTTAATCAAAAGGGAAATGTAATTCTCCACAATGTTTAGATAAAAAACTATTATATATAGTTATGTTTCAAAAATATGATAAATTTGTAAGGCATTGGAACTTTTTATAGTATATTTTTTAATTTGTTGCATTTTTTTTTTCCTTCAAATGTAATCGAGACAACAAAATAAGCATTAAAAAGAGAAAATGGCGTGGAACTTGGCCTTCAAAATCGTGGCAAAACCTGTTTTGCAATAGAGAATAATTTCGTGGTAGAATAATAAAACTTTAGTTGTTTATTTTTATAATTAAACAAACATTTCTAATTTCCCGAAAAGTTAAATATTTAAATAAAAATAAAAATAAAAATAAAATAAAATAAATAAATAAAATAAAAATAAAATAAAATAAAATAAATAAAATAAAAATAAAATAAAATAAATAAATAAATAAATTTTAAAATAAATTTAAAAAAAAAAGAATAAGTAATAGTCTAAATTACTTACAGGCTTCCTAATGCACTATTAAAATTCTGTAAATTTTCGTTATTTCAAAATCTTCTTGTCCCCTTAAAATGAACAAATTTGGACTTGATATGGAGACCGGTATTCTCTTTTGTTTTTAAGACTATATAATAAAAAAATAATAATTTTCAAAAAAAGAGAAAAATTAAATCGCTTTTCTGCTACAGATAAAAATATTTTGCAGTAAATTTTTAATTTTGCCTTTAGAGATGTTGCGTGTAAATTTGAGGACGAGTTTTCCAAAAAGTAAACTAATTAAATTTAAAATTTAATTTTAATTTAAGACAGAAAAGAAAAGTCGGGACATATGTAAAAATAGAGCAAAACAGACACGCACATCTCATTAAAAGCCTAGTTATATATATATATATATATATATATATATATATATATATATATATATATATATATATATATAATTCTATATATATATATAATACCAATATCACTGCAAATCTTATCCTTAATGTCCTAAAACACACTATAAAGAACATCAATAATAAAATAAAATCAACTGAGTCATATATGTTTAAGCTTTAGCATTTTTTTAATAGTATAAATATACTAAAAAACTACTAAAATAAGTTTAACGATTTCAGAGGTAAAGTAATTCTGTTGCAAAACAGTTGAAATGATTGACTTCCAGAATACCGGCAGTAAATCATTAGCAAAAATGACACCTACATTTTAATAAAAGCTTATTAAAAAAAAAAAAAAAAAAAAAAAAAGATTATTGAAAATTTGATCTTTAATGGCCTGAAACACACCTTAAAGAACATCAATAATGAAATAAAACCAATTGAAAAATATATGTTTAAGTAGCATTTTGATTATACAGATATACAAAAAAAAACTACAAACTTTGAAAATGATTTGAACTTTTTCAGGAGCAAAATAATTCTGTTTCTAAACAATTGAGATGGTTCACTGCCAGAATATTGGCAGTCAATCATTTCGACTGTTTAGAACTAAAAATTTACGAACTAATTTATTTGAAAATGAATACACGTACATTATAAATGTAGAATTTTATTAAAAAATTTCTGGGCCGTATAAATAATATAGTTATATAAATAATATACCACCGTCCTTCCATTTGTTAAAGCGTGGATAAAATAAAGAGCCTTTATCACATTTTTTTTAATTATCTGATCTTTACAAAATTTCGCCAGAATAAATTACGAATATCTAAATTTACTTTTGAAAAATCAATCAGAAATGTGATATATTTGTCATTTTTGAAAATGAGGGGGATCTATTCCCTTTGATAAAATAACAGGTTAGATGGAGAAGTCTTTATTCTTACCTGTAAAGACGAAATGTCCAATAATATCAAAACAGATACAAATTAGAAAATATGTTGCATATTATGAAATATCTGACAGCTCTTATACTTTTGAAAATTATGGGGAAAAAATGAAGGTTTCGATGAATATTAACAATTTAGACACAATTTTGCAATAGCAAAATTGTGTATTATTGCACAATTAACAATTGTGCTTAAAAAATATTTCAATTGAGGAAATAAGCTGAATGAATTTATATTATTCATTTAGATATTTAAAAAAAAATGTAACGCAATGCCAAAATACGTTGGTTTTGACATTCTGCATTTCGTAATATTTCATTGTTCAAGCAAATAAAATGATGGTATATCTTCAAAATGATGGTGAAATATTTTATTGCTATTGCTCATTACTTTGCAGTTAGCCTAGAAATTACCACTTTTATTATTTTGAATGACAAGAGTTATGATCGCTTTAATTGTTTTAGATATTTAAGGAATTTTTTTACAAATAATGAATAATTTATTGAAGTTCAAATTTAATTTTGTTTCCTTTGTTTGAAGAAGGAAATTAATTAAAATTATCAGATTATGTAAGAGTAATATGTTTGGTGTGTGTATTACCAAAAGTGAGAGAGAAAAAATCTAAAAAGTGGAATAAATAAATAAATAATTTAATTAGAAATTCATTTATTTAATCAGTAGCAATTATTAATTTCTAAAGTGATGGTTGATCCAATCGATGTTTCCTTACACCAAATACTTGATATGAGTGCAAATAATAGCTGAAAAAACATTTAGTTTCTACTAAGCGGCCGACAGTAGCTACGAAGTAATATGTTAAACAGTTTACATTGACAATTCCGATTATGTAAGGTCAGTATGTTTCGTCTGTATATTACCGAAGGGATAAACCTAAAAAAAAAAAAGAATAATATTAATTATAAATAAATAAATAAATTAATTAATTAATACATTACTTAATTAAAAAATATATTTTGTTGATAGAAACTACTACCTAATTCCTAAACTGATGTTTGATCCAATCGATATTCTGTTACATAAAACACTTCTTTGAGTGCAAATAAAAGGAAGGAGCTTTTAGTTCCTCTGAAGGTGGAAAGGCAGAGGTTGGGCGGCAACATTTGCGAAATCAAATGTCAAACAGATTAACATTAACGTACACTTTTCTTATGAATTAATGAAACGGTTGCAATATTGTTATTAATTTAACATTTTCTGTAGTAGCTAAGCTATAAATGGTGCGTTTGGCAAAAAATAAAAATAAAAAGTGCAAATTTATGTTAACAAAAACATCAAAGTTTGCGAAATTGCATAACTATGTTTTAAAATTTTATTTCTTGCCGAAGTGCCAACTTTTTAGTTAAGCGACTGCCAAAACTATTAAAAAAAGGCTAAAATTGCTTCAGTAGTTATTGAGAAAAGAGTACATCACTATGCCATTTAAAATACATGCGATTTTGTTTTAATGAAATCACGAAATTATTGTATTTTTAATTTTTTCTATACATTAGAAAAAAGTATTGGAATCTTTAAAATTTTCAACTTCCGCTTTTTGATAAATTTCTACGTTGTGGGATATCTTGAACACGATAGGACTATTTTTTTGAAAATATCTGTCAGTCTTGCTGAGTGTCTGGCATCTGTATGTATATATATATATGCACCGCAAATATTTTTGGTGCTCTATCTCAAGAAATATACACGAAATATAATCAAACTTTATATTCTGTTAGATCTTGACATAATTGGCACTCATTAGATTTGGTTGTACTTCGCCCGAAAGGAGGCGCTGTCACGCTGTGCTTTTCATTATTTCCATACTTACTATATCTCAGCATCTACGGGATTGAATTTCATGAAACTTTATATTCTGTTAGACCTTGGCACATATATCCGCTATTTTGGTTATATAACCCAACAGGTGGCGTTCCTGTGCTGTGTATTTTACGACGTCTGTCACAGTTATATTTCTACATCTATGGGATGGAATTTCATCAAACTTCGTATTCCGTTCGACCTTAACATTACTTTGTACTCATTAACAGAGAATGGATTTCCGTGTGTATTTCTCAACAGGTGGCACAGCTGTGCTGTGTTTTTTAGCATTTTTGTGATATACAGGGTGATTTTTTTAAAGTTGTGAAAGTAAAACCATATAACAAAAGAACCACTAATCCAAATGACCTAAAATTTCACCAGTATGCTCCCAAAGCAATGAGCATTTTTTTGGCTTGGTTAAAAAATACTTAAAATCGCACCGACAGATGGCGCTGTACATGCAGTAAAGTCGGGAGACGAACTTGCGGACGGCACACGCATATTGGCGGTAAAAACGTGAAGTACGCACATCTCGTGTTCATTATTCTACGGAAATCCTTGCAATTACAGCGCCATTGATGTACCGTGCGTTGTTAGTGAAACTGTATTATCAGAATAATGACAGCGCAGCAACTACTCTTAGGAGATTTAGGACACTTAAGAATTTAAGAAAAGGTCCAATGACGACAGAGGGTTTGCGGAAGATGGTTTCTCAAAGTATCGTCCATTATTTTCCTCCCACAGACGATATTCTTTATTTCTGCTACCTTACAGCGCCATCTGTCGGTGCGATTTTAAGTTTTTTTAACCCTGTCTAAAAAATTCCCATTGCTTAGGGAGCATACTGGTGAAATTTTAGGTCATTTGGATCAGTGGTTCTTTTGTTATAGTGTTTTACTTTCACAATTTAAAAAAAATCACCCTGTATATATATATATATATATATATATATATATATCGGCAACAGTGGACTGAAATTTCATGAAATTTAATATGTAAGATATTTAATTTAAATTATATTGATTAAATTTTGACTTTGTTTACTCAACGGGGGTCTTGCTGTATTTTTTTTTCGATTTTCGTGATAGGATCATGGAAGGGATACGATCAGGTTGCATCATGAAATTTCATCAAATTTAAAATGTAAATCTTTATTTGTTTTTTAAGTTGATTCAATTATGACTTTGTTCGCAATAATGTTGCTAGGTTTTTTTTTTCTTTTTTGCTAAGAACATTATAGCGGTATCTGAATTTCTATTAGTTAGAAATGCCAGAAATTTTATATTTGAAGTTATTAACAATATATTAATCCAATTTCGTATTTGAATACCCAATATAAGACAATGTTGAACTGAGTTTATTTTATTCACTGATCACTGTAACTCCATTTTAAATTTAAATAAATGCACTATATTTCGTAATTGTTGGTCTGTAACAATGCTATATAAATTAATTAATTAGAATATCTATATTCTAAAAAAAGGCAGCTACCAGCGCCACAGTAGTCGTAATTGAATTTATAGTGACCTTTTGACCTTCTCAGCTTATAATAAAAACTGTTAGATATAAATACATTAAAACTGGTATTTTTCTTGAGAAATGTGTGACAAACGTGTTGAAGAAGACTGATTTTAAATCGAAGAGTAATTTTAAGCGTTATTTATGTTAAAATCGGTCAAAGTAGTTCAGTTAAAAATATTTTATAGAATCAAACACTATGCATACTTATATTTTGCAGGCAAATACGTAACTATATTTTGTTGTGCAATGTGTAATAATCTTTTAAATATCCCTGATTATTTTAAAGTTTTTTTTTTCAATTTTTTGTTCAAAATTTCATTTTCTGAATAAAGATTTAATTCAGAGTTTGAAATAACCAGTTTGTAACTACTGTTGCCAGATTTTAAAAGCCCAAATAATATTTTCAAAAAGTGCTTCTGGAAGTGCTTTTTCAATTTTGGTAAGTGTTTTTAAATTTAACTATTTTTTTTCTTTACTCGATAGGTATCAATTCTATAAATCATATACAAGGCTGCACAAAATAATCCAAATGCGCTTTCGCTTATTGACGGACATTTGTAAAGCGGAATTTTTAACTGTGTAATGTGTTACCTAACCGAACTAAATGTTTGCATACTATGTAGTATTTACAAATATATACATAATATACAGCGTTACAGGAATGAATTCGGATAAATCTCCGACTGTCCTAGAGAATTGCTGTAATTGTGTTTTCAAATTTGTTATGCTTTTTCTAAATTGTTTACTTAGACATTATCTTTCACTTTATTAAACGATGAAATATTGTTACATGACTCTGAATGTGTTGGAAAATGTTTCATAATCTATGTTTTATGAGTGGTTTTTCTTTTATTTAAAATTATTATTTTAATGAAATTACTGTAACATATAAAAATTCAGCTGTACTATTATTCCACTATCGTAAAAATAAAAAGGAAAAGAATGGGGATTACATTACTTTTATTAATGCAAAAATATAAATAAAAAATTATTTTAAATTTGAATTAATAGTCGTAAGGTTTGTTCTCGAGGATTTTAAAACCGGAATTCTATTTCGGATAAAAGTGGCATTATTTTAAGAAGAAAGTAGGAATCTGAATTTTTTAAAACTAAAATATATTTTTATACAAGTACAATAAAATAATTTTCTAAGATATGTCACTCTACAAGCTTCAAAATTCGGGATCAGATCTTCAAATGACGAAAGATTTTAATTAAAAAAAAATTTCATCAATGTGAAGAAGTTTACTCTCCATGAAACAAGTAATATAAAAACTTTTTTTTTGAAGTCAATTCCTACTTAGGTCAAATAGAAATTTTTTTCCAGCGATCTACACGCTTCGCCACTGACGGTATTTATTCCTAAATTTATATCCTGCTAAATATCTTACATAAGAGAAATTTTTGAAATGTATTAAAAATTAAATAAAAAATAAATAGCTAAAATACCAAAAATTAATAGCTCGAAAAGTATTTCTCACAAAATGGTTAGACAAACTGCGTTAGAAAGTAAAAAAATTGTATTTTTCTTGATATAAATTTAAAATCTAATGATTATGCCGTTTTTTAAATATTGATTTTCAAAAATTACCAAACTTCACAATAAAGTGCCAAAGCGATGTTACAGTTAACGATAATACAGTTTTTTTTCAAATATTAATTAATTAATTAAATTTTATTATTTAATTTTAGTTTTATACTTCATTTCTCTTCAAAAGTATAGACTCACTCCACATTTATAGTCTCCTTCGCCCGCGAGCCGCCTGATCTTCGTCCGTGAACAGCCCCATTATCTTTTTACGTGTGAAGGTGAGACTATAAATATGGAGTGAGTCTTTACTTTTGAACAGAAATGAAATATAAAATTAAAATTAATTAATTAAATTTAATTAATGAATTAATATTTGAAAAAACTGTATTAACATCAATTGCCATCCAGTACATGTTTAAAAAAATTATTTGAACTTGATAGGATGAATAGAAAATATTTTATTAACGATTGAAAATTTGAACAAGATATATAAATATATAGAGAGTGTGAGCTATTAGTAGGAATTGAAAAATAGCAACATTTTACTTTATGTACTTTAAATTTCCAAAATGAAATTTCCATTAAACTTACATTGTAAATATGATTTCTACTTAAGATAATTAATAAAATTAACAGATCTCTTCTCAAATTGAAATAAAAGTTTTTTTAATTTAAAAAATCGAAAGATATCATGCAATGTAAATGCCAAATACCACGTTGACATTGAGCAAATTAAAAAAAAAAAGATGTAAAACAAATATGTCTTTTTTTTTTTTTTTTGCCTATTTCCAGGAAAATGTCTTTCCTTACTTATTTGTACAATGAAAAGTACCAAGATGATTAAATTTCTATCAATATTATAAAATTCTCATGAAATATATCGATACAATTTGTTTATTTTAATTGAGTGAAATTGAAATAAATTTCAGACCAGTCTTCTTTTGTTGTTAGTGACGGGGTCTTTTTTTTTAAATTAGCGACTTTTCTGCCGTTGTCAAAATCTGAACACTAAAATAGGACACCACCCAAACCAGTTTGTTGACAAAATTCAAAAAATTGCATAATTTCTATTTTTATATGATCGATTAAAAAACAATGTATTTTAAAATGAATTTAATTTGAAAATAAATTGTGTACACAATTACATTTGCTTAAATAACTCATTTGGCTACCAAACTGCACCCGGAAAAAAGTTTTGTTGAATCATCAAAAATTTGGTTGACCCAACAAATCTTTTCGTTTAAATATGGGTCAATGGAAATTTTGTTTGAATCAACAAAAAAAAAATATTGTTTATTTATTTATTTATTTATTTTTATATTTATTGCAATTCCAACAAAAAAATTTCGTATCGTCAGCAAAAAAAAATAATAATAATAATAATAATTAATTAATTCAAGTAAAATAGTTCAATTTTACTTTGATTAACAAAATTATTTTGTTGAAAGTTTTCTCAAAATAAATATAATTACCTGTTACTTTAAGAGTTCTTTTCAGTTTCGGCAACAAAAACTTTTCTTTAAAGAACAATTGTTTTGTGTAATTTTAAGAATTTTCTTTGTTTTAACAACAAAAGGTCTTTGTTAAAGAAACAATTATAATATTTACAACAAAATATATTTTGTTTGTTTAAATAATAAAATATGTTATATTACGAACTGGTTTTGTTTATACTACAAAAAGTCTGTTAAATGAACCAATCTAATATGCAATTTTAATTATTTTTAAATAATTTTCAGTAGTGAATTACTGCTGTAATGCTTGAATAATAACAAGTGAATTTTTATCCTACTTTTTTCAAGCGTAAACCGACAGAGTGAAAAATGCCCAAAGCCGGGAATCGAACACGGGTCCTCAGAACAGTGCTCTGAGGCTTTATCACTGAGCTACAAGAACGATATCCCAATTCGGCATTTCTCACTCTTATATATGTTGGACCGGCTGCAAACGCAGCACAAGATGGAAATGTCATCATGAGGACGCAAATTTCTGCGACAAATATGAGACGACAACACAAAGCCCAGCATACGGCAACACATTGTTAATTTTTAATTCATTGTCAGCAGTGAATTACCTGTAAAAAGCAGGATAAAAATTCACTGGTTATTATTCAAAGATTATAGGCGTAATTGACTACTGAAAATGAGACAGACCTATTGCAGAAAGCGTGAAAAATGCAGCAAAGAAGCGCCACCTGTTGCGCGATTTACACCAAAAACTAATCAGCAGCAACTTATATCAGGAAGTAACTGAATATAAAGTTTTATTAAATTCCATGCATTAATTCTTGAGATAGAAGGCCCACACAATTTTTGTCACAGACAGACAAATAGAGTCATAGACAGTCATTTTCTAAAAACAATCAAATCGTTTTCAGGACATTCTAAAATCCGTCGGAAACCGGGAGTCGGAAATTTTCATGAATCCAATACTTTTTTCTTGTAAAGATAGAAGAAAGTAATAAATGGGAGAGTTTTTTTTTAAACTACCTTGGTCCGTCGCAATTAAAAAAAAAAAAAATAACTATCCAAAAATTATGTTAATCCTTTAATTATATAGCAATATAAGTCAAATAAACCAAATTACGTGAGAGAGTTATGGCTACTACATAACACTTTAAATTTTGCAAAAACAGCAAAATTTTGCTGGAATTACAAATTTAAATTACAAAATTATTGTAAAATTAAAAAAAAAACAGATTTTGTTAATTCAAGTAAAATTGATGAAATTTTTGTTAAAATTCTGTAAGAATGTTAACAATATTTTTTTGTCCCAGCAACAAAACCAATTTTTTACTTCAACTAAAAATTTTGCTTAACCCTTAATTGAATAGTGATGTAAATTTCCATCACTCTTTATTTAACTTTTAATAAATAAATCAACTTCTTCGCCACCACTATATTTATATAGAAATATTAATCAAGTAAATTTCCCGTGAACTATGTTTCTGAACAAAGTTAAAAATCTATCTTAAAATTTCTGGTGTCTAATATTTAATATATGTATAAAAAAACACAATTGTAAAAGAAAAACTCATGCAAAGAAGGGTTAAAACACCCAAAATGTACTCAACAAAACATGTTTTGTAGTTTTAACCCATATCGTACCAAGCATTGAAAGAAATATTATTTTTAAATAAAATCTTAAATATATGCTTCATTAAGCCTATGTATACACACAAAATCAAAAAAATTTACCAATTTTTTATTAGCTTGATTGGTACAGGCTGTCCTAAAAATAGGACAATGGTATAATCCACTGCTATTCATTATTAGATGAATGGAATGGGACAAAACATCTTATGCATAGTCCGACGTTACATTTTTTACATATTGTGGTTGGTTTTCCTGTACAAGGTTTTAGCTGGCATCTTCTTTGTCGGTTTTCTGGGTGTTTTATCAACACATGCTCATTCTGAATCCTTAAAAAATCTGCATTACTCTGTTGAAGACCCAATTTTCTGTAAGATGGTTTTCTTGGAATAGAAATCCCCAAATAGGCAACTGTTATGTGCCATCGAAAATCAAGCAGGCTCAGACTATTTTCTCCAAATAACTGATTGAGCTTCCATGAAGCAACAAGCGCTGTTTCAAATGCATTAACAAATAATGGCCAATACCATTTTTTCCCTTGAATTGAAGTAAAGTAAGATGCTGCATGATTATCAAACAAGTCAACTCCATTTTTGTATTTATTGGAGGATGTAATGCACGCAGGTATCTTTACCTGTTTTTTACCACCTTTTACTCTTCTTTCTACTGTTGAGATACTTTTTGTTTCTTCGAAATTAGTGATTACAGAAATAACCCGATTGTCATTCCACCGAACTGCGGCTATTTTGTTCCTTGTATCGAATCTGCTGTCAGAAAATCCACGTTCCAATTTCGACATTGCTTTTGAAGACATAAGTGGACATTTAGAGATTCTATTTTCTCTAACAGTACCTGTAACGAAGAAGTTCTTGGTTTCCAGAATGGATAGCAATTCATGGGAAGTAAAGAAATTATCCATGTAAATTTTATATATCTCAGGATTTGCAATTATTGACAGCAAGTTCTGGACAACTGTGTGAGATAATGGCTCATTCACTTTTTTCTGACATGGTTGATTCTTTTTAACCTTTGGATTTTTTTTTTTGCCCTTCTAGAGTTTTCATAGCTTGGCATTTGGATGTTGATGGTATATTGTCGATAGATGCAGGTTCTGTTTTATTCTGCTTTGCACCTTGGTACCTTGGTATAATATAATACGGGAATCCGTTGAAAGAAGTTAGCATCCATAATTTATATCCAAATTTGACTGGTTTTCCTTTTATATACATCTTACAGGCATGTTTTCCAAATTATCTAACCATTCTTTCATCAATACTTAAAAATTCCGAAAATACTCCAAATTGTTGAAGGCCTTCATTTAACAGATTATAAAGTGGCCTTACTTTAAAATAGCGATCATTCCGATCAAGTCGCAAGTTATCGTTAAAATGAAGATATTTCTTTATTTCGTAATATCTGTTCCTTGACATAGATTTACTTACAAGTAAAGTTCCAGTGTCGGGTGCATTTTCCCAGTACATTTTCTCTTGAGGTAAAATATGATAACCGCTATAGAAAAGAATTGCTAAAAATTGTTTCATTTCATCCATGCTTATTTCAAAACCATGATTATTGTTTTGTCTGGAATATTTAATTGATTCTTCAACCGTCAGCTCAATCATTTTCAAACAGATCATTTCAAAAAGTTCAATAGGAGATTTACCAGCCACATCTCGAGGGGCGTGGTTTCGTTTCTTCTGACAGGCAACTTAGTATGTGTGTAAATTTTGTTTTTGATTAATTTTCCTGGTCTTTTTATGTCGTTTTCTTTTATTAATGCATTATACTGTTAGAAATATACTGTTGGCAAATTCGCCAGTATATTTTGTGAAATAATGCATTTTTTTTAGACATGTGTGATGTACTAACCACTGCTGATTATGCGTGCATATGTGTTTTCGTTTTTCATTTTCATTGTCATTTGATATCAAAATTCTTTTTCTTATTCAAACATGTTATTAAATTACATTTGTTTTAATTTATCGGGCATCTTTTATCATTTTATATATTTTTTTTCCAATTTTTTTCTCTATAACTGTTATATAATGTATAACCACAGTTATTTTTTAACTTAAAGGTATTCTATATAAACTAAATAGTTGCCATTTTTAAATTAGAGATTTTGTCAGATTTTGTTGAAAAAACCTGTTTGACGTATTTTGATTTCAAAGGTAATAAATATATGTTTTTTAATATTTTTGTGCCTAAAATATTTCGTTGTTTCAAGTTCACAGCCAGTTGGCATATCTTATTCATGACGGCTTGGCGCATATTTAACACCGCTGTTGTTCTAAGACATATACAGTTGTAACCACAAATAATACTTTGCAATTTATTACCTATTCTCGGATAACGGTCTTCTTAAAATCAATTTATTAATTTATAATTTATTTCTAAAGTTATAAAAAATTTGTATTTTCATCGGAAATAGTACATGTACTATTGTAAATTCTAGCATATCAGAAAGCAAGTGAAAAGTCAATTACAAAATTACATCTTTGCATACATGAACCAAACTAAGTTAAATCAAATGTAATAATGCATTAAAAATTATTAATATATTAATATTATATTCTTAAATTTTTTATGTTCAATTACTGTAAATACGATCCAGAATTATATTAAAAGAACCATAATGAAAGCTCATAATAAAACGAGAATCAATTGAAAAATATATATTGAAGTTTTAGTATTTTCACCGTAGTGGTTGGTTGATTGTATAGGGTTTAATGGCGCAAGGTCCCATTGGGGACAAGCTGCGCCAATTCATTAGTGGTACATCGAACCAGTATGTTGTGGTCATCACAAAACTTTCTTCTATATGAATCAAATCATTTTAAATTAATATATAAACATCACAAACTTCAAAAATTGATTCAAATTCTGCACCCCGTCATGGAATTCTGCAGCCAAAATTAATTACAACAATCAATTCCTATGATGAGGATTCTAAATGTAAAGTTTCGTTGAATTGTGTGCATTTAAACTGGAGATATAAGCATCGCATTTTTCTAACAAATCATTGAATTTTGGCACCCCCGCTTAGACGTCTTAAACTAAAATTAAATTACAATGTATTCTCATATTCAGGATGCTAAGCGTACAGCTTTGTTGAATTCTGTTTATTTAAACTGGTGATTTAAGCTTCGCCTATTTTGAACAATTCATCGAATTTCAACAACCCCTCTAAGATGACGCATCCAAAATTGAATGACAATCCATTCCTTTTATGATGATCATAAATGTGATGTTTCGTTGAATTCTGCGTACGTAAACAGGAGATATAATTATCACATAAATCGAACAAATCATCAAATTTCTGCACCCACTCTTAGATGAGCACAACCAAAATCCATTCCTATTATGGGGATCCTAAATACGATGTTTCATTGAATTCTGCGAACATAAACTGGAGATGTAATCACCACATAAATCGAACAAATCATCAATTTGCGGCATTTTTTTCCCGACTGCCAAGAAGAGGTATGTATGTGGCTATGTATGTTCTTTATACCCTCGAAACATACTAACGGCTGGATGGATTTTAATGAATGAGGTCTCTATCGATTTGTTCTAACTGTTCGATGGTTATAGGCGAGGTTTTGTTTTATAAATTCAAAATGGCGGCCGTAAAATACAAAATGGCGGTAGAGACGGAAAAAATAATTTTACGCACCATATTGATTGGCATTGGATAGGAATGGACATGGATCCATTGGATATCATTGGATAGTTTTTTTTTAAATGAAGACTTATAGGCTAGGTTTTATTTTCATAAATTCAAAATGGCGGCTGTTAAATACAAAATGGCGGTAGAGACGAAAAAAAAATATGCACTATATGGAGTGGCATATCATTGGATAGGTCTTTCAAAATGAAGACGATGTTTCCTAGACTGTTTTACAGTCAGAAGCTCCGTTTTTAGATCGCTTTTTACGCAGTCGGGTTTTTTTGATTTTTTAATCTTAATTCGTTCTAGTTTGTTGGGGAATTTTGTCCAAAAATTAATCAAGGGATAACCACCCCGGGAACCCAGCTTTCGATTTAGAGTATAAGTGCAATCCCGTGACGTCAAAAAACTAATCAGCACCAGTTCACGTTTAGTACATCACAGGACAGATATTTATAAAATAATTTACCCTATTCCGCGCTGTAGTTAGTGTGTTAGAGAACCCTCAAAATTTGTATCATATATAGACAAACAGACACACAGATCCACGGACAATCATTTTCTAAAAACAGTCAAATCGTGTCCAGGACCTTCTAAAACGTATGAATCCCTTGAAAACCGGAAGTCGAATTTTTTTACGAATCCAATACTTTCTTCTTGTATAGGTAGGAGAAAGGAGCAACACAATCTGGTAAAAAAATAATGCAAATTTGAAGACTACAATTCTGAAACATTTAGAAGCAAATGGATGCATTCAAATGCGTTTCGTACCAAATTTTAGTTATCAGATTTTTAGCAAATTTCATCAGAATATACTACAGATGTTTAAATTTTCTTTAAGAAACAGTATTGGAAAAATTATATTTTTGAAAATTTTTCTTAAAAAGACGGGCATCAGGTCCACCTAAAGGCATACAATATGTTTATAAGCACTGTCTAACTTTAAAATTCAGTAATTTATCAAATATGATAAATATAAAAATGAAATAAGTGACTTAATTATCAGATAGCTTGTTATATTTATACACGTAGTTAAAAAAATACACTTCACATTTTCATAGTAAACGTTGCTTCAAAAAAAAAAAAAAAAGAAAAGAAAAGAAAAGAAAGAAAAAGGATTACAACTAAGAATGCTTAGATTAACTTTAAACTTTCTAAATATAAGCATTTTTTAGTATTTAAAAAGCTAATATTCCAAAAAAAAAAATCACTGAGGAAGAACTCTAAACTGAAGCAGTGTTGTGCATTGGTTTGAGCATTGTTACAGTGCAGACAAAGTGGCGCCATCTATTCACAAAATGTGAATATTTTTTTTTAACTAAGCTATATAAAATGTGCAAGATTTAGATGGGAACAAAATAATACGAGCACCTGTGAAAAATTTTCATGGCCACGTCACCACAAGATGGCAGACTGCTATTCCAGGTGGCGTTCTTTTGTTGCAAGTGTGAAATATGGCATAATTTTTTACATGCGTTCGTATTATTCTGACCCCCCCCCCATTTGTATTTGATGGATATCTAACTTGTTACGCCATATTTGGTAAATTAATAAATTTTAATTTTAAAATTAAGATATTTTTTATGGATTGATCTGTATCACAAATAACATTTGCAAAGCTTCCTTATAATTATATTATTTTATGTGTCTTCGATCAATAACATTTTATTATGAGTAACAATATAATTTTCACATAATGTTAAGAGGTGTGAACACACTAATTGGTTTTAATTCATTCTATTAAATTATCATGAGACAGTATTATGAAATTCTTATATGCGTACATAAATAATTAAACACAACAACCATTGCAAACAAATTATTTATTGAAACTTACAATCATAGATCATAATAAATATGCAAATAGCTGATTATGTAGCCTTTAAAAAGTTCATATGGTCTTTCTTTTTCATTTGCGCCTGTTTCCATGACCCCCGCATTCGTGACGGCCGATTCCATGACCCCCGCATTCGTGACCTCCGCATTCGTGACCCTTGAGGCTACGTCCCTTGCGTCCACCACTAATGGTTCCTTGACCCCATGGAAGAGTTCCTCCTTTCCTTTTAGATTTTCCTGAAAAAGAAAATAATAATTAAGCATACTGTTAGTTTCAACTATATATTTTAAGTTTTATAAGAGACTAGTTAATTAGCTGAAAAATTGATGCCAGCTCCCGGAAATCTATGTATGCAAGATATTTCATAATAATTTCTCCAGAAGGATAAGAATAGTACAGTATATTAGAGAATCAAATGAATACAGCAAAACCTGTGAAAACGAAACGACTCTAGAACTGAATCATGGTGTTAATACGAAAATATTATAGTAGCGACAGAAGTAATACCATAAAATAATACCTTCTATGACATAGCCTCTCTAAAATGGACCCTTTTTACCGTCCGTAGCGATTGCGTTTTCGCAAAGTTTACTGCATATAAAACTTGATTGGAAAAATTAATTTTTAAGACAAAATAAGTCTGACTTCAAAGGGTTGTTCATTATTTCCACATTCCTGTTATAACCTTTCTTGCTATCCAAATCAGAGTCTTGCAGAGTTCTGGTTATAAACACGTACATTTTATTTAAAATCAGCCTGAAATCCGATGTGATTGAAAACTTATTTTAATAATACATATAATGTATGGAAAGTATTGTAATCATGATACATGTGTATATGTGTTACTGAACACGGCAGTGGCAAAATAATCTTTTTGATTAATTTTCCATTTAACAAAGTATTCGCTGCAGCAACATTTGTATGTATTTTCCAAGAAGTAGGGCAACGCATTTGACATTTAAAAAATTCTAAAAGCATTTTAAAACAGTTTGTGATTAAAGAAAAAGGGATAAATATTCTATTAAAAAATCATTCATTTATTAAAACTCCCGTTAAAAATTATTCAGTTGAATAATTTTATTACTGAAGCGAAATTTATATCGATACAAAAATGGTGTATCAAGAGATTGTGACGGAATTTAGCAAAATTTTAACATAACTGTGTAGCTACTGGTTTACGAAGGTAGTCTATCTTCGAGTGGGTTTTCAGTCGATCGTGTTGTCCTACATCCTAACATTTTAGCGTCAATGAGCTCCATATTTTTTCATTTATTTTACTTTAGAAAAGTAGTCTGAATCTTAGGAAATCTGATGATAAGTAGGTATGTGTGGCTGTCTAGCTGGTATAAATATTGTGGTAGGAGCTAGATTCAATGGATTTTGTCGCTTCTCGCCCTGAGGGGTAATCAAGACTAGATGTGATGCTTCGTCGAGCCTTTCCCGTGCTTCGTAGCCAGTGACGTTTTAGTTAAACTGTGTTTGTAATAGATTCTTCAGTTGATATTTTGCCTGTATGGTAAACATTTAAATTTGGTTTTTCAAATAAGAGAATATTGGAATCCACGGGGTTCAGTTGCTGTACCATTTCAGAGTTTAAAGTTACTTTTATAGTGCAAACAACAGAGTCACTAGCGACATTTTTAGAGTGAAATGGTGTGAAAATTTTTGGTTCACTTTCAAATACACTTTCATTTATTGTAAACAAGTTGGAAATTGTACGTCAAATGTCACAAACGAGGTGCGTTCGTACTGTAGCTAGTTATATAAATATTCAGACCTAGATGATTTTTAATTCTGTGAAATGAATTATATCGTCTGCAGATTAATTTCTGTCATAAAATAAGTGTCTCGGTCGCTTGACGATTTAACATCCATCGGAAGCTCCTCTAACAAGAAAGCACCGATTTAAAAAAAAAATCAAATTTCTTAATAAGTATTTTTATTAATATCTCCTAAAGTTTTGATTCGATTTTAATAAAATTTGAAATGTCTCGACAAAATTCTGCAGAGATAATATATCTTAAATCTCAAACCATTCGGTTGGGTAGTTTTTGCGTTGTTATATGCGGACGGACGGACGGACCAAGCGACGGCAATAGGTGCTACGTTTTTATATAATTACGAACGCACCTAAAAATGACCAATGTTTCTTATTTTACGAAAATATACTATAACCACGAACGAAAATCAAATATGATCTTCTCAGTTATTCGAAAATTAAGAAAAGCGTGTTCCATTGTCTTTTGAATCCCCAGAAACCAATACATTTCCAAAATTTAAAGAATTATTTATAAAAGCAAAGTATTTTTTGCTGCCCGTATTTTTCAGAAACGTTTCCGAATATTTTTTATAATGTATTAATCAATTTCCTCAGCCTGGAATACCTGTTTTTTGAATGTCATCAATGCTCAAGTAAACGTTTTCAGCTGCATAAATTAATTTATACATGAAAGAGTAAAGAAAGAATTTTAATTTTAATTTTAATGTTAACGCTGTTAATTTTGCATGTTTGTCTGTTAAGCATATTTATTGAACATGGAAATGTTTACTTGAGAATTGATAGCATCGAAAAAAACTATATTATGGTCATAGAAAACTGATTAATACACTGTAAAGGCTACTCGTAAACGTTTCGGAAAATTAATTGCAGCAAGAGAAATTTTGTTTTTATAAATGATTCTTTAAATCTCGAAATGATGTCTGAGGTTTCTAAAGATAAAGAAACACTTTTCAGAATCCTGATTAACAAGGATGAGTTTATATTATAAATTTATTCGTGATTACATTATATTCTTGGAGATAAAGAAACATTTGTCATTTTTTACAGTGCTGCAACGACGCTGATATTCAAGTTACACGGACGGAATGCTTCCTTTAAAAAAATGTTTTGTAGCCGTTAATATTCATGTAGAGGGACACATCCAACAAGTCAGATGCATTGTTATCTACCGGCGCTAAAACTTTAAATTCCAACTTATTGACATTATAACATTTAAAAAAAATGATAATATATTAATGATTATACATATTATCAATAAGTTTAATATATATTTATACTTATTGATATTATTAACATCAATATCAACATTTGTCATCATATTTAACGTTTACGGCAAATTTTAGCTTCGTACACCATTCAACGAAAAATATTTTATAGGTATATATAAATAAAAATCTTCGACTTCCTAATGCTAAATAATATTTTAATATTTGCATTTATATTTTTTGTAATATTTATTTTAATCCGTCTGCTTTTAATCTGTTATGTTAATATTATTTATAAGAATGTTTGAATTGGGGAAATTATTTAAGAAATATTTCAACTGTACACTAGAAGTATTTTATCAGATGTCAATTTATAGACACTGTTAATTTGTAGACACAAATTTGTATCTCATGCAGACAAGTGGTTTGCGAGTTATTTGCCAAAGTTTTCTTAAGTTTGGGTAAGTTGTTTGCCCAAATAAACTGTTATTATTTAAGTTTGGAGATCATATGGTAATTCAAAAGATGATTTGTTTCAAAAAATGTTTTAACATGTGTAACATTTCCAAACATATAACTAAGCATTTAAATGACTTATTTTGAAATTTTCAGCTACATTTATATTTCCTATATAAATTTATTAATAAATATATGGTTTATGGAACCTTACGGCAACAATTTCATCTTTTGGGATGTTGCATGAAAATTAGCCCAAAAGTGTTATTGAATATTTCAAAAACTGCACATAAAAGCATTTTATCAAAATTATTTATAAGAAGACCAAAATATAAGCCAAAATTTAATAAACCAATGAGCAAAATACAATAAGGAAAACATTATTTAGGCTTATTTGAGGTTTTAGTTTCGTATTGTGGTGATAGCATTGAACATCTTAAAGTATGCGCACTTTCAATATACACTGTAAAAAGAAAATCCTTATACATCTACAAATTTTTTTTATAATATAACCTCGAATGAAAATATACAGTAACCTCTTCTGAGTTACACATGATTCTTAAGATGGTGTTTAATCAAAATAAATACACCAGAAACCAATATATTTTCAAGATTTAAAGAATTATTTGTAATTTGGTAGCGAAAAAAGATTTTTTCGCTGCCATTGATTTTCGGAAATGTTTCCGAGTAGTTTTTATAGTGTATTAAATAGTTTCCCAAACTGGAATATTGATTGTTAGGACACTATCAATTCTCACTTAAACATTTTTGCACTGTATTTGAATTTATATATGCAATACTAACAAAATTATATTAATTTTAATGTTAATATCAATGTGCTTAATTTGTCATGTTTGTTTGTAAAACATGTTTATTGAATGCGAAAATGATAACTTTATAATTGATACCAGACGAAAAAAACATATATTTCAGGTTAAGAAAAGTGATTAATACACTATAAAAAATTCTCGAAAATGTTTCCTAAAATCCGTGGAAATCAAAAGAAACTTTGTTTTTACAAATGCTTCTTTAAATCTTGAAAGAATGCCTGTTTTTGAGGTTTCTACACTGTAAAAAAAGATCAATGTTTCTTATTTTATGAAAATATACTATAACCACGAACGAAAATATAATATAATCTTCCGAGTTATCCGAAATTCCGAAAAGGGTGTTCCATTGTCTTTTGAATCCCCAGAAAGCAATACATTTACAAAATTTAAAGAATTATTTATAAAAACAAAATTTCTCTAGCTGCCCGAATTTTTCAGAAACGTTTCCGAATAGTTTTTATAGTGTATGAAACAGTTTACTCAGCCTGGAATACCTATTTATCGAATGTCATTCAATCTCAAGTAAACGTTTTCAGCTGCATAATTTAATTTATACATGAAAGAGTAAAGAAATAATCTCAATTTTAATGTTAATGTTAACGCTGTTAATTTTGCATGTTTGTCTGTTAAACATATTTGTTGAACATGAAAATGTTTACTTGAGAATGGATAGCATCGGAAAAAACTATATTCCGGGCTTAGAAAACTAATTAATACACTTTAAAAGCTACTCGTAAACGTTTCCGAAAATTACGGGCAGCTAGAAAAATTTTGTTTTTCTAAATGATTCTTTAAATCTCGAAATGCCACTGATATCTGAGGGTTCTAAAGATAAAAAAACACTGTTCAGAATCCTGGTTAACAAGGATGAGTTTATATTATAAAATTATTCGTCATTATATTATATTTTCGTAGATTCAGGAACATTCGTCATTTTTTAAAGTGTAAAGATAAGAACGCTTTTCCCAATCGTGGGTACTTCAGAAGAGCTTATTGTATAATTTCGTTTGTGGTTTTATTATATTATATTTGATTAAGAAAGTCTTTTTTAGATAGAACATTGAGCTTAATAATCGCATTTTTATGATCAAACAGACAATGTCAGTTAATAAAAAAATTAACTAGGTAATTCTATGATTTTTTTAAAACTTTAAGTATATTTTGCATAGTTTAGCTTTAGGAGATAAGTTTTGCGTGAGCATGCGTAAAAAAAGACGCGGATGAAGTTGATTTTAAAACTACAATATTGTGTCGTTAACAGTATTTTTAGGGTGGTCAGCATCGTAACATGCTCATTGTACCTGGGATTTCAATATTCTAAGTCTTTTTAGTTCACTTTTCCAGGCCATTGTACCTCTACTTTTCCTGTACGACTCCTCCGAATAGCAATCATTTCACAATAGC
Organism: Maratus michaelseni; assembly: GCA_963931845.1. NCBI lineage: Eukaryota > Metazoa > Arthropoda > Arachnida > Araneae > Salticidae > Maratus > Maratus michaelseni. The sequence goes on from OZ007595.1 coordinate 92,451,292, forward strand.
GCATCAAAATTATATTCAACTACTCTTTTATTATATATTTCACCATAAGAAAACAGAATGGCAATTTGGAACAGGATTTGTTCAAAATCTGCGAAAATAGGCTATTTGGTGCGGGAGGAGACATGAGGCCCTATTTGGGCGGCCAACCCAGCGGGTTTAAAGCCGGGAATATCCCTAAAACCCAGGCAGAAAGATATATCTGTTCCGAGGTAATCCAGTGAAGGCCAGTCAGGAAATAATCTCGATTCATTGAAGCTTTTATGAAGAAACAATTACATTATTTTGCAATGCATTACAATTTGATATTTTACACATAGAATTGTGAATAATATAAATGTTTCAATTATTTACAATGACATTAATATATATATATATATGTAAGATTTCAGTTTGAACACTTCATCTCCTTTATGACGTAAATGATCATCAAATTAACTGACACTCTAGTGTACTATTATTATCCATGATTTAAATGCACGAGTTATTTATTTTGGATCACGAGATCAAGATTTGAACATCTTTAGAATTGGAAAATGGCCAGTCTTCTTAATTTTTATTGTGAAGTAAGTTTGAAAATGAAAAAGGCGCGGTTAAGCCTAGTTATTTTCTTTGGTGAATAAAAATATTGTAGATGTTTAGCGAGAAGTGGATTAGCTGAAAAGAAATTGCTAATCAAGTATTGTAGAATTATATTCCTAGGACTGTATTAAAATTCATAATTTGTTATTCATCGTCTATTTGTGCATATAATTCCAGTAAATCTGCTATTTACATATCATCGTCTTACACACACACACACATATATATATATATATATATATATATATATATATAAATGAAATAACAATATCACTTTATAAAGTTTATGACGTTGATTTAGCTCTTAAAATTTAGTTTAAATATACAACAGAATTGGATTGCATCACTCCATAGAAGAGAGATTTATCTTGAGGGACATTTTCTTTTACGAGGAAAAATAGTTGGTTCAATACTGAAGAAACTTTTCAGCTCTTGTTATAATAATTGAGAAATACATATATATATATATATATATATATATATATATAATTGAGACTCAAATGCTATTAAATATTTGAATGCTTTGTAACTGACTCAGCAGCGATAATTGAATGTTCAATATGGAATGATAGACCTGTGAGTGTAATATTTAGTGCTATAGTTTTGATGAATAAAATATGTGATAAGAAAGTAAGTATTCTGAATGGATTTGAAATCTTCACCAATAGATCTAAAACTATTGGACTTTAAAAAGATTCCTAGTGGTTGTGAGTAGGATATGTTAGTGTTCTGTAGCGTATTAAATAGGTAAGTGAAGTGAATGATGTTTTTCCTTAATCGATGAATGAGTTGTAACTATTGAGTATTTTATAGTTGAAATGTAGTAGTAGTAACTAAAATTAGAAATTTTATTAATAATATTAGATTTTCATATAATTATAATTGATTATGTATTTAAAATTATATTTCATTAGTAGACAGATATGGTAAACATAATGAATGTAAAAGTATACGTATATCACCACATTCCCAATTTTCAGCATCATATTTATTTATTTTAAATGAAAATGATGGAAAACTTCCATGACGGTGTAGTGCAGCATACAGAACAAGAAATGTATTTTAGTGTTGTTTTGTGCAAGTGTTAAAACACGGTACTCCGCTCTTTGTCGCCCAAGAAATCATGCGGTAAGTGAGATTGGAATTGAAATTCCATGTTTCTCGCAAAATGCTCTGACAAGTCACAGTGCTACTACCTTGACTTTCCTTGATCAACTGTTCACTCTGATAATCACAAAAAATGTTCAAAAATGAAATCTAAGATTTCTTTAGTAAGACGGCCTTGTAACAAGATAACACATAATGTTTCTGCGGGTAAGGCTTACCTGATGGTATCACACATCTTGGCAAAGGACGATCCCATTTTCCGCGTGAATTACAGGTAAACCAACCTTGGCATCTGGAACTACAAATGATCTTACAACTAATGCTCTTAAAATCGTTTTTACACTTGATGTGTCCAGCGCCATTAAGCTTTAATCTACACATTCCATCAGCTGAAACGAGAAACAAAAATTTAAATCTAGCAATGTTTATAAATTCAAGAATGTAGTAAACTAGAGAAGAGGTGTTCTGTCCTAGATAAGGATTTTCCTCAGTGTCAATATGCACTTCAATCTCAAGAATATTTTATCATTTAGCTAATTTGTGTGTTTTTCGTGCACTTTTTTTTCTTGCTTTAATGATACAATTTACTACCGAATTTTTATTAAACCCCTCACTGCTGAGTATTTATGTAGACTGTTTGATTTGACACTGTTTAATCAAGGACAAATTTGTTGGAGATAGAATATATACACAAGTAAATCTTTTTTTTTTCGCTATATAATGATTACAGGATTACAGATCATGACTATGGTTTTGAGGAAAATTATTAAACATTTCTCTCGCAGCAGAACATTTTTATCATTGGCCAGATAGTTATTCACTGTTAATTTCCTCTAATGCTTAGAAAAGATTATTAATCACTGGCGAAACTATAACCGTATTCTATAATCCTTAGATGGAGAGAAAAACAATTACTTCAGTGTTTAAATTATAATTTTTTATGATAACAATGCCAAATAATAGTATTTTTTCACCATTTGACACAAAAGACTTTTTTGGAGTTTTTTGGCTTTTTTGGAACTATAACATGATTCTATCTTGCTGTGTCCTATTAGTAATACATTTGTATGCACGTCGACTATTGCATGTCTTGACATCTTATGTAGAGCCGTATAAGAAAATAAATTTCGTATTTTAATGCATATGACGCGTTGTACACGTAAAGAACGAACTCATCCTTGGTCATTTTGCTTTCCATTTCTTAATTCATCAAACATTAGTGAATAGGTAGGTAAGCTTTTTTCAAAGTGCTTATACTCTTTAAAATTTTCAAGGAATCTTCCACCACTATTTCAGACTGGAACTTTTATATTTAACATTTAAATCGTAGAATGTGTAATAAAGTTATGTAATCGTACAATTTATAGTATTTTTCTGCGATTAAATAAGGGCCGAAAAATTCTATTTCAAAATGGTAGTGGAACTCTAAGCATTATGTGCATTGTTGAGTTCGACCTATTTCATCATTTACGGGGTCTCGGGACTCTTAAAATTGGAAAAAAAGAAAAAAAAATGACCATTTTTAACATTTAATATCTTCAAATGTATATGATTTAAAAACACTTTTTATTGGGATGAAAAGATATAAGCGTGTTCTTTCATTTTACATATTTAAAAAGTTACAAGACGCAGAATTAATATTTATAGGGATTCCAAACTGTAAGACATTTGTCGAGCAGAAAATTGACAGGACAGCTTACGCGCACGATTACAAAATAATATTTGCATGTAGAATACAAATTGGGGCATGTAGAATACATTTTGGAGTCTAATTATACTTCATATTGTAATAATTACACTGAACCTCAATAAATTTGTATTTAAAGAATTTTTATATTTTTAATGCAAAGTTGTATTGAGCTAGTACAATTTTTTAAAATTTTCAACATTATAACCACTTAAAACAATATTTTTTATTTAATAATAAAAATGAAATTTTAAGTTTAATTTATGTAGACTAACATGACACATATTTTTGGAAAATTTCATGAAAAAATATTGATAAGTTTTTGAGATATCATGCGTGTTTTGCCCAAAAACATCATTTTGTGAAAAATTATGTTTTGCTTCAGCTTTGAGTATGCTTCAGCTTTGAGTGGGTATAATTCTAAAAGCCATAACGTCTAATGGGAATTTCAAGAAAACATTTACACTAAAATGTTCAGGAAAGATAGGAGTTTAATATATAAAAAAAATTAAAAATTCGAAAAATTTGAAGGATTAAGAGTCTTGAGACCCCTTAAAAGTAGGACTGAAAAGAGCGCTCTTACCTTCTAAGAGCGACAGCGCTCCGGGTACGAAGGGCGGACTCAACACCCACCCTTGTCAGCCAGTGGCACCATTTCAGAATTTTCGTGGGGTGGAACAATCTTTGATGGGGCAACAATTTAATTTGATCTTATTCTGCACTTCTCGGAAACAATTATTACAGTTTTATTTGTGGTCAGTCTTACGAGAAGCGGGGTCCGATTAGGAAAGATTTTCGTCGATTCCATGTCTAGGATGCGTAAAGTTCTTATTTTTCGGAACCACTATTTTCGAATAGTAATCTTCGTCTTATTTATTTCAATAACTTTGCGACGATTGCTGTTCGGAAGTAGTGGCATTCAAAATTACGTAACTTCTAAGCACCCTGAGGTTATCAGCCAATGTCCATAAACCAATGTCCCAGTATAATCATAAGATTATATAAAAAAATCTATTATAGACTATTACTCTGTGGAAAATGGAAAGAAATCAAAATGTGCGCTTAAAAATTGCATCTAAGGTTAAAGGCCAAAGGAATTTAAAATGCATGCTGTGCGGAGGTTTCGTACTAGCTGTGCGAACTTAGAACAAATGGACTGAATATAAAAATATAGTATTTATTTAGTTAATAAATACGATGAAAAGAAAGACAGTAACGGCGGCTTGTTGCCACCGAGTTCCGAGCACACCTGCTCACACACAAGGTTACATTAACGGGTTGCCAGAAACAAAAAAGAGGGGGGGGGGGGGAATGTTCCATCGTCAATAGATACGGAACATCCCGCCCGGCGTTGAAATATTACAAGTATTTCAATATATAACAAATGTAACACAGATAATAAAGAAAACAACATGATACAATTATAAGCAATTAAAACCATCACAATAAATATACAATTAATAATAATAATAAAAAAATTAAATAGTTACTGAGCATTAATTTCATTATCCATCATGGGCATATGGGCAAAATACTAATTTTAGATACAGATCTTTTAAAAATGCCCTTCGCGGTTCGTACCTCTACTACTCTGACATGTCCGTCAGCACCTGGGATTACTTTAGTAATACGACCTAGAGACCAAGTGCAAATAGGCAGTTGTGATTTCTTTACTAATACCAACATACATGGCAAAATATTTGGCTTTTTGAATAGCCATTTGTTTCGTTGTTGTAAGTAACTAAGATAATTATTCTGCCAACGCTTCCATATAATTTGCACCATATTTTGTGTTCTTTGCCATTTGTTTAATAAGTTATCCTTTACCTAATTAAATTTGGTTCTGGAAGCGCATTAAGCGATCTTCCTATGAGGAAGTGACCAGGAGTCAATACTTCAAAACTGTCGGCATCTGTCGACAAAGGAGAAAGTGGCCGCGAATTTTATATGCCCTCGATTTATGCTATTACCGTTAGAAATTCCTCTAACGTTAAATGAGCTGAACCCACTACTCTCTTAAAATGATATTTAAATGCTTTAACTCCCGCCTCCCAAAGGCCACCGAAGTTGGGTGCTCTAGGAGGAGAAAATTTCCAGCAGATGCCCTCTGATGCCAAAAGGTTAGAGATTTATTCGCTATTCATAAGTTTTCGTAGACGCTTAAGTTCTCCAGAAGCCCCAACAAAATTTGTAGCGTTGTCGCTAAAAATTTTTGAACTTTTCCCACGACGAGAGAAAAATCGCTTTAAAGTAGCAATTATTGCTTCAGATGTTAAGTCTGAAACGAAATCCAAGTGTACAGCCTTAGTGACCATACATACAAATATAGTTACATAGATTTTTTGGAGGGTACCCTTTCTCTGGTCCTTGTATTTTATTTCAAAGGGTCCACATAGATCTAATCCGACATTAGAAAAGGGAGAGCTAGGTATTACTAAGTATTATTCTTTCAGGAGGGAGATCCCCCATCAGCTGGTTAGCAATTATGGGCTTAACTTTGAAGCATTGTACACATTCATGCACAACCTTACGTGCAATGTTTCTGCCGCTAAGTGGCCAATATTTTAGACGTTCAGTATTCAAAAGAGCCTGGGGTCCTACATGAAAATCACGAAGATGATAGTATTGAAAAATAAGTTTAGTTAACCTATCCTTTGCTGGCAAAACTATGAGATATTTGCTTTTATAATTTATGTTCGCATGTGAGAGTCTCCCACCTACTCTGATTAGTTCATTACAATCTAAAAAAGGATTCAGAAATTTTAACTTACTTGCAGGAGGGACTGAAGAACCTTTTTCAAGGCATCAATTTCATGTGTAAAATACTTTACCTGAATGTATTTCAATAAGTAAATTTCCGATTTCTGGATCTCGTTGGCAGAAAGAGGACCCTTTAATTTATCGCGCTCCTTACAATTTCTAATAAATCTTTAAATAAAGGCTAGAATTCTAATTAATTTCAAAAAATTATTAGTTAAATTAAATAAATCATTCATAAAATTAGAGTCATTAATGTTCAAAAGAGTCATTTTAGCAGGAGGTTTCAGTTCATTCACATATAAATTGTCACACAGAATATCTGGATTACGAATAGTCTCTAAAGATTGTTCACAAACAGTTGAAAGTTGTGGACCTTGCAACCACAGTTCACTAACAGCAAGAGCTTTTACGTCAAGTCCCCTAGAAACCATGTCAGCTGGATTGCTCTCGGATGGAATGTAAGACCACTTATAGTTTTTTGATAACTGCTGAATTTGCGACACTCTGTTGCACACAAATGTCTTTAACAAATTTGGAGGTGTTTCAATCCAAGCTAGTGCTATAGTTGAATCAGAGAACAACTGGACGGAGTCGAGAGGTTGTTTTAAGGCCTCTAAAACCTTGTTAGTCAATTTAGTCAGAAGAAGACATGCAGATAATTCCAATCTAGGAATTTTCATTACTTTCGTCGGAGCAACACCGGACTTGCTGCAAAGAACTTGACTAGATAGTTCATTAGAGTTGGAGATAGTTTGAATATATATGACTGCACCGTACGCCTTAGAAGAAGCATCTGCGTAACCGTTCAGCACCACAGATTTAACGTTCACTTTTAAGAAACACCTTGACACTTTAATTGTCTCTAATTCTGGTAATGTTGCGATGAAGTTTTCCCACTGCTGAGAAACGTGTGGAGGTAGTTTTTCGTTCCAATCCACATTGAGTAGTCACAGTTGTTGCATGAAGATTTTTGCCTTTGCTATCACCGGTCCAAGTAGACCAAGGGGGTCATAGATACGAGCTATTTGTGAAAGGACATCTCTTTTATTAAAGTTTTGTTTTTCACTTATGTTTACCTTGTAGGTAAATGTATCACTGAAGCTATTCCATAGCATTCCTAAAGTTTTTGTCACAATTTCCTCGGAATTTCTGTCAAGGGGAAATATTTCTTGATCCTTAGACTGTACTCCATTGGAGCACCATTTGTGCAAGCTCATGCTTCCTCTTTGGAGAAGTTGCGTTAATTCTCGCTGAATTAATTGCATCTGGGTTAAATCTGAAGCACCAGACAAGCAATCGTCCATGTAAAAATCATTTAATAAAATATTCGAAGCCAATGGGAAGTCCCTTTTTTCATCCAAAGCAAGTTGTTGCAAAGTCTTGGTTGCTAGATATGGGGTGCAGGCGGTCCCGTAGGTAACGGTTGAGAGTTGGAAAACTTTGACAGGCAATGACTTTCTGTCCTTCCAAAGAATTTTTAGGAAATTATGCTGTGACGGGTTAATTTCTATCATTCTAAACTTTTGTTTGATATCTGCCGTGAATGCGTAAATGTGCTTTCTAAATCTTACTAATATTGAAAAGTGATCTTCCTGAAGCACCCCACCCTTATATAACATATCATTTAAAGATTTTCCAGTTGTTGAATTTGCACTTGCGTCAAAAACGACGCGCAGTTTGGTAGTTTTGTTTGATGGTCGCAGGATTCCGTGATGAGGTAAATAAAAACCGTCTTCAAAATCACTATTTTCCTCTATTTCATGCATATGATTCAAATACTTATATTCATTTAGAAAATCTATGTACAAATTTTTCATTGTTGGACCACGCTCTAAACGTTGCCACAAATAATCTAATCTTTTAGATGCGATTTTTTTTTAATTTCCTAAATTAGTTTCAGAAATTTCTGGTTTGAACGGCATTTCAACTACGTATCTCCCATCCTCCTTTCTAAAATGCGTTTTATCAAAATGTTGATTACAATATGTTAATTCATCACTGCTGCACGGCTTTAAATCATCAACATTCTCTATTTCCCAAAATGAGGTCAAGGTCTTATTGAGTGTTTCTAGATTTTTTGTTAGAAAACAATGGGTTTCATTATGATTTATATTATTATCATAAACACTACCAAATACCAGATATCCAAAACAAGTTGATTGCAGAATTAAATTATCTTTCAGTTTTATTTGATCAGCATTTAAAAATTCGAAAAACAATTCCGCACCCAGAAGTATATCTGTTTTTTGCGGAATGAAGAATTCAGGGTCTACCAGTTTTATGTTTTGTGGAATGCTCAAATTAGAAATGCTTATCTTTCTAGACGGACTGAAATTTGTTATTTTCGGAGTGATCAGACAATCAATATTCCATTGAGAATCCCCGCTTTTATTAGATAAGCAAACTGCAGTTTTCGCCTTTATATTTATTGTTGAATCATTCAAACCCGCAATTGGTATATGAATTTTTTCTTTCTTTAATCCCAACAAAGTTGCTGCGTGAAATGAGATAAAATTACTTTCTGACGCAGAGTCCAAAATGCCACGTAACGGTCTTTTAACCCCATTAGAATATCTGTAATATAAATTATCGCCGTGTTAATCAAAACGGATTTATTGTTTCCATCAAAAAAAAACGAATGTTTGGGAGTATCGTTTTCAGAATTCTCTGTTTGCGTAAAGGCCGTCGCCGCTGTGTCTGCGACGCTTGATCTGACCTCGTAATGATCAGCTTGTGGCGCTGAATATTTATGTAGGGAAGTATGATGAAATTTTGATTTGCAAACAAAGCAAGTATTTTTTGAATCACAGGATGATAATAAATGTGAGGAATTCAGACAGTTAAAACAAAGTTTGTTTTTCTTGACAATATTTATTCTATCTGCTAATTTCATAATCTTATATTTTTTGCAATGGTACAATGGGTGGATTTCAGAGCATAGACTGCACTTTTTATTCTGTGTTTTATCAGATTTCATGAATAAAGACTTAGAACGGTCAGTGTTAGAATTGAATTTTGAAGAAGAACTAGCACTGATGCTATTTAAGATTTGACATTTTCGTTCTAAGAATTCGAGAAATTCGTCAAATATAGGAACTTCGTTATCTTTTAACGTGAGCTCATATTGTTTACGAGTGTCTCGATCAAGTTTGTCTAAAAGTATATTTAATAATATGGCGTTAGAGAATGTATCTCTTTCAAAGTCTAAAACTTTAAGGGCTCTTAAGTTCTTTCTAACACTATCTAATAAATTTCGAAGATCTTTTGCGGATTCATGTTTGATTGGGTACAAGTTGAGAATATTTTTTATATGACAATATACTATTCTTCTTTTGTTCTCATACCGTTGTTCTAATGCACTAAAGAGAGACGTATAACTATCGTCTGGGGTTTGTATGCTTTTGGGTTCCCCCAATAAAGCCCCACGAAGATAGAAAAGCTTTTCATTGTCGTTCAAATCAGAATTTTCAGTAATGAGCGTATTAAAGGCCGTTTTAAAAATGTTCCACTCCTCAATTTTTCCAATAAAAACCGGTAATGGAATTTTGGGCAGTTTTATAATTGCTTTATGATTACTAACACTTATATCATTGCTTGAAGAAGCGCTAACATTAGATTCACAATAAAATTTATTAATAGAGGTTTTAAGACTTACCTCTATTGTTCTAATGTCCTCATCCAGTAGAGACAGTTGCTCCTCTGTTTGTTCAAAATCGTCCTCTTTCACGATTTTATAATAATCCTCCTTGATAACTTCGAACTTTTCTTGTATTCTACAAGACTGGAGTGTTAAACACTCCAAATGAGACTGCCATTTAGCTATTTCGAAAGTATTTTCGTTAATCGCTTTGGATATTTTGGTAAGCTGAGACTTGATGTTACCGCGCTTTTGATTTAGAGTCGTAACTGCTGCCTCCGACATACTGTTGATCTTCTTGTTGAAGATAAAGAAATCACAAGTTTTTCGTTAAACACTGAAGATGCGCTGATTACCTCCAGGTCGCTTAGGACCAAAAATGTGCGGATGTTTCGTACTAGTTGTGCGAACTTAGAACAAATGGACTGTATATAAAACTATAGTATTTATTTAATTAATAAATACGATGAAAAGAAAGACAGCAACGGTGGCTTGTTGCCACCGAGTTCCGAGCAAACCTGCTTCACACACAAGGTTACATTAACGGGTTGCCAGAAACAAAAAAGAGGGGGGGGGGAATGTTCCATCGCCAATAGATACGGAACACATGCTAAAAGGAATATGCGAAATCAATAGGTCGAAAAGTGCAGTGACTATTGCATTGTTAGCGGAATTTTTCAGGAGAAAAAGGGAAGTGGTCAGTTGCATTACAATACGTCGTTCATGTCTTATGTAATTACTAGTTGGGGTTTAGAGGCTTTGACTGCAGTTCTGTGATATTGTCTAAAGAAAATAATACTCACAAAGGCAAGACCGAATATTTTATTTTAATATTTCGATATTAAATAAATTTTAGCATTGAAATAATTAGAGAAATTAATAACAGTAATTAGTTTAATTATATGTATGTGTTTTTAAGGTTTTATTAATCTTCGAGGACTTTTATAATTCCCTTGATTTTCCTATTAGACGACTTTAGCTGTTTTTTTATTAAAATAAAAAAAATACTCACGAACGCAATCTGGGAATTTATTCCGTGGTTTAAATTTACTACTTCTGCAGGTTAGAGTCATTTTCTTTCTTCGGGTTCCTCTGAAGACATGGTGTTCGATGCACTCTGCTGTACATTTCCTTGAAATCAAAAAATGACACAAAATGAAAATTAAGATGACACTTATGTTACTTTAAATGTATTTATTGATTTTCTGATATAACCAAGGGTGGCGCTAGAAAGGATTTCGGGGCCAAATGGCCCTTGTCGGGCATACCCCCTCTTGTTGAGGTCAAAATTCATTTGTCATCGGGGAAAATATATTGAATTTTAAATTTCGACCCAAGTTGGGTTGGCGCAGGATTTTTCTTTGCGAATCGGGTTGGCGCTGGGTTTTTCTTTGTGAGTTGGTTAGTCTAAACTAATTGCTTCGGTTTCGAGAGCTTAAGCCATATGGTAGGCCACTCTGCCCGGCATGAACCTGGTTTTTGAGTGTTGCGCGTTTAATTCGGATTAACCTGATATCTCAAAAAAGTATCCAGTATATTGTTTTAGGTAAAAATCTGCTAGTGAGAGACTCATTGTTCCTCTTTATGGCCACTAGGTGGCAGAATTCTGTATCAGTTGGCGCAGATGTTCTAGATGTGTTAAATACTGCATATTTTTTAAAATTTGTTCATATTATTTTGTCCCTCATCTATATGTATTTCATTATGGAAAAATCTTTATACGTTTTTTCAACATACAAGATAAAATTGATATGGCAGATATAGTTATACAATATTTTTCCATAAATACATTAAAGTGTAGATCGATTTGCGGGTTTCGGTTTGGCTTGTGTTGAAGTATTTGGGTTGAGGTTAAATTATTTCGGGTTTGGGTATGAATGCCAAAGAAGGAGATTTTTTCCACGCGTTCGTGTGCTTTTGAGGCATCAGGTCGTTCAAAACGAAGCCCACCCGATTTGCGGGTCGGGTAGGGTTGGCACTAATCTTTTTTCGTTGCGTTTTACTTCTATTTTTGCACTGGTTATCGGGTTCGTTTCGGCCTATTTTTAATTGTTTCGTTTTCGTGTTCTTTTCGGGGTGAGTGTTCACACTTGTGGACTGGATCGGGTTGACCTCATCTCCCAAAAGAATTTCCAAAATATATTTTAATATGAAAAACTATACATTTGAATATTAGCAAGTAATATATTCATTTTTCTACTTAAAAAAAGTAATATTGATACTAGAGATATAACTGTAGATTACTTTTCCACGGTTGAATTATAATAGGAATTTTTCTTTCATTTCGAGTTAAGTGTAGAGAGTGTTTGTTTCGGGTCTGGTTGCGTGTTGACAAATAATATTTTGTCGGGCTCGGGTGGCGTTGCGTGTAAACGAAAATTATTTTGCCAACTTGTTGGTAAACTAATTTTTGGGGGGCTATTTCGGGTCGCTTTTTCGGTTGGCTGGATATAGAATTTTAAGATTCGGATCGAATGTAATCCGATTCTTCGCTCTCAAAACTTTCCGCAAATAGAACTAATTTTTCCTTTGATCTAAATTAAACGATGGCAAATAATTGAATGGTGTAAAAATCAAGAAATCCCTTTCGTTAAATAAATTAAATTTTGTTTTTGATAGAAATTAAATATTTTACCCAAATTCCTGCTAAAACAACAAACTTTTTCTTTAATTTATTAGTTTTAGTTATAATCAAGTTAGTGACAATTTGTTAATACAAAAAGAATAAATCAATTAAGACAAACAAAATGTGAAAAGAAATTGACTAAGTTACATAATTTAACTTTAATTAAAGTAATCGCTTATTTTTTTTTGCATTACAAGAACAAATAATCTTTCTTACCACATCATTTTCCAGTTTTGAGACACACTCGAAAATGTGCTATGTTATGACACATTTTGATTGGTAGAATCAGAGATCAGCGATATACAGTTTTAAAACCTCTTTCAGTATTGGTATAAAGTTTTCTTCGAATTCATTTCTCTCACTTACAATTTCTTGATCTCTCAATAACCAAAGGTACGTCAAAGATGCTTTGAACAAAATATATATTAAAGCAGTTTGGTTTATACTTGGTCAGTTTATGAAACAAACTCTAAACTATCCGATGAGTGGCACGATGTAAAAGATATGTCTTTAGCAATCATTGCAAATAGGATATTCTAGGGAAAACAAATTTGTCCTCATTAACCGGAGATACGTCTTAAGCGGAGGCGCACTAACGAGAATCCAGTGTAGTAACAAACAGTAGAAATCTTTTCAAAGCAATGCCACAAAAAGTAACACCTAAGTAAACAAGTTAAAAATCAAGAACAATAATCTTCCATACCTTCTCAAATCACAGCAAAGGTACTTTAATTTGAAAGTAATAAATTTAGTGTATTTTTTAAGTCGAATTTCTATTGTTTTATCTACATCAATAAAATGTTTGTGTGTCTGTCTGTCTGTGATGGCTAGGGAAATCTGCTGCGTGTAGTGGTCTGAAAATTTGGATGAGGATAGTCCAAAGTCGGGCCATATGCACCTGAGGCTCAGATTTCTATGTTTTTGATAATTAGTCGAGATATTAATTAAAACCCAAAATTAAAAGAAGTTGCCGGAAAACTGTCGCACGTTGCGTGCCAGAAATTCCGTTTGAATCAACCAAAGCAGAAAAGATCCCACCGTGCGAGAACGGCATTTTTTTTCGCCCGTCTTTCGTAACGCTCATCTGTCTAACCGTTCAAAATACCAAAAACAAATTACACCAAATTAGAGATCTCACTTGTAAATTTAAAATGACGGAATACGTTTGAAAAAATATAATTTTTAACCCTTTCAAAAAAGTTCAATTTATATTTTTTTCTTTTTAAACTCTCGTCTGATTCGATATCACAGATACAGAAAAACAAAAAAATACCCTCTTAATTCGGATAATTTTTTCTGTACAATACTTCAATTCGTTTTTAATATAAGAATATTAACTTTTTCCAAAACTTATTGTCTAAATTAATGAAATCCAATTAATTAAATCTAATTAAAACCCTTCTCCCAGAGACACATTTTTTCTACGCTAAAAGTAACTGAACATCAGTATTCTAACACAATATCACTATACACTTTTGTTGTATGCTCTATTTAAATCCCCAATAGAAATCTTGAAACATTCGGACGAATAGAAGTATTTTTAATAAAAATAAAATTTGATTAACTTTCACTCACAACGGGAACACACAGTCTTCATTTTCTTATGTTTTTACAACTAAATAAACATATTTTAGCAAGAAAAATATACACAGAATTCCAAAACATTATATTGATAACTGACTAAAATTTTAAAGAGTTCGGATGGTCAAAAGTACTTTTTAAACTATTAAGTGACCCGATGTAAAAAAAAAAGACTTTTACCAAGTCGTTTCCAAGCACTTTTTACACTAAATATTCATACTTTTTCACGAATTGTTTACAAAGGCTACTGAAACATTATATTTAGGAGTGATAAAAGTTTGCACAATAACAATTATATTTAAAAAATAATTTAATGTACCCGACGACCTTCCGACGTCCCTCTTTTTGGCATTCTTCAAAAATACGCATCGGCTTGGGAAATCAAAATACGAAAAAAAATATATATATACCAAACCAAATGTATGTTCAGTTTTCCTTCAAATCGTGCAATTCGTTTAAAAAACTCGAATATTAACTGTCCGAAAAAATATCACTTGCGAAAGTTATTTTTGGCCAATTTCGTTGTTTTCCATTGAAAAAGGCTGCTTTTTACAACTGAATATCAATACTTTAGCACAAAGACTATACACAGGCTTTAGATACATTATGTTTAAAGCTCATAAAATTTCAAAGAGATTGAACAATAAGAAATATTTTGTTTATAAATTTTAAATATATTCGATGGTAGTTGATGAAAAAACAAAAAAACAAAAGGACGCTTCTTCAAAGCCCTTTTAACTTCGATTTTCATTTAAAAATATAAAATCATTTAACACTTTTAATGTATTCTAACTACTTTAAAATTACGAGAAATTTAGCGAAACTTTAAGCAATTTAGATCAACGGTTTGCCTACGTTAAGTTGAGTAGACACGCACATAAACCTATTTGTTGACAAACATGCACGTTATCTATAAATATAAATACATATTTGTACATTGTGAAAGAATTTTTGTATAACTAGACATGTATCGGTTTATTGGAAAATCTATCCCTGGTGAAAGTGTCGTCATCTTTTAAATGATGTTCCAGTTTTCAATCACAATATATTAATATTTTTAAGCAATTACACAACGTAGCGTAATTTTCACGGAATGCATTGGTCGCCAAAACATAAGTTTAACATCCTTTTACGGTACATTTTCCAGAATATTAAATTGAGATAACATTTAATAAATGTATTAAAATCGATGTAAAAGTTGTTAGCATATGCAATTTCCATTACAGAATGGGATTTGCATTTGACATCGTTTACGTAAAATTCAAAGAGTCGATGCCACTAATTAAACAAGAAAATTCTTCTTCCTATTTTTAAAAGCACTATGGTTATGAAAAAGCGCAACGGAAAAGCCAATTAAAAATCCAGGCATTATCAGTTATCCTTTTCTGATACTTATATAATTCCTTATAATGTTAAAATATCTAAATCTATAGTTAAAAATATCTCTACAGGGTAAATTTTGACCCTCATTGGAACATATTCCTGTCAAATTTCGAAATTCACATTATCCCGAACTACGACACAACAATCAATAAGACAATGTTTATCCATAATTGGGGTGCTTTTTTCAGATTGTTTTCCCCATTGAAATAAATAAACAACTCTATTGCTTAACAAATAAGCATTTAAGCTTCGAAAGGTTTTGGAGCGTGATAAACATTTTGATATTGTTGCCTGTTAAAAGTATGGCACTGTGAAATGAAAAAACAACCAATATATGCGGATTAAAAGTATTTTATCTACTTACTTTATTTATTTTTAAACTTTTATGCTCCATCACGTTTTAATTTCTTTTTAAATATCATATAACTTCAACATTTTTTCAAGATGTGAAGTGTTTTGGAAAAGACACATGATTTATATTGATTTTTAGATTACTCTAATCAAATGAAAGTGATATCTAAAATGACACGTTAATTAACAACTTTCCTCAAAAATATTTACTAATATAATCAGTTTAAAAAATATTCTTCGACACAAAATCTTTAAGTAAAAAAAATTCCATGAAAGTAATAAATTTAAAATAGAATAATTAGAAATGCTAAAATAGAATAACATAGAGAAAAATGTATTCGCATTTAATCATAGTGAAAGAGTTTGAAATTTCACGCTTATAAAAAAATGTAAATGATCATACATATAAAAACAAAAATACGCAAATTGTGATTATCAGAAGTACTTTCTACTACAAAATATGATAAAAAGTTTGTTAATTGTATATGTTGCTTAATTAATGCATTAATTCTTTCCGGCACAGTGGTCCCACTCTGGGCATAACTAATTTTAATTTCAAACTAGCATACGGCACCGAGAATATTTTAATAAAATTTTGTTTTTACATTAAAAGCTTCGGTTTCGAACAACTTTGAGCTGAGGAGCCCGTGGCCTGCTGCCAAACATCCCCATAGCGTAACTATAGGAGATTAAATTGATAGTGAATCAATTACTGGTAGCACCGGGGGGGGGGGGGGCGGGGG
This sequence comes from Maratus michaelseni, assembly GCA_963931845.1. NCBI lineage: Eukaryota > Metazoa > Arthropoda > Arachnida > Araneae > Salticidae > Maratus > Maratus michaelseni. Next base: position 92,467,746 of record OZ007595.1, read on the forward strand.
CTATAAGCTTAAAAAACACAAACACTAACAACTAAATAATTTAGGAGCTCATAGAAAATAAACACAAAATAAACATAGGAAGGTTAAGGATAGCATTACGACAACAAAATATATTTTTGTATTTTATAAATTTTTTTTGTATGTTTTTGTAGGATTTTTAAAATTTTTTAGATAGTACATGGAAGAGACTCGAAAACAGGAGAAAACTGTGTAGTTCTGAATTAAACTACTATGCCAGCACAAGGATGTGGGCTTAAAAACATCAAACGGCGACCCAAAATAAGGAGTTCTTATTTTCTAGTCGTTTGTAAATTCCAGTGTCAGGTAGTAATTTCTCATTTTACGAACAGAATTTGTCTGTGCCGGAAACGGTTAAATGTTACGCGAACGAAGTCACGGGTAACATCTAGTAAAATAATAAAGTTCTTACTTTAAACTTGAAGATTGCTTGCAACGCATAGCTGCAAACTTCGGTTGTGGCAGAGAAGGACATTGTTGTGGAAACATCCCGCATTGTTTTATACGCTGCGGAAACAGTGGTTCTAGCAACTGCAGACCCATAAACTGTCGACCTGAACACCCAGTACTTGGAGGACCTGTAACATAATTCATGATTAGTACTTTTACCGTTCTGATAGACATACTAAGTGCCATTTGAATAAGTATTCAATTTAAACAATTAATTTTGTAAAATTTACTTTTACTTATACTTATTTACGGATACTTTTCCAACTATTGACGGTAATTGGGTTTTCAAACGTGTTATGCGTTTTCCAAATTGTTTACTTATAAGTCGGCCTTCTAGCTAACGGAAATAAATCAATAAATGTAAGAATGGGTGTAAATGATCAACTGAATACCGACGAAAAACCCAGTTAAATTTCTCCAAATATAGACTCTTTATTATCAACGGTCTCGATTGATGAAGTTACAGTTTTGACGCAAAATTTGGGACTGGAAATCGACTCTAACTTAAAAATCCAATGAAAAATAATACAAAAGAAAAACAAAATAAGTTAATAATAACAAAAAAAAAATCATCTGAAAAATTAAATGACGTTATGACAAACTCATAAGAAAATGTAACTGGCGCCCCTCCCAGTACACACAGGGTCTCAGAAGAGGACAAAATATTTCCAGACGAATTTGAAGTAGTTGAGGTGGCATCATTAGACCCTGACGAAGAGGCTTCACTAGACATGTTACCAATACTGATAAAGTTGATTTACTAAAATATTGTAAACGATTAAATGAACGCATTTTGGAATTAGATAAATCGAACAAATATAATGAATATATGGTAGAAATAATGGAAGATGACAGAGATAAATGTATTGCTCAATTTGAAAAAGAAATGGCAATAGTTGTTCAAAAGATGGAGAAAGTAATAGCAGAAAAGGATCAAGTTATAAAAGAACTGAAACATGATTTAATAATAGCTCTAGATCAGAAAAATGATTTAAATAAACAAAGAGAATTTATAGATGATCTCCAACTTCAAATAACACAAATAAAACGAGAAAAGGAAAAATTAGAGTTAATAGTGACTCAAAGAACGGAACAAATAAAAGATGATGATGCAATAGATTTAGAAAAAAACAGTCATGAAGAATTAGTGCATTATTGTGAGCGTCTAAGGAAGCAAAAACATACTGTATAAATTTTTTTTAGTTTGTGCAGGGTTGTACACAAAGTGCACTGGGCGAAAAGTATGAAGAATTGGCCGACTTAAGAGATAAAAAAATAATAGCAGTAATGGAACTGACTGAAAAACTCAAAGAAAAAGAAAAACTAATTGAATTTATGGAACAGAAATCAAGGGAAGTGGAAGAGGAAAACTCATCAAAACAAACAGTTATTAGTATTTTGTTAACACAACAGTCAGCCAAAGAGGGAATCTGGAATAATTTTTTTCACAAAATGAATGAAAAATTAGATAATTTAAAGCAAGAAATAAAGGATCTATCACAAAATGATAATAAAAATACGCCAAAATTTTTCTGTAATTTCTTTCTAAAAGAAAAAAAAAACAATTCTCCAATTAGAAGAAGCAATAAATAAATTGAAATCATTGGAATTGGAAGAACTAACAAATTGCACTGGCAGGAAACTGCCGAATAGAAAATTGCAAATTCAATTAAAAAACATTGAAGATTTTAATAACTTCAAAACAAAATTTCTTACCTCAGAGATTTAAAAGAAAAATTCAACAAACGAAATTAATAATCTTTAAAATTCCACAATCGATAACAGAAGAAGTTCTTAAATCCATCCTTAAAAAACACCTAAAAGATAATATAGAACGTAATTTAGCTAAGAAAATCAACAAGGTCAAATATTTCAACCAGATAATTGGAACAGACATTTCTTTTGGAAATATTTTACTTAAATTAGCAGAATTAATTATGATTTAAAATTTAGCATTGAAAAGAAATATATTAACTTACAGAGGTGCTTCCACTGTCAGCGCTACGATCATATAGCAAATAAATGCTCTGAAAGTAATCCTATAAAATGTGCGTCTTCTCATGACTCCAGACAAGGTCAACTTCAACACAATTCTGATTGTCATAAGTGTATAAACTGTGTAAGATACAACAGTTCCCATTCACATGAAAAATACTTTATACCAATTTCAACCATCCATGCAGCATCGAGCAATAATTGTGAAGTGTTTCAATATGAAATCTGGAGTGTGAGGAGTTATTCTTCAAAAGTAAGTTACTAAAATGTAGTAAAGTCGGTTGTAACTTAAACCAACTATAAACCTATAAAATTTGTAAGAATAAGGAATTCAGTTGAACTAAATAATTATTTAAAATATGTAACAGGTCTAAATGTATTTATGCAATTTAATAATTTATCCTAATAATATTATAAATCTGATTGTGTGCAAATGTTAGGCTGAAGCCAGTGTCAAAATGGAGCATTTAATGATCCTGTATCTTTGCATATAGGTTAATTATAACCCTCAAATGAACATAGACTGGTTTTTGTTTATTTTATTCAAACATGTTTCTTAATAATTCAAAATTTCGTTACTTTCATAGAGAATAAATGGACATTTTTTTGTATAATATTTAAAATGGTTAAATTTACTTTACCGTTGCTAATATTTTATCGTTGCCAAAACTAATTCAAAACCCGGAATAATAATTTTTAATCAACAATTTGGTTACAGTTGAAAAATTTTGACGTGAAAAATGAAAATTAAATAAAAAAATTAAAGAATTAAAAAGAAGATTAAATATTATTATTAGAAATAAAATGTACTTTTTTTAGTTTTTGATAATAATACAAGGTTTCAATATGCGTAACCATAGGAAACAGGCGAATATGACGTCATGCATCTAAAATAAAGCGGATATGCTTTGATTGGTGAAATAAAACGATCTTTGTTTTTTTCCTTCACTTTTCTTTTTCCTTGGTATGGTAACAATACTTTGCGTTTTACCGTCTGCGCATGGCTAATATATATAGTAGAGAAATAGTTTTTTCATTCTTAAAACTAAAAGAAATAACTCGATTACCTAAAAAAAATGACGAATGTTAACAGTTCCATTTTTGTTGATAAAACCTAAAGATTTAATATTATTTCGTTAAAGAAGTAAAATAATTTCCCCTATGCCAGTATTGAAATTAATTGCCCGGAAAAGAAAATTAACAAGAATTATGTCATTAAAAAGGGATTTCTCTGGGGAAAAAGAAATGTCTTATTTGTAATAAAACAAGAATTTTGCTATATGTTTTAAAATGAGTGTGAATCAATTCCTTACATTAATAATACAAGGATCAGTAAGAATAGAAAGTAGACGAGTTTCACGCCATATTTATAACGAAATTTTTTTTTTTTTTTATCTATACTGATTATTAAGCATGAGTATCCGTTATATACAGATGAGAGTTTTCTGCTAAAAATCACATCATACGAATCTATTATATTAAAATCTGACCGTGTGTTTGTATTTCGTAACTATTCCTACACTATCGAACGCAACGCGATTTACTTAATATCGGTTATCATTGATCCGAGGATGTCACACAAACTCTCAGAATTAAAAAAAATTAAATTAAATGCCAAGATTTTTTATTTATTTATTTATTTAATTTTTTTAAGGAAGTTTTTCTAAAAACTGAAAGTAAATTACTCCATATTTGTGTATAAAAAGGGAGAAATAAAACAGATAAGTATATTTTTTACACCATTTCCTCATTAAAACGGAAAAACAGAATTTATTTTCATTTTGAATAGATGGTGAAAACAAAATCTTGATTTCAGTAAATTATTCGAAAAATAAAAACATATTTTCACATATTCAAACTTCATGAATCAATTTATTCTGGAGAACAAAATTTGCCTGTCAACATACTGTCATTTTGAAAACAAGATTTGTTTCAGCTATACATTAAATCAACGAGGCAGAATTGAATTTAAAGAAAAAGCATATACTATTCCCAATTAATGTTTTTTTGAAGGATGGCTGTTAAAACGTTTCACAAAGGCGTTAAAAGTAAAATTGTTTATCAGGTAAAATTGACATTTGTCTTTACCCAAATCGTCTATTTCCACGATTTTATTTGGCTCTCCTTTTTGCATTCGTTCCAATTTCATTTTCGCGATTATTTGGCACAAAATTTCACTTTTTTAAGACTGAGTTATGTCAAGGTCCCTATAACAAAAAATACCGTATTGTCTCCTATGAAATGTGCTAAATAGTTCATTATTAACGTTTATAATTATCGGTAGTGAAATATTTTGCTTAATTAACGTATTTATTCTTCTTTTAATGTTGCGTGAACGAAGTCACGGGTAACAGCTAGTTATAATATAAGTTTAATTTTGTGTATCTTTATTTTGTATTGAAAATATTTTGTTTACATTTAAATATTTCTTTTGTTAATATGTAATTACACATATTTCCACTTGAGCCCTTCAATAGCATAGGTAATTTTCTTTAATTCATATATTAAGTTGGTATCTTCTCCAATTTGTTTTAATTTTGTTCACGTATTCATATTAAATGTCTGTTAAGTATTAAGTCTGTTTCAACTATTTTGAAATTTCTTGTTAGCCACACACGGCTAATTCTTTCAGTCTACAGTAAAATTCATGTATATGAAAAGTCACAGCCATCCATCGTTGCCACAGGTTAATCTCGGAAAATGAAATATTTTAAGTTACTGAAAAAATTGGTACTTCTCTATTATCCCGTTGACCACTTTTCATAATAAAAAACTATCGCCAAACTGTAACGCCAAATAAACGGGAGAACATTGCCATTGGAATATCAAAATAAATAAATACGTAAAATATAAAAATTTAAGGACACAATTGTTATTTTAATTAATGAAATAACTAATAAATCAGTAAAACATAATGGAAAATACACGCAAATATCGAATTAAAAATCACTTCATGACAAAACAAGCATGTATAATTCTTCTGACATAAAGTAAATGAGACTGCATTTTTGGCGTTTAATCTTACAGTTTGGCGATAGTTTTTTCTTGTGATATGTGGTCGACGGGATAATAGAGAAGTACCAAAAAATGAGGTTCGAAAAGTGTTTGTCTCAAAATTGTTAGACAAACTGCGTTAGAAAGGTAAAAAATTGTATTTTTCTTGATATAAATTTCAAATCTAATGATTATGCCGTTTTTCAAATATTGAATTTCAAAATTTACCAAACTTCACAGTGAAGTACCATAACGAAACCTTCACGTGTAAAAAGATAATGATAACGGCAATGTGTCCTATACTTGCTATAGCATGAGTAACAAATTATAGTAGACTTGTTATTCAGTTAAAATATAAAAGTAAATTATGATGTCACGAGTGCATGATTTTTAATTAATTCTCGAGAAATAGCATATTTTAGTCCACCTCAGAGAGGCATATCAATTTCATTATATTTTAAGTATTGTTTCTTCAATAAATTCCAACGGAAATGATTTTTCTTCATAGACTCCATAATGTAAACCCTATAGACAACATAATGCAACACCATTATTCATTTTTTTAAAGCTGATCTATTCCATAATAGAGTCTACAAAGAATTGGCCTACATTGGGACGAAGTTTTTTGGATATATTTCGGTACTTTTCTGTTATACCAACATCATGCCAAAATGTATGCTAATGCGTCATTTATTTCAACCCTGCATGTACAAATAATTTTTATTTCAAACCGTGCCAAGCGCTGTGACCCGCTATTTATTCAACGCGAATATCTTTATTATTATTATTATTATTATTATTATTTTTTAATCGTAAGTATGAAAAACATTTTATTTTACTATTTTTTGAATCGTAAATACTTTTTATTAAGTTATAATATACATTTTTCGCTTATTCAAAAAGGAAATAATTATAAACCTTACGGAATGGGTTTTGGCATGACTTGCACTGTTACTTATATAATTTATCAAAGATCGTTTTAGTATCTCGGATGCTGTTCTACTTTGTTTAGTTATAGGGTTATGGGGGAAAGTTTTATAATCAGATGAACCCGGTTATGAAAGCTTAGCCTTTTAAAATTATTCTGTCGAATGGATTTTGACGCAAACATCACTGTTAGTTAGACGAGTTTTCAAGTATGGTTAGCATATGGTTTTATCGTTCTTTACCAAAACCTACACTGTTAAAAATTTGCAGCAAACTGTCTAGTCATTTGACAGTTTTTATAGAAAACGGTTACATAACCGTAATTTAACTCTACTCTATTCTGATCATATTATTGTCCATATTATGGTAAAAAAAGAGTTAAATTATGGTTATGTAACCATCCTCTTTAATAATAAGCTATGTGTTGCTGACGACTGGGATTTTTGCTATTTGTTGCCACAGATTAATCTCGGAAAATGAAACATTTGAAGTTTCTGAAAAAATTAATAGCTCGAAAAGTATTTGTCAGAAAATTGTTAGACAAACTGCGTTAGAAAGGTAAAGAAATGTATTTTTCTTGATATAAATTTCAAATCTAATAATTATGCCGTTTTTCAAATATTGAATTTCAAAAATTTCAAAATGTTACAATGGAGTACCATAGCGAAATCTTCACGCATAAAAAGATAGTGATAACGGCATTTTGTCCGGACGTATGTATACTGACTATAGCACTAGTCACAAATTATAGTAGCCTTATTATTTTGTTAAAATATAAAAGTGAATTATGATGTCGCGAGTGCATGATTTTTATTTAATTCTCGACGAGTAGCATATTTTTGTCCACCTCAGTGAGGCAAATTATTCCTCAAAATTATTTCCGTCGGAAATAATTTTTTCTCATACATACCATAATGTAAACCCCATAGACACCATAATTTAGCAAAATTATTCATTTTTTTTTAATACTGACCTATTCCATAATAAAGTCTACAGAGAATTGGCCTAATTTGTCCTTAACAGCCAAAATTTTGTCGACACATTAAAAATGTAATAACGCAATAGCTTTCGTATCGTTTTCAGAAATGCAGAAGGACATTCCAAGTAAAGATCCATAAGGTTTTAAAATACAAGGTCAAATTCAAATTCAATATTTCACTTGATTAAAGGTGCGTTAAGAGAAATTGACCAGCGTTGCGGTTTTTAACAGTGTACTGTAAATCATCAACTAAAAGAGTTTGTCCTTAACAGCCCAAATTTTGTCTGACACTTTAAAAAGTGATAACGCAATGGAAGAAATGCAGAAGGACATTCCAAGTAAAGCTCTATATGGCTTTATAACACGAGGTCAAATTCAAGGTAAATATCTCGTTTGATTAAAGGTGCGTTAAGAAAAATTAACCGGCGTAGCTTGGTAGCTTGCTAATTATTTTTCTTTTTTTTTCGACGAGTTAGACGTGACTGAAAAAATCTCAACGATAAAAACTTTTGGTGGCCAATCTATATTCCGCCGTAAGGTAGAATTTTTCCCTCTTGTACATTTTAATTTGCTTATATTTTATATATATTTCATTTAGTACTTACTTCTATCCAATATTATTATCTACTACAGCACCATACAGTATTATTACATGGTAATATTATTGCAGTATCACATAGTATTATAGTATTATTTAGTACTGCTCAGTGTGTTTCGTGAACGAAACACATTTTTCATTTTTATCTAGCGTCTAATCTAATTCTAATTAAAATCAGAAATTTCTTTTTTCTTTCCAAAATTTCTGGTAGTAATTGAATTAAAAAATTTTGATGTTTGATAGATATGCTTCTGCGCATGCCCAAATGGTTCATTCGAATAATCACAATAATCGTTTTGCCCACCACTAGGTATTACTTTGATTACAAATATTTCAAACATGGTTGTGTAAAAATAAGAAGTTGTTATTTTAAAACTTAGAATAAGTAGCATGCTTTTGGGGGTTATTGATAATATTATGGATGTTATATAATAACAGCATTATCAATATCAGAGGAGTTAGTAAGTAATATTGGGATTGTTGAGAACAACATTATTACGGTAATTTTCAAATTTATTCCAGCGAATTACTACGGATAGCAGGGGGAGTGACATGATATGGGCATATGAATATACTCCATTAATTAGGAAATTTGCCCAAAGCTTTATATTGAACCTTTTTTTAAATTATTTTGGCAACGTGCTTGATGACAGTTTATTTCGTATGTATGTTATTTAAGTGTATAACGATACATATGTAATTATTGCTACTAAACTTAAATTAGGTGACCTATCCTGCTTCGCCCGGAGTTACCTGTCATACGGTTTATTTTTTTAACATTTAAAAATTAATTTATATCGTGTCAAAGCCAAATCATGTAAAACAAATTTAGAATATAATACATTTTTAGCCATTTTTCCAAGTCCATATTATAAGAGATATTTCATTAAACGATCTATAAGAACAAGCGTTATTAACATTTAAAGTATATAAAGAGAGTCGTTATATATGATTCATACCGTGAAATCTTTTCCTCCCGCCTTTACACGCACCAATCAGCAGAAGTATCTTAATAAGGAAAATTGTTTTGAACTTCATTTTCCACAGTACTTCAGTTACTCTCAGATTCTGAAAGAAAAAAAAAACATTTTTTATATACTGAT